>OU015497.1:44762941-45177941 GCA_907164885.2 Dolomedes plantarius | reverse complement strand
AAAGATCGTAACAGATATTTTTATAGGCAAAATAATTTAGAAGAAAATATTCAAATTAAATCCTATAGAACATACTAAAGAATATAGTACAGTTAATATGTAATACAGTTTGAGGAACATGTCTTTTGCTGTATTTTAATATTTTTTTGATAATGTCCAATTATCTGCCGCATTAAGAAAGAAAAAATACTTTTTTTGTCTATTTCGTTGTTATGCACGTGACGCAAAATTAGTTTAAAGTATCACAAAAAGAAAAGAAACTACGTGATCAGCATTTAATGAATTAAATTCTAAAAATCAATCTTTAAAAATTCACCAAAAGTTAGAAAATGAAGGTAAAGATTCGAAAAAGATTTCATTTGAAAGGAATTTTTATGATCTTTCTGGTGATATAAATCTTATAACCCTCAAATTATTATTTTAAATGCAAACTTAAAAAAAGTTACAAAAACAGCTTAAAAATTTAATTTAAAAAATCTAAGAAGAATTTTTCAAAAATATTTCTTAGTGCACCCCTACACTATAAGAAGAATCGTCATGCAAAATTTCAACCCTTTAGGTCGAGCGGTTTAGTCTGAGCGTTATATGTCAGTCAGTCAGTCAGTCAATCAGTTACGGAACTGTTTTATATATATAGATTATAAAATCTTTGTTATTTATTATTACAATGCAATGTTTGAAGAAAATGATATAAGAATGCGATGATAGAATGCAATGGCATGTAAGATATATTTACAGATAGATTTAATAGCAAAGTCCTTTTTCTCTTTTCCACAATAAAGTATCGCAGATCAATGTATAAAGAGGAAAATTCATGTGAAGTTTTTGAAAATGGTTTTGCTTACTTGTGAATTTAATAGAAAAATTTAAAAGCGTTGATTTTTTTTTACATTATAGAATTTGGGGCATTATGTTTACTTAATTCATCCAACTTAACGAGTATGTTTTGAATGACCTAATTATTCAATGTTTTTAAAACCATAACGAGAGTAGCACAAGTGTCCTTGCATTCTAATTAAAAAACGAAAAACTATGTCGATCGGGGAAAAGTTTTATTTGAATCAACACCATTTCAGGACAAAATTCTGGCCAGTGAATTTTTTCAAGTAAATATATAATTATTAAGGTGAATATCAAATAAATTTTTAATAA
This sequence comes from Dolomedes plantarius, assembly GCA_907164885.2. Classification (NCBI taxonomy): domain Eukaryota; kingdom Metazoa; phylum Arthropoda; class Arachnida; order Araneae; family Dolomedidae; genus Dolomedes; species Dolomedes plantarius. The sequence continues at coordinate 45,176,789 of OU015497.1, read as the reverse complement.
ATCTATCAAAAGAGGGTCAAGACGAACATTCTGTGTTTCTTTCAGAGTTAAGAACACAAATTACGTACAAAAACGATAATATTTTTGATCTCAAAATTTTAATGAAAATGTGACAACCGATGAAGAGCAGAATTAGCGAAGTAGGTTTAGCGGAGGAAGTTTTATAATTAAAGTACTTAGTACATGTACTTCTAAAGGACTACTTGAAGAGCGTTTCCTTTATTCACAAAACTAAACTGAATGTTAAACCTATTTAAAATTTCGTGTTGATATGGCTACATTATTTACAACAACTTTTAAAATATTTTTAATGAAAGTAATGTACCTTTAAATGTCACTCTTTAGTTACATTAGAACACATTATACTAAAAACCTCTTAAAATATTTTCTAATATAGTCTATTTAAAAGGAATCGAATCAGACTTTCGACTAATTCGATTTCTCATAAGTGTATCATGCGGAGCTTATTTTTAATTATGTATATCATTGTTGTAAATCTTATATTCATCAGATATCAGATACTTTAGGCGAAATGATAATAAATCCTAAATGATTCATCAAATGAGATTAAATGTATTTTCAGAATAGATGCATATCAAATCTGCTGGAACATATTTATAAAATATTAAATATAATTTCCAAATAAATGAAACTACCTTGTTTATGAAGTAACTTTAAAGAGCAATTTAATCTTTATAAAAAACTTTAAAGAACAAAGAAAGCTTATCATGCGTTTTACCCTATTGACTCCTCTTTTAATCCACCCTTTGAAACCCACAATTCCACAATTTCAGAGATTTTAAATAGTGTTTGTTTTAGGTCACATCTGTGAATTTTTTAAATCCAATCTAGTTATATCTATTTGTTATTGATTTTAAATCTCAATTTTTTTATAAAATTTTTCTGAAGCCCCGAATTTAAAAAATAAACCTTCAATAGAGCTCAATGAATAAACAGTAAAATTAACTAGATATTCCAGGGCTCGAGGTAGCCTAGTCGTAGCGCTTCGGCTTTCGGTGTTGAGGATAACCCCGACAAACTCCATTGCATACCTCCTTGTCTAGGCCAGATATGGTCATGTTATAATCTGTAGACCGGAAAGTTCCTCTATGCGGTCAGAGAGGATGGGAGAAGGTACGCTCACCCTACCGTTGCCGCCCCTGGGGGAGCTCGATCAAAATTACGGTGGACCCTGGGTAACTCGGACTCCGATCCTTGTGATGCCATTTTGAAACGGAGCCTCACTCCTCCGGCCGCTAGCCTGGACCTGGTCTGGAATTATTTTCGGCCAAAGGGCTTTAGAAACAACAACAACTAGCAATTCCTCTAAGATAAACTTTCACAGATTCAGAGAATTTTGTAAAATATAATACACAATACATGCAGACTTCCTATAACGTTCATGATCATGCTAAATTGATTGTTTGTACTCATAAAGGAATTTACATGGCTTTTTTCAAATCATGATTAAAAAAAAAATAGCGGCATTAATATATTGGAGTGTGTATAGCATAACTCCGATATCTATTTTAAATTAGAAAGAATATATCTGGATATTACACTTATCCGAGAAAACAGTATAAACATGAATACCAGTTGGGCATCAAATATTTCATTGACGCCTGTTCATCTAAAATATCGAGGAAATGCTCTACAAAGTACTTTTGTTTCTAAATTACCTTCCCTTAAGTATAATTAATGTTATTATTCAATATTCCTAAGTACGCATTCCAGGTTCTATCTAAAGCCATTTATTTCATTAGCGTTTCCTTACTAAAGAATCTAAAACATTTATATAAGCGTAATTAGGCGCAACAGATGTTCTATTATTTATTTATGATCAAATACCTTTTATATGCGTAAAAATGTAACGGATACTTAGTATACTTGTTGCGAAATAATTTGAGTAATGAATCGAAATATAATGGGAACTTAATACTCTCTGCCATTGGTAATTTAGATTTAAGATAACTATCTGAGCAAAAATATTTTAACTGATTTATCTAAAAAAGTTTGAAAATTTCCTTCGGGGTATAAAAATAAATAGAAAATATCCTACCATAGGTATTAGAAAAAAATTTCAGGTAGTCTCTTCTAACGAAACTACCGCTGGTTATTAACGTAAGATTACTTATCGTTGCTTACCTCTTTTGTATGTATATATGTATGTATGTGTTATGTATACATGTACCTATATATAAGTACTTATATATATATATAATATATATATATATATATATATATATATATATATATATATATATATATATATATATATATATACATATATGTATATCAAAAGTGACGCATTTTGATACTTTTCTGTTTAAGTGTTTACTGCTTGTATAGACTCGATTTGGCGCGCTGCCAAAATTATAACTCGCGTGGTACGGACGGACTGTTTTAGCGTCTGGAATTTTGCTTTTCGGAGGACCGTTGTAGAGGAACGTAATCCTATGTTAAAATAAATAACGTTTGAAATAGTTTTCCATAATCGTTGTTGTTTCTAATGTCCCTTGGCCGGAATTGTTTCCAGACCAGGTACATATAGGCTAGCTGGCTGAGGAGTACGGTTCCAGTTTATAATGGCACCACAAAGGTCGGAGTTCGATTTAGTCAGGTGCCACCGCAATTTGGACCGAGCACCCCCCAGGGTAGGCATCTAGGGGTTCGTACTCTCTACTACCCTCTCTGACCTCATAGAGAGGCTTTCCGGTTTACGGATATAAGGGGCCCATATCCGGCCTAGACACGCAGTTATTTGAAGGCGCTTGTTGGGATTCGATCCGACCACCCTCAGCACCGAAAGCCCACATGCCACCGCTAGACTACTCGAGCCCCTTTTCCATAATCGAAATACTGTTAGCATACTAAGTAATCTTCTGGCATCATTAAAATTGCGTCATATAGTATACGAAATGCTAAACTCTTCAAATTCTAAGGTTGTAAAATAGCTACAGATTACTATTAAATATTCGACAACCACTGGCACATGAAACATATGAAAAGATAAAAAAGATATCATTTTAAGAAATTTTGGATATAAATATTACGGAAAAAATGAAAAAAAGATGCCCAAAATATTACAATAGTATTTTAAATATAAATTTTCTATACAGTCGAACCCCGTTATCACGAACTTCGAGGGATCAAATGTTTTGTTCGCTATATGAGAACCTTTAAGAAAAATGCTAGAGTTCACAAAATGTATAACTCATTAGTTGCAATGTGTATTAAATAATGATGTATTAAAAAATGATAAAATTTATTAAAAATGATCATTAATGAATTAAATCGACTAAAATCGATTACATTAAACTGACGCAATACTAATTAAATTACGTACAGTACGAAAATGACGGAACCAAAATTATCGTTCGTTATATCCGCGAGTTCGTTATATGCCGGGTACGCTATAACGGGGTTCAACTGTATATACATGACTGAGATTCATGCTTTGTTAAATTCAAATGCTATGAAATAATTTACTTAGAAATTAAAATATCTTTTGCCAGATATTGTCTATACCTTTCGCTTTTTTAGATGAGCCTAATCAAGTTGATTTCACCATGGAAGTCGAAACTACCTGAAGTGGCTCTCAAAAGTGTTCGTACACTTACGATTTTCAAGGAAATAGGGGTCTATCCATTGATTAAAATGAATATTTCAGAATGGGTATTTAATAATAAGATCTATAATCTATTCTTAACAAAACTACATGAAATATTTTGAAAACATAGTAAAACTTTATTTTTAAGAAACCAATAGTTCAAAAGTAACAAAAACTTTATCTCACAAAAGTCATCGTACACTTGTAAAAAATCTCTACATATTAGAAAATATTCTAATTTTTCGTTAAATTAATATTTAGTAGGATATCCTTTAGCATCCACAACAGCTTTTAAACGTCTGGGAATAGATTGCTTTAGTTCTTTTGTAATTTTTGCATCAATGTTCATCCATTCTTCCATCATAACTGTTTTTAGTTCACTTTTCGTGTGAATGTCGTGTTTTCGTACTCGAACCTCCAGTTCTCTCCAAATATGTTCTATTGGGTTTAAATCTGGTGATTGAGGTGGTGTTTTCAAATCTTGTGGACAATTCTAGAGGTACCAGATGCGAACGTTGAGAGCCGTGTGCTTAGGATCGTTATCTTGATAAAAAACAAAGTTGTTTACAATACCCAAATTTTGAGCTGATAATTTTAAATTGTCTCTTAAAATATAGCATGATTCATTATGCCATCAATAAATACCAAATTTCCTAGTCCTGATGCTGACATGCACCCCCACACAAGGATACCTCCACCTGCATGCTTAACTGTTCCTACTAAGTTCTTGGGATTAAGTTCCTCTTTTTTTCTTCTCCATACAATTATACGCCCATCAGCACCAAAAATGTTCATCGGCAAATAAGACATTATTCCAATAGGTTTGGGGCTTATTTATCATTGATAGAGCGAAGGGAAGCCTAAACTTTCTGTTTTTCTCACTCACAAAAATTTTTCTATGGGCAGAACGCCCATGTAATCCAGCTGTTCTGAGAACTCGTCAAAAAATTTCAGGTGAAATTGAAGTAGAAAATGTTTCATTGAATTCTGCAGAAACTTTTACAGCACTCAAACGTGAATTTTTCACAAATTTTCTAATTATAAATCTCTGATCACGTTTTGTTAACTTTTCCGAACGACCTTTTCTTACCTTGTTTTCGATCCAATTTTCTTCTTTAAAGCATTTTTTCACATACTGCACAGTAGAATGGGATAAATTAAGTAATTTAGCAATATTCCGAACTGATTTACCACTACTATGATGAAAAAAAATCAATTTTCGAATGCTGTTTGTTGTTTCTTTACGACTACGAGCCATTTTTAAATAATAAATAGAATATTACGGAGTAGACAAGCCAAACGATATTTTAAATGCCATCACAATTCAAAAATAAAAATAAAGCGCCAGACGATAATTTTAATTATGAATTTATCTGAAAATATTTTAGTGTACGATGACTTTTGTGAGATAAAGTTTTGTTACTTTTTGATTACTGGTTTCTTAAAAATAAAGTTTTACTATGTTTTCAAAATATTTCATGTAGTTTTATTAAGAATAGATTATAGATCTTATTATTAAATACCCATTCTGAAATATTCATTTTAATTAATGGATAGACCCCTATTTCATTGAAATTCGTAAGTGTACGAACAGTTTTGGGAGCCACTGTACGTCTTTAGTTCGACGTAGTCTTGAAGTTGATGCGCAGTGCATTAAATCGGTGTTCGGTTAACATTACTGTTTACCAATATTTTCAAATGTGGATAAATTGCAAAGGGTGATTTTCCCAGATTTGGAGTAATGACTTAAAAGAGAATTCTCATTAGATATTTTGCTGAAATGCCTTAAATATTTAACTAAACATTTGATTTTATTTCTATTGCATGATCATTTTTAAGGAATGGAAACATTTTGATGATCAACTTTATGAACAGCTGCTAACCCACTGGCAGGCTGAAGTTAGGGAAGATTTCTGGTTTGGATGAAGGACAAACGCCTTGGTTCTCATTTGATATTGAACAGATTTGTATTGTGACGTCCCCATGGTTGAAATAAACACACAAGAGACAGAAATCCTTATAAAACAGAGCTTCTATTAAAAAAATTTATATATATATATATATATATATATATATATATATATAAGACTCTCAGTCATTACAAGAGAGGTTTCTCTCAAAATAGTCACGAAGACTTTAACAGAGAGGGACGACCGCACGAATCAGCAACTGGGATGGCTTTTTCCCCAATCCTTCGCTGATGTGGATCCCGGCTCTGGGCCCTTCTGGCTTTCACCTCGTCTCCGCTTAGCACACTCACGGCACCACTGTAAACGGTACTGTGCAAGGCTCAACATCAACTCGGGGGGGGGGGGGGGGTTTTGTCAGACGCCTCCTTATCTGCTCGTCCGGACGTAGAATTTCCCGCGTTTTTCGTGTTCATACGCTCGGCGGGCATAGCCGAACGGTCATCGGATGTCCATCCCTTTTTAGTCCCCCCGGGGGCCACCGTCAGCTAGAGGGAGTCATTCTCAGCTTCCCCCATGGGGTAGCGCCGCTAGACTGTCCGTTTTGCTAGCGGTGTCTCGTAGAAAAAGAGAAGCGAGGCGACCGTTGGTAATTAAATGTCCCCCCTAATTTCTCGGGATCAGGTCTCCCTTAAAAAAAAAGCTTTGGGGCTTGGGTGGTCTATTTCCCAAAAAAGAGCCACGACGTTACAGTATCCAGTATATATGTAAATATATATATATATATATATATATATATATATATATATATATATATATATATATATATATGTGTGTGTGTGTGTGTGTGTGTGTGTGTATACACACATACACACTTCTCGTAAGCAGCATTATGTTGGATTATTAACTTAATACTAAACTTGGTTCAATTAAATTCTTCACACTAGAACATTTAACTTGGAAATTAAAATAAAGAAGAGAAGAGTTAAAATAAAACCCACGGAAACAGAACACAATTCTCCTTTAATTATTCCATTCGCAAGATCTGCATTCACAAGTAAAAAAAAAATGCACCTATATCACAGCTCATAGTTACTACTTTTATCTAAAAAGAGACTTTACGAAGTTTTTAACTGTGCACTCTTTAACGCTTTTATACACCTGCCAAACTGATCCGAACTCGAAATTTACTAATGAACTACGAAATGATACTAATTAATAAAATTGAAAAGAAACTGATCGTCCAGTTTTAAAAATTCCTGTATATAGTCATATATGTAATATAAGTTGTTTCTCTCACTGGGTCACTAGGGCAACGTCTTTTCAGTGCGTAGTTAACGGAAAATGTCGGATTTGGGGAAGAACAATCACTAAGTACATCAAAACTGGAACACACCCAAAAGTAAAATGTCACTCGTAGGAGAAGAGGAAAGGAAAAAAAAAAAGCAAAAGCAATAAAGTTTGATTAGTCTGATAATTGAAAGCAGACAAAGAGAGACATCCAGGACTTCGATGGAAGTAATTGAGGAGATATATATGTTTTTATCACGATAAAGAGAAAGCTACTGGCATGTAATGCAATTTATTTTGCTTTAGTGTAATTACTTATATAAGGTCGTCTGCGACCTGATTCATGTAAAATATTTAATATATCCCTGGGCACTTTCGGGTACAAAAACGTAATAAAATTTCAGTAAATATGATTTAAAATGCTTTATTTCGACGTAATTAGTGAAGGGGTAATTTAATAGCGAAACTGCCCGATATCTTTCCTTTCATCATTTTGTGGAGATATATTCGCTGTTAGCTGTGCAGTTGATTAATGCCAAAACTTATTTTTTTTAATGTTTGGGAACATGCAATTAACTAAAGTTAACATATTATTATGCATAACTTTGCCGAGGGCATCTGTGTTGAGAGTCATACGTAGAAAAGGATCTTGTCATGTTAAAAAGACATTACTTTCATTATGGATTCTCCATTGTTTAATAAGAGAATAACTTTGATATGTTTAGCTCATTAGTCTGTCTATGTTTAGAATTAGGCATTTCAGAATAACATTATTTTTTTTTGTGTTCATAAGAATGGTGGGCATTACTTGTGATGAAAAAATCTTTATAACTTTTTTATTTCTGCTGCTAAAGGTCTTTATCTTTTTATTAAGTTGTAAATTATTGAGTTTTTTAGTGCTTTGTTTCTCATATACTTTGATATGTAATTTTAATCCTATTCCTTTGATTCCTTTTGATATTTAGTAGGCTACATTGTTTCAGTTTGGTTTTTCTCATCGATAATATAGATTTAAATTACTTCAAAAGAGATTTTTCTAAAGCGAAAGAGCAAAGACCTAATCCTTGAGGAAAATGGAAAGATGTTTAAATTCGATTTTAGATGAGCTTCTAAATGTAGAGAACCTTTATCATCAACAAGATTATTTGAAGTGAGCTATATTAAAATTATTCTCAAAAATGAACTTCAAAAGCATCCTAAAATGGCAAGAATACACAATTATGTGAAGAAAGAGGAACAAATAACGATGAATGTTAGATAGAAGATGTGAATTTGAAAAGGTTTGTTTTTATTATCGCTTTTTTAATAGCATCAACATTGATGTAAACTAAAAGGTGTTTTTCTGAATAGCCCGATATTGAAGATAAACAGAATGTAATAATAACCCCCTTCCAAAAAAAAAGAAAGAAAACAACTTATAAAGGAATTGGTAAATCTACAGGGTAAAGACATATATTAAAACTTTATTTCATTAATTACTAGCTAGCAGATTTAAGAAATCATCAACAAACGAATGCCATGAGTACTGGATGTTCAAGTACCGCTTCGTCTAATTATGAAATTTGTTGCACTTGCTAGGTCTTTCCTAGCGTTTCTCTGCGCACACAGCCATCAAGCCTTTCCAAAAAAAAATTATTTATAAAAAGTTGGGTTTGGATAACATCTAAAAAGAAACCCTAATTTGCCTTTTATAATACAGATTAACGAAATACCGAACGAATTGCCTTAAATTTACTGTTATTAGACGTAAAATTAAGATAAGTCAGAACTAGCAAAATATTCCAAGAGTTCGGTATTAAACCACTGACAGAAAAATACCTTCAAAAGAATTCTGAAAATTTTCAATGATAAATATTGGTAGAAAAGTTTCTAAAAATTATTTACTCTCTGAGGCTTATTTGTTAAGATCATGACATGGCTTTCAGGGGTGTAAATAACCAGAAAATTTGATCGGAAAATTACGAATTTCATTTCCTAATAAATATAATTGTTGGAAAATTTGTGAAATGGGGAGGGGGGTCAGGTCCTTATCGGTGCCCGAAGAAATTTAGCATTTTCGACCAGAGACAAAACTCCTCGGCTTCTCTGAGTTCAGAAACTAATGAAAAAATTGTGACATAGCTGGTGTATCAGTTAGTCGATCTGTCCAAAAGCGTAGAGGGTTTCAAAATTCAACTCTTCGAATAATCAACTCTACTTTAAGTTAACAGTAATTAGTTTAAGAATGTTTGATGGAATGGTTTTTTTGTGGGTATGCAAAACATTTCCAAAATTCTACATTAAGAAACACCTGGTGTATTTAATAGAATTTAATTTTGTATTACATATATTAATCTTCGGCGATTTTGAAATTGGAATGCTGTACGAGTAAACGTTAAGTGATAGTTTTATTTTAGAGGTACCAATAAGAATGATCATCACCTCGATTGATTTTTCATATCAATCTATATGTTTTGATAATTACAACGAGTCTCCGACTTTACTTGCCCCTCTTCGGGCGTAACTTTTCTTCAATAAATTTCCTGTGTCAACAATGTAATCGTTCGTGCGTGACAAGTTCCTCCGGACCTACATTTTCCCGTATCGAACACTTTTATTCTAAAGCGATGAGCAAGATTTTTCTAGCTTATCACAGATTTTGTACCAGCATCAGACGCAGGTGTTTTTAACTGGCTCTCATCGTTTCCATTTTGTAATCGTTCATGTATTTATTTTTTGAAAAGAAAGAAAGGCAACGACGTGTTCGTGGCGAACAGGTGTCAGGTTACAGGTTTTTTTTTTTTTTCGAAAGGGCATTGTCATATTTGTCAGTACCAATACCACGAAATTAATTTGGGGAAGTCTTTTGGAATAGCAACTTATTTATTTATTACAAATGCCCGGAAGATTGGCTATGACGCCATATGTTCTCAGTAAAAGGCGAGACTGCTGGCTATTCATTTAAGGGGACACCGTATAGATGGCCAGAATTACCCCCTACAAGCCGGTCCCGTAATTAGAAGAGTCAAGTGACGAGACCGGAACACTTGACCCGTCACCTCCAGAGGTAAATTTGAGAACTTGGAGGACATTGCAGCCACGACAGATTTTATGTGCACTGGCTACCATTAGTGAACATGGCGGTTGATTTTGTCAGCGACCGGCATTGACAGCAACCCTCAGATCACTGGCTCGACGCCTTTGCCAACCGGGCCAAAAGAGATGCCAACAGCCCGCGGTGTTCCCAGGTGGTCACCCTCCCAAGTACTGACCACACCTGATGCTGCTTCGGTGATCGGACGAGGAAAGGTGTTTTCAGCATGGTATGGCCGTTGACTGGAACAGCAACTTCAACAGTCTAGAAAGTTTTAGAGCAGCAAGTCCCAGTGTGGGTTAATAGAGAGAGGTTAGGTTATGTTGCCAAAAAAGGAGGTATGTTTCGAGAAATTTAACTGCATGATACATTGGAACTTGTCTTAATCGAATCGAAAGATTTTGACAAGCTCATACTGCTACATCCTAATAAAGGAATTAAAAAAATGGCTTTAGAAAATTCTACTCGACGTGAAAAAAGTCATTTGGATCCCCTCGGGGTACAAACAATTTCCGAATTTTCCTCGAATGACATTGAAGAGGATAGTTAGAATGTTGTAGATCCTATACTTTTTTTCGCCCGACTTTAGAATGGAATTGAAATCACTGAAATATTTTCTTCCTACAAGAACAGCATTTGAAAGGTTTATTCGATAATCCGATGACACTCTTTAAATTAAAGCTGATAAACAATGAGCTCATGAAAGCAAACCTTTTTTCAAAAGTTGAATTTAGCAAGAGCAAATTGTATTATTTTTAACACAATCAGCTTGATTTTGCTCCAATTTTCTGTCTATTTGTAAATGATTGTTTTATGGAATTTGAATTTCGTTTTGCAACCTGTAAATTATGTTTTACTCGCTGCATGGATTGTTTTCCTTTTACAGGTATTTCGCCCATTTCTGTGTTCTTTTACGGATACATTGTATCGGAAAAAATGTAAAATAGTAGTTTCTTTGTATATAAGTTAAAATTTCCTTCTGAAGCAAATAGGGACCGATTTAAAAAAAAAAATCCCTGTTCAAATGTAAAAAATATTTTAAAGTGTTTAAATAGTTTCTTTAATTTTGCCTTTTGTGGACGTAAAGGGAAATCTTAGAAAAATTAGCAAAATTTTGATAAATAAAAAAAGGTAAATAAAAAAATGACAAATTGTCTCATTTTATAAATAAACCAGAAAAAGAAATCACGTGATCAGCATTTAATAAATTAAATTCTAAAAATTAAGCTTTAAAAATTCACCAAAAATCAGGAAATGGAGGTAAAAATTCGAAAAAAATTTCATTTAAAGGAATTTTTATGATCTTTCTCGTGATATAAATTTTATAACCCTCAATGTATTATTTTAAATGCAAACGTAAAAAAAAGTTTAAAAACAGCTTAAAAATTTAATTTAAAAAAATCTAAGAAGAATTTTTGAAAAATCGTTCTTAGTGCACCCCTACACTATTAGAATAATCGCCATGCAAAATTTCAGCCCTTTAGGTCCAGCGGTTTGGTCTGTGCGTTGTATGTCAGTCAGTCAGTGAATGAATGAATCAGTCAGTTACGGAACTGTTTTATATATATAGATAAGGGTCAAAGTAACTTTCTCTGAGATATAGATTATACAAATGATAGTTGTTCTATTATTCTAGAGCATGTAGCAGCCGCTTTGAATTATTCCTAAAATTAACGGTTATATGGACTTTTTTCAACAATAAACTAAATCTTAAATGCCTACAGTTAATAGCATAGTCGTATTCCTTTAGTAAAATATAGGAAAAAGACAACTGATTGAGAAAATTTGTGGAGATATCGGTTATTTAATGTGCAATTTTTAACAAACTACAGTTAGAATAACTATTATCCTTTTTTTTTCAGGTAATAAGTATTTTGTTGAGGCTATGTACTAACCCTATTGGATTCGCTTACCTCAATGTTAACCCATGGAGAAAATTTGTCTACTGTTTGCAGTTACATAAATGCTGATAATCAAATAAAAATGGTATCTCCAGATAGTCTGAACTTTTCTGCACCTTACAACAGGATTAATTTTATAAATTTCATATACCAAAGGAATTTATGAGCGTTAAAAACATACTATACCAGATTTTTCCCACGAATAATTTAAATTTCAAAATATTATTTGCATTTTTTTAAAAGGAAAAATGTCCCAAGGAGTAAAATTTTCTTTTCTATTACGGAGTACAATTGAAGAAAAATCTTTCAATCCAAGTTGGCAATCTTTGGACACATTTTCTCCATAGGTTAACATTGAGGTGAGCGAATCCAATAGGGTTAGTACACAGCAGCTTTAAACGGCTATTCTGTTGTCAGCGGTTAATTCGTAGACCTCATGCTAAGGTTCTGAGTACGTATCGTGGGTTACACATTGAAAGAAGGTAAACTGTTGATACCCGTCCAGAATCATGTGTGACTAAATTAGCGACTTTATTCCTGTATATCTAGATGAAGCGTCATGGCCAAGATATAAAGGCATGACAGCATTTAATATTGAAATGAAGTATCTGTGCCAAGCGTAGTAGGGGACCAAAGGGTAAGCTGAATTAGACAACAGAATTAGAGGGAGACTTGTTACATTTAACTTGAAAGTAATGGAAGTTAAAGTGATTCCTGAGACTGGATAATCAAAATCCCTTGTCTAGAAAAAGTTTGAGAAATGAACTCCACAAGTAGAATATTCAAAGGACTGCAACTGCTTAACCGTCTGAGAGACATATGGGCAAAGCAAATTTAAAGTCAATGATCACCTATCCCGGACTTCTGATGATCAGAAACAAGTCATTTTTTCAAGCAAATAAACTTTTTCGTTGTTCTCACGATATGACAAATTTATTCGCTTGTTTGTGAAGAACATTAAAGGGATTTATGATTCGGATTACATCTTTGGACAGTGAGGGATGGTGGAGGATCCAAAACTCTTTAGGACAATGATATCATAGTCTTCATCAAGGATCATTGTTTTCTTAACAAGTAGAATATTCAACTTGCTCGAAATATTCTTTTATCAGTTTAATTTACCAATAAGGTAATGTACGGACCTAGACCATATATTAATTAAGGATTCTGTCGCATGGTAAGTAATATAATAATTTGTAAAGTCTAAAAACTTCCGAGGGATTTGAATCGATGTTTATCTAGAGAAGATAAGAAGAAAAAATTGATATCAAGATAAAAGTTAATATAATTTGTGAGCTATTATATCATTATTTTGCTTCCAACATGTTTTTTAAGGTTTTCTTTCTAATTGTTTTTATTCCTTTGTGCTTGATTCCCCCGTAAAAACCTTTCATAGACATTAAGTAGGTACGTAAACCGAAGAAGTACAGGAAAACCTCGTTTATCCGGCCCTCGTTGATCTGGATCTCCGGATAATCCGGATCAGATTTGTAGACATTATTTTCATTTAATGTTAACATTAGATAATAATTTTTAACTATGATAGCAAGAACGTAACTGCAAGTACGAAAAATATTCGCCTTTTAGTTTGATTTAATGTACAATTCCTGCATAGATTATACAATAAATTTTGGTAATAAAATTATTTTTGTCGAGTTTGAGAAAGCTTTACTAGACTTACCAATTATTTGTTAAGAAATGATGTGAAAAGTTATTTTTATATTTTTTAATGTCTTGTAAACAACACTATGTATTTTTGTTACAAAACATAGTTTTTTTTTATCGTAATAAACTACAAGTTTGCTTAGTTAAGGATTTTGTTTTGCCTATTACCCATATTACTCGGATTATTCGGATTTTCGATTGTCAGGATTGCCTATGGTCCCAGTTAGTCCGGATAAACGAGGTTTCACTGTAGTTGAGAAATGCTAACCTCTGAGTCTGGAACAAGCTTCCTACCAAACTGTTTAAAGAATAAGTCGGCAGAGAGTTTTGCAAGGCTATGCCAAGATTCATATCGAAGATGACTTGTGCTTAGAAAGAAAATAAACTGATGGTTACATTAATGAATTAAGCGAAGAAACAACATTTAATTTTTATGCGTCAGTGCTACGTTTAGAGAAAAAGCTGTCGAAAGGTAGTGAATTGTGTGAGAATCATTTCTAAAGTAAAGTTAGGTTTTTATTAGTTTCATTCCAGGTAGGATACCTGCATAGGTTCAGTTTGTTGGTTATATTGTAGTAAGTTAATTATATTGCTTTTATAATATTATATATTGAGTAAACACGATGAGTGTGCACGGATGCTTCAAAATTTAATTCCTAAGTTGTTTAGGGAATTATTTGATAGAGAGTTTTGAATGTGCATATTTAGCTATGCAGAGGTTAAAATCTAAGATGATTTGTGGTTAGATAATAAATTTCAGCTGTATTTTAGATAAAAATAAAATATCATCTGTATTAATGGATTCAGGGAAGATGCAAAATTGTATTCATATACGTTAATGCTAAGCAGCGAGAAAATCTGTCGAAAGGCAGTGAGTTGGTTGAAAATAACATAGTTGGGATTAGGTTTCCATCAGTAGTGGATATCTGGTTAGGATATCTACGTAGGCACAGTTTGTTAATTATACTATTGTTAGGGAGTTACAATTCATTAATAATATTGTACACTGGGCAAAACGAGGCCGTGACGGCCTTGTGGTACAGCGCGCTGGTTTTCGGTGCTGAGGGTGCTCGGATCGAATCTTGGCGAAACGCCACTAAAATACCTCCGTTTGTGTCGTCCCTTCATAGGGACAATGTTGGTCTGCCTATATGGCGCCCTCATAACAAAGTGGCCAGCAAAACTGCGGTGAATTATAGGCGAATATCTTCGTGACAAGTGCCTCCATTTAAAAAAAAAAAAAAAAAAATGGTTAAAACTGATGTAAGTGTACAGATACTTCAAAATGTATTTCCACATAATTTATTTTTAAAAATATTTCTTTTTCTGTTTTCTGGCTTTGACATCATGATGGAATATATTTATAACTCACAGTTTAAGCTTTTCATAAAAAAAGAAGCGTTGACAAATTATACTCTCACCAATTTTCAAACGAATGACACTCTAAACACGACCTTTATACGGTTTGGAAAACAAACAAAGATAAAACTTTTCAAAAACATCACGTGTTTCACATAAAAGCCGGTAGTTAATGCAATTAGAGCGTGAAACATTATCTCCGTGGTACATGTGGCAAGTAGCTTGCTTCGCCCCGCTCTCCTTAGGTAGCGATTTTGCAAATTCTGACTCTCATAAATATTCAGCTCGGCACATTCCGAGCTCACACAATCATTAAATGGAGACAGGATGGACTTGTAAACAAAGAACTGCATTATGCATTGCAGATGACATTTTAGTAGGACATTAATGACAGGGTGCAGTTTAGAATAACATGTTTAATTTTGCATACTCCATTTGTGGCATTTAATAAAAAACTGGTATTAATATTAAAAATAATGTCAAAAGAAGTTTATCCATGAAAAAGTTTTTAAGCAGTTTTATGTATATACAAGCAATTTATGGTAGCGAAATTAAAAAAATTATAGATAAACGGTTTGTTTAGAAAAGATTCAATTAAGATAACCATCACAAAGGTCTTAAATTAACTTGTTTTCTAAAATTTACATTATTATCTGACTGTCCTACAGCACCTGTATTAAGTGGTTAAGAGATAAGTAAAGCACTGACTACAAACGACTGTTGAAATTACAAGTTATATTCGTAGTTATAAATATAATGAGATATATAACTCGTATTCCTGCGGTGAAAGCAACACGAATAGTCACAAAACCTTTAATCAATTTTCGAAGTTGAAGTACATTATTTCCTTGCTCATTTTGGTTAACGTTTGGATAATCAGGAACTGACGATGGATAGCCAGGAACTGACAATGGCCGAACAACGTAGTTGCTGCCCGTTGATATTATCATTGGATTTTAGTCTCGTAGTCGAGTCAAGGGTACCATTCGTAATTGACTTTTCACTGCAGGTTTCGGCGTGTAAAAACCTCGAAAACAAAAGATGACCGGGGCACTCGGAAGAATCCATCAGCCAACTGAGTGTCAGGGACTATAAGTTCAACAAGAAATACTGAATTTATCTTCGGAAGAATCTGATTTTTTACTCTGAAACACCGCTTTTTTATATGCTACCGATGGTTCACGTTCTTCTTTCTTATTTTGTCAACGAAATTCTACTTAGTGTTTTATTTAAGCGCCTGGACAGGAGAGTTATAAGTTTCAGGGAAATATTTGCAGGAATTGCTGCAGAAAAGACAACTTAAACAACACTGGTAAACGGTCAAAATGTAATGCAACATCCTCACCAGTTGATGTGTTTGGCCCCCATAATTTTCACTATTACTAACTAACTAACCAATGGCACAACAGTCCATTGTGGACCAAGGCCGGTGGTGCCCATCTCCGCTTTCTTGACCGTGGGTCTGGGTTGGCATACAGTATATGTCTCGGGCAGGTGGTCAACCTGCGGAGGGACCCCCAGAGTTAGTTCCCAAACATGATTGGTCCTCATTTTATCGACCCACTCAAGGGATGAAAAGCTGAGTCGACCTTGCCCAGTCGCAGGGTCGAACCATGCACCTGTGGTACGGCAACTTGAAGCTTTTAACCACTACGCCACCAAACGTCAGTTTTGACTATTATTGCAAAGTAATAAAAGCTAGCTAGGTATAGAGAAAATATGTAACAAAGTTCAAAGCAATAAATCAAAAAGTAAACTCAATTTCTCTCTCTTTTCAACTCTTAAGCCTCATGTTCAATCTTAACATGTTCTTTATGGAATAATATTTAAAGGTATTGGAAAAGAGATTCTAGAATAAGATTAATTTTGTTTCTTATGAGAGGTATTGTTTTGAAATATATGATAGTATTATCTGATTTTGTAAATATTATGTAACCTTTGAAATTACGCTTATAGTTCGAAGCCTACTTGTGTTCACAAATGTTGCCGGTGTTTTAAATAACGGCAATTATCACATTATATTTTCTGAATAGGATAAATTCTTTCTATTAAGATAATTTGAAGGGAAACTGAGAAGTACTTTGCGTTTGTGCCAAGAGAACTGTAGATAACCTATCATATGCATCCCGTAGGAATCTTAAAATAAAGTTCAGTTATGGACTAAAAGAGTTATATGTTTTCGGGCGTAATGTATCCAGGTACAAAACATACCTTTTTTTTGCAGCTTATTAATACAGGTTAGAAATGCAATCTGTTTTGCAGGATTCTAAAACAAAAACATTCTGAGAATGGTGTAGTGGCTGAACTCCAGAATAGTTCTACTAAACCCCGCTACTACAAATAGTTCTTTGAAACGAGTTCTTTTGGGTGGATGATTTTTTTAATCTAAAAAAGGGAGTTGAAAGCCATATTGATAATTTTCAATCAATTGGTACCGTAATTAGGTATTTTTTTTCTAAAAAGATAATTTCCGGGCAGTTGAAATCGGAATTGAAAATCATATCACTTTTAATTTTTTTTTTTTTTTTTGAGGGAACGTCTGTGAAATAGGATGTTGAAGTAACATCCTTCTCCGGTGATTTTCTATGTTTCTCATTATATTATGGTAATAATTCCAAACTTTATATCATATCTGTGTAAAAAAATGACAGCCTTTGACACTCTCCTTTCGAAGTAAACCTCAAAGGTTCTCTGAAAGTTGAAACTTATCCCGCGGCATAATGTCACAAACTCGCTTACCGTTTTGATACAGTGATTTTTATAAAATCCTCTCATTATCATCTTCATCTATTTAAGTCCCATTATGGTTTAAAATAGCTCGGACACCAAGCGGGATCCTCCAGGAGAGACCACTTCTGTATCCCAGAATCAAGAAACAAATCCAACTCCAGTTCCCGAAATTACGTCATTGATTGCCATGGCAACGGAAATTCCTCAATGATCAGTAATCACGGATGCATTGTAAAGAAACGGTAGGCGGAGCTTATCGAAATTGTTCCGTGACGTCACCGGAGAATTTTTTTTTTCTTTTTTTGTCTCACAAATAGCATGAAATGAATGAAGGTTGTTGAAAAGTCTGTAAGATTTTATTGTAAGGCGTTTGAAGTTTTTAACTGCTTCCCCAGTTTGACAGAACGGCTGACTGTCAGCGATCCCTTATCTTAGTGCGGTTTTCAGTTTTGTGAACTTTGTTATTTTGCTATCAATAATCTGATGAGTGTAGAACATAAGAGGTTTTCTTTTGTCGGCAGGATAAGTGATATAAACTTGTTGACTTGTTGATTAGCAAAAGAGAGGTGCCGAGTTATATTAGGAAATATTTTGTGATTATTTTGTCGTTACTTTTCTATGGAAGCTTAATTAGATTATTTATTCGTATATTGTGAAAGCTTAAAATGACCATATCTTTACAAATCAATTCATGGAAGATACACTAGTCGAAAGAAAGCATGAGATAACAAGAGGTATTCATACACGGCGATTTTCACCTGGCGTGAAATCATTAGCTAGTGGCTAATCACATAGGGGCTTTCAAAGTCGACTCTAAAATAGCCCATCTAGTTATTAGGGTATTTTACAACTGGTGGTATTATAAAATGCAACGAACTAGTTTTTTGTTAAATTAAAAGCCTCTCATTAGCATCCTTTTGTTAATTTAAGTTAATAGAAATCTCTTTGTGAATAGTGTTTGGTTATTAATGGAAAAGTGAATTATATAAAAAAAATTATTGATAAATCATTATTGTATTAAATACGATTGTTTCCAACAGTTTACGAAAGTTTGTACGATGTTTGCGACAGAAAATTGAGTTTTTGAACTCTTTTACCATAGGAATCTATCCAAAGCATGTGTTTAAACAAAGGGATTTAAGCATACAAAAACCTTTGCTGCTCCACGAGCTGCATAAGAGATATTTTTGTGCCACAAATGACATAAAATAGGGAGGTCATTGAAAAAGATGTTACTATTATTGTACAGTTGTCGGTACACGGGGAAAAGTTAGGGTAAAAAGGAAAATTCTCTATCACAAATATTACACAAATGACTCTCTGGGTAAATTTTAAAGATGGTCTGATATAAGGTAAGTTGCTGTAACTGGGCCCATGGGGTAAAGCGGTCATCCCCTCCCAGATTTTTCCTTTACATATTAGGTGGAAATTCCACTCTGTTGTGGCAACACTGGTAAACAGAAGTCAACAAAACAACAACCATTTTGTAATTGATTTGAAAAATTATTTTTAATTGGGGGTAGAACTTTTCTTCTTTTTCTATATATACAAGCATTGGACCCAATTACCCAATCACAGATTCTGTTGTTTCTTATGAGAAATAGACCTGGGTGGTCCACTTACCCCATTTATCAGGGGAACTGGGCCCACCTGTATATATATATATATATATATATATATATATAAAATCAACATCATAGCAGACTCCTTAAGACTTACTAAAATGCATGTAATACAAAGATTTTTGAAAATTATACATGTTAGTATAATTTTAATGTGTTAAAAGTATAGTGCATAAAAAAGTTGAAAATCTATGGCCCAGTTATCCCAACTTATCTTATGTATAACAAAATGTAAAACAAAAAGGGCAAGAGTTAGAAGAAATTAAATTCATTTTCTGCATCCTTATATTCTCAATTCGTAAGATGGCAGAAACGGGTTATAGGCATCTTGTAAAGATTTGTCTTGACAACTTGGTCAGAAATTTGCTGAAGCATAAAAATAGTTTAATCAATATTTTAAATGAATAAATTACGCAAAATGATCAAATTTTCTATTTATAAGTATAAATTAGTCTACTGTTGGTTTATTCAGCATAACTGAAAAAAATAAAAAGATTAGTAGAAATATGAAAGTAAAATGCAAAGTATGCTTTAGTACTTTAAAATGCCATTATTGTAAAATCAGTTGCACCCATACAATAACAACAATCAGATAAAATTAGATTTATCCCATAGGTATTGAAGTTATATCAAGAATGAGATGAAATTACTTTTGTGGCTTAGGATTGTTCGTTAAGTTAGCTGCGATATTGCAAAATACACAATACTGTAGGGAAATAAGCTTGCGGATGTAATCTCCAAGAAACTTCAAGCATACATTATATTTTCAACGAAAAGGAAACGACCAATGGTAGCACGAGAGACACAAAGAAGGACAAAAAAAATGCTGTGAAGAAAATGTCGATATAAAAAAATGTAGGTAAAAGATGTGGAAGACCTAGCAAAGTCATAAATTCTTCGTAAATAAAAGTCTAGCTTTGAGAAACTCTCTTAAAATGCATACGGCGACACTGTTTTAAAATTTCAATAGTCCATCTTTTGTGGTTTTATCGCCTTTACTTGATTTCTTTAGATCAATTTAAAGTGTAAAAACCAGCTAGGAATAGGTTACCATGGATGGCCAAGTCTCATTTTATAACTTTATAATCGACGCCAAACAGATTTGAAGTTGAGTAAAACTGGATATAAATTCACTCAGCATGCGCCAAGAGGCACGTAGCACTTAATCACAAATGGATGAAGAGTTCGTGTTTAGTGAATGCCAGAAGACGATAATCAAGAAAATGTACTTGACTAGCTGTCTGGTGATGGAATCGTGTGAAGGAGTTATTTTTTTCTGATATCCGGGTTAGTCCCCATAATTCTTGGTGGCAAATTTTATGTTTGGGATCTATAATGGGGATTTTAAATCTACGCGTTTCTAAAATTATGGCAGCAATCAGACAGAACTCTTTTATTAATATGAGGACATTCCTGTCTAAAATCTATGATTAAAGCGATTAAACTGATGACTTTAACTGAAACTTTGATTTAAATGATATCCCTTAATAGAATTTTCATTTGATCCTAAATAACACATTGTTTGGAAAGAACTGTTACGCCATTTTCAAAGTTGGAAAACAGCAATTACCAATACAGACAAACGTAGCTTATATTTTTAAGAAGAAAAAGAGAGTCTTTCCCCTTCCAGAATCAGTCAAAATGTCTAGAAATCCTTTCTAGTACCTTGTCAGTGGCAAAGTATGAACATAAATGTTTATTTAGAGAGGAGAAAAAGCGTGATGATGATACCCACGATCAGTTAACCTAAAAGTTTCAAAAGAATTAAAAGGGTAAAGAAGAAATGTAAGACCTCAGTTTTTATTGCGATTCCTTACTTTGAACTTTTGCTAGCATACTGGCTGCAAATCAAATAGTAACCGTAAATTTTTGTTGAAAACTTTAATTTTTAAAATTTTTGGGCCGTAACATAAAACATTGGTAGATTAAGTACTAGGATAAATATAATAAAACATTAACAGCATATAAAATTCACATACTTTTATAGCTTGAAAATATTTTGATTATATGTAAAACTGTGTAAAATTTGATCGAACGCATTCCCTTGTGAGAATGAATGCTATAAATTTGTCGGTCAAAAGCGTTTAAATATTCTATACGACGCAACAAATCCCCAGAAAGTTCATTTCTTTGAGTTCATTAGCCAGCGAATAAGAAAATCTCCTGTTATGCTCCCAAAACTCTAGTCATCAAATCATAAGAGATAAATAAAAAAATTCCATTCTCTTTATTCTCCCTTTAGGGTCTTAAATCTCATCTTTTCTCCATTCCTTGGATCAAGCACACCATGCGCAGATGGGAAAAGAGCATCAGCTATCGTATCGACTGAGAGAGAAATCATCGATTCTGGTAAATCAATATCTGAAGCAGAACTGGTCTGTTATGAAAACGAAAATAAACTGAAAATCGAGAAAGGTTACATTGTATGAATTTAGAAATCAAAGGCTCTCGCTGTGATGCAGGAAGTGAGTAGGTTATTTGACATGATTTTGGGAATTCTTTTAAAAATATAAAAATCATTGCGAAAAATAGATGAAATATTTCATTAAACTTCACTTAAATTTCCTTTATGAGTTTCCTAATGTATCCACTGAAAATTTAACTCTTATGATTATTTGAAATTTTTTAAAGGTATAGTTAGTATGTCTCTTAGTTTAACTAATTTATACTTCTAAAATTGGTACTGTTCTGTACGTGGCATATTGAGTAGAAAAATATTTTTTACATTTAAGGCGACTCACGACTCAAGGCTTATTTTCATACTTTTTGACTCTTTGTAACTATTTCAATTTACTCCCCATTTTTCTAAATTTTATGTATATGATAAATTAATATATTTATTTTAATAAACAAATTTTCAACTCTCAAAATAATTTTAAATATTTTTTTAAAATGCTTTAGATATACCTTGTTTTTTAAGCATTTTTATCGTATACTGGCTTGCGCGCAGAACTATGAAATTAATTTTACACTTAAATGCATAATTCCTGTTTAATATTTAAAATAAATAATTCAAAATACAATTGAACATAAAACATTCAACATTAAAATATTTTTTCAATTTTTTTAAAACTGCTCAAAACATACTTAAAATTTACTTAAATTTTTGCATTAATTTACCCCCGAAAAAATAACAAAATGTGCAGTGATTGCAATAATTCTAGTTCAGACGCAATAAAATAACATGATTATGCAGTGATAAAAATTTCATGGAATTATGTTTCATAGTTTTTGAGATATCAGTTGCGGAATGATGCAAAATTATATCTTGAGAAAAATGAGTTTAAAATTTTTCTTACCATAAACTTGATCAGTAATTAAATATTTAGAATATCAATATCTCCGGAACTAAGCGGAATATTTTAATGCGGTTTGCTTCATTTTGTTCAGAAATGATCGGGCTTTAACATATATTTTTTTCAAAAATCGAATGTTTTAAAGATTTAATGGTAGTAAGTCCCCTTAATACTCATTGTAACGCCAAGAATGTGATAATTCAAGTAAAACTGGGTATCATTGTTCTCTTAAACGGATGCAAGAATTTTCTAAAATTATATAGCTTTTTATGGAATTTGGCCGAAGAGTCTGTGTTTTGAGAATGGCAAACATGAGAAACTGAAATTTGAAGTGAACGACCTAAGGTATAAACACAAATTAATAGATATTTGGTCATGAAGAATCAGCCATGCTTTGTTTAAAAAATACCGACATAAAATTTTCATTTATGTATTTCGTTTTATTTTTTTAATAATGTCATGTGGTATAAATAAATTATCATACGTAAAATTTTGTAAATGTATCATTGCTTTTAAAATTGAATATATCAATTTACCCGGAATTTTCCATCTGTTCTAACAGTGTTGAAATCTTACTTTTCTAAGTTTATGGACGCGATGGATTTCATGCGGCTAAGCATTAAATCTACCGCATAAAATTGAAGTTTTTTATTGACACATAAAGGCTAGAGGTAAATCGGTCTGTTTTGATTTCTGAAGGCCTAAAGAAGTTATTTTCTCGAAACTTTCTTGATATGCACTCTCTTCATTGTTCACTCTACCTGCTTTGGCCTGCAGTGTAGGCATTTTCATGGTGTGTTTTTGAGAAAGAAAACTGAATTTGCTACTAAAATTCGCATTTTCTACCAAGATTCATTATTTGTAGAGTATACTTTAAGATTTTTTAGTCCCCAATTTCTGTTCCTAAAATATAACCTAATCTCAGAATTTTTTTCCAATGAATGATGTGAGGTGGAAATTTAAAAAAAAATGTGATTTTTTTATAACCCTTTACTTCCCAATATCCTTTAAAGTTGAAATTATGACCTAAAAATTTCTAGGCACTCTGTTTAGGCTTAAAGGAGTACACAGTTAAAATTTCATAAATATTGCACTTCCGGTTTCGATTTTGTGGGTGTTCCATGATCTGGAACACTGGGAATCTAGCGTTTTGAAAAGTGCGGCTAACCGAGCATTGCGGTGAAGCGAACAAAAGAAAAAACGCACACACACAAATAAAAATACAACAAAAAAACTTGATTATATATGATTTTAAATAAATATGTACAGTTCCTACATACAGAAGTAGTTCCTATTTATACAAAAGCAGTTCCTATATACAAAAAACACACAAATAAAAACACAATTAAAAAAACTTGATTATATATGATTTTAAATAAATATTTACAGTTCCTATATACAAAAGCAGTTCCTACACTTAAAAATATTCACTAACCTATTTTTTTGCTTCGCGATATTTTTGGAAGCACGTTAGTCCCTTCTGAAAAAAGCAAAAACCAACATTGCAGGTTTTGCAACATTGCAGGTCCTCGAGTTTACTGTTCGTAAACTCGAGGATGCCAGGATGCTGCCCAGGCAATCGACGAACAACGAGGAGCCCGGAGGACTAGTATTGCACAGGATTTTGGACATAGGGCTTTGGTTCGAGTTATGCGGTAGAAGTTGAACCGGTTTGGACTGGCTAAGCTAGACATTGAGGTCTCAGAGAGAAACACTTGTTCTACTACGCAAACTGCTCTAGTTTCCCAGTGTTCCATATCATGGACCACGGTTTGAAAATCTTTCGTTATTGCTATGGTTTCGGTATAAAAAATTTAAAATAATATAGAATAAATAGTTTAGAGTATATCCAATACAATAACATAGAATTTTTTTCCTTTCAATTTTTTTTTGTATTTAAAAATGCGTTTTCAATTATGGTTCTGAAATATGGCTCTTTATTATAACGCCACTGGAACGAGGGTATGTATGGGCTTGTGACACGATGCCATGTATTATCAAAAAGAGTAGATCAAAGTAAAAAATGAAGCTAATTGCTAAATTTTTCGCAGAATTTTGACGGTTTTAGAAGCGAGTAAAGTTTGGTGTTCCACCATATGGAACACCGGGGAGCAAAGGGATAACTGAGTAACATTTGTCCTAAAAGTTATTTCGTAAACATTGCTTAAACATATAAGCTTACTATCAACGAGATTTAATTTTGAACTGATTTCTTTTTCCCAAGCACCGTGTAAGAACCAGTTCCTTTGACATTTTTATAGATCACATTCATGGTTTTGTTCATAATATTTCCTCTGTTCAAAACACTAATTTAAATGGTTTCTAACTATCAAAAATGTGAAAAGCCTGCACAGTTCAAAGATTCTGTAATATGATGTAAAATTTAAGTTAATGATTTTTTCCTTTCATATCAACATATAAACTCTGTTTGATGACTTAAATAATTTTATTTCACCAAGGATATTTTGACTTTTATTTTAGCTGACTAAATATATTCGAAGTATGTTTCTAAATTTAGCACATACTCTATTTTTAAGCAAGTTTAAAAGGATATCGATTAAGTATTTTCTTTCAAAGCTAATCTAATTAAGTTCAAGTGCTGAGTACATTTGCATTTTTTTTCTTCTTTTACCATCTGAAAGCTCCAAGAAAACCTTGTGCCACAGTAATTTATAGCTACAGAAAAGGTACCGAAAAAAAGTTTTGAAACTAAGGAATAGTACTGAATACAGAATCTAAATTTAAACGTAAAAATATTTTCGAAATACACTTGGTTCATCTTGAATTAAAGCGAAAACGGTATGTTTATTTTTAAATGCAATCTTTATTTAAGTCACAATATGGATATCTCTATTGTTTGAATACCTATACATCAATAACTACGTGTCTATACAGTTTAAAATGAGAACACTGTAATACGCTAATTTTTTAAGAAATTTCTGTCCATGCGTAACTCTGCTGAAAACAGAAGGAACACAGTGTATTGGCTTTTAGTCCCAAAAGCATGGTGTTAAATGTCATCCAAGGAACATTTAAAAATACTACTTTAAATTTTACATGCTAATATTCTTTGCCAAAATAAGTTTCGAAAGAATACGCCTTCTTTCGTTTTGTGAAATAAGTAAAGTAAAATTTGGATTTACAAATATGAACTTTTCATTTGTATGACTAACTGTCATTGAACAATTATAAACAAATAAAATAAATAAATATAAAATATAAACCATAAAAATATCCATTCGAGGTTTTAAAAGTGCTACTCACATTGTATAGTGGTTAGCGTCGTTAGCTGCCACGCAAGGGGTTCGGGTTCAAATCCCGAATAATGCTCGGTCGTTTACATGTCATCCCCCAAATTGGGAGCAATGTTGGCTCGCCTAAATGGTGCTCCCGTAATAAAGGAGCCAGGAAACCAAAGGTGATTAACAAAAGGGGAATGTCTCCTGATAAAAGTGCCTCCACACCAGACAAAAATTTCAGGTAGTCTCTTCTAACGAAATTAACGCGGGTTATTGACGTAGTATTACTTATCGTTGCTCACCTCTTATATATGTATGTATGTGTTATGTAAATATGTATCGATATATATGTACGTAAGTATATAGATACACATATATGTACGTCAAAATTTTGACGCATTTTGGTACTTTTCTGTTTAACTGTTTACTGCTTGTCCAAGCGATACAGACTGGATTTGGCGCACTGCCAAAATTACAACTCGCTAGGTACGGACGGATGGTTTTAGCGTCTGAAATTTTGCTTTTCGGAGGATCTTTATGGAGGAACGTAATCCTACTTTAAAAATATTTTTAAATGTTATTTAATTAGCTACTTTTTCTGTCTGCTAAACGTTGCCATGGAATTTCTTTATAAAAGGTTTTATTGCAAATTTTAGTGAATTTGAAAAAGAAAAATCAAACCTGGCAAAGAGATAACAATTACACCATAGTGTAAATTAATGCTTGCTGAAAATTACTGATAAAAGAACTCTAGTTGCTAGCAAACGCACACACATTGAAAATGAGTGGGGTATAAATAACAAAAATAAATAAATAAAAAAATAAAAAAACCCGCTGATTTTTAAATACATAATTTAGACTGGGTTATGTCTAAATACAAATCGCAAAATGACTAAGAATTATTTTTAAATACAAATTTATTCTGATGTAGTAAAATGTGCAATGAATTCATGTTGGGATTTCGAAAAATGCTGCAGGGGTATGGGGCACAATATTCTATAGTAAAGCACATTATTATTTTCTTAGTATCATAGTTACAATAGAGCCTGGAGAATCAAATTGCGAAAACCGTATGTTTTCTACGATTATTACATTTCCAGACAGAGCAGTTTTATGCTGCTCTATCAGTGCTTACCAGTTATACACGAATGCGTTAAGCCTATTTACTCGAAATGGAAATTTTAATGGTTTGCCATCTTTGAAAAGATATACCAAACACTCTTTCCAGATGTTGCTGCAAAATTTCATACTATGTTCCTTCGTAATATTTTAACCAAACGGTCGTCAGAAAATTTTGATTTAGAGCAAACATTCTAAAGATATTTTCCTAAAAAAACAATTACTCTAAAAAAGGAATTTTTGTACTTTCAATTGAGAGATATCTGATAAACTATTTATAAATTTGGATAAAAAATTATTTTAATATGTAGGATGATTTTTAAAATGGAAAAACATTAAATACCCTTAAAAATGTGTGTAAATAAAAAAAAAATTTTAATTTTATGTCCTGAACCCCTTTAAAAAGTTTATACAGAATTTATACTATGCATAAAGGTTTTATCTCGAGGTTTTATTGTCACGAAGAACAGTTTTTAATAATTTTATTTCCATAATTATGTTTTTAAAGAAAAAATATGAATGAAAAAAGTCTGTTGTCTTATATCGAAGATGTTTCACTTCAAAACTGAAGAGTAATCTCCTTGAGTGTATTTTTGTTTTGATAAGAAATACAATTGTAGAAATTTGATATTAGGTATAAAGAAAAAATCTTTAAAGACATGCGTGATCCAAACTGAGTGAAAAGATTAACATTACAGATATTGAGTGTTTTTATATTTTCAGAAGAACGCTGTATATCGGGTTATAACAATCAATATACCCTAAAGTTGTTTTTCATTCTTTCCCTTAACTTAAGCATCGAGGGATAAAATGGGAAATTGAACTCTATCGAGTCAATGAATATTGATTTACAATTCTTCTTTATACGTGAATTATTCACTTAAATCGATTTCGCCTCGTCTACATAAAAATATGTAAGCTTGTAACGTTTGAAAGCTTTCTAGCATTGTGAAAGATAGATTCTGAAATGAATATCGTATAATTTTAATCGAAAGAGTATTTTCCATATTACATAAGAATATGCATATTTTCTTTAAAACAGTTTTCGAAAAATATGATTGCAGTGAGGGAATACATATAGGTACTTGAAAATCATGATGTCTTTAATATCCATTTGGCATGAGCATTTTATAGATCTAAAATAATTAGCTAAAATTTTTGTTTTCCTGTAACGTTTTCTCGTAATGATTTTTATATAATATTTAATTTTCTCACTAATCTTTCATCGTTTCTTTCATATAAATAAAAAAAATAATATATAGAAAAAAACGTGGCCCAGAAACGAGTTTTCGCCCCGATACGCCTATAAAATAATTTTGTCTTGAAGTAGGAAATTTGAATGTTGCTGTTATATAACTTACTTAATTTATTCAAAATGTAACAGCTACAAAAATGTCATTTTTCAGTCGCTAAAATGAAATTAAAGGAAAATATACAGTATTGCCAAGTCAAGGAAAAATCTAGACAAAAGAAGAAAACAGTGTAATGACAAGTAAAACAGCCAATACACAGTTTCATTTGTCATAAGTTTGAGTATGCAAGAAATATAATGTGCTAACTATATATATATATAAATTATTTTTGTATATTTATATACATAAAATTTATATATATATATATATATATATATATATATATATATATATATATATATATATATATATATATATGTATATATATATCTATGTAGTTAGCACATTATATTTCCTTGCATACTCAAACTTATGACAAATGAAACAGTGTATTGGCTGTTTCATTTGTCAATACACTGTTCTCTTCTTTCTTCTAGTATTTTCATTGATTTGGCAATACTTGATTTGGCAATACTGTATATTTTCCTTTAATTTCATTTTATCGACTGAAAAATGACATTTTTGTAGCTATATATATATATATATATATATATATATATATATATATATATATATATATATATATGCAGTGTAAAAAAGTTTTTTTTTGTCTTTATCAGTAGTATGGGGCATTAGAAATAGTCGTTTTTAAGCTGCGTTGCGCGAGGAAATTTATTCTAAAGCAGCTCAGAACTAGAAAACAATAACGATAATTAAAGCGAACCAAGCAAGGAACTGGGCAAGGAATCTTTCCTTTGATTATGTGAAAAACTTAAAAACGATTTGTTTCTTTTGAAAACATACTTACTTATATTTTATAGCTTAGTCGTAATTCACAAGGTCTACGCCGCTCTATGTTAAATTTTGCTCTGAAAATTTTCTTCAATTTTTCCATTGGACTACACCAAATATGACGGCTGTATAAGGTCATATAAGTATATCTGATTACAAAAAAAACCCCTTAAGGATACACTCTTCATTCGCACAAGAACTTAAGTTCAAAGAAAAGATTCGAAACGTTTGCACTCAGATATATTTTATATTCTTTACTTTTAAACTATTTCTGGAAGAGAATTAAAAATATTTCCATATATTCTGATCAATTTGGCTTAAGTTCATACATTTTAGACACAAAGACATTTATATAAACATAAACAAACATAAAGAAAGTATATTTTTACTACATAAAAGCATAAATGTACACACAAACAGGAATAAAATTCTATACACACACACACACACACACACACACACACATCTATATATATAAAACAGTTCCGTAACTGACTCATTCATTCATTCATTCATTCACTGACTGACTGACATACAACGCACAGACCAAACCGCTGGACCTAAAGGGCTGAAATTTTGCATGACGATTTTTCTAATAGTGTAGGGGTGCACTAAGAAAGATTTTTCAAAAATTCTTCTTAGATTTTTTTAAATTAAATTTTTAAGCTGTTTTTTAAACTTTTTTTACGTTTGCATTTAAAATAATACATTGAGGGTTATAAAATTTATATCACGAGAAAGATCATAAAAATTCCTTCAAAATGAATTTTTTTTCGAATTTTTACCTCCATTTCCTGATTTTTGGGGAATTTTTAAAGATTAATTTTTAGAATTTAATTTATTAAATGCTGATCACGTGATTTCTTTTTCTGGTACTTTAAATAAATTTATCGTCACGTGCAAAAAAAAAATAGACAAAAAATATTTTTTTCTTGCTAATGCGGCAGACGATTGGACTTTATTTTGCCTATAAAAATATCCCTTACGATTTTTTTATAAATATATTTTTTTTTACATCAATTGTATACATTGATCGTCGTATTTATTATAAATATATATATATATATTTTTTTTGGAATTAATTGCATACATTGACCGTTGTATTTAATTTCAATGTACTCCGTAGCGAAGCGCGGGTTTTCAGCTAGTATATATATATATATATATGTGTGTGTGTGTGTGTGTGTGTGTGTGTGTGCGCGTGAGCGCGTGTGTAAATAAAGTAATTTAAGTTATATATAGTTTTAGATTAGGCACATTAGCATTTCTTTGATATCGTTACCCAATGGCATAAATGCACAAATACACACATAAATGTGCATATATATACAGTCGAACCTCCATATATCGAAGTTGCAAATTACCGGAAAAAAATTCGATATATAGAAATTTCGATATATAGAATAGAGCTTAGTTTTAACATAATTCTCATAAAAAAATGAAAGCTAATTTTCGTATACGAAACTCCATTTCTAATTTATATGCGAATCCCATTAAATGAAAGTTAATAACTAAAAAATGAATTAATATGAAAGATTTATTGAGTACTACATACCTTTAAAAAAACAATAATTCAGGCAGTGGTTACAATGATCACAGTTACATTCTTTTTTTAAAAAAAAACTACGTATATCTTGCTGAACAGCCAGTTTTGCGGAAAGTTCAAAGAAATGTTCGTATTTATTCAGTCCACTAAAAACTTAATCAGGGACATTTTCCGCGAATTGAAGTCCACGACATAATGTTTCAAATGCCAAAAATTGGGAGATTTTATTCTAAAGTGGAATAAAATCTCTCAATTTGTCTTGAAAAAAATTTCGATATATAGAGATTTTTTCGATATATAGAAACAATTTTTCTATGTAATGAACATGGAGATTTGCTAAGAGTTCGATATATAGAAAATTTCGATATGTGGAAGTTCGATATATGGAGGTTCGACTGTATATCTATCTATCTATCTATCTATCTATCTATCTATCTATATATATATATATATATATATATATATATATATATATATATATATATATATATATATATATATATATATATATATATATATATATATATATATATATATATATATATATGTATATATATATATATATATATATATATATATGTCACGACTTACTTAAAGGGGGGGGGTAGTTAACGGGAAATTAAACAAATGGCAGCACCATTCAGACCACTGTAGTTGGTTTTATAACGCTGGCATGCCCTCCAGCGCTGCTAAGCTACGGGGAATAAAGAGTAAAGACAGAGCCTGAGGGTAGAGCGTTGCTGAAAGGACGTACGTTACAGGATGGGAAGTCTAACAAAATGGCGAAATAACAGTTAATTAAGCCGGAATTCTTCCGAGTTGATGTTAATAAAAGAATTAACTATGAAGTAAAGTATTATCATTCTCCGCCTGCAAGCATGACTGCGTCATGTAGGAGTTCAACGATACGGCAAGAAGAATCCTCTCTCTCTCTCTCTCTCTCTCTCTCTCACACACACACACACACACACACACACACACGTGTGTGTTTGGGAGTAAAGTTAAGTAACGGCAGTTATATATATATAGGTTTAGATCAGACACATTACCCTTTTTTTACATGGTTATTAAACACAGCAAAGTTTTAACAAGTCATTAAATGTGACCACACATTAAGTCAAGATAATGACTTATTTGATCAAAATGGCAGAATGTACATTTTATTAGTTTTATTTTGAAAACTAATTAACAAAAATAGATAATTAAACGGCTGAAATCTGAGGAGAACAAGACCATGTTTAAAGAGAGGGTGTGGCATGAAATCGAGCTATCCATTACCACGACGTCACGTTGCCTGTTTAAGTCAAAAGCAAATCAATATTTGATGCCATCTTTTTAGAATAAAGCATTTTAGTCTTTATCATGGATTCGTGTTAGTGCTATATTGTCTGTAGTACATTACTATATGATATTTACTCTACTCTCCCTGTTTGCAAGCTTGCTGAATATTTCATGTAAGTTTCTTCATGAAATATTCCGCAACTGACATGTAGCGTTCTGGTCCTTACTGGCATTTCCATTAAAAAACACCGCAGGAGAAAAACTCGTGCTGAAATTACTGTAGCTGTCATTGCGGGGAAAAACACTTTCTGTGACGAATTGGAAATGTATATGCTTATTTATATTGCAAGTATAATTTGTTAGTTTACATAACTGAGATCTCTTTCGTTATTTTTTGCACAGAGAGGTAAGGACTATTGCATGAATTTATGGGTATTTATCAATTACTGCTTTATACGCTTGAACCCTACTTTATTTTCAGTGAATCATTTATATGGGCAATAATTTTCTTAAACTATGCTTATTATTTCAAATTGCTTATGTATATATTAACGAGCTATTTTTTTTCTTTAGAAACATGAAATAAATTCAAATATCATATCTCGAAATTTAAGTAACATTTTAGTAAAATTCTATTCTTGGTGATGCGTTGTTTATTAATTTTTTTTGCTAGCTTTAGCATTTTAAGTATCTTTTTTCCGATGGAGTCCATTTGTTGTTATTTATAGCAGTGATATTAATTTAAATATTTCTTTTAATTGATTTCATTCTTATCCGACAAACAAACTAGTAGTTATATGCCATTCATAAAGATTTAATCAGTCAATTTTCTTGTTTTAACGTAGGATTACGTTCCTCCATAACAGTTCTCCAGAAAGCAAAATTTCAGACGCTAAAACTGTCCGTCGTCGCGAGTTATAATTTTGGCAGAGCACCAAACCCAGTCTGTATCGCTTGGGAAAGCAATAAACAGCTAAACAAAAAAGTACCATATTGCGTTAAAATTTTAACATACATATACATATACATGTACATACATACATACATACATACATACACACATATATATATATATATATATATATATATATATATATATATATATATATATATATATATATATTTATTTAAATGACTCGGTGTATATTTTAAAGATGTTTAGGATAGCGTTTCTGGTTTCATATTTTTTTCAAACTTCAATGGGGTATAGCGCTGTGGTTTTGCCACAGTGACGTAGTTACTAGGGAAAAATTGGACTGCTGTTTCGCCATAACCGTCACCTACTGAATTAGTGTATGTATGCATCTGTGTCTTTTCATTAGGATTGTATGTGTACTTGCATGTATGGAGCGTTGAGCCCTGTAAGTTGTCTGTGTACTGTAAGTTGTCTGTGTCTTTTCATTTTCTTTTGACTGACTATTTCATTGGGGAACTCGGGGCCTTGGGATGTTTTTTGGTTATACCTGCATCCTATTCAGAAAGTTCCCCTTGAGGTAACTGATTTGGTTAGGCTCCCTGATGACGAGACCTGTCGGTAACCTCGTACTTCTGGTTTAGTTCCGACACTATTACAGAATCTTGCCTCTGGTGCATGGAGCCCTGAGTGCTTGATTTCTGCATTGTTTTTGTTTTTGTCTACATTCTTCTTATAATTATCTAGCTCTGTTAAATTTAGTTATATTTGCCTTTTTCAATATGAAGATATGCAGCAACTGCGCAATCTTTTATTGAAAAGTTATATATGTTTTCAATGCTAGGGTAGGTTTTGAGTTAATTTGTTTGGCAGTCTATGCCCACCTCTTTATTTTATTTTTTAGCTTATGTTGTTTTGTTTACATTTTTATACATTATATATGCATATATATATATATATATATATATATATATATATATATATATATATATACATAACACATAACTCATACATACTTGTACATATATAGATACAAAAGATGTAAGTAATGATAAGTAAGCCTACGTTAATAACCCGCGGTAGTTCGCTAGAAGAGACTACCTGAAAATTTTTATAGTTGTTAACATTGATCTCGGGGGGGGGGGGGGGGGGGGGAATGATGTTTTTTCTTCATTCTTTCCTAGTTTGTATTCTGAAGGTTTTAAACATACTTTAAAGTATATCATGGTAATCATTGGAATGTCGTCTTAGCATATCACGCTAGAAAAATCAGGTGTTCCAACTGTGATGTAGTTTTTTAATACTGTATTAGAAATTAAAATTATTTGATTTTTTATAACTTTTTAACGTGGAATCGAAAAAAATATGCAGTTTTTCTCTATGAAACAGTATGATATAAAAAAGAAACAAAACTTAGAAATGATTGGTAAAAAAATTTTCCACCATTTTTTGGAAGGTCAGAAAAATTGTGTCACTAATTTCCCATTTGGGTCGAATTTCCATAAGAATCGCCTTAAATATAAATTAAGAGATCCCAACGGCCTATAAGATACTTTACTGCTGTTGTTTAATACGTTAAGTGCAGAGCCAATAGCACGTAGCTTTTCATTCAGGCAGCGTGGGCCTTTAATGGATCTCGTTATCGTTTATAGTATACATTAGTCTGAGGAGAGAGTGATACTTTTAGAAGACAAAAATAACAGTTAAGATGGGTAATGTGGAAAACATATGCATTTATTTTACTTTTGAGCCGGTTAAATGATATTAAGAAACTTTCCATGATAAGGTTTCTTTTAATTCGAAAGCATCAAACCAGATTAAGTGAGAAGTCCGATGTAGCTCAGCATAATCCACGAGACACTGAATGTATTAAAGGAAAAAGAAGCACCGATACTTTAAATAAATAATATTCTGATAATTAAATATTTATACAAGGTGGTCCAAAATTATTGAGCGCATTTCATGTTTGAAAAAAAAAAAAGAACGAAAGGAGGTACGTACATGTTTATTGTTTTCTTGGAAATACAATTTAAAACAGTTTAACACAACAAAATTTTAAACCTGAAATAACTTCCACATAAGCCAGTAGATGGCGCGACAACATATCGCAAGAAAAATTTACTAATTGCGGCAGTCTGCAAATGGCTACCATAGAGGAAAAAGCGATGTGCATTTTGTGGTTCCGTGAAAGCAAATCCGTTGTATCTGTTCAGAGACGTTTTTGTTTAGAATACTGAAATCGTCGTCCTCCAAGTAAAGACTGTATTAAACGTTGGTACTAACAATTTAAGGTCACGAGAAATGTGGAACATAGGAAAGGCGCTGATAGGCCATAAACAGAACACACTTCCCGAGTAATTCCAGTTCCACATTTTCCTCACATGTACGTACGTCATTTTGTTCTTTTTTTTTCAAACATGAAATGCGCTCAGTAATTTTGGACCACCTGTATTTTCCAACTATTGACCATTTTAAATAATTAAAAGGAAAACGTAACTTCTTTTCTTTACTGTTACGTAAGCCTGTAACGTAACATGAAAGATGAATTAATACTCTCTTAAATGGTAAGCATAACTCAAATAAAATGCAAATAACTCAATATAGTAAAAAAAATTAGGTCTCGATTAATGAAACTACCGCGGGTTATTAAAGTAGGATTACTTATCGTTGCTTACCTCTTTTGTATGTACATACATATGTGCGTATATATATATATATATATATATATATATATATATATATATATATATATATATATATATATATATATATATATATATATATATATATATATATATATATATGTATGTAAAAATTTTGACGCATTTTGGTACTTCTCTGTTTAACTGCTTACTGCTTGCCCAAGCGATACAGGCTTGGCTTGACTTACTGCCAAAATTATAACTCGCGACAATGGACTGTTTTAGCGTCTGAAATTTTGCTTTCCGGAGGACCGTTATGGAGGAACGTAATCCTAAGTTAAAAATTAAATTACAGGATAAAGGCACTGACAGTCGAAAAATTAACAGGAATCGGGTTATTATTTTTCCCCTTTTTCTTTCAATACTTATTTCTATGGATATCAGTTAGGTAGAGGACGCTGTAGTTATACTGCGGTTCTGCACTTTTTAAGGACAAATAGCTGGTTGTTCCTTTCTACTATCACTTCTCAAATAATCGGGGTAGGGTGATTTTGCTTGTAAATTTCTGTTCTGTGTTGTTCTGTTACTATTGTGGTTTAATTTCTAATGCTTTTGACTTTCTGTTTTCAATGTGGGATCTCGGTGATTGTTTTTGGCTAGACCTTCATCCTATTCAGAAAGTTCCCCCTTGAGATGACCAACTCGGTTAGGCCTCCTGATGAAGAGACCAGGCTATTGCCTCGTTATGTCTTGGTTTATTTTTGTTTTTTGTTTATTTCTACTTTGATTTCTTTTATGGTAAGTATAAGCTATACTTTGACATGCTTTGCGGAAATTTGTCTGTTAATTTTCATATTTTTCTGGGAATGTAAAAATCGTCTTATAAGTAATTGTCATCATAATAGATTTTAAGTATCAAATAAAAATATACTCAAATACATATCAAATGAAAAGGCGAATGAAAAATATTTCCTTCGCGTATAAGTACTAAAAAAAAAAACTCTAAATAAAGCTTTCTTGTTAAAGGAAAATAAAATTGGAATGAAACTTCGACGTAAATAAAAATTTCGGGAAATTCATATGCTATTTAGTAATATTGTTCTATAGTCATACAAACGTCATGCTCTTCCAATACTCTAACACCCAAATTGATTGTCGGACTAAGCACGACACTTAAGCACGACGCAAATACCAGAACCTAGATAAATCAATACTTTGTGAAACCTTATTATTCAGGCGATCTAAATTATAAGGAGTGACATACATTTGTGAAAGACAACAAATGTGCATACTACAGGTCTTAAAATCGATAACATAATATAAATTTGACCACTATTTTTGGTAAAATAGTTACAGTCCTTCTGAAGAACATATCCACTAGATATAAACAGGAAAATTACAATAATTTCACAGAAATTTACGGCATGAAAAAAGACATGCCGGTCTATACCCATTATATTTACATAAATCCCCTTTATTTTGGTCTAGGAATCAACAAATCACAACATTCATGAAAACTAAGTTCTGCTAGGATATTCAGCTTGAATTCAAAATACTTGAGCCCCAAATTAATCCCGATTTTAACTTTATATATTGACTGTAATTTTTTTGAAAGCTTTGCAATCGATGCTAAGGTTTTGGTTTTGGTCAACGATCTGTATGTCGCATCTCTGTCTGCTGCTTGGAAAAACCTTTGCACATAAACATGCTTCTTAATTTCCCTGTTTTTCTTAGCTGTTGTATTCACATTACTTTTATCTTATAATTTCTCCTTTCGAATATTTTTCTCTGTTACACCTTTTTCCCTCGTCTCTTTTTATTTGCTTCGTTTCCTCTCTAGTCGCTTGCCTCTATCGAAATGAAAGTGGGACCATAGATTTTTTATCACCTCCACCGTTCTTCTGACGGGTTTATGCCTTTTATGTGCTCTCTCACGCTGACGTAGTGCTCGAAGTTAACTTGGCAAATTTTATAGATTCATCCATTTACATCACAGATTTTAAAGATTTCACATTTGGGATTTGCTCCTGAGAGGGAATAGTACTTAAGGCCGCTGTCGTACTAACCCTATTGGATTCACTCACCCCAATGTTAATCTATGGAGAAAATGTGTCCAAAGATTGCCGTCTTGGATTGAAAACTTTTTTTAAAAATTGTACTCCGTAATAGAAAAAGAAATTTTATACCTTGGGGCATTTTTAAAAAATGCAAATAATATTTTAAAATTTAAGTGATTTGTGGGGTGGGGTGGGGAATCTGATGTAGTGTGTTTTAAACGCTCCTAAATTCCTTTGGTGGACGAAATTTATAAAACGAATCCTGTTTCAAGGTGTAGAAAAGTTCAGGCTATCTGAAAATACCCTTTTTATGGGATTATCAGCATTTATGTAGCTGTAATTAGTAGACACATTTTCTGAAAGCTGTGGCTGCAGTATTATTGTCGAATTTCTCCATAGGTTTACATTGATGCCTTATACCAATTGCAATGCCGGACTCAACAATTCTCTAGTGCAGTCATTCTATCGGACTCAAAAGTGGCACATATGGCTATTATTTCCCCTCTTGCCCCAAAGTCCTCCTCTATCGGAAAATGCATCTCTTGCCTCGAGGAGCTGGCCTCAAAGAGGAAAATACT
Organism: Dolomedes plantarius; assembly: GCA_907164885.2. Classification (NCBI taxonomy): domain Eukaryota; kingdom Metazoa; phylum Arthropoda; class Arachnida; order Araneae; family Dolomedidae; genus Dolomedes; species Dolomedes plantarius. The sequence continues at coordinate 45,138,817 of OU015497.1, read as the reverse complement.
GTTCTGCAGTGGATACCGGGCCATTGTGGGATCCTGGATAACGAGAAGGCCGATTTACTGGTCAAGAAAAGAGACAACAGTTACTCAAACTTCATGTGAAGCCATTTCTTTCCACTCGTTGAAATTGATGATTCGTGACCTTTTCCAGAACAATCAAAAAGACAGTCTCCATGGAAGCAATAAATCTAAAACCTGGTATAACTTTATCTTCAATATCCCTGACCAGCCCAGGTTTAAAGCGGGGGCACTTTTCAGAGTTTTGACGGGACATGACTGTCTGGCCAAACACCTTTCACGAATAGGAATAATTCAAAGTCCCAAATGCTAACTCTGCAATCTGGGGGATAGACTTATCTCACCTTCTACACTGCCCCGCGTTCGTTTCTTCTAGCGTGCATGGCGTTTACTGGGAGGCTAGGGCCCTTATGGCTAACATATGTATTCTTTTTCTTCTGTTGTATTTCACCTGTTTATGTTTATCTTTCTTGTATGTTTATGTAGCTCGCCATTGGAAATAAAAAAATGAGGTGAGCGAATCCAATAGGGTTAGTACAAAGCAGCCTTAATGCCCCGCGGCCTAATGAAGAGCTAAATACGTATTAATTCAAAAACAGTTTTTATGTTAAAGTTCTACAGCAATTTTTCAAAAGATCTCATAAGCAAACTCGTTTTGTTATTAAATTTTTGAACAATATGAATGTGTAAACTTTGCAACACATTTATGAAATCACGAAAAATAAGCAAAAGTTTTGTATCATTTACATGAAACTTCATATGTCATTTGAGTTTGTTATTTCCATACATAAACGCCTAGTCACTAAATACAACACGAGTTTTTTTTGCAGTTTGTACTGGCTAAATTTGAAGGTACGACTTGCAAAATTTCCTCTCTAAATCACTTTTCTCTACCTTTTTACATGTCGTTTTAAATGTTTTTATTATGAAAAAAATATAGAAGATCAATGTGAAAATAAAAGGCTAGAAATAACATAAAGATATTGACAGAAATCTATCAGGCAACTAAAAACAACCTTAAGCTCAATACAGGTAATTACCGGAATCATCTGCATTAAAATACCATTGAGTAAATTTCTTCACTATTATTTATAATTCTTTTAAGTTCATTATGACATTGTCGTTCTTCTTAAATGTTTTTCAGCAAATATATGCAAACAGATCATTCCATTTTAAAATCGAAAGAAATACCCATTATCATTTTTGTTTTGACTAAATACGATTTTCGTTCCCTTTGGATTTTAAATAATTCGTGCTATTATAAAAATGAAAACAAACGGTCGAAAATCTCGTTACAGCTCATTCTGTTTAAACTGTTAGTCAAAGAAAGCAACAAAACGATTTTCGGGCTTGAAGTCCGGAATCTTAAATACGAATATTAGTAGCCCGTGATTTGGATGCCTGCCAAAATGTAACACTAATAGCGTTATTCAGGAACAATGCATTATCGTCTTAAGTGCTAGCTGACAGAGATTTTAATTGCGTTATTTTACTATACCGGAAACACTAACTAATGCATATCAATCACGGATTTAAAGGCGTGAGCGTGGTACAAAAGCGCAGTTTCTTAAGAACATAACACTCATCCCAATTTCTGTAAAATTAATGGTATGCTTCATAAATTAAAAGGAATATGGCTCCAGTTTACATCCCTATATACATTGTTATCATTAAGGGGGAAGTGTAGTTATGTAAATTTGCAAAACTGAGAGAAATTATGATTTTTCTTTGCTAATTAATTACCAATGGATTATCTGAAACTAGAAAATGGTTTTTGGTTATTATACAGGAGCTAAAAGTATCCAAAAGTTATAACTTATTTTTACGGAACTACTCATTAGAATTTAAAAAAATATTTAAATAGAAAGATCTCACCAAGTTTTAATATCAACCACAAATTTCGATCATAGTATCATAGTTTCGACGTGTGCACCTTTCGTAGCACGACTAACGTCTAAATGGTAATCCAGTTCTCTCCAAGTGTTTCGTAGTATATAAGGAGTTATTACACGAATTTCTTGAAATATACGCTTCTTCAACTCATCCACAGTTCCAATTTTTTGTTTATGCATAATGGATTTAATGAATCCCCAAGCAAAAAAGTCGAATAATCCTGATATTTTACAAAACTCTTGGAGAGAACTGGATTACCATTTAGACGTTAGTCTTGCTACAAAAATCGAAATCTATGATTGATATTAAAACTTGGTGAGATGTTCATTCTATTTAAATATTTTTAAAAAATTCTAATGGGTAGTTCCGTAAAAATCAGTCATAACTTTTGGATACTTTTAGCCCAGACACCCTGTATTTATCTACCTATGAAAAAGAACGTTTCAAGTTATTAAAATAGTATTTTTGTCTTAACAAGCTTTTTTAAGCCAATTGATGCAAAATTTACATAAAACGTTGCTCACTCCTCTTCCCTCCCTCCTAGGATGCAAACCAAAGCTGTTACAGATGTGTTAATTACGGATTACGACGCAGCCAAATGACTGAGTTATGTAGAGAAAGCAGGGTAAAGAGTACTTCATCAATATCACTGGAGAGATTCGACTCGAAGAAGCCGACTCGAAGAATTGACTATCATGGTGAACAGCGTATTTTTAGAGAAAGCTAGTTTTAATTTTGAACAGTGGATGGTCGGACGTACAGAAATGTAACGCGTTGAGAGTAACAACTTTTTAGTCAGAGAACTATTACATTTGGTGGTGTCATGTCCTGTAGGGAGTCTTGAATAATTTCAGTTCTTTGCTCAATGTTTCATTTATCTCTTCTTAAGTTCAACTCTTGTGCAGAGTGGTGGTAAATCGCGTACGTTCATTTCAGTTATCGCTGAAATTATCACCTCAAAATTTGCGAAAAAAATGAGAGCGAAAGGATTACAAATGGTTTCTAAGCTCATTTTGTAAGAAAATTTAAATTTAAGACTTTAGTTTAAAAGGAAAATTTAAAAGACCAGTTGTTGCATATTTTATTGATGGGAAGTCATATTTTTTGAGATGCTAAAAAATTTATATTCTAAACAATAAAAGTTTTAGTTGCTCTGCTCCGATGATACTAAAATGATAGATTATAAATTTAAGATCCAGGGAAAAACTATGTAACTTGACATTGAAAATAGTCCACGAAGGCCATGTAAATCAATTTTAAACAAATGCATGTCAATTTGGTTTGTGGGAGTTCATTTGCTATGAGAATGGTTCGTGGCAAAAGGAGATAGTGCTTGAAATTTCACATCTTTTCTATTGAAATAGGATGTTTTCAAGTAGACAGTTATTCTAATAACTTGATACAGGCAAATTATTTCCATCATTTGTTGCATAAATAGGCCTAAATAGGAGGTAACCCCCCCCCCCCCCCAGAGTGCTAGTGATTTAGAAAATTAAAGGTTCCTTTACTAGATCAAACAATCTGACTTATGGAATTAAAATAGAAACTTTAGTTTGTGGAACATATATAGACCTGGAAATCTTTTGCTCTCGGTTATCAGGACTAAACGGGTATGTGATAAATGTAGTATTTGTTATGTAAGGGAACTAGCAAACTAATGAATTTTCTAAGGATACCATCCGTTGGTTTATTATAAAAGTGTGAAAATATCAAAATTCTAAGTAGCTAAAAATGCTCATATGCATCCTCTTATGTACAAATATTTCATTCATGGCATTTACACCTCCTGCTCTTCAAACTGTGTCAAAGAAAGATTCTTTTATAAATACTAAAAATGTTAATATATTCTCTTCGACATTATCTTCCTCTGAGAAAATTTTCTCTACTTTTGTGAGATTCCAGATCGATGTACCTAATCAGAAAAAATATTACAATTAGAATAGACTTTTATGTAATACTAGCTGAAAACCCGCGCTTCGCTACAGAGTACATTCAAATTAAATACAAAGGTCAATGTATGCAATTAATGCCAAAAAAAAAAATAAATATATACATTCATAATAAATGCGACTATCAATGTAGACAATTGATTTAAAAATATATATATATATATTTATAAAAAAATCGTATGGGATATTTATTTTTTCTTTTGATAATATCCAATCGTCTGCTGCATTAGAAAGAAAAAAAAATATTTTTTTTGTCTAGTTAGTTGTTATGCACGTGACGATAAATTTATTTAAAGTACCAGAAAAGAAATCACGTGATCAGCATTTAATAAATTAAATTCTAAAAATTAATCTTTAAAAATTCACCAAAAATCAGAAAATCGAAGTAAAGGTTCGAAAAAGATTTCATTTTAAAGGAATTTTTATGATCTTTCTCGTGATATAAATTTTATAATCCTCAAATTATTATTTTAAATGCAAACTTAAAAAAAGTTACAAAAACAGCTTAAAAATTTAATTTTAAAAAATCTAAGAAGAATTTTTCAAAAATCTTTCTTAGTGTACCCCTACACCATAAGAAGAAACCCATAAGAGAAACTACACCAAAATTTCAGTCCTTTAGGTCCAGCGGTTTGGTCTGTGCGTTGTATGTCAGTGAGTCAGTCAGTCAGTCAGTTACGGAACTGTTTTATATTATACAGATAAAAGCTAAAAAATGTTTGTACAGCCTAAAGAATATTTGTTCTTATGCAAATGAAAGTGATTTTACATACGTAAAAAATGTAAACAGAAATTGTAAAAAGAAAAACCCAGTTCAAGGTTTTAAATACACAACAAGGTATTTTAAATTAACAACATTATTTTTTCTTCTATTAGGCGTCACCAAGACATTGCCATATTACTTGCTTTGTTGGAAATTTTAGCGAACTGGAAAAAATCCTGAAAAGCAAATCTGTCACAGTGATAACGATAGCAGATTAGAGCTAAAAAACTGCATTGCCTTAAAGAGTGCAACGTTAAAATAAATATTTTAATTTTTTACTCCTTAACAAGATCCTAAAGAGTAATGTTAATTAAACATCTAAAGGGAAAAATAACGAAAATATTAAAGCTTCTTTAATCGAAAGTGGATCAAAATATTGTGCTAGTTAAGGTAACCAGATTCTGACATTCATTTAATAGTTAGAATAATTGCGTTGATTCACTTTAATTTTCAGAGCAAAATAATAAGTGCAAATACTTCACAAACATACTTTAAAGAAATTTGTAAATTACCTTTTAAGTAACACAAGTCTTTGCTAAAAGAATTTATACTCTAGTTATGATGAAATCGCAATTTATTTAAACATGATAAAAATACTCTATTGATAGAGTAAATATTATTGAATATTTAAGTTTTTAATTAAAGATGCATATTTGAGATTAATAAGATAAAAAGGCTATTTTCATTACATAATATGTTACAAGTAATAACATTATGATATTTAAAATCCTATTAAAATAAGATACTAGGAATATTTTTTCCTTTTGGATATCAATTTTAATTCGGACAACGAATAAATCAGTAAAGCATATTTTGATTTACTTAAGAACCGTTTATCCTTAAATTATATTGGAAGTAAAGCTTATTTTTAATGCAAAGCAATTTTAGTAATGCCCATTGCATTAACTCAAACACGCCGCAAGCATTACGGAATACTTATAAAAATACTTCTTTTCGGGGATTCCGCTTAAGATTAAATATGCATGTTATTTCATGAAAATAGTTGTAGTTCTACAGAGACTTATTTCAAACAGAGTTATGTATGTTGTGTAAAGTTGTTAAAACAGTGTGAAGTATGAAATGCTTAATGGGAGGAAAATGGAAAAATTTTAATACCTGGCATGCATAAATTTCATTTAAAGTTTGTAGTTACTATAGTAACACTTAACTGAAATGAATTTTAATAATGTTCAGGTGGTTTGTATTATTCGAAATATATTTTTTTATCGTCTTAAAAATTATTTTCCTTAATTTTATATTTGTGAATTATCTTGCACACTAGTTTATGAAAAAAAGGTCCAAATTTTTACGTAACGTAAAAAAAATGCATAAATAATGCTCAAACACCATGCGTCAGCAAAATGAATTTAAACTGAAGTTGTTTGCTAAAATGACGGAAAGTTTAGGAGAAAGAAAAAGGAATTTGAATTGTTGACGGGAAACATTTATGGACGTATTTCGTTAAATGCACCTAGAAACTTCATTAAAGTACAGTTTCTTTTCAAAAGCAAATTTCGGTGTTTGTGTGTTTAAAGCAATCATCATTTAAAAAATGATTTTATAAATCGGCATATATATAAGCCCCAAAGACACTGCAAAGTAATACTCGTATGCACTTCATTCTATAGATGAATGTACCTCAAAATTGAAGCGGAGGAAGACCAATATAGGTCAGTTATATTTTAAGTATAATTTACAACTGTCCAGTCACAGATCAAGCTTTGTTGTTGTTGTTGTTGTTTCTAATGCGCCCTGGGTGAAAGCTCCAGACCAGGCCCATATAGGCTTCGGTCTGAAGTGCGCGGCTCTAGTTTATATAACACAACAAGGGTCGGGGTCTGTCTTAGCTAGTTGCCACCTAAATTTTGACCGAGCAACCCCAGAGGTGACATCTTTGGGGATCGTATCCTCTCCCATTCTCTCTAACCTCGTAGAGAGATCAAGAAACTGTATGTGAGTAAAGGTCTATGATTAACGTGTGTTTTCATCACACATCAAACTAGATATACTTTTTATTCCACCATAAACGTTTCTAAAGTGCAATAAAAACAGTGGGAGGATGCTTATAGATATCCATCTGTAAACAAAAGTTCAACTACTTTATTTATGAAAATCGTTAAGAGAGATGCTTTATATGATAGAGTCATTTCACTTCCCTCCAGTAATAAAATAATAGGTGCGTTTGAAATATTACATAAATTCATAAACCAACCCATTCACAACTCATTATAATCTCTGACATCTAACGTGTAACGTTGGCGTTGGACTAAGAACTCGCTGGACTTTTCACTCAGGCTGGTTTGATAATGACGTTAAAAAAGAAACGTTATCATAATGTGTTTCATAATATCCTTTCACTAGCATGCAATAAGTAAATGTTTTTGGGACTCCACCCATTTCTTCCCCTTAATTTTTGCAGTCCTAAAAACTTTATGTATCTTTTTTTTTATAAATAATTTTATAAAACCAAGTAGCGTGAACCATCGATGAACCTGACGGACAATATGGTGAGCCTCATAAAATTGGTTTTAATAATGTTTTACATGCATTTCCATTTAAAACCTTCAAATGTAATCCAAGGAAATCCGGAGATAAAAAAAAAGTTGTTAGAGGGCATGCTTATACTTTTTGATTTAAAATGGAATAACGACACTTTGAATCATTGAAAAAATATTTGTTATTCAGTTTCGAACAATCATTTTCGTAAATTTGTAAGTCGGACGATGTACGAATGGCTTGGACGCTGGCATTCGGTCTGTCATAACAGAGTCTGTGGGTTCGAGTCCCGCTCCTGGCTTGGACGTTTGTAGCCGTTCAGAATCGGCTCTAAGTAGTATGTCCCGGTCTAATTAACCCCCATGTAGAAAAATTTGACCGTAGTGTTCCAAACCAAACGTAGAGATCCAAACCAACAGACATTTAACACTTTAAAAAATCACCTGGAAATTAGAATTTCTTTATTTGTGATAAAAATGTGCAATTAAATAAACGAATCTATTGATCATAATTTAAATGTATATTTTGAATAGCCTTCAAATGACGGGTGAAAAAAAATCACCGAAAGACAGAAAAAAGAGAACATCGTAAAATTTCATTTGTTAAGATTCATTTTTAAGGACAGTTGAGTACGAACCCTTGAAAAGGCAAAATGAGTTTTCAAACACTCTTAAAAAATTCAGATGTTTATTTCTGGTGAAATTCTGAACTTTTTATACTGATTAAGTTACAGTTCTCATTAAAAGTATTAAAACGTTATCAACATTTTGGGATTTTGTCTACATGCATCATGAAAAACTATCAAAATCATTAGATTCCATTGTATCACTCCAACAAAAATTGAGATTTAATGCCTTTCTTTTCCCAGAAAAATTAAATGCAAAGGTCCAGACTTACACTCCAAACTTAGTTTGTTAGAGAAGCTCTTAAGTTGCAGTTGCAGAAAACACTAAGAATGTACCTGGTTCCCGAAATTTACTGCCCATTAAAATACATGGCATATTCCTGATATTCATTTAGCCAATCCTCTTTTGAAGAGGAAAAATATCCACGCCGATGTGCTCGACTTATATGAAACAATAACTTTTAACACATTAATAACTGTATATTTAGGATTGTATCGATGTTTTCAATATTTATCTTAACTCGTATGGTCTTTCTACGTTAACTGTATTTTAAGGATTAAAATCTAGAGCTTTGAATGTACGTATATCCTTTAATTCTTTCTTCAGAATCCAATATATATATATATATATATAATTTTCTTTTCAAATATTAAGTAATTGTGACCAAAAATACAATGTTTGTTTTCAGGCATATTGGAGGTTCATCTTTAAAATTGAAGTTATTGAGCCAATTTCATATAACATACCATCTAAAATGCCTGGTTATATGGACAAAAGGACAAGAAATAAAGTACAACTGAATATATTATTTAGTAAAAATGTTTCTTTTAGTAACTCACATTAAAACTACCAAAGGCTTCAATAAATTATTTCCCTTGAAGGATTTCCTCGAAGCAGCTATATCAGTTGCTAAACACGCATAGGAACGTACATGACAGACACCAAATATCGACTTGATGTCATCCGCGCAACGAAAGATGCTCACATGATGTAAACACACACACACACAGACACACAAAAGAGATTAAGTGAGTAATGAAAATTTGGAAACACTATATCCTAATGCAGTTATTCTCAAATTATGGTCAACGTACCCGAAGGGATACGTACATGGATTTCAGGGGCTTTGCGATCTTCTTTGAAAAGAAAATTGACAAATGACAGTTCCTTTGTTCAGTTGAAAATTTTTCCTAATTGTTATTTTCCATTTTGAGGTATACGCATAATTTTTTTATAAGGACTTGTTTTCAAATTACTTTTAAAGCATGAAATAGATCTATAACAACTTTAGTTTATCCCGAAGTAATCAAGAAGTGCATACACATGCAGTTGAAGTGCATACACATAATCTATCTTTATTTATCTTTAGTCCATTTATTGCAGAAAGTCTTGAATACATAAATTTAATACACAATAACTTTATTTATTTGTTTGGGAGTAATCTATTTTTTTTTACCAGTGCTGTTACCAGTGTGAAATTTAAACTGGAGGGTTAATACTATTTTAATCATGATCTCCAGAAAGGCAATTTTAAAAATGTTACAACCACTGCACTATTAATTATAGTTTTTTTTGGTACACAATTTTAAAACGTATGAAGAGTGTTTTGCTCCCATTATACTGAACTGCATTATTTTCTCCATAAACTGTGAGAAAAATTGTCAAACCACGATCTGAATTTGCCGATCTTTCGAATGCTAGCTCTACTCAGGCTCAATAGGATGGTTAACTTTGGTACGACCTTCCCCTCCTGCTTTCAAGTTAAATGAATGTTGAATTTAGAACTCAACTCGGAGTACTCTCCTAAGAACAAAGAAATGAAGAAAATCATTATTATCATTGTACAACTGTTGTCATTACTGTTATGAATATTAATCAGATTTATCCTCTGATTGTAACCTTAAATACGTGTAAAATTAATAAGCTAGAAGATCCTAAAAAAACCAAGAAACACAAATTTAAAGAAATCATCTTTGAATTTCAACGATAATTCAAAGACGATTGTGGATTGAAATAAGCTTTTTTTTTTCTCTCAAGGAAATATTATCCTCTCTAAGTCCTTGTAAAGGACGATATTTTGTCTTTGTAAAGGATGATACTAAGTCCTTGTAAAGGATGATACTAACACCTTGTAAAAGATAAAACTAAAGAAAATGAGATTCTCTTACATCATCTGGATGGTATTGCAGTCAATAAACTTAATCAAAGTCCAGAGGTCATGGTTTGAATTTTTGCTCACGGCAGATGGTCGTTACAACGTTAATGTTTTAAACTGATAAAATAATGAGTTGTTATGTACACTCAAACCTGTTTTTGTGCGATAGATAGGGACCGCATAAAAAATCACAGAAAATTGAAGAAAAAAATCTCTTAAAATAATTTTAAATTCCCATTCAGTTAATTTCTCATTCAGTTTAGTTAATTTCTTACTTTTTATTAATTTTTATTAATATTATGAATTTTCTAAGATACTTTTTTTTACACATACCGCACAAAAACAATAGTACACAAAAAATCGCACAAAAAAATGACTGCACCAAAACAGGTTTAAGTGTATTTTAAAACATAATTTAAAAAATTAATTAATATATCTTAAATTTTATCCAAGTCATATTTTCAAACATCTGTGTTGATAGACTAGACTTATTACCATGATTTTATTAACTTGCTTTCTTGTTTGTTTGTGTATTTTTCCCTTACAAATCTTGCAATCAATTTATAACTAACTTCCCGACTAGCTAGACATTTGAAACTTTTAGAATAGCTCAGAACACGATGACAATGCATTTTTAAATACTTTTAGCCATCTTTAAGCAGAATTAAATTAATTTTCAATTATTTTCAGTTAATTTTGTTTTGTAGACTGGTGCAGCCATCTATCGGCCGGGACGGGTGCGAAAAGTTAAACGCAAGTTAACTTCCAATTTACTTCATTTTCTTTGATAGGATAATTCATCAAAAAAATTGTAAAAAAAGTATTTATTAATAGATAGAATTGTCAAGTTTATATGATTCAACAGAAAATTTAAAAACATGGTATATAAAAAGTTCTTTTTATCTTGTAATTATTTTTAAGCTTTACCTGTCCAAATAGAAACCTCGAATACAAATTGAAAGAGGTCCGATCCAAGTTAATGGAAAATAAGCCTGAAAGAGAGGCCGGGGTCGGCTAATGGGCCTGGTTAGGGCTCGTGACGAACTATCGTAAGAAATGTATTCCTGATGGAATATATTTCTTAATATCAAAAGAATAACAATGCTGAATCTACGTCACCGCCCCCCTCAGTAGTCTCTCCCCCAAAAAAACATTGCTGTATAATTACTATTCATAATATTTAAAAATACATCTCCATTTTGCGATGCTCTTTGAGCAATACGTTTCCATCCCAAAACACTAAATCTATTGAATCGTTATAACACTTACTAATGGTTTTGTCCTTGTTATTTGGGGTAAAGAGTCACGCTACTCGATCATCAACTCTGATGGTGTGGACAAGAGTTACGAGCGCATGAGGAATGATCTATCGGCAAAAGGTTTTTGTTCAATTTAAAAAAAAAAGAAAAGATAAATAAATAAAAGCCTAACTTTTATTTTCACTGCAAAACAAGTGAAAAATGCGTATTTTCAGGAATTTTTTGACATTTTTTGTGCAGTTTTAAATTTATTTATTTTTTTAAAGAATGTTTTTCCAAATCTACGAGTATAATTATCCAAGGCCTCTGTCTTGCCTCAAGGGGCAATTTGGAATTCTTTAAATATTTTTATGTTTTTTCTTATTCCATTTTCTACTGTTTTTGTTCATTGAAAAAACAAATCATGCATTGGTTACAAGAGTTAATTTTGTAGCTATATTGCCCACTTATAAATAAAGTTTTTAAGGCAAAAACAACCATTGACATGATTTATAACTGTGTGACGCTAATGTATCCGAAATTATAGGAAATTTAAAAATAAAATTAAGGTTATAATTTTAAATGTTTGAGCGTAATTTGAATTACTAAAAAGAAAATGACTGATTACTAGTAATTTGCCTACATTTTAAAAGTAATTTGGTTGGTTTGAAATTTAAAATCGAGGCTTCTGCTTTTTAGACAGGTGTTATATAAACAGCCATACCGTATCATAAACCATTTTTTCTGCAAACGCGGTGGGTTATTTGAGAACACTGGTTCCGAAAAAAGTGGTATCACTCCAACATTATTCGTCCAGAATTTATCTGAAGACGAATACACCCGGTCGATTCTGGACAATAGTGTGCAGTAGCAGTGTAAGCATCGTAAAACTTATAAAGGCAAACACATTTTGAGACTCTCTTGCCTACTTCAGGACAATATTCCTCCAAGTTTTCCTCCTATAAGTAAGGTTCAGACACTATCTAAGCTCTCGAAAAAAAATTAGTCATAACTTTCCTTGGAAGCACAACTGAATTTTTTACCACTTATTCCATAAATATACAATTGTAGGTCATCAGTATATAGAAAGACAACCATCGAATCTATTTGATTTTCTATAAATGCTTTTTCCTTTAAACTTTTTTTCCCTAACGCAGGAAGTTCTTTGACGTAGGGACATTGACCTATCCACACCGCGAATTCATTGGCTACTTTATTATGAGAGCCCAATATAGGTGAGCCAACATTGTTCTATAAGACAGGAGCACGGAAATGTCCATGCCTCATCCGGGATGCTTGCCATAAACCTAAAAATGTGAACCTCGCATTCTGTCTCGACTAGGAGAGACCGAGAAAGAGGAAGGTGGCTGTGATCTGATGGAAATCGTCTTCCTTTTCGTCGAGTGCCTCTTTGATGTCCTTCAATAGTCTATAATTTTGGGGATAGTTTTCCTGAATGGCGTGTTGTTCTATTAATTAAAATTAATGGGTTCATAGCCCCTGAATGAGAAATTAGCACAACATGTGTAATATAAACTCTACATTTTGAGACTAGAGTATAAATATCTGTAGTAGGAAGGAAAGTTATTTTACATTTTAAATGCAACCTTACAGCTAAACAAACCAAGACAATGTGGCCCCGAGGTAGCCTCGTGGTAGCACGATGGGTCTGGGACTGGGGGTGCTCAGTTCGAATCTCGATGAATGACATTAAATGCCTTCTTGTTTAAGCCGGATATTGGCACGTTAAATCCGCAGACCGGAAAGTCCTATGATATCAGAGGGTGGGATACGAACCTCCGTCAAAATTCAGAGGCATCTGGTTCAAATCTGACAACGATTATTGTGGTGCCATTGTAAACCGGAGCCGCATTCCTCCCCTTTGCCACCTGGTCTGGCATGTTTCGACCAGGGGGGAATAAGACACAACAACTCAGGTATTGCTTTATTTTGTTATGATCAGTTTCCAAATATTTTTACTTGTTGCTCCCATTTTGACATTTTTGCTGTACTATGTTTAGGAAAACAGAGTAAATTAAATTTTTGGCAGGGCCTGTCAGCTTCAGTTTTGCAGCTGAACCACCATTTATCACTTTACGGACGTCCAAAACTTACGTCCTCCGAGATAAATTTGGCCATAAAGATTTCTTTTTAAGAATGTGAAATATATCTTAAGTTTTGAAATTTTTCATAGACGATAGTCATATGAAATTTTTTACTGTCCAAGGTTGATAGGTACGTTCATTTAAAACCAGTCAAAAATAATAACAGCATTATTGCTTAATTTTTAAATTTCATATTTACATCATAAGTTAACCAGAAATAATTTGATATTTTAGTTTTCTTATAGTTAAAATGGTAAATCAAGGAAGCTAAAAAGTCATCTTTCAAAGGGCTGGAATAGAAATTAATCAGTGTTAATTTTTAATGTCTTAGTTTAACAAATAAATTTAATAGTGACACATTTCAAGTATTGAAACTTATAAAGAGATACCTTTTGAAGAATTTTATGTTAATGAAACGATTTGTATTTGTCTGCTTGCTGTAATAACCATACGTAATCAAAATCTTGCAAACTACGGCAAAGAACAGAGATTAAGATTTGACAAGCAGTGTAACGGTTGGTCATTATATCCTAATCTTAAAAATACCTTTTTTCTAAGCTTCTGTCCTATAATTCTATTACTTATTTTCTGATTGGTCGAAAACGTGAAACATAAATTTTAATCGTCAGATCGCCGTTCAATTATCTGTTAGGATTTCAGACTCCGGTTCGAGACTACTTCAATTTTTACTTAAGGAATTCGCCATTAAGGTAGGTGTAGAGATTTTTCTTTGACGTTCTGTCATATTCTTGAAGCGGTGTTCGAAAGTTAGTTCTTTTGTAGAGTGCTTTCTACGCACTTCGTAAAAGTGAGTACGCTCATGATTTAAAATTTACATCAATAAGTTTGATGGACATAGACGTAGCGTCGGGGGAGGGGAGGGGGGGCACGTGCCTCCTTCAACTTAACATGAAATAAATTAAAATGTTAATAGAAATTCAGTTAAAATCGGAAAATTGTAGAAAACTTTTAAGAAAGTTGGTTTTTTCTCGCTTTTTCAAACTACGAAACTGAAGATTCCGATTACGTCTTTAGCCTTAATATACTTTTTAACAATGATATGATCCATAACAAAAATTCGATGCTATATATTTTCCCCATTTTATTTATATTATATTTATTTTTCTCACTGTATAATTTTTGAATACTACTCAAACATAAATTCAATTGTATTCAATTTAAAAAAATCATAATATTTCATATTTTAACGACCGTCCGGCTGTCAACGCGCTGAGAAGGGTCCTGAATGAATTCAATTCGTGCCTCCCCCCCAAGGCAGAAGCACGCTACGCCTATGTTCACGGAGGATTTGTCTTGCCTACCGTACATTACAGCCCTAACAAAAAGAAAAACAATGCAGTATTAGAATTACATTAAAATGAGGTATATTAAATGCGCTTACATGCTTATAAAATATTAAAGCATTTTCCACATATTTTAATGCTTTGTTCGTCAGAAATATACCAAAAAAATTTGAACTTCTTTTCTTTATAAACAAAATAGCATTCATATCTGAACTATCTGAACTATTACTTAAACCAGGAAAGTCAGCCAAGGTAAGACATGTTCAATAAATTCAATCAAAATTTCTAAATATCAAAAACAGATTTTTAAAATCAAATTTTTATTTTATAATATAGTGCAAAAAGGTTATATCAGTAAAAATCCGAGTGAAAATAAAATGAGTGTAAGATACGCAGGGTATTAAATATTTTATAAACCGTAAAGGAAAGGAGCATTGATCAATAGCATTAGTAAAACATCAAGAAAAGTTGAATGTTTTTAGTATAAAAAGTGCCCCGTTAAATATTTTCAGTTGGTTTGCATCAAGGCAGTTAAACAGAATAGGTCCTATTGTTCAAAACTGATACTGGAAATGGAATCGGAATCAAATTGTAGGTCTTTGTATGTTTATAGCCTTCGCGTTGCAAACCCCCATGAATTTAGGTAACTTGTCTACGAGAAATATTTCATGGTTCAAAATTAGATTACGGGGTGTCATTTGGAAGTAACCTTAACAAAGAATTCTAAATTCATATATTCAGAAATTCAAATTATTTTCATTAGCAACAAAGTATCTTGCCTAAATGGACGTTGTTGAGCTATGTTGCATTTCACAGAAGAGATTCTTATTATACGGGTTCATCGAAAAAGTTGAACACATTTCGAAAGCTCATAATTCTAAAAGAAATTGAGGAAACGCAATAATATTCTTTTCAAACAACTTGGCAAGTGTCGAAGATTTCTAAATGTAACTGGTACGCAACCGTGACATGGAACGTTGCGCAGAAGCTATGCAAGGTGGAAGATGTCTTCATTCGGCTTTCCGTCAGTGCAATGTCGACCGTTCAGGAGAAAACTCAATGTGTGTTGTGGTTAGCGGAGGACAAATCTGGGGTTACGTCAAGAACATTGTTTACAGCGTAAAGGTACGGGACTCGACACATTTACGGGAGAGAATTGTCGATGCAATTGCCACAGTGACGCCAGACATGCTCCGTAACACCTGGTTAGAGATTGATTATCGACTTGATATGTGTGGAGCAACCAACGGTGCTCATGTTGAAACTCATAAAGGTAAATTTTTATTAAATTCTGTACATTACACAACGAAAGAATTGTTTGTATTGTAATTATTCCATTAAATATGATTATATGAAATGTATCCAACCTTTTTCGATGACCTTGTATTATGTGAATTCTTAAACAACTAGGCTATATTTATTTTGTAATTGGCACTGAGCATTAGATACTTCCTCTTTAACAAAGTTCAGATGAGGAGCAAAAGTAGTTCCAGTTTCGAAGGAATTGTTTATCGTGATTGAAGCGTATTAGGTCCAAAACTTTTGATACTTTTTCGACTGAATTATATTTCGAAGGTGAGGTAGATGTTGCATGATTTGTAAATTTTAATAATAATTGCTGAAAAATATTTCTTTCTGCGTGTCATGATAAATATATAAATTTAATACAGTGGAGCCCCGATAATCCGGAATGATTGGGACCCGACCCTTTTCGGATTAACGAATTTTTCGGATTAAGCGATTATTCTTAAAATATACATAATAACGCGTGATTACATAAATATTACATATTACGTGTGATTACACAGTTAATTTTATAAGGTATGTCTAAACATTACCAAATCTTGGGTCAAAATGGGTGATAAGAGAGAGGAACGCTACCTAGTCCAGTACAGTAGAGTGTAAGTTGTTCGTTTAGTAGAGTGTGAGATTTTAGACGATCAGTAGATTGTTGAAATGGTTTTGAAACAACCTGTCAACGTCTCAGACAAGAGTGAAAGTGAAGCATACGCTGACAGCGAGCAGAGGGTATTCCACTCAGACGCCGCGGCTGCATTTGATGTAGTGCTACGCTATGTAGAGTAACACTCCGCCGCGACCAGAGCGGACACAATTTTTCTGACACCATTTGGCATAATTTGGCTTCAAGGGGGAGATATTCTTCTCTTCGACAAAGAAAAAAAAAACAGATTTTTCAAACCAATGTAGTTCAGTACATTCTGTAACTTTGAATTTTCTTGTAATTTTCAGAAATATAATTTACATTACTTAGTATCACTTTCATTTTATTGTAACCTTAGTTCTTTTTGGCTTTTGGTTTCGGATTAAGCGGACTTTCGGATTACCGAAGTTTGGATTATAGGGGCTCTACTATGTTATAGATCTTACCATTTTATGTGATTTTATGCTACGCTGTCACATAAAGCCGATACTTTTAGTTGACTGAAATGTTTTTCCTGATTTTATTCAAAATAAGAATTGCACTTGTTTAGCCAAAACAAGCCAAACCATTTTCCTCTCTAGCATGACATACTGACTTCAATTACTTAAAAACATGCTCTAAACAGCAATATGAAATCAATCATTATATACTTCGAGTTTTCCATTACCTTCTAGAAAACATATTCGATATAAAAACAGCCAATCTAGAATTGCGTGCCCCTGGAAATTATGAGCAAATATCAGGTAAAAGTAGATGCGTGGGAAAAGAAGAAAAAAAGGCTAGCATTTCGTGTAGTCTTTTGTGGGATGGGGCAACACTGTCATTTCTGACTCTATGTGTGCGGACGCTATCACGAAATCACGCAAAGTAGGTGATTCAACGACCGATTGGGAAAAAGAGAATAGCTATTTTAAGAGACATATGTATAACGTTACAATTAAGCTGTTTCGTAATAGTTTTCCTGGTGTGATTTCCTTCCAAGAAATTTTGTTATGTCACATATCGAAAGCCGTAGATGGGAATTGAGACATGTAATATGATAGAGTTTGAAGTAAGACAGTGTTCGGAAAACAAAAGTTGGAACATACTCAGTTTCACTTAATAATGGCATATATATATATATATATATATATATATATATATATATATATATATATGTCAGGTAGTCTCTTCTAATGAAACTACCGCGGGTTATTAACGTAGGATTACTTATCGTTGCTTACCCCTTTTGTACGCATATATGTATGTGTTATGTGCGTATATATATATATATATATATATATATATACACGAGGGCAGATCAAAAAGTAAGTTGCACTTCCAAGTTATGGCCATTTATAAAATAACCTATACAAAAGCAACTCGGCTATGACATCATACAATGTAAATTCACTTTTCCACATAGTTTCCAAGAGACTGTAAACATTTATCCGAACGGACAGCCAACTTTTCGATTCCGGATGCATAGAAATCTCCTCCAGCACTATGTAACCACACAGAGACAGCTGCTTTCACCTCCTCATCATTTCGGAATCGTTGTCCATCGAGATCCTTTTTGAGCTTACCGAAAACATGGAAATAACATGGCGCTAAGTCGGGACTGTATGGAGGTTGTTGCCATACCTCCCACTTGAATCGCTGCAGCAGTTCGCACGTTTGGCGGGCCTTGTGAGGTGTTGCGTTATCGCGCAACAAAATCACACCGTCGCTCAATTTTCCCTGGTGCTTCTTTTTAATTGCTTTACGCAACCGGTTCAACGTTTGACAATACGAAGCCGAGTTGATTGTCGTTCCTTTAGGCATAAATTCCATTCGCCGCACAAGGCCCACCAAACGTGCGAACTGCTGCAGCGATTCAAGTGGGAGGTATGGCAACAACCTCCAAACAGTCCCGACTTAGCGCCATGTGATTTCCATGTTTTCGGTAAGCTGAAAAAGGATCTCGGTGGACAACGATTCCGAAATGATGAGGAGGTGAAAGCAGCTGTCTCCGTGTGGTTACATAGCGCTGGAGGAGATTTCTATGCATCCGGAATAGAAAAGTTGGTTGTCCGTTCGGAGAAATGTTTAGAGTCTCTTAGGAACTATGTGGAAAAGTGAACTTATATTGTATGCTGTCATAGCCGTGTTGCTTTTGTATAGGTTATTTAATAAATGGCCACAACTTGAAAGTGCAACTTACTTTTTGATCTGCCCTCGTATATATATATATATGTGTATGTCTGTATGTATGTATATATATATATATATATATATATATATATATATATATATATATATATATATATATATATATATATATGTGTGTGTGTGTGTGTGTGTGTGTGTGAGGGAGTGTGTGTCAAAATTTTGACGCATTTTGGTACTTTTCTGTTTAACTGTCTACTGCTTGCCCAAGCAGTAGACAGCAGGGTTTGGCGCGCTACCAAAATTATAACTCGCGACGCAGGACATCTGAAATTTTGCTTTCCGGAAGGCTATTATGGGGTAACGTAAACCTATGTTATAATATTTTGTTTTAGTTTCACCTTTCAAAGTTAAAAGCAATGGTTAAGTAATAAAATCACTTGCTCCCTCTTGATTAGTAAATTACAAACTACAGCCTGTAAATGACGTTCGTTCTTAAAAACTGGTTCATCATAGCCTTACATATTGGTAGATATTAGAGAGGTACGGAGCGAAAAATTTGAAAAATCCCAGAAATAGTGTGATATTTTACAGCGATAATGAGGAAAACTTGTAATGTGTTTAAGTTTAAACGGAATTTACTTTATTTTAAAAGACAACTAGATAAAAATAAAATTTACCTATCACTAACGTTTTTGAAGGTAGTTTGCTTTAGAGAACCTGTTTACAAATTTTCTACATAAAACTGATCAAAGACACGCGCGTTCTTTCACATTTAAAAAAAAAAGTAAAATATAGAGATATACAGACATTTTGAACTCAAAAATAGAGAAATGTAGATTTATTCAAATTTATAGTTAACATATTCACGATCGGAATTTCATTTTTACAGTATTTGAAATTCTTAGATTGCGCTTTGCTTATTTAGACAAAAAGATATTCTATGTTGCATGTATGTTTCAATACCTCTTTTCGTTTGTCTGTTTGATGAAAAAGTAAAACTAAATGGAAGGGACTGGAATTTTTAAAAAGATTTATCACTTTGACATTCCTGTGGATCTACGAAATATTTTTTAAATTTGAATGTTTAAATTTGAAAGTATAAGAGAAAATTGTATATTTCAAGAAGTTTATTTGTTTTTAAAAATATTAAGGAGTTTCAGTTGAAATAAATAAAAAACAAACATAGTTTTTTAACACACTGAATAGCAAGCAATTTTTGTAAGTATGATAATGCAAGTTTAAAAAAATTATAATTGTAAAATCTATTTAAATTAATAATGTCTTTCTAGTGATCGAACCATTGTTTCAATTACCGAATAGTCATAACAATATGTACGATGAAACTATATCATTACCTTTCACCTAAATCCAATAAATAAAATTCTCCCGTTTCCATTTTATGGAGTAACACTCTTCCAACCAATTCAACCGCATCATTGACATAAGCAATTATGATACGTTATGGGTTGTTCAAAGCTCGAGAAGAGATGACTTTTCATGCTCTGTTGAATGCTAAATTAATGGTTACAGGATATATTTAGAATGTCAACGAATTTTCTGCCGTGCTGATGAATTACCAAATACTTAAAAGTATAAGCAGCTTTAAAATTGGCGTAAAATTGTTGCTTTAATAAGTGATTCCTTAAAAGCTTTATACATTTGATCTATTTGGAAGTTCCTAAAATAGGAATTAATATTTACTGAATGCAGTGAAAATACATTGGAACTCGGTTAATACGAGATGTTTAAGATTACTGAAAATGCTCGTATAAACCGTCAAAAAAAATTTCTAGTCAAATAAAATAGAAAAAAATAATTAAAAATATAAACAGTTTTCTACATATTAAAGTAAAATATTTAGAATGACTTGCTTTTACTTCTCTGTTATTGTATTGGCTTTTGTTTTTAAACAAAATTTGGAATACCCCGAAGGAAAATCGTTAACTTTTATCTTTAAAACATTCAATTGTCTTTTAAATTTTTAGTAAGGACAAAATTGTTTATGTACAAATACAAGCAATATTAATATTTAAAAAATATTCAGTAAGTTTAGTCTGTTTAGTGTTGGCTTTCATTTTAAAATCCCTTAAACTCCGTCTCAAAATACTCAGTGAGTTTTGAGTCAAAGATTTTTCATCTTGAAGTTTTTTTTAATGAGTACAGTCAACTGAAGAAGAGTATCCTGCGCTTCACTGCGAGTCACATTTGGTACTAATGCTTCTTGACCTTCATCTTCATCTTCACTTTCACTTTCACTTCGGCGGCAGTTAGAGCTCTTCACATCTTGAATAATGTCTTCATCTATATATATAAAACAGTTCCGTAACTGACTGACTGACTGACTGACTAACATATAACGCACAGACCAAACTGCTGGACCTAAAGGGCTGAAATTTTGCATGGAGATTCTTCTTATAGTGTAGGGGTGCACCAAGAAAGATTTTTGAACAATTCTTCTTAGATTTTTTAAATTAAATTTTTAAGCTGTTTTTGTAACTCTTTTAAAGTTTACATTTGAAATAATAATTTGATTGTTATAAAATTTATATCACGAGAAAGATCATAAAAATTCCTTTAAAATGAAATCTTTTTCGAATCTTTACTTTCATTTTCTGATTTTTGGTGAATTTTTAGAGATTAATTTTTAGAATTTAATTTATTAAATGCTGATCACGTGGTTTCTTTTCTTTTTGGGATACTTTAAACTACTTTTGCGTCACGTGCATAACAACGAAATAGACAAAAAAAAATTTTTTTCTTGCTAATGCGGCGATTGGGAATAATCCAAAAAATTATTAAAATACAGTAAAAGTTACGTTCCTCAAACTGTACTATATTAACTGTACTATATTCTTTAGAATGTTCTATTAGATTTAATTTGAATATTTTCTTCTACATTATTTCTTCTATAAAAGTATCTGTTACGATTTTTTTTATGATTTGCATTATTTATATATATATATATATATATATATATATGATTTTTTTTATACGATTTGTATTATTTATATATATATATATATATATATAGGTATTAATTGTATACATTGATCATTCTATTTAATTTGAATGCACTCCTTAGCGAAGTACGGGTATTTAGCCAGTTTGTTAATATACCTGAATAGCTCTCGTAAACTGGAAGGGTCTCGTGTAAAGCATGAAATTTTGCATTATTGCACATTACAAACCATTATTTCAAAACAATTTGTACGTTTATCCGTGATCTCGAATTAACCATGCTCGTATTAAGTGGGTTCTATTGTATACCCCACATCTAAAACTATTTGTAATTTTTAGCGAAACGGTATTATTTTCCACTCAACAACAGAAAAATACACTCGATTAAAATAACCTTTATTTTTTACCCTTTCCACAATTTTTTTTGACAATATTTTAAATAAGGTCCTATTTTGATGAAACGGCCCTATTTTGATGAAAAAATTTTGTCGCGAAGACAAATTGCTGCTTCTACACGTCTAGAATAAAAGCCCGCATTTTCGAATTCATTCATTTTGAAGTAATGAATACTGACTGGTACAGCACGAAATTTAGAAACGATGTAAAGAAAAATTCTATAGACTTATCAGACTGGATTTATTATGGGTCTCAGACACCCTTATTTTCATTTTTATCTTCACTTTAATCAAAACATATCCGGAAAAGTATGGCGTAAAACCAAAACACAAGACCGCCCCGCATGGGTTGCGTGCTCTCCTATACGCCAGGGTGGAGCCTTGCCATCTCTATAGAAACTCGATGGTTTCAGCACCCGAGGGAAAAGCCTTGCTCTTTTCATTAAGGGCCTTTTTGCCATTGCGAAATGATATCGTGCGCACCAAGCAGCAATCGGCACGACGAATCCGTTTAATAGAGCGGTTTACCTAACTTCCGTGTAACTTGTTGCTGGTTACGAAAATTTTGCTCGAAGTGCAAAAAGTACTGCCCGTAAATGTATGAATGCTTACAGTCTTTGACAATTTGACGTTTTCACCCAGGAATTGCAATTAGTGCTCGAATAACGGGCATATTTAATCGTACAGCGTATGACTCAGCCATTCATAAATTTCAGGAATAATAATAATAAGAGTTGTAAAATCCCGTGAGGGCTTCATAGAGGAATTCACTATCACTGCAATTTATTGATTCTTAGGATAAGTCGCGACTGCTGTCGATTCAAGCGCGGGTGTCCGCACAAACCTTAAGATTCACCTACACTGTTTAATATTTTTAGAACAAACCAAACACAAATTTATAGAGAGTTGATAATTCCTTCGAAATTCTATCCATATTAATTCAGCATTGCTAGGATGTATCCAGATTAATGCGAAGAAAATATTTCGTATTGTATATGATTTGCTTTTCATAGTTTTGTAACCAGAAGGTGAGTAATTTATATACTGCCAAGTAAATTTGATTCTATATGCATGGCGGTGAACTTTTTAATTCTGCCATAAGTACGAATGTTAATCTGGAAGCCAGTAGCCTTCTCTGTTTCTCCGACTACAAGTGAATATTTATTAAATTTATAAATGCACTAGCATTCGGTCGAGACCCTGTGGGTTGGTATGGTGTTTTGTAGACGTTCGTAATTGATTTTAAAACTGTAGATGCCGGTCAAATTATCCTTTGTATAGAAAAAGTTTACACTAGCTCTCTAAACCAAAATTTTAAGTTGATGAAAAGCTTATAGTTTTAAACTATTTTTTTTTGGACAATAGTAGGGTAGAGCAGTATAACTTTTTAATTAGAGAGTTTAAAATTAATTTTACCTTTCATCTTCTGTGGTAGAAACTCACATTCTTTTCGTACCTTTGTTTCCCTAGAGCTCCTTTGAATTTTAATGTGCATTATCATGACAGCCAGATAATTTATCACTGGATGATGCATTGTACTAAGATCAAGTGAATTAAGAATTCTATTAATTAAAAAATCTTAAGATCTGTTTTAAAGGTTTAAAGGTTTTAAGATCTGTTTAAGATCTGTTTAAAGAGAGAGTTTGTTTTCCTGCATGCATGCACACACACACACACACACACACACACACACACATATATATATATATATATATATATATATATATATATATATATATAAATAGAGAGAGAGAGAGAGAGAGAGAGAGATTTTTTCCATTTATCTATTTAGAAACACAAGGCGAGGGTTATCAGCTTAGCCACTGAGATTTTAACTGCTATTGTAAGAGGGAGTGAAGCTCAGAGAAGAGGGCTTTTCCAGTCCTGGGAGGTATTGTTATGTCATTCCTTTTAAACTATAATAACATATCAATTCAGACTTTAGTGGAAAAGTAAACATCTTTACCGTGTTTCTTTTTTTTTTTGTAAAAGAATATTATTCCATCTTTGCTTGTTACTGCCAAATCGGTCACTAATTCGAAAGAACCGTCTAAGCCTATAATCCCTATAACTATTAGTTATTGAATGAACTAATTTATTAAAGTTTTTCTCCATTGTAGAAATACTATCACGTTCTACAGAAACAGATGGCTATTGTTTTCATAAGGGAAAAATGACTGTTATTTTATCTCCCCTAGAGACTAATATCATGCTACGCTTTATCGGCAATTGGTACTTGGCCATTTCCTGAAAGCTCTTGGAAATAAGTATGAAACAATTTCGCTTTGCAGGTGCAAATTTTCGTTAAGCCACCAAAACTGGTTTGTTAAGATTAGAGAATTTTTTGACAACTTAAAATGGAAATACCTGCACAGTATTTAGCTGTTGTTAAAATTTCAATTTTAAATATACACGGATTTTACCAGTAAGAAAAATATCATTGATTTTTTTTTAATTTAAAATACATGCCTCTAAGAAAAAGGAAATAAAATCAGTTCGTTTATCTTTTTTTTTTTTGGTAATTTTTCTTTTATAAAGAGAGAATATTTTAGAATATTAAAAGGAGGATCCGACAAAAGAATGATTTAAGATCCAGTTATAAAAGAAGGGGAGGATATCCATTTAGTTGTCTGTTTTAAATAGAAAAGGAATTACTTTAATGATCCTCCCAAGACATTCGAGGATCTAGCGTAACTGATTAATTCTTGATGTTATTCTTACATAAATAAATTTATAGTATCATATATTTCATATGTCATATAATATATGTTGTTGTGAATTATGCTCTTCCCCCCCAGCGCCGAAAAATGCAGAACAGGATATACTTTATAAATTCAAACAGTTGTGTATGCTTTTTTGTTAATACTTTGAGCCAGTATCTATTCTTTATTTTCTAAATTCTACACCTACCCATTATATATATTCGAGATATCCCATTATATATAAAAGTTTATTCGAATATTTTTTTTAAATATAAGGGGGATAATTTATACGTGGTATTAGAAGATATTTCTGGTTTTCTGTAGTGACTATTCTGCAGGAAGAGTTAATAAATGTACATTTATTTTATAATTTGCTGAATTCTTTCACGTGATTTTGTCATTCATTAAGTACCGCAAGTTCCCGTACTATACTTTTCAATCTTTAGACTCAATAAATAAATATAAATTTGTATCCAGAACAGTTACAGGGTTAACTGGAGTAATAATTAAAAGTATTGGTACAGCTTTGATATAGGACCCCATTGGCGATATTTTGTATTGGCGACTTTTTTTACATTTTACATTTGGCGCACATGGTATCCCAGAATTCGTTTCGGCAACTTTGCCAAAGTCGCATGTGTTTTAAACTGAAATAAACCATTTTCCAGACTGTAACCAGATGGAATACGCCATTTTCAACTTCGTACCCCGTTGGAACAGCTTTGGTATGGTAGAATTCGTATACTGGTAATTTGGTATACACAGAATTCGTTTCGGCAACCGTGCGACAGTCGCGTGACGCAAACCAGGTTGGACCGCTTTTTTCTTATTTATATTTTATTTTGATTTAACCATGCCTTTCCATGTAGATTTATCTATAATTTCTGGATCTACAAAGTTTACTCTATTTTCTTTATTGTATTATTTTTTAATTTATATTTTACAAAATTAAATTTCTGTGTAATTCATACGATATTAACGATGCGATGTTTGGTTAGGCGATATAAAAAGTCGCCAATACAAAATATCGCCAATGGGGTCCTATATCGAAGCTGTTCTAAAGTATTTTCTTATCCGAGGTTCGTATTAAATATTTCATAATATTTTAAATTTGAGTTAATGTATGTATTCAGAAAAACTTCGATAAGTCATTATATAAAAGGTAAAAAAAGTATTAACGGCTGAAGTGATAGCAACGTTTGATAGCAACTCATATGCATTTCAGTAAACATTTATGTAAAGTTTTCGGTAAACAATTCAATTAATAATTAAGTAAACAGGTAGATAAAAAAATTAATCTACCTCTTTGGAGATTCATTTAGACATGATTTGAATTTCAGAACTTCTATACATAAACATTGGAGAAACGATACAAGAATTTATCTTATTTTGACTAAAATGAACCCTTCTATTTCAAATTAACTTTCTACGCTGAAAAATTTAGTATTCCGAATTTTTCCTCTCTAGTGTCTTGAATACACGTAAAGTAAGGCTGGTGTTCTAAGAACCCCTAACCAACACCTACCCACTGAAAATGCTTTTTTCTTTCATTTTTCTGGAGTTCTTTGAGATATAGAACGTTGTGTTCTTTGAGCAACTGTTTGAAATGAAATTGGGTTTCTGAGTATCAAAGTTTTCTTTCTCAGCATTTATTTTTTTCTAAATTTTTCCAGTGGAAATGAGTAGCATTTCAATTAGCCACGTGTAAATCTTTTATTTCGTTCTCATGTGTAAAAGTCAGACGGGGCTGAAGAGAAATAACTACTGATTGGGAGTTTCGACGTAACGAGGATTATAGTGATAAATATCTTTGTAAAGGCGCTCTTAATCTACAGTATCCTCCACCTGTCTTTATGAAACAGATAAATAATTGAAAACAGGGAATTATTTTAACCGTTATTTTTCTTATTGCTTTGCCTTTTAGCTGTGAGAATCACGTTGTAAAGTAATCACAGGGGAATAATTAAAACATCGGTGACATCACAGAATATGAATACTCTAAATCAATAGAACAATCTTTACAGAGAACAAAGCGTAAGAAAACTCTTAGTTCATATTATGATATGTTCGAGACTGTGATAGTTCAGATATACAGGGTGTCTCAAAAAACATTGACACATTTTAACAATTTGGTACTTACGGAAGTTTACGGCCCCCTTGTATATATATATATATATATATATATATATATATATATATATATATATATATATATATATATATATATATATATATATATATATATATATGTATGTATATATATATATATATATATATATATATATATATATATATATATACATATATATGTATATATACATATATATGTATATATATATATATATATATATATAT
The DNA here is from genome assembly GCA_907164885.2 of Dolomedes plantarius. NCBI lineage: Eukaryota > Metazoa > Arthropoda > Arachnida > Araneae > Dolomedidae > Dolomedes > Dolomedes plantarius. The sequence continues at coordinate 45,111,791 of OU015497.1, read as the reverse complement.
ATATATATATATATATATATATATATATATATATATATATATATATATACATATATATGTATATATACATATATATGTATATATATATATATATATATATATATATATATATATATATATATATATATATATATATATATATATGAAGGGAAAAATTCTAATATATACGGTAACACATCTGGGAATTTCCAGTTCCTACCTTGTATACTTTTTTTTAATAAATTTTTAAAATGTGTCAAGGTTTTTTGAGACACCCTTTATTTTGCATGCATTCACCATATCTATATATATAAAACAGTTCCGTAACTGACTGACTGACTGACATACAACGCACAGACCAAACCGCTGGACCTAAAGGGCAGAAATTCTGCATGGCGATTCTTCTTATAGTGTAGGGATGCACTAAGAAAGACTTTTGAAAAATTCTTCTTAGATTTTTTAAAATTAAATTTTTAAGCTGTTTTAGTAACTTTTTTAAAATTTGCATTTAAAATAATAATTTGAGGGTTATAAAATTTATATCGCGAGAAAGATCATAAAAATTCCTTTAAAATGAAATCTTTTTCGAATCTTTACCTCCATTTTCTGATTTTTGATGAATTTTCAAAGATTAACTTTTAGAATTTAATTTATTAAATGCTGATCACGTGATTTCTTTTTCTGGTACTTTAAATAAATTTATCGTCATGTTCATAACAAGGAAATAGACAAAACATATTTTTTTTCTTGCTAATTCGGCAGACGATTGGACATTATCCAAAAAACTATTAAAATACAGTAAAAGATGTGTTTCTCAAACTGTACTGTATTAATTGTACTATATTCTTTAGTATGTCCTATTAGATTTAATTCGAATATTTCCTTCTGCATTATTTTGTCTATAAAAATATCCCCTACGATTTTTTATAAATGTTTTATTTTTATTTTTTTTTACATATTTATTTATTTATTTATTTTGGCCTTAATTGCATACGTTGACCGTTGTATTTAATTCGAATGTACTACGTAGCGAAGTGCGAGTTTTCAGCTAGTCATATTATAATTATATACTTGTACTAAAACTGTAGACAAGTACACTGATGTTATAGTTTAATTAAACCCTTTTTTCTATCATTGTAGTGTGTGAAAGATAGTAAAAAACGTGTGTATGCTTTTAAAGTATAAAATAGTATAAAGCTTTTAAAATATTTTTAAATAAAAACGTGAAGAACTGTGAAGAACTGTGAAGAACTGTGTTTGAGAGAAATATACTTAAAATCCTCTTGTAAACATGTATAGAAATTTTAAATCTATTTTGTTAAATTTTACAAACTATGATAATAATTTTAATATCTTAAACGTGAATTTCAGTTTAAGCCATAAATTAGAAGATTAATATAAAGATTGTCATATTAATGAAATGAATCATATATAACATAAAATAAAATTTAGGTTAAAAAAATGGCATACTTTGCTAAGTAATGATGAAAGCAAAAAATGAAGCTGAGGCAGTTATGCCTCATGAGTTCAGTCAGTTCGGAACATTTTTAAACCTTTCTTTGTTTAAAATTGTCTAATGTAAACGTGTATAAAATGAGTTCATTCGTTTGCCAATTTATGCATAAATTTTATTTATTGTTCCCTCTGGGATTTTACCCATTGATTTTATGTGATAAAATAAATACTTGTTCTATATAAGAATTTACTTGATGCCCGATTCTAATATAATTCTATTGATTATGAAATGTGAGTAAAGAATTACTTGAGTCTGCTTGTCCCATTTTCCACCTTCATATAACTGTAGAGCAAATAAAGAGGGAAGTTTTCCTACACCCTGCAGTATATCTGTCTTTCGACAATTGTTTGCAAGCTTAGAGAGGAGATGAGTTTTCAAGAACAAGAATATTGGTGGAAAGAAATCAAACAATGTAAGTTATAACGTCACCAAGGCAACTAGTGACCTATCCTTGAGACCGTGGAAAGAAGACGCTATGGATCATAAACCTCCATGGCATAGGTTATGACATCGCGAAGTAATTTTGAAATTTTTGCAACTAAAAAACATCTTTACGTTTGTTGGTAAAGTGCTTTCAGCTTCATATATATATATATATATATATATATATATATATATATATATCAATTAGTACATTGTGGTTTGTAAGTATAACCGTTTTAAATAAACAAAGTTTAAAAAAGCAGGTTTGTTAATATAAAAATTATGTACAGAAGTAATACTCAAAATTTGGCAGTTGTGTGCATTATAAGTAAAAATCCTGGATCATTATATATATATATATATATATATATATATATATATATATATATATATATATATATATATATATATATATATATATAAATTAGTACATTGTGCTTTGTAAGCATAACCATTTTAAATAAACGAAGTTTTAAAAGGCAGGTTTGTTAATATAAAATTTATGTACAGAAGTAATATTCAAAATTTAGCAGTTGTGTGCATTATCAATAAAAATCCTGGACCATTATATATATATATATATATATATATATATATATATATATATATATATATATATATATATATATATATATATATAAACTTCCTATCGTTCCCCTTAAATTTCTGCATGTTATGGATTTTCTTCCAAGTTATTTTAACTCCTTATCTTTTTTAAAGCTTTTCACTTGTGAATTTTTATGTTGGCATTCAAGTATCTATTATGAAAAATACAATGCTCATACAAAAGCTATAGCTATAACGTTAAAAATTTATATTCCTATTTATTATGATTATGCCATTTATTCTTTATGACTTGGAAATCAAGATTATTTTAAATTTCCTGGAGAACAATAGGAGAACTGAAAATTCTTGATCATTTAATGACTGATTTGGTATCTATATATTTAAGTTGCTAAGCCGACTTTTTGGGCAGTCCGTGAGAGAAAACTACTGCATCGATTTACTTAATTTTGGTCTTAAAAGAAAGATTGTAATCTGAAGATTTGTCAAATTTGGTTTTTGTAACCGCAATTTCTATTAATTAGCGATAATTTACAATTAAAAATTGATTTCTGCGTATGCTCAGTGGCATGCTTAAATCTGTCTTTAGAAGCTCACTGTTTCTGCGCATGCTCAGTGATATGTTTTAATGATAAACACGTTTATTCCGAGAAATCTCTCAAAATCTCTCTCTGCTATTTTTATTTTTATGATATATATGTTTGTGAAATATAAGATTAAACTCGATGGAAATTGTTTATTTCGCGCTGTTTAATTAGCGATAATTTACAATTTAAAAAAATTGCTTTCTGCGCATGCTCAGTGATATTTTTAAATCTGACTTTAGACACTCACTAAGCACGATGCCGCTTAAACACATTAATTTTTTTCTGCGCATTATTATGATTTTCAACATTTGGAAATGATTTGTTGAGTATAATTCGTGTATTAGTACATTTATTTACTATCTAGCCGTCGTGTTTTGATGAGTACCAACTAGTGGATATTAAAAACTTATTGTTTGCCCTACAATATTGTATTGACCTTTACGTCTACTTAGCCTTACCTAAAGAGGCAGACGAGACATTAGTATAAACATAGACATGGGTAACAAGACATAGCGATAACAACGGAGATATGGGATATAAATGCTATAAGATTTCCCAGATAATGAGCATTTAAGTCTTCGATAATATTTATGATAGTGAAATTATATACATACATTGATTGTTACTCCTGCGGGTAGAATTAGCATATTTATCATTACATAATAACATGGATTACAACTTTCTTACGAATACAAGTTTTGACTATGAAATTATTTATTCATTAGCAAAGTTTATGAAGATGTAGCGGTAATGTTAGAGGTAATATATAAAACGTGTGTAATATCACACATTTCTTTCAATCCATTAAAGTTGATATGAAAATGTTTAAATTTGTTATCTTACTTTTTGAATGAATATATATTCTTAGAATAGAAGCGAGCTCATTAATTTTCGTAACAAAGAATTATCATAAAAAAGTATAACTTTTATTTCTTTTTCATCAAATTTTATTATTTTAATAAAATTAATTTCCCTCAGAAAATACCAATTTGTGATAATTTTCAACATGAAATATAGATTAATTTTTCATAATTCGACAGTTTACAGCATAACGAATCGAATAGGAAACTTTTCATGAAAATTTATTGCATTGCATTTATTTCAACAATAGATAAATATTAAGTTTGTTGCAGTAACGTCAGTTTAAACAACTAAACTAAAGGTAACCCCTTGGTAAATCATTAACATAAAAGATATCATTCATGGAATGATGAAAAATGCTCTCTGATAATGTCATAAAGGATCTCTTTTGCGTATTTGCCAAATGTTCTCATTAATAATAAATAAAGACAACAATGGATCATAATAATAAATTCATTATATTGATGGATCAATACAATGGTTGTTTGAATACGCATTTAAGTTTCGCCATCACGCTAAAAATATAATTTTTCAGTTTACAAGGAAAGAAATGCGTGAAAAGATTTACAATGAATTAGTTTTATGTATCATTTTAGTATAATACTATAATGGAATAAATGGATAAGCTAATCGTGGTTTATTATTGGAAGGGAATAGTTAGCAAACCTGGAGGGATACATTCCATTTGTATGTATTGTCATATTCTAAGGGGGTAAGAGCTTAAAAGGTTCTGTTTACTATTAGATTCATCTCAATGTTAACCTATGGAGAAAATTTGTCTACTATTGACAGTTACATAAAGGCTGATAATAAAGTAATAATGGTTTTTTTTCAGATAGCCTGAACATTTTTTCTCCTTGCAATAGGATTCATTTTACAAAATTCGTCCACCAAAGGAAATTTCTAGAGTTCAAAACACCCTAAACCAGATCTTCCCCAGAATGATTTAAATTTAAAAATATTATTTGCATTAAAAAAACGAAAAAATGCCCTCAAATGTAAAATTTCTTTCTCTATTATGGAGTACAATTTTTAGCAAATATCTTTAAATCCAAATATGCAATCCTTGGACACATTTTCTCCATAGGTTAACATTGATGTGAACGAATCCAATAGGGTTAGTACATAGCAGCCTTAACCAAAATTTCTACCATAGAAAAGTAACACACTTTTTGTACGAGAAGCATATAGAAATAAGTCATGTAAAATAACACTTATTAACCACACACATTTATTACTTAATTCACTCCTCTTTTATTTTCCCCCCTAGAGTTAATAGGAACACATAATCAACAATTCTTCAATTCCACAAAAAATTAAAAAGTATGGCTACATGTTTCGATCTTCTCAACAGTTCTTTGACAGAACGAGGACTATTACGTGTGATTGTCTCTAGGAACAATTTGAACAACTGTTTAAATGAATTGTGGGCCTGATTAAGTAGTGACTATTAAGTAGTTAAAAACATGTAGCCATCCTTTTTTAATTTATTGTGGAATCGAAGAAGGGCTGATTACGTGTGGGTTTTTCTGGAAGTTTCCAGCCAGTCACTGTTAATAGGAAATGAGGTTTAAAAAGTGGAATAAATGTCGATCTATGCTGTAAAATTAATTTCTGTTCTGAAGGGAAAATTATTATTTTGAATAAGTGGACTTGCTGAAATGTAGCTGCTTAATTGACATATATCATCTGCAGCAGGGGTTCTTAACCTGTAGGGGGGGGGGGGGGGTTCGCCACAGTTTCAGTCAATAAAACTAAATTTTTAGCGAATATCACCGAAAACATTTGTCAATATTTGTTTACCATGAAACTGTGGGGCATTGATGTTTCTTTAAAGGAAAAAGCAAAATGTTAGCTCAGATTGAACATGTAAGCTCTGTTCGTTAGAAATCTACCGTGCTTTATCTGGTGGTAAATGAAAATCTAGCTGACTTATTACGTACCGTACACAAATTCTAAATGTCAGTTTGTCTTAAACCAGTTTGGGGGGGTCAATTTTGGCAGTACTGTTGTAGACTCCCCGGAGAAATAAAGCAATTTTATTTTGGAAAGAGTTTTTATATTGGGTGCATTCTTTTTCTTTAGGTTCTGTTCTGTTCTGTTCTTGCTTTGACACACCTTGGACTGAAGGCTGAATCACAAACTTCATTTTTGCTAAATTGAACATTTAGTTGGAACTTAAATTATAAAAAATTAATTTTAATATTTTTGCTTTATGTCTTTAAAGCCCTTTTACTGAAAATATGAAGGGGGCCGGATGTAGGATGCGTAGAAGCTACTAAAGGGAGTCACGACTTGAAAAAAGTTGGGATACATGGATCTAGAGAATTACTAAAAAATCTCTCACATGAGTCCTGACTTCTGTATAGAAACGTTATAGTGTAAAGCTTAAATGTCAATTAAGCATTATGGCATTCATAATGATACTATCTAACCAAAAGTTATAATAATTATTATAATTCCTATTCCAAAATAACAAGCAGGTATCAAGTCTGAGTATAAAATCAACAAATGCAAAATTATATGCTGCAAAATTATATACTATTGTTTCCATTCTGTAGCTATTCTTATGTTTAGCTATTCTCATGTTTATTAGATTGGTACATATTTCGATAATTTTAGAGGAATCTGATAAATTAAATATACTAGGAAAAAAATTAGATTGCTAAATTTAGAATGATTTAGATCATTAATTAGTTCTGAATTTCATTATTTTCCTGAATTGCATTAAATAATATTACAAAATACATAATGAAGATCAATGTTTTAGTAGAAACGAGTTATAATAAAAAAAATGTTTGCATTATCAAACTGTTTATAGAGTTACGTAAAAATGTATCCTATAAATTAGTTTTAGGTTAATTTATGTACTTATAAACTACATTTTCCCTTCAAGAACATGCCTTACTTACTCTCGAACGACTATCACGTTAATTTTTCATTTATCTTAATTTGTTTCAACATATTACGATTCACGTATCAGTATTTTATGATTTCTTTGCATTCGGAACCCCCCCCCCCCAAAAAAAAAAAAAAAAAAAAAAAAAAAATACAAAACAAAACTAATACATGATAAAAAAATTTTATACCTTATATATATATATATATATATATATTTATTTATTTTTTTATGCAGCCCGCACCGTCACACGCAATTGGCTCGGGTTCGAACCTCGACTAAGGCATGAACGTTCTTCTGCTCCCTGAACGTGAGTTATGTTGGTTCACCTAAACCAGTGATTCCCAACCATTTTATACTTGAGTACCACCTGAGAACTTTGTAGGGTCGTGGCCTTCCATTGGTTATGCTAAAACTTTTTTTTGGGGGGGGGAGGGAGTGGGGGTAAAATAAATTCTATGTCCATATCAATAACTTTTCAAAATATATTTAAGTACAAATAAAACAAAATACGGAAAAGAAATCCATAAAACTAGAAAAAGCTCTTTGTACGTAATTGTTATTTACAAATGGCAAATACAGTATCTCAACACTAAAATGTCTTTATCAGGAGGCCTAATGAGAAACTTACTATTGCTTATGCTTATTTATTACTAGAGCTTCTATGTCAGGCTCAATGGTGCTTATCTTTAACCAGCATATTTGATTATCATTATTGAACCCTTCTGCGTACCACCTCAAATGTTCTCGCGAACGACTAGTTGGTAACCACTGATCTAAACGGTTCACCTCACTAAAAATTTGCTTATATATATTCCATGCATGGTATACATCAATACGACTTTTTATCGTAATCCATTTTGTTATTCAGTACCATTCATTTTCCGTTTCTACGCAAAATAAAAGTATACTCATTACTAATATCTTTCTCTGAGACGATCAATGGAAAGATTTCGCCTATTTTATGACTTCTTTTCCTGGAGAAAGGGAATTTTTGTGATGGCTTTGGATTAAGTTATATAAAAAACAATAAGAATAATGAGGGAAGAAAACATCGTCTGCTGTTAAAGATATTTTACTGAATCAAAAAAGAATGTGTTTAGTTATGTGGATAGGGTCTCTCAACTAAAGGGACCGTAAAAGTCTTTATAATTAATAAAGAGAACATTAAGTAGATGCATAAAGTAATACGAGCATCATGAAAACGGAAAAATAATAGTAATATATGGGGGTTATTTTTATTTCAGAAATGAATTGTTTTTTTTAAAGATATAAAAACTTTGGTATTTCCTAAAAATATATTTCCCTTTCTTTTTTCTTAGTAAAATTTACATACTAATCAATCTCGTAAAATACCATGGTTCTTTATATTATTTTATATGATGTTTAATAAGAATAGTAACTTTAATTAACCTAATTGGCTATCACCTTTTACAGAAGCTAATTAACAATTGTATTTTATATAAGGAAGTACTCTTAATGAAATTCATGATGTTTTATAAATAATTACTTCAATATAATTGGTAGCAACAAAATAAATTTCCCACCATAGATCATTAAAGGTAGATGTGCATTATTTGAAAATAAATATTATTTATCATTTGGTATATTAGGACGGGAATAAATAAAACCAACTCATTAAAAACATTTTCAGGAAACTGAATATTAATTTAAAATATATCGATTTCATTCATATTTATTACACAAAAGTTTAGTGCATATTTTGCGTTTGTTGATAGCTTAATGAAAATTCATGATAACATTTTCCTTATTTTTAAAAATGCTGATTTTAACATTAAAAGAATATCAGTGCAGAATAAAAACCAATGATTTTTAAGTGGAAAATTCTTAGAGTAGTATATAATACTAGAAACATAAAGATACTTGATGAAAAAATTATATTATTATATTGCAATCTTGGTAGAGCAAAAAGATAAAATATCTTTAAAGCAACACATAACAAAGCTAATTGAAAAATGGGATTTAAAAACGTTAAAGTTTCAGTTATCTGGGGACATATAAATCAGCTTTTGATACGTTAAATATCATTCAGACAGTTCTGTAAAATCTTCCTGTGTGGGTAGTTGAGGATTGAAAATCTTGTTTGATTTACCAGTTTAAATACAACGTTTATCCGCAAGTCAATTGCAATAGTTAATTGAAGCTTAGATTTCTGAAAATTACATAAGAATAAAATATATTGTAAATTTTATATAAAATTCATATTGAAATTATATAAAAAGAAACCAAATTGTGAATTTTATATTAAAATTTACTCTTAGTTAATAATGAGCATGTTTAAATACTGATTTAAGACTTACATCAGGGTTTCAGAGAAAGTGAAAAATTAAAGCAACTCTAACAAAGATATTACAACCAAATTATAATTAGAATATTTAATCTTACCATTTAATGCTATACTCATATGTAATATTTTGTCACTCTTTTTAGACTTTACTCGCTGGATATCATTTCCACGCTACACTTTCCCTATTACCTTTGTTTCGCGATTCTTCAATTAGATAACACGAAGGTAAAATGTTACAATGATTATTAAAAATAAGTAATATTAAATGATAATTTTACAATTTTTGAAACCGAAAGTAACGTCGTTATTTATCAGCTTTTATGGAAATGTTGGTATTACATAAAACAATAAAAAATCACACATAAAAAGGAAAGATCACAAGTATTGTACCTCAAAAATTATAGGTAGTAAATTTATGCTTTAAAATTTCTACATTATATAAACTACACTTCACAAAAAGTTACTTACAATCATAACAAAATTTTTAGTTTTGATATTTAAGATGTAGTATGTTTTTAGGTATTGATATTTAAGGGAGAAATTTTCAGCTTTGATATTAAGGTTTTACTGACTACTGCACTATATGAATGCTTAACTGTAATTAAAGAGATATGATGCATTTACACAATTTAATTAATATTGTTATGAAATTCTTAAAATTTTCCACAAAATATATAATTTGTAATTTTATTTCAAAGGACCATCATTTTTTCAATTATCAGAAAAAGTTTCTTCAAAAAAGCTGTACTCTCAAACTGTTTTTTTCTATAAATAAAGCAATGAATAACATTTCATACCATTTTTGACATAAATATCTGAATTAAAAAATTATTGTAAGCTCATAATCCAACATGAGAATATTGTAATTACCTGTTAAATATAATATTTCATTATGAAAATACATAGAAAATTATTGTAAGCTAATAATCCAGCATGAGAATATTGCAATTACCTCTTAAATATAATGTTTCCTTATGAAAATACATTGAAAATTATTGTAAGCTTATAACTCAACATGAGAATATTGTAATTACCTGTTAAATATAATATTTCCTTATGAAAATACATTGAAAATTATTGTAAACTTATAATCCAGCATGAGAGTATTGCAATTACCTCTTAAATATAATATTTCCTTATGAAAATACATGGAAAATTATTGTAAGCTTATAATCCAGTATGAGAATATTGTAATTACCTCTTAAATAAAATATTTCCTTAGGAAAATACATTGAAAATTATTGTAAGCTTATAACCCAACATGAGAATATTGTAATTACCTGTTAAATATAATATTTCCTTATGAAAATACATAACAACACGAAATATATTTTCAAAAGAAGCAGGCGGGATATTCCTGAGTAATATCAAATATCGCGCTGACGGTATCAAAGCTCTGAGCACTGAGATGGGAAGTTGTGAACTGTATTACCATTGGTCCTGTCAACACTGCTAGATTCCAAGAACAATGAACGTTCGAAACTAGGACACACCCTTTCTGGGTAGACATGCTTTCATTGTCACCTAAAAACTCATTACATATCTCTGCGTGTGGGTGGATATTTATGCTTTAGATTAAAAAAACATGTTTGACTTTATTTGGCCAGTTTGAAATATAGATTTACCTTTCGTAATTAAATATTTTATGAAACTACCTTCCCACGTAGCGGTAATACTTTCATACATGAATATACTTTTTAATTTTGTCTTCACTTCCGCATACATAGTATACTGGTTAGCGTCTTGCGCTTTCACGCAGTGGGCTTTGGTTCAAATCCCGAGCAATGTAGGCTCACCTATATGGTGCTCCTATAATAAAGTAGCCAATAAGATCCGTGCTATATTTTGCGACTGTCTTACAACAAGTACCTCCGCATTAGAAAAACAAAATTATTTTCAGTTGTTTGTTTTTCTGTATATGGTACAAGTAAACATAAGGTACAAGTATGGTAATTAGATAAAAAAAAGGAATAATTTTACAATGATTATTAATGATAAGTAATATTAAATAATAATTATACAATTTTGTAAAACGAAAACGTCGTTATTTATCAGCTTTCATGGAAAAGTTGATATTACATAAAACAATAAAGAATCCCTAATTTCTACCACACATAAAAGGGAAAGATCACAAGTATTGTACCATCAAAAATTTATGCTTTAATTTCTACATTATACAAAATTCATTTCACAAAAGGATTCTTACAAAATTTTTAGTTTTGATATTTAAGATTTAGTATATTTTTTGTTATTGATATTTTATGGAGAAATTTTAGTTTTAATATTGAGGTATAAAAATTTTATTTTACTTAAACCTCACCATAATATTTACGAAAACATCTTATAATTCAAAATGCTATAAATTTTTTTTCTGAAATAAAGAAATTGTTTGGAATGGCTTACATGTATTTGGAATGACTTTACATGTACACACAGCAATGTTGCCAAAGGGTTTTTTACACAGTTCTAAAATTATCAAACAGCAATATGATACAGTAATTAAATATTGATATAATGGACTATCAAATATTAAATATATATCGCATATGTATGAAATTTAGATTCATTCAACTAAAATTATTTTCCATTTTCCATTGCCCCACTATAACTTAATCAAGTTTTATAACCTTTAATTCCCTTTCTTGCATAACAGAGTTAGAAAGTGAACCAAAAACAGACAATGCAGGTTTTTATCTATCATTTATCATCAAATTTGATAGCTGATCAACTTTAATAGCATATGTATAAATAATAAGGCTTCTAACAACTGGTTCCGTAAGAGAAAAAGAAGGTAGCAGTTGTATATGTCTACAGAGCTAGAAATTCAAAACTACATTAGGTCATAATATATCTTTCTGGTTGAATTTTTTTTTTTTTAAATCTCTGTGAAAGAGTATTCTAGAAAAATATTTGTTCAAAAATTAATTTTAAAACTGCTTAATATTCAGTGTCATATATTTATATAATTAGCATTACATCAATATAAATGTTTAATCCCCCAAAAATTTGTCTAAAATATTTTCATGGAAAATTCATTATTGAGTAGTCAGTCCTCTTAAATTTTATGATGTGGATCCTAGCTCATAAATATTTATAAAAAAATACGTATTGGCAAAATGTTAAAGATTAAGAAGACAGCAATATTTTCCTTGTTCTATTAATTCCTTGTTTTAAATTATAAATTTTTCCCTTTTATTTACAAAGGTACTCCTGTAAAATATTTTGCTTATGCCCTTGTTAGGGTAAGTCTCGCATTTTTTACTTTTCCTAAAAATAAGGAAATAACGGGTTTAGATTTTCTGTACACAATTTTTTTAACTTCTTAACTATGGTTATATGATGCGATTCTTGGGCCACAAACATGTAATTTTATCGTCACATCGTATAATTTTAAGAACTTGCAAAATTTCGATCACTCAGCTAAGATTCTGACCATTTTGAGTAATCTTCCCTTTAATTTCTCTTGAGAATAGAATCTCAGTGGATTTTGATTGAGGGTTTTTAATGAATTTAGAAAACGAGTTTTGACTGCAAAATTGATCCACTAAATTATTAATATTTTTTTTGCTCTATAATAAAGAATGTCATTAAAAAATATTAATGAATGAACCCTAGATGAATACGGTATCAGAACGTACAATTATAAATATATATATATATGCATATTTTTCATTCTAAAATCCTTGTTTATTTTAGGGGGGAGATCACCTTAAAACCTTCAAAATCTCAATTTTTTATTATTGTTTAATTTTGAATAATGGAATATAAGGAATCTTTTGAAAAAAAAATGAAGTCGATACTACAATTAGAACCGATTTTATGGCCAAATGTATAAAGCTAATAGTAAAGTAATTTATAGAAACTTTAAATTTTAAATGGCTTTTTCTAAAAACTGTTATTTTCAAACTTTCGCGCACTATTTCTTCAAAACTAATCACTAAGCGCATATCACTGATTTTTTTTATATCTTTTGTACGTTACAATACATTTGCCTGAAAATTTTTTTATGGAAAATATGGTAATTATTTTAGATGTAGATTAAAGTATAGCCTATGTATAGAATATATACAAATAATTTAATATATATCTCTTATAGGTTTTAAAAAAATCTGCACACAATGCATTGACCTAAGATTCATTATTCATAAAACATTAATTATTTATTTTCTTTACAAAATAATTTTTATTAATCTCCCAATGATTATACTTTTGTTTTCTAATAGATAAAGATTTGTACAATTCACTATAAAAATTGGTTTAAATTAATTACAAATTAACTGTTTGACAACACATTAAGCTTGGTAGTAAAATCAGTGTATTTTTGCACATGCAAAGGTGATCTCCCCCATTAAGTATTTATCATATTTAAAATTTTTCTTCAATAACTATTTTATAGATAATTATTGCCTGGTATCTCTAACAGGAGAAAATATTTTTGTTTTAAGTCCTAATGCTTATATCCTTTTCAATTTTTTTTTTTATCTTTTCAATTACAGTATTAGAAACCCGTAGTTTACTTTCCTTCAATTCCCTCCAGAGGTACTTCTGTACCTGTTCATAGAGTAAATAAGGTTGTTATCAATCGTGTTATTTTCCTCGTGTTCTCAAACAAAAGACATAGCGTATCAAGAATGTCTTGTTTGAGAGACAGAAGGGAGAGAAGGTGTGCAACGGTAAAAAATAATCTTACAAAGCCAACTGTAGTCAAGGAAACGAATGTGTTTGTCACTTTTAAAGAAAAGGTGTAAAATATGCTTCGACTTTGGACAGCCCTGTTAAATATATGTTTTGAAGAACATCTGTTATGGATATAAATATTATTATTAAAGATGGCATTTGGCTTTTTCCTTTTCTAAAAATTTTTGATTCGTATAAAGTATTCAAAATTACATATTTTTCTATTATTATATTTTGAAGAGGGTGATCGATTACTTTTAATAAAAGGGACAATTATATACATTTTAAATCATTTTAACATTTGTTTCATATTACGCTTCATACTTCACTGTATTTTTTTCGAAAGAATGTATAATCGATTTTACTTTTCGATTTAATCGATTAAAATCTCGGCCCGAGGTTGTCTAGTGGCAGCACGTTTGGGTGCTGTGGGGTGCTCGGTTCGAATCCTGGCGAACGCTCCTAAATACCTTCGTGTCTAAACCAGATATGGACACGTTAAATAAGTTATCCAGAAAATCTTTCTATGAGGTCAGATTGGTTGGGAGAAGGTACTATCCCTCCAGATGTCGCCCCAGGGGTGTGATCGGCCAAAATTGAGGTGGCACCAGGAGGTGGTGTTGGTTCACCTATACGGTAAACCCCATTGAAATAAACCAAGAATTTTCGGGGATTATGTGTGAATGTCTTGATTAACAAGTTCCCCGCATTGGCAAACAACAAAAAGAACAGTCTAAATTTTTATCTGCATGTGCCGTGTTTTCTCACTTTTTTAAAGTTCACAACGCAGGGCATTTTTCAAGAAACACTTCGCTGACAAATGCAAGGCTTTAAAGACTTACATTCTCTTCCCTGTATCTAATTTTAGAATAATGTATTTAAATTTGAAAGCAATATCTACATTTTAATTTTAAGAGAAAAATGTAACTAATGTGTGACTGTTTTCAAAACTGTGTTAGTATTATATGAGAATTCATATATTAATGATCATGTGCTTGTCTGTGTAAGAATTTTCGGGAAAAAGATGTATGTTTCTCAGTACGTATATGCTGTAAATGATGTTTTATTGTGTATTATGCAAATGTATATAGTTGAATATGTATGTATATGTAAGTGAAGTATGTATATGTAAGTGAGTATGCATATGTAAGTATGTATATGTAAGTGACTTTTTCCACGCCCACCTTAAAATCAGACACTTCTTTTGGAACCAATACTGGGAGCCTTACAGAAGTTTCATTGTATGTATACACACGCACGCACGCACGCACACACACACACGCACGCACACACACACACACACACACACACACATATATATATATATATATATTTATATATATATGAAAGTATGTGTGTTTTCCCTAATGTATTTAAGTTTACAACTATGAAAGAATATTAAAGTTCCATTACGACTTTAAAAGAAAATATTAAAATTCTACATTAGAACCCTAGATTCTACTTGTAATTAGGTCTATTACTACATTAGAACTAGATCAGTTCGTATTGTTACCAAATTTATGCTTCAAAAGTATTTTATGAGGCATTTGTTATTACAGAAATAACATCTTTTAAATTAATCTCTTTGTTATATTTAAATCTAGTTTTTCTTTTTCTTTTTTTTAAAAGAATCATTTTATCTTAGGAGACTACACGCAAATACGAATGCATATAAAACTGTGCGCGTTTGTGTATTTGTTTATTTTGGTGATGAAATTCTGATGGCTAAGACCATAGGTTGAAGTTCTTTCAGTGTATTAAGACACGAAGTTCCTCAACCAATCACATAAAATTTATTTCCTTGAACGGGCTTCTGATTTAAAAACATTCACGGAGAAGGAAAATAGAATGTAAATAAACATTTTATTCAGAAAGATAAAGCTAGAAGAGGTTGCATATCTGAAGTTGTTTTATAAATGTTGCAGTCTAATGCTAAGAAACCATAGATAGGAAAAGAGAAAGTTTCCGAAATCTGAGACGTATGTGTATCAGACAAACATATTGGTTATTTTTAGATAACTGATTGCGAACAAGGGAAAATATAAAGGCAGTCAAGTAGAGACTATTAAAAGAAAAAATATATACTGTGATCGAAAAGATCAGAGATATAAATAAGTTTATGTCAGGGTTTTATCGGAATATCGATAACTACATAAGTAATTTGTAAATGTTTTGAACTTAGATGAAAAGTTACGCTTATTTTTGTTTAGTTAATATCAATTTGTTCTTTAGTTGATCTTTTAGTTTAGTAATACTTAACTTTGTCCCGTATATCATTCGAATCAATAGAGAAAATATTTGATATATATTTTAGTAGGAATGGTAGATGAATGTTAACTCATCTTAAATAAATATAATCTGAAAACATACTTTGAGATAAATTTGTATAGTTTCATAATTTACATCACAACTAGCTATCATTTAAGTGTTCCAATACTTTTATTGTTATAACATAAATGCCTACATACGCACACAGACAAACACGCACTATATACACACACACATGCACTCATATATATATATATATATATAAATATATATATATATATATATATATATATATATATATATATATATATATATATATATATATATATATATATTTATATATATATATATATATATATATATATATGTGTGTGTGTGTGTGTGTGTGCGTGCATGCGTGTGTGTATGATGGCCTATGGGTAGTTATAATATTAATGGTATAGGCGATATTTATAAAAGCTTGTGCGGGGGGGGGGAATATATGTACAACAAACTCTTTTACAAATTTATGAACATGATACGTTCATAGATTTTAAATTTAACAAAAAAAATTCCTTTAGATGGAGAGCTTTAAGTTAAAAAAAACAGCAAAAGGTATTGCAGATTTCTCCTAGACTATGTCTTCAAATTTTTGTCTAATATTTCATCAGATATATAATAACTGCAAAATTTTAATTTACAGCAATAAAAATATATTGTTCTTGCAATTAAAAAGCCCTAACTGCAATATAAGTATCCGTCAGAAGTGTATATCAAATATATACATACGCCCAAAATAGATATTCTACCATGTTGTTTTCGATTCGAAGAAATACTGGAAAGACTGAGTTAATTAGATTAATTTGTAGACGTGGGTGCTGAAGGCCTTAGATACACCATATTAATGCTCTTGAAATGTTTGGTGTGACGCACGTAGACAACTTTTGGATAACTGATAGGGGGGAGAGACACTAAATCCGTGCTTTACGTGATACAGTAAAGAGAAAACTCCTACATTAAAATAAAAGATTAATTAATCTTAACATCTTAACTTTGAATGCACGAACACATGCACATATCTTTTGTCCTGTGCATATGTAGGAAAAACAAAAAAACATTAAAAATTAATAATACTACTGTCTAATGAGGATTTACAAATATTTAGTATTGTTGCTAAACTTTACAATTTTTTGATAATTTTATATTACCGTAAAATAAATTTCTTTAGTTTATATAAGTGGAATTTTTTAAAAAGTGTTTTTTTCTTCCATGTCCTGAAATTACACATTAGTTTTGTTAACTTTCAAATGGCAAATATTACTTTAGAAATCCAGAAATTTTAACTAATTTATTAGAAAGCGAGACAAAACTGTGTGGCAATATTAATTTAGTCTTACTAGAGCACAGAATAAAAATTTTAAATTTAACACATCATCATGGAAAAATGTATGCCTATGCTTGCTTAAAATTAATAGTGCTTTTTAAATATTGGAATAAGATTTAAATTTAAACATAATTAAAAATGAACTTTTTTTATTTTACTTTGTTATGTATGGGGATATATAAATTCTCTTATAAAATTCTTTAATTCTCTTCATCAGATTTCTGAGTTGATTATAGCTCCACAATCAAAAACTTTATCTTAAAATATTTAAAAAAAATATACATAATTGAGCAGTGTATGGTAAAGAACATATAAAAGTTGATAAAGATATAAAAGGAAATTAAAGACATATAAAAGTCATGTAATCGAAAGCACATATTAAATTAATATTATGTGAATAATTAGTTCATTATGAACTGAAACCGAAATACTCACTTTATAAAGAAATAACTGGCAATAAAAATTTCATGAAAACAATCATGTCTTTATAAAATTGAAAATTTAAGTATTAGAATGTATATTAAAATTTAGTTAAATTCTCCATTATTTAAATTAACTTTTATATAATTTTTATACAAAGGTTAGCTTAAATCAAACTTAAATATCAGTAAAAAAAGGAAAATATTTGTAAAACTTTGTATATTTTTTATATTATTCTAAGGTTGTGATATTTGTCGTTATAAAAGAGATTTTTTTCCTTAAAAAATATTATACCTTAATACATTATCAATATCATCTTAAATTTCTGTATCTTACATCCAAAAGAAAGGAGCAGTTATAAAAATAATGTATTACTATAAGAAATCTTCTGTCACTAAAAAATCAGTTACTTGTTCATGAGGATAAAAAAGCGTTTGTTATCTTCAATAAAAGGAAAAGCTTTTATCTGAAAGTGAATAGATGTAAGTGAAAGCTTTTATCTCTTACGTTCATCGCACTATAAGGATATTTTTCGTTTCCTTTTTCCATTTCCTACTAAAATATAGATTTTAATGTAATATGTATTTAAATATTTCACTGTTAGGTATCACCAAACACTGTATAGATAACATTAAAAAATTCATTTGACTTTAGAAATATTTTAATAATCATATTTAATTTACCCAAGTACAGATGTACCAATGTTTTCTAAATGTTTTGTCCCGAGCCCTGCTAAGCGGACGATGTCTAAGGCGCTGGCACTCTACCACAGTCTGTGGGTTCAAGTCCCACACTTGGCATGGACGTTTGTAGCCGTTCGTTAATTTTCGGCTTTAAGCAGTAGGTCCCTTCCAATTTGCCTTCGTGTAGCAAATGTTAACCATAGTGCTCCAAACCAAACTAAACTTAAGTCCTTCTGTGTGAAAGCCGGTGGAGGAAGGTATGATCCTATCAGATGTGGTCCAGGGGGGCGTGGTGCTTTGTCATAATTGAGATGGAATCTGGGAGCAGTATTGACACACCTGTATGGTGCATACAGATAAGAAGTAGTCAGCAAATAACCGCGGTTAATAGTGGGAATGTTCCTGGATAAATTTCTCCGTATTGGCAACCACAACAAAAAAGCCCTAACTACAGTAGTAAAATAGGAACATAACAGAGAAAAATTCTTCTTCAAAATTTCAGGAATTATTCGCAAAAAATTTGCTATCATATGTGCAACAACACTCGACTGCAATAATTTCATTTTGATGTTTATGAAATTTATTTCTCTAATCCTACGGAAAGCAAAATGAAAGGAAACATATAGATACTGAGAGTTATAAGTTCTTAATATTAAATTTTATCCGAGTGACCCCATGGGTTATATCTAGTGGGCTTACACCTTCCTCCCCCCACTTACCACATAGAGGGGCCTAGGTGTGTTTAACTATGTCAAATTTTTATTAAGGTTGGTTTGAAATAGCTTAAATTGCAAGATAAGATGATCACGTGGAAAATTTGAAATAGTGGGGACTGTATAGATCATTTGAGATCAAGAAAATTATAACTAATAAATGTATTTTAGATGAAGAGTTTATGTATTGCTAAATAAAAAATTAACAGTAAAACTTCTGATACCTGCTGTCTGCAATACACTTAAGTTTGTCCAATGTATTGTAGGTGTTCGACATCAAAAAAGAACAAATAATATAATAACATGAGGCATAAGACTTATTCTTATTTTGTGAACTGCATAGGAATCTAGTAGTTCACACACACACACACACACACACACACACATATATATATATATATATATATCACAAACCTAATGAAGTTCAGAAAAATTCTGATTATTCAAGGCCGAAAATACCTCTTATTATGACCTTTCTTCTCCTATTGAATCATACAACGCCCAGTATAATTAAATGAGGTATTAAGGGAAAACACAGTTAAATACCAAAATGAAAGTGAACCGACCCCATGTCGTTTAGTAAAGCGGAACACAGGAACAGATGTACACATTTCCATACTGCATAAGTATTTTTTTAGTTGATTCCCTTCATCACGCGATAACGTACTTTAACCTCTACCTGTTTGAATTGCCATTAACTATTGCTCAAAGCCACCTGAAGATTACGGAAGGAGATTTTGGCAACAGTTCAAACCCGAAGCACTATTACAAATGCGCTGAGAGCAAAAACAAGTGTAATCTTTTGGCAAGGTTTGATTCCAGGGAACCTTGCCAAGTAGTAGTAAGGATACGTCGACCTGGTTCTCCATTCATATTATTTAAGATAATCGTTCTCCAAAAAAGGGTGAAAACATTATTTTAGGCAACAAGTTTTAGAGCAACTAGTGAAAGAAATATTTGCAATTTCTAGCCATGTCTAGCCCCAATAATATATAAATGTACGTAATTTCCAAAATTTTTGAATTAATCTCTGATATTGTTACTGTCCCAAAAACTAAGTTATTCATTTAAATAGAAAAAGATTTAAAAATTAAAAAATAGGCTTGAAATAAATTAATATTTTAGCTATAAATAGACACAATTATTGAAATTGTAAACTTTTTACTATGTACCTACATATCGAACCATTTATAAAGCATATATATATATATATATATATATATATATATATATATATATATATATATACTGTGCCGTAACTAGACAGGGGCATCTGCCCAGGACCCACTTGGAAGGGGGGCCCAAAATGCTGTATTTGTTTTATTATTTTCCCAAACCTAATTAATTACGGGACCCAAATGCAAATTCTTGCCCAGGTTACAGGCATGGCTAGTTACGGTGCTGTATATATATATGTATATATATATATATATATATATATATATATATATATATATATATATATATATATATATATATATATATATATATATATATATATATTATATAAACAAAATGCATTTAGTAAATATTTGCCTTCCAAAGGCCTCCATTCACTTGCATCGTAATGCATTTAGATACTGAGCGATTAAAGTGAATATTTAAATAAAAATTAGATAATTGAAGGGATAAATTATCTGAATTATTTTCCCTTATAAAATTAAACATCTCTACATACGTAACGAATTTTAGAAGTTCAATAAAATAAAAGATTAATGAAAATAAAAATAATATATATAAAAATAGGGATATCAAACACTCCCCTTTAAAAAAATTCCTGCAAACCAATCCCTCTTTTCTTATCAAGTAAGAAACAGTTAAATTACACTCAAAACCCTTGCCATTTCATATAGATATTCCAATCTCATGCAAATATAAAAATAAATGCCATTTAAATTTGTAAACATACATTACAATACTGAAGACCCTGTAATTGGAATCTAGTAAATAAATTAAAATTCCTCTCGGTTTTGTTTCCTTCCGAAAAATCCCTGTTCCTTTAGATTCATAAAAAAGAATTAACGATGAAGAACGAAACAGGGGGGAGGGGATAAAAATATCGATATGTTCTTTACAATGTTAGAGGATTTCCACAAGTTCCTATCAAGTTCTTATTAAGTGCTTAGTAAGAATTTAATTAGAAAACGAGTTCTTATTAAGTACTTAAATTAAAAATATAAGATAAATTAAATACCCCCGTCTCAGTTGGTTAACAAAAATTTAATTCCCTGAGTACGATAGATATTTATAGACTGGACTATGAGAATATAAAACTATGGGATCAAGGACTGACCCTTCATACATTTCAGATAAGGTTCCTTATTTATATTTATTTTAATTTATCTCTGTTAAATATTCGACGATATTGATTTAGTATTTATGTTTTAAATAATTAAAAACCACTTGAGGTCTTGCAATTGTATTTAAAAAAAGAGTAATGAAGAGAATGCTGAATACGATGACTGAAATTTTAATTACTTTCAAACCTTCCCTGCAATTGTCGATTTAGCCTTCTAAAATAAGCAATATAAAATACTCAATAAATATATTTTTAAAATTTTGTAAAAATTTGATTAATTTTTTTTCAAAAATACCAAAAAAACAATGGAATATTAACTCATCAGTGAAAGTTCATGTCCCTAAGTTTGGGGTATGTTTCATGCGAAACCTTTTAAGAAAACGGTCAGCATTCTCTTCACTTATTTCATATTATTTACATGAAACTTGTGGGGAATGATAAGCCAATAAATAACTGGTTTTTAAAATGCAAAATGAATTTTAAAAATCGGGCAGTAGCGGTGAATTGATGAATATAGACCACACACACGTCTGTTCAGTTTTGAATGAAAGAACTATCCACTCTCGTTATTGGAAGGTCAAAAATTGCGAATTTGGCAGTTTTAATTTTGTTTGTTTTCGTCTATTCTTTTGACTATTGATTTTAGTATTTTTACTGTGCCGTTTAATGCTTATTGTGACTAGGGACGTATGCCCACTAAGACCGCTGTCGAGGAAATAAAAATATCAAAAACCGAAAGCAATTTAAACTCTTGATTTGAGTTGAATCCACTCAAACCTAGCCGCCATTTTAAAGTACTTAAGTAGATTTTAAAAAGTTGATATTTATTGGATAAATTTCATATTCAGCACAGTATAAACTTCTGAGGAGTTTGAAAAAGGAAAAAAAATAACTATTCATATTTACTTCATTTTTTTCTATTGAGTAAGTATTTAAAAAAACGTTTTAAAATTTTTATTGAAAAATGAGAGTCGTGTTTTGGAAATTTTTTTTAAATGTACCGATGCAAACTTTTATAGCTTTGCTCAAGAGGTGTGTTGTAGTATGTAAAAAAATCTATTTCCTCAATTTATGAATTACTTATATAGTGTATGACAAATGCAAGAAAAAAAATAATATAAAAAGAAGAGGAAAGCAATATCTAAAATTTCTATGAAGAATTTGAAAATCCAAGATACAAAAACAACCCTATCTTTTTTTCAAAAATCAATACATTAGGGTAATTTTCGTTGTTTAAGTTCTATCTAATATTTTATGTACTGCGCAGATGATGGTTGAATTTAAAATAAAATGTAAAACACGTGCAACAAGTGTGCCCCATTTTCTCAGGAGATGGATAAAATATAAATTGTTAAACATATTGTGTGACATTTAGTTAGTTTAAGTTTAAAATAGTTTCCATTTTTTATTTTTTATGTAAATAATTAAATTAAAATGAGTTTTTGTTATAAAGGTTTGAATTAATTTTGCTTTAAAGTAAAAAAAATTAAAAATGTTTGTTTAGTATAGGTTTCTTTAAAAAAAATTATTTTTCTTTAAGCGGAATCACATGCCATAGGGTCAAAAATGAATTTTACAGTACATAAATGTTAAACTGTTTGTTTGACCAAATAAGATTTTACAACAATTGAAAAATAAATGGAGATCTTTTAAGATAGGACCCTCTATCTACAACAAACGTTTCACAAGTTTACTTTATATGCATTAAATATGCCCACATGGCTACTTGCATTACATTTTATTAAATACAAAACCTATCTTATTTTAAATTAATTATTTTTTTTATCTATGGAAGAGGAACAAAAAAAAAACATAAATATTTGAAAAGAAAGATTGGGATGATAACCCTTTCATTTAAAAGACAATAAACTTAACTAATTGATAAGGAGATTTTTTTTGACTGAATGAAAATATACACCGCATCAGGGCATTAGAAAATAACGTGTTGTACTAGTACATCAATAAATAGGATACCACATTAGTACCAGAGAATTAGGGTTCCATAATAGTATATGCATTGAACTGATTTTTTAATTCAACATCTGATATTAAGTAGAAGTACTTTGAAATTTTTTAAGCTTATTTTGAATCAAAAAACATGTTTATGTTTTTTACTTATTTACAACTCTTGATTTTTTTAATGATATCTTTATTCTTCCTTTAGATTATAATCCATTTTAATTTTTTATTTATTTTGGTTAAACATTAAGCCCAGATAAAGATTTCCTGAATATTTTAACACTTAAAATGAGTGAATGTACAAAATATGTTAGTAAAAATACTTCCTTTACAATATTTTGTTTATAATGAAATGTGTAATTGTTAAATGAAAGTTTTCTATTAGCTAATATTCTATAAAAAGAATAAAATACATAAACCCATTTTATTTATTGAAATAAATTTTAAATATAAATGAAGGATTGAATAATAGAAACTTGTTTTAAATTTCGAAAAAAAATTCTTGTTTATGATAATACTTATAACTCTTTTTCTTAATTTTACTTACCTGAAAGCGCCAGTGTGAAAGATCAGAAAATAAATTAAAATTAAAAGAAATTTAAAGAGATGTTCTCAAAAAGATAGATGCAGTTATAGGCTTGCATAATTAATTACAGACTAAAAGAGTTTCCTTAAATTCAGTATCAGATGAACACAGAGAAAAATTCTTCATTTTTCTTCATTTTTTAAAAACAAAAACTTTCAAATATTTTAAATATAAAAACACCACTGATGAGAAAGCACAAGGTATACATAATTAATTTTAGTCGTATTTTTTTTCACTTACCTGAGGGGGCAAGTTGTCAAATATCTGTCATCATAAGCGTCCGAACAAACGATGTCCAGTATATAGGATGCAACTAATATTTATATACAATATCATTCTTGTTGAAAACCACTTCCAATGTATAAAAACGATTTAAACACCAAACTAATCTGGATCGGATAGAACAGGCAGGATTCGAAAGATACAAACCGAAATGAGGACAAAGATAGCAAAACTCTAACACCTATGTATCTCCCTACGAATTCTACTATCCTATAACAATTGGGCGGTTAATGATGATTTAGCAGGAAAGCAGGTAGTAGCATGGTTACAGCGTCCAGAGAAATTTAGTATCCGGAATTCTCAGGGAAACAGGCGAGTCCAGAGAATCACAATCCCAAACTACGACCCATCAGGCCGCCATCTTGCTTTGGCCGAAACAAAACACATCCCGATCTATCCTTAGACCTCAACTCTCCGATCGAAATCCTGGAACCTGGATGGGGACCCACATCCTTTAGGAACCAGCAAGGACCTGAAGGAGCCTCGAGAAGCTCGCAGGAAACCTTCAACCTCGAAGACCTTGCGGAACCTTGGGACAACAGCAGCGACTCGAGATGTCTCTAGGTCGATCCATGGGTTGATCCAAGCCGAGCAACTGTTGGTAGGGGGTGTCTATGATAACTGGGCAATATTTCTAACGGTCGCTCTAGGAGCGTCGGTTTCGTTTGGCCAGGGGCTTACACAGTTTTCGCGTCAGAGTTTTCTTGAATCCTGGCTGCAGATGAGGCAGAGAGAGCATCGGAAGGAATCGATCGCGGCAGCGTCATCTGAAAATGCGCGGGTTCTCCTGCGCAGTTCGGTGTAGGGATGGAGTCTTTTTCGCTCGTTTCCTTCCTTCTCTCTCTCGCGGGGTGGAACGACTCCTCAGATGAGATTCTTATTTCAAAAGGACATGAGTACCGGGCAAAACTGTAACTGGACCGACAATGTCCTCTAAACAATTTGTTTCGATTGATAGTCAGGCCGAATTACAAAGCTTTCAGCGCATGATCTTGTTGCTTTCTCTTTATTCCAGTTCTAGTTTTGAACAATACGCATGCTTATTGAGATCATTGTTGAACTCTGCATCCTCATAGTTCCCTTTTTGTTGATATCAGCTTATTATTTCTTCAAAGGGATATTAATTTTACGTCATTTCGTAATTAGACCTCAGAATCTCTCTGAATTTGAAAATTTATCTCTAAAACGCATAAAAATCACAAAAATTCCACAAAAAGTAAATAAAGTCTGAACTTAATTGTGAAAAATAATTTAGTGGAAATAAACTGGAACAAATGACTTTTCTTTAATTAATATATTTCATGAGGATTATTGCTTCATATTATAAATAAAAATTCTTATAAAACTTTTCTTCAAATTATCAAGAAAATGTTTGTCCGTACTACAAAAGATATTAAAAAAAGTTAAAAAGTTCTCACTTCTTGTATGTGCTCTTATAAAAACTTAAACTCACGGCGCAACAGCCCGATGTGGACCAGGGCCGGCGGTACCCATCTCCGCTTTCGTAACCGTGGGCTTGGGGTGCCATACAGCATATGTCTCAGTCAGGTGGTCAACCTGACGTGGGACCCCCAGAGTTTTGTTCCCAATCATGCTTGGTCCTCATTTTATCGACCCACTGAAGGGATGAAAGACTGATGTGATCTTATATCTAGGTAAAAATGAAAGGAAACGTAATTTAATACTGAAAGATTAATTAAAAATTAAATAAATTTTTTTTATCATAGTCATATGAGTCTGATCGGTGTATTATAGCCTCGCACTTTTGCTTCTTTATCACTCTACGGAAGGCAATTCTTTACGTCTTTTGTGAAATTATATTTTTGACAGAATATCAACCAACATATTTTTTGTGCATTAAATTGCATTAAAAATATTTAAAGTGTGTGACTAAACAACTTTTAGAATAAACGAAGGAATCAAGTGGCATAATACAGTTTTCATTTAAAAAACTTTTTCGATCACCATATTTTTCTGTAATGAAATGTTATATTATTTTCAAACTTGGTTGTTAAAGCTTGGTTGTTAACTTTCAAAAAGGAAACAATCAGGGAATTCGGCAAGCATACTTCTCTTCATGTTTTAAAGAAGCACTTCCAATGCATCAGGCAGTGATAAGAGAATTTTTATAACTAACAAATAAGTAATCTAAAAAATTAGTTGTCAGTATATAAAAATCAGAATAACGTCTAATTATCTTACAACATTCAAATGGATTCTCTTGCTTTCACAGCAATTCAACTTAATGGTAATGTAGAGGAACATTGCAAGGTATGCCTAAATGTATCAGGTATATCCCTTTCAAAACTTCCCTTGTGCTAAAATTTAGATTATATATATATATATATATATATATATATATATATATATATATATATATATATATATACACACACAATGAGCTGCTCAAGGAATATATAAAGTATATGAAGCAAACTTAGCATTTTGAAGCCGGTATCCAGTAAGTAAACAATTCATAGGAAAATTAAAAAAATTAAATACAATATTTTTAAAATGTTTCAGGTTTTTAAGTAAAAAGTGTTTGTTTCTCCATAATACAGAAAATAAGGTTTTGAATAAAACTTTAAATAAATTATCTTCTTAAATACGCTTTCTTTTAATTATAAGACGTACAAATAGGACTTTATAAAACAGCTCTAACAGTTTTCCAATTATTAGGGAGAAATTAAAAAATTTTATGAATCGACTATTATTATGCTTTGAACTTAAAATAAAAAATAAAAGGACTTGTCTGACACTTTACATCTATAAATACATTTATTTGTAATATGACTTTTCGCAAATACATTCAAATATTTCAAATAATTCCCACACTGTTTTGATGTATTATTGTTCATCTTGTAGCTCTGAAAAACTGAAAGTCACTCTCTTTTCTACACTAAATAAAGAGGAAATTTATAGTAAAACGTAGAAAAAGTATTTCAATAAACTCACACTATTTCCCACGAATAAACTTACTAACACATAATTTAATGCATAGCATTTTGATCTACATCTAATGTCTCTGACGTTTGGTAACTATCCATGAAATTTTTCGTCTACAGCTTAAAAATAATAACTACAACAATAAGGAGATTTTAGTATACATCTCTGAAAAAAACCAATATAGCAACATGGTGTTTTTGTCTTGGTAAATTTAATGTCATAAAGTATCAAATCTTAAAATTTAATTATAGTGTATTCCTTAAATTTTCAACAAACAAAAACTAGAATTTTTGGATCCATCTATAGTTATTGGGATCTGTTATAATAATTAGAGTGGCTTTGATTCAACTCGATTTACTCATTCTCAGTATTTTTATTCAAGTCTAATAATATCTACGATGAAATTTATTGCGGTATGTGATAAGGTCAATAATACCTAGAATAGTTTCGTTAATTAAAACAGCTTTAACAGTTTTCCAATTATTAGGGAGAAATTTATATGAAATAGTTCTCAGCAACTGAACAGTATATCGTCGGTGTTCTGTGAAAAGGCGAAATAGCTATGTAAATATATATTATATACATATTCGCCCTTTTTACAGAATATCGACGATATATAGATATATATATATATACAGGGCTCAATTTGAGGCAGAACGTGTCGGAATAGCGTTCCGGTAACCCTCTTTAGGAAAAAAAAATTACGACAGTTAAAAACATTTATTTAATCACTTTTACTTTACTACAACACATTTTTGTACTTGTTTTGCAAAATAAAACTCAGAATTAAATAATATGATAAAGTTTTTGTATAACCAAAGATTTCTTGTTTTCAGACCAATAATTTGGAATACCTGGACATACCCTGGAAGGTAACAATTCCGGCACCTCTATTTCTAGAAATAGAGCACTATATATATATATATATATATATATATATATATATATATATATATATAAATAAATAAATATATATATATATATATAAATATATATATATATATATATATATATATATATATATATATATATATATATATATATATATATATATATATATATATATATATAATTGCTTACTCGTTTGCATGTGTGTTTGTGTTCAGTATCCTTCGAAATCTGAAAGAAAAGAAAGGAAAAGATAATTACGTAATATATGTGGGGTTTTAGTAATTAAACGACAGTGTTAAAGCGACAGTGAAGGCCATGCTTGAAAAGGAAAAATTTTAGCACCCGATAAACACAAAATATGATTTTACTTTTAAAAATTAACACTTTTACATCCTTGTATATCATTGCATGGGCGGATATGTTAATCCTTAACGCATCGGTTCATGCTGGAAACCCGAGTTAGGTATTTGTTAAGCAACCACAAGGCAGAATATGAAGAAGCGTAGTTTACAGCTCGTTATAGGAACATTAAGCTTGTCTGTTAGTCACCGTAGTGTTAATATTCATTATCAAGTGTTTCCTTTAGAGGGGGTACTTAAGTTATTATAACTGCTTTTGAGGGATGTATAAAACACATATTCGACATGCATTACGCTTCGGAAACAGTCAATGCCGCTTACAGCTTCTGTACTTATTGCAAAGAACTATTATAGATAGTTTAATCGTTAGAGATGGTTTTGAGAAATTGATCGTATCGTTGACTATGCTGAACGTGCATATTTTGAAAATTATCTATTTCAGAGTACGTTTTTGATTTCTGACGTGTTAAATGAAAAATTGTTTGTATTTGAATTATGTTAGGATTTAGAGCGAAAATGACACGCATGCGATAAAATTTTACTTATATGAAATAAATGCGTCCCTCCTTCTTGGATACTACTTAAATTTACTAATTCAAATACTAGAATTACCCCCAAACTGATTTTGTCATTATGGGAGCCGATTATGCTGCACTGACATGCTCTACGAGGATGAACTATGTCTGCTAGATATAAATTAAAAAATCCAGTCTATTGAAGATCCTACCCACTCGAACATTATTAAAAACCCTCATATGTTATGTATCTTACAGAGAAAGTTTTTTTTGTTTAGTTTTAAACTATTTAATAGTTAGATATTTATCTTTTATTAATTGTTTTCAAAGTAATTACTAAAATTTACCATCATTTTGCATTTCAGAGATACATTTAAATTAAATTTTTCTTTATGTCAACTACAGAAAAAATTTCTTCATGTCAACTACTCTTCAAGCGAGAGCGCGCGTGTGTGTGTGTAGGATGAGGAAGACAAAAAATACTTCCGTTTGGAAATTTAGAAATCTCATTTTCAGGGTGCTGTTCAAGCATATCTGAGACTGTTTGTTTGGTCTTTCAGTCTAGACGTATTAAATTTACAACAAATTAATGTAAACATACAGTTATTGTTATCAAATTTACTACCTCAATTAGCTTTGTTTTCTGTTCTAATTCTGATAATGCCATTTTTTCTTCTCTAAACGTAATTATCTGGCTTTCTAAAATGAGAATCATATTTAAAAAAAAAGAGAGATGTAAATAAGTTTTCAATAGAAACTGACCTAGAAACCACTTTAGAAAATTTACGGTGTCACCACAGTGAAATCGATAGTTTTTAGAAAGATTTAAAAAAAAGTTGATCTATGTTCCCCCGCGTGTGTCAAAATTAGAATAAAGGGGAAATGCTTAGATTAAAGAATGTAAATTATAGAACAAAGGAGAGACGTTATATATATATATATATATATATATATATATATATATATATATATATATAAGACAAAGGTTGAAAGTGAAAAACCAGTATATGCTCAAAACTACTGCAGCCAGGAACTAAAAACATGAAAAGATAAGTGAAAAATAGGTTTTTGACAGCATCTCTTTATCAGAGCTGCCGATACTGTCTAAAAACCAAGGGATTGTTTCTGATAAGTATGATCTGAGCAATAAACCTACTTAGACACAGTACAATCCATAAGACATGGAAGAAGTGAATAAACAGTTGCTTAATCATAGAACACCAAGCCCGGCGCCAAAGAAAGTGGAAGTTAAGAAAAGGAGACCGCAAGAAGACTGGCGTCACAAACCTTTCAACCATGGAGCAAATGGAAACACAGAAGCAGACTTACTAAGGATACTGTGTTATAGGACAAAATAACCTAAGTTAACTTAGACATTTATTATGACTGAGAGTTATTATTATTATTTATTATTTATTATTATTATTACACTAGTTGTTATTTATTATTTTTTATCTTTGTTTTTTTAGTAAATCTTAATTAATCTTAAATTTTAGTATTACTAATTAATAGCAACAGAACATGCTATTCAGTAAATCTAAAACAACCAATTATGTGCTTGGAAAGACTATCAGGGTAATAATTACGTTTTAGCACTACTAAAAATTCTACAATATGCTTATACCTATTTTCCTTAGAACAAAGCCTATTTATTCTTACTAGCTGATTTATAATAATATTATTAATTACAGATTTGTGTAAGCATGTTGATTTAGATAAATACTGTTCATTTAGATAACTCTTTATTGACTCCTCAAAAAGAAGCCTCAAAGAAGTGCTTCTGCGTAATGGCAGCAAGTATGATTCAGTGCCATTAGACATTCTGTGTACCTGAAAGAATCTTAAGAGATTTTAGCTTGGATTCTCACCCATTTGAAATATAAAGAACATGGATGGATGATATGCGGTGATCTAAAAGTGCTTTCCATGCTTCTTGGACAACAAGCAGGAAACACCAAGTGCCCTTGCTTCGTGTGTGAATGGGACAGTCGGGATAAAAAGAATCATTGGTTCAAAAAGGAGCGGCCGCAAAGGAAAGCATTAACACCTGGAAACTAAAATGTAGTAAAGGAAAGTTTGGTTGATCCCAAGAAAGTCCTGTTATCTCCACTTCATATCAAGCTTGGCTTGATGAAACGATTTGTGAAAGCTCTATCAAAAGAAGGAGAGTACTTAAGATATCTAGGCAACAATTTTCGAGGACTGTCGGAAACAAAAATAAAGGAAGGTGTTTTCGTAGGTCCAGGTATTCGGAAACTTTTTAAAGATGAAGTGTTTAAAAGTAAAATGATTTCGAGGGAAAAAGAGGCCTGGAGAGCTTTTAAGGAAGTCGTCACAAAATTTCTCGGGGACGTTAAGAATCTCAACTATAAATCTTTTGTGGAAAACATGGTAATGAAATTCAAAGACCTGGGTTGTTCAATGAGTTTGAAAGTGCATTTTTTAAATCTGCATTTGGAATACTTTCGTTTTTTGGTGCAGTTAGTGATATTGGTGCAATTAGTGAAGAACAAGGTTAAAGATTTCACCAAGATATCAAAGAGATGGAGCTTAGATACCAAGATAGATGGAAAGTTAATATGATGGGGACTACTGTTGGATGCTACACAGAGAAGTTCCGCGTACTGATTCCAACAAAGTGCCAAAACTAGCTTTCAGGGAAAAAGGAAAAGAAAGCATTAAGGATATATGAATCCAGGATGTATTTAACAATGGTAACCATTAAATATTCTAATTAATATAATTTATAATTAATATATATTTAACAAATCATTTCCAATTTTTTTTGTATTAATTCATTCGTAAATAAAACACTTAAAAATATTTTGAAAAGATCTTCTCCTCAGAATATGTACAGTAGGCTTTCTTGACCATATATTCATTGCCATTTTGTGAAAAACTCTTACGTAATTGAGAAAAATGGATGTCATAATCAGCACACCAAATAATTTGAAATCAGCACACCAAATAACATAAAATTCAGTCATTACATTGCAGACACTTTTTTGTGACTCAAATTTTGCAGGCCTGTGTAATGGATTCAGAATTATTTAACTATCAAAATAGAAAAACTCTTATCTAAACAAAATTGTTTTATTCCGTTGGGAAAGTTACAATAGTAAAATGCATAAGTGGCAACACGGGCTGATGAAAAACAAATTGATGTTTAGAATTTGAATACCGTACATAGCACGTAATCGTGAATTTTATTTTAACCAAATAAAGGCCGTAGATCTCTAACAAACTGGGTTGGATCTTTGAATCACGCTTTTCCTTAAAAAAAAAAGTACCGACTTATAATAGTTTCATGTCAAATAAATATATACACTTTTCTTAGAGTGAAATTCTCTAAAAATTTATTATAATTGAATGAAACCACAGTGAATCCTAAAAAACACTTCGCGACCCACAGATTGGGAACCCCTGGTCTAAATAAAGTGTGGAGAGTAGTGTAAGATTCTTTGAGTGAGTTTTAGAACATTAAGGACGTTATCCATAGAAACTCTACGTAACAGGAAAAATAAAACCATGTTGATCCCCCAGAAAACACTTCGCGGCCCACAGTTTGGGAACCTCTGGTCTAAAGAAAGTGTAGAAAATAGTGTAAGATTCTTAAGGACGTTATCCATAGAAACTCTACGTAACAAGAAAAATAAAACCATGATGATCCCCCAGAAAACACTTCGCGACCCACAGGTTGGGAACCTCTGGTCTAAAGAAAGTGTAGAAAATAGTGTAAGATTCTTAAGGACGTTATCCGTAGAAACTCTACGTAACAAGAAAAATAAAACCACGATGATCCCCCAGAAAACACTTCGCGGCCCACAGTTTGGGAACCTCTGGTCTAAAGAAAGTGTAGAAAATAGTGTAAGATTCTTAAGGACGTTATCCATAGAAACTCTGCGTAACAAGAAAAATAAAACCATGATGATCCCCCAGAAAACACTTCGCGGCCCACAGTTTGGGAACCTCTGGTCTAAAGAAAGTGTAGAAAATAGTGTAAGATTCTTAAGGACGTTATCCATAGAAACTCTACGCAACAAGAAAAATAAAACCATGATGATCCCCCAGAAAACATTTCGCGGCCCACAACTTGGGAACCTCTGGTCTAAAGAAAGTGTAGAAAATAGTGTAAGATTGTTAAGGACGTTATCCATAGAAACTCTACGTAACAAGAAAAATAAAACCACGATGATTCCCCAGAAAACACTTCGCGGCCCACAGGTTGGGAACCTCTGGTCTAAAGAAAGTGTAGAAAATAGTGTAAGATTCTTAAGGACGTTATCCATAGAAACTCTACGCAACAAGAAAAATAAAACCACGATGATCCCCCAGAAAACACTTCGCGGCCCACAGTTTGGGAACCTCTGGTCTAAAGAAAGTGTAGAAAATAGTGTAAGATTCTTAAGGACGTTATCCATAGAAACTCTACGTAACAAGAAAAATAAAACCATGATGATCCCCAGAAAACATTTCGCGGCCCACAGTTTGGGAACCTCTGGACTAAAGAAAGTGTAGAAAATAGTGTAAGATTGTTAAGGACGTTATCCATAGAAACTCTACGTAACAAGAAAAATAAAACCACGATGATCCCCCAGAAAACACTTCGCGGCCCACAGGTTGGGAACCTCTGGTCTAAAGAAAGTGTAGAAAATAGTGTAAGATTGTTAAGGACGTTATCCATAGAAACTCTACGTAACAAGAAAAATAAAACCACGATGATTCCCCAGAAAACACTTCGCGGCCCACAGGTTGGGAACCTCTGGTCTAAAGAAAGTGTAGAAAATAGTGTAAGATTCTTAAGGACGTTATCCATAGAAACTCTACGCAACAAGAAAAATAAAACCACGATGATCCCCCAGAAAACACTTCGCGGCCCACAGTTTGGGAACCTCTGGTCTAAAGAAAGTGTAGAAAATAGTGTAAGATTCTTAAGGACGTTATCCATAGAAACTCTACGTAACAAGAAAAATAAAACCATGATGATCCCCAGAAAATATTTCGCGGCCCACAGTTTGGGAACCTCTGGACTAAAGAAAGTGTAGAAAATAGTGTAAGATTGTTAAGGACGTTATCCATAGAAACTCTACGTAACAAGAAAAATAAAACCACGATGATCCCCCAGAAAACACTTCGCGGCCCACAGGTTGGGAACCTCTGGTCTAAAGAAAGTGTAGAAAATAGTGTAAGATTCTTAAGGACGTTATCCATAGAAACTCTACGTAACAAGAAAAATAAAACCATGATGATCCCCCAGAAAACATTTCGCGGCCCACAGTTTGGGAACCTCTGGTCTAAAGAAAGTGTAGAAAATAGTGTAAGATTCTTAAGGACGTTATCCATAGAAACTCTACGTCACAAGAAAAATAAAACCATGATGATCCCCCAGAAAACACTTCGCGAACCACATGTTGGGAAAACCTGGTCTAAAGAAAGTGTACAGAGTAATATAAGATTCTTTGTGTGAGTTTTAGAACACGAAGGACGAATCCCAAGAAACTCTACGCAACAAGAAGAATGCAAAGAATAAACACAAGTAAAAATTTACAGTAAGAGACTATTCTTTATATTACTAAAGTAAAAATTGGACAGTGCTGAAGCAAACAAAAATGAAATACGTAGCTATTACTTTTGATAGTTCCCGAATATCCAATAAGCGATGAGAAATCGTAGCTGATAACGAGAATCGTAGCTCGAAACGGGTAAGACCTATCGAGTTAAATGTTATCATGAAACTAAATGTTCTTCAATGCGGAACTAACCAACACTAGAACATTTCATATATTGAGGTAAATACGTTGCAATGGATTGAATTTAGAATACGAGAACGTTGGCATAGTCAATGAGTTAAGAGATTGGCTCCGAGGTTCACAGGTCATAATTTGTGTCGCTATACCTGGCAAGTGGTTATTACAACAAATCTGATTTGCTTTAAATGTCAATCATATTATTTTTCCGAACGGGTTAAAAATAAATATATTCTTCAAATTTACTTTAACATAGTATTTTGAATATACGTTCCAAACATTTACTCTGGGAATGAGTGTCCTTGGCAAGAAGGGAAAGGATTTACATATATATATATATATATATATATATATATATATATATATATATCTATATATATAAAAGAGCTTGTCTGTTTGTTTGTCCGCTATAGAATCATAGATTGTTTCACCCACCGGGACCAAATTCGGCACAGTTAATGTTTTGGACCCGAGAAACTTAAATCAGGAAAAACAAAATTTGGGGCTCAATTAGTTTTTTTAAAATTAATTTTTTAATGTTTTTTGTGCCCGATAGAGGTGCGTCTACCCCCTGTGGTTTTCCCTCAACCAGCTGCGTTAAGAGGGGTGTTTGAGAATGACGGGGGGGGGGAATTCCAATGTGCGGGAGAAAGAGGGTTGGGAATGACCTTAAAATCAGACGAAGGTCCGCAGGCTCAAAGTTTCTTTTTTTCTAATTGTTTGTATATCATTTCAGTAGAAACGTGCTAAGCGCATTCTGTCTGGCCAGATGAACATGAAGACCGGGAGTAGCAGCCCAGTATATTTTTGATGGAATGCATGAAATATTTTATATCTATATATATACCCGGGCAACGCCGGGCAATAATGCTAGTATATATATATATATATATATATATATATATATAGTGTTATAAATGGAAGTATAATATGAAGGAAGATGGAATTCGCGAGCATTCTCAATTTTGTTTTCGAAACCTGGCATACTGCCGAGCAGCTGAAAGAAGACATGCACTAGTCGTTGCCCTCATCGCATTGAATATTTTTGAAACCTGTTACCTTTTCACTTGAGTAAAGGGAAAATATTGAGTGAAAAATAATGTCTACTGCCAAATTTTCATAACTTCCTGAAAGTCTAAGATTAATAAAGTTGTTGAAAAAAAATTGCGTCACGCGATCAGAAACGGGTAGGACTTATTTGTAATGCCATACATATGATTGTTAAGGCTTCTGTGTACTAACCCTATTGGATTCGCTCACCTCAATGTTAACCTATTGAGAAAATGTGTCAAAGGATTGCCGACCTGGATTTAAAGATGTTTTTTGAAAAAATTGCACTCTGTAAAAGAAATTTCAAGCCTTCGGGCCTTTTTCGCCTTTTTAAAAAATGCAAATAATATTTAAAAATTCAAACTATTCGGGGGAAAATCTGGTATAGTGTGTTTTAAACACTCATAAATTCCTTTGGTGGATGAAATTTATAAAAATGAATCCTGTTGCAAGGTGCAGAAAAGTCCAGGCCATCTGAAAATACCATTTTTATTGGATTATCAGAATTTATGTAGCTGTCAATAGTAGACAAAATTTCTTCATTAGTCAACATGGAGGTGAGCGAATCCAATAGGGTTAGTGCACAGAAGCCTCAAGTACGATTCCCTCTAAAGAGCAAATCCCAAAAGTGAAATATTTCTCCCAAATGTGAAATCAACAGCCTTAATGAGTACTCATATTATTTTCCCTTGTCAGAAACTGATATCTAACAATTAACAGGATTAAGAGGCTTCAGATAATTAGCAAGGTTTTTATGTAATTGCACATCTTTGGTTTTAACCGGAACCCCCTCTTTAATATGATGATAAAAGACCACCACCGTCAGTATGAAGAATTGAACTTCCTCCTTGAATGAAACGTTATTGCGTGAAACTCTTTTCATGTAGCCTTCAAGGTTTTTTTCAATATAAGGCGAAAAAAGAGGATATAGGAAATATCTTCTACTCCATATCTTCACAAAAATGTAAGTGGTAAACATAGTGATGAGGAAATATATTAAATCTTCCTCATGATTGACATCAATAAGCTGAATCCATATATACACATCCACATGAACGTAAATAACTTATTCATAATAAAATAGAGATAATAATAAATATAGAGCTAAAATTAGCCTTAACTCTTCTAACTAAAGAAACCATATAACAGTTTTAAAATCATTCATTTTTGGAGTAAGCATATTTCGTAATGAAAATACGAAATATTGCATGCAAACATTTACAAGAATAACAGATAACATTATAATTATCGAAGTCTAATATTAATTTAATTAATAGAAATTTCTATTGTACAATGTTAAAACTTTATAGACTAAAAAATCAGAGATAAACACATTGATGGAGATTTAGAAAAGTAAAACACATTGAAACATTCTCGAATACAAAAAATTGGGATATATATATATATATACATATATATATATATATATATATATATATATATATATATATATATATATATATATATATATATATATATATATATATATATTAATTAACTTTTATAAAGTTTCGTTAAATTTCCAACTTTTCCAAGATTTACTGTAATGACTGAATTTAATATACTAGTACACCAACGATATGAGTAAAAATCTACTTTATATAAAAATGCTTGTAAGAAATATTGATATATAAACTGTAAAAGAATTTGAAATTCTAGAAAATCATACCACCATCCATTCTGACGATTTATGGATGTTTTTTCTTGTATCTGATTTTGATTTTTGCATAAAACGTAAGCAGATTTATTTCCGGATCTGGCTCTACATTAATATTTTCTGCTAGAAGTGGAGAAATGAATAAACTATAATGCATCACAACTTAAGTGATAGGATTGGTGCGGAATTAAGAATCAGGTGTCAAGAATTTAACATTCGCACTATTTTCTTTTAAAATCATATGAGTGGTTTTTAACATTAAATATATATGTAAAAAATTTAAATTTTCCTGAAGATTTAATAACATACGAGAATTTTCGGAATGAAACGGCATGAAAATATTTTCTGATGGTATATATAGTACCGTTGAAGGGACAAACAGAATGTAAAAGTATATGTTATGATATATGACCTTTACACAAGGTGATATGTCATGAAAAGGGGAATTTTAAAACATGTGTTATTCGTATAACCGTCTGAATGAAAGTCTCTAAATTCTCCTTTTGACGGGATGCAAAAGTCGTGAAATTACTTTTATACAAGGAATACCTTTTTTGTACATTTATATTAACCATTCTGTCACAAAATATTTCTCGAGTTTTTTTTATACTTATATGTTATAGCGCATACCCTATGAGCAAAACTTATTACCTGCGTTCAGCAGAGGTGAGAAAAATTATGTATTACGTGTAAAAATGAAAAAAAAATAACAAAAGGGAGTTTTGAAAGTCAGTTACTTTGTCAGGAATATTTTAGTTGACGGCATGGCATCATGTGAAATGAGTATTAATCCCTAAAAATACACATATAAACATCATAAAGTCGTTTTTATTCTATTTTTTGGTTCTCAAGAGGAGATAACGTTACATTTTAAAAATAGCATTCCTTTAATATCTGTTTCCAACTCAAAATATTTTTAATTTTTTAAAAACAGTCTTCATTATTTGCCAAGTAATCTGTTTATAAACGTGATTGGTAAGATTTTATTGTAGGGGTACATAACACCTTTTCTCATAATTACCGGTTTAACTTCTAAAATACTAATTTAAAAAGCAAGCATCAGATTTTGTTGAAGTGTATACGAATTCAATAGATGTGGACTTAAAATTTTACTTATAAATTTCATTGAGATTTTACACGCAAATGTTAAACTAAAAAAATCAAAGAAACAAACGAATATTTAACAAACGCGTTTCTATTGCATCGCTATTTTCTTTTCACATTGTCTCAGCTTGTAAACTCTTAAAATCTGCTTATGGGAAAAATGATGGCGAATATTCTTCTTCTTCTTCTTTTTTCCTTTTGTAACAAGCACATATATTTTACAAACAGGAAATTTGTATGTTTTATTTTCATATGGCTATGTTTGGAAATCAATCCATACAAATTACAGGCAATATAAACAAGAAAGGGACAGGGGGCAATAAAACAAAGAACAAGTAACAATAAAACAAAGAAAAGAACAAGAAAATAAATACAATGCTTATGAGTGAATAGAGATGGTCACTTGCGGGTGTAAAAGGATCATGGAGGGTTCATCGTGTTTCTAGCGCTCCAATATAGTTTGGAAAAGTCACCACTTTTTTGGGACTCTGGGTCGAGTCCTGGGCAGAATAGTAGATGTTCTGCATTCATATTGCCTACTTTACAGATATGGAATTCACTCGTTTGCCGATTCGATTTAAATGTTCTGTCAAGCAATCGTGTGCAGTTTTAAGTCTAAAGTTTGTCACTGATTCCATACGGGATTTATGACTGTAGTCTTTCCAGTTTTCCGGGATATCTTCTCAGCATTTTCCTTTTGATAACAAATCCTGTTCCGTTTTGTGTATTGTCGCCATTTTGCTGTAGATGTATTTCTTTAATGTCCCTGACGAGATTGTCTGTGGTATCTGTTGTTATAGGGTTCCCTTCTTTGCCAGAGAATTTGTATGTTTATAATCCTACAAAAAAATCCCATCAGCAAATTTTTAGAAAAATTGATAGAAAATGGATTTTGTGTAATATTAATACAGCTTCTGTTTCCCTCTATACATAATTATTATTAATAGTCTTTTCATTACAGTTAAACAACTTTTCGATATTCATGGAAATAAAAAGAGTGAATTCAGATGCTTCTTTCTTTTTACAATAAATACGAGACACGTATCTCCTGTTGAATATGCTAAAATGAGAGTCTGGTAGTTACGCTACTATTTTATTTAACGTTGGGACATTGTAATTCATTGGAGCACGCATTATATCTTTCAAATTTCCTTCATCGAACGTGCATAATACATGAAGGAAAAATAGAAAGCATGTTCGAATTCAGTAAGTTTCAGCTTGTCAGGGCCGTGAAACACTGATAAGCGTTAGCTGTCTAGAAACTATTGTTTTTGCTAAATAAATAGATAACGTGATAAAATTATCACAAAATTGAAAATTTTACTTCCTAACGTGAATTCTCGGTAGGTATTAGTTATAGAGAATAGATACATACTATAACAGGCCATTTAGGAGAGGCACATAAGTTAATTTAATTACGAAATTTCATTTTCATGACTGCATAGCACGAGTGATTAAGCATTAAAATTCCAGACACTTGTGGAATAACGGACTCTTTTATGTGGGCTTGATAAAAGCATTTTATGTATGTAATGATAGCGATGCTTAAACTTTAAACATTGCAGTTACTATAAATTAGCTTTTCTGTTAAAATATGCTTCCATTAATGAATTCTATTTATGAAGTTATTTTGAAGGTATAGTGTGACCATAAATAAAACTTAAGTTCCTTATATGCTGTAAAATCATATTATTAGGTAACTAACACTAAGTTGAAATTTGGAAATATTATTAAAAGAATAAAGAAAATCAAACAATCATGTTCATATCCTTTACAAAAGACATAAAAGATCATGATACTGATTTTAATATCTTGAATTTATCCCATGTATTAACAAAGTTATAGTTTTAAAGAAATTTGGCAGCTTCTTTTAATGGATTATACCTTTGATGTGATAAAAATATCTATATATTCTTGTTTTACATAAAGCAGATATAAAGGAATTTTGAGGCCATGATACAAGAAATATAAATGCAAAATGGAAACTTTTTAAAATATTTTAAATTTAAGCATGGGGTTAAAGTAAAGAGACTATTTAGTGAATGGATTTCTTTTATGATAACCATGAAACTTGTTCCTTTGGTATATGCTACTTATATGTATGTAAATAGGGGGCATTTATTTTTAACGATTCACTATTTATTCGGGGCACATTTATTTATAAAGAATTAGCAAGCTTCGGATTGCTAACATATTGTTTTTTTCTAATCTTACCCTTTATACGTAAATCAAACCAATATTTTGAAATATAAAATATACCATGAGACAAATGAATCCGATATAAAATATTTCATTTTAAACGTAATGTATAAAATATTAAAAATATAGATACTACATGAAAAACATCTGTGGATATCTGAATCTTACGAGAAAAAAATCACTGGAATTTATAAAATCTTATTCAGTGAAAATGATAAATATTTTCAGAAAAATAACTGCTGGCTTTATTGTAAATTACTTATGTATCAAATTTCCAATTTTTCCATCGTGGACATAATTCTTTACTTTTCTATTACCTCATCAGAAAATAAAAATGTAAGTTTCGGTTTAGAAAAATATTTGAGGTATCAAGAGAAAGAGAACAGACCACAAGAGAGATTGATATCAAATGGGTTTAGCAACATATTACAACAGTATCATTGTATCCCCGTTAAAGGAAAAAAAATAATTCTACAATATTCCTATTTAGATATTTATTATGAAAATCATATGAGTTAATATTTGCAGAACTTCAGCAGCATAGTTAAAAAAGTTCACCTTTTAAGTTATATCTTTTTTCGATATATATTGAATCGATTTCTGAATAGTTTACGTTTCGATGTAAAATGATTATTTTTACAGCAGTTTCCTTTGTATAATGCCTAATTTGTAATTATGGTTAATTTTCAGAGTAGGGCTATGATAGTGAAACGTTTCTTTCCTTTTCTAAAACGTTTGTACTTTGCAAATTATGAACATTGCAAACAAAAGACTAGGAATCTATAAACGTGTTCTTCAATTTGTTTGCTTTTTAATTCAAATGATTTCTCATATAAATGAGTTTTATTACCCTTACAAGTTTTTTTAATATATAAGTTCCTGTAAAAATACGTAATTCAGGGTATTGTAAATAATTATTGAAATGGAGCATTTTTTTTTTTCTAACATCCACTTCGTATCATGAAAAGAAAATGCTGTGGTGTAAAATGACTTTTTTTGATGCAGGAATTTACTAACAAAAATAATTTAGCAATATGATCATTATGTTTTTAAACATTTAATTTTTATTTCTAAAAATTGACCCAACGTTATTTCATATTTCTCAAGGAAATAAAATTTGTGCAATCTCGGTCAGTTTTTAAGATAAAGTTTTGTTCATCAGTTTATTTTAATGATTTTTTTATACCAAAATTCTTTGAAGAAAAAATTTATTCTATTTGGTTTTTCTTCCCTTTATAATTAATGGAGTCATAAATTTTTATTTGGTAAACATGTATTGAGTAATTCATATCAGAAAAATATAAATACTAATCATTTAAAATTGCGCATGCATTCACAAAATTTTCTTTTAAGTATAAATTTTGACTAAATTGTATAATTTGAACTATGATTTTAAGAATTAATCTTATTTACATAAGCATGAAAATAAAAATTAAGTTAAAGAGTAAAAATTTAAAAAAATCTGTAGTTTTGATATTTACTGACTCTGGAAGTCGAAGTATTGCACAATATTTTACGCAGTTGATCTGATCGTTCCAGTTATTAAAGTTTCGCTGCATTCAGGGAATATATATGAACTGAATTTTTATGAATGAACATACCATAATAAGTGATGGTCAAAGCACAAAACAATTCCCTTTTCAGGATTCTGATAAATGGTTCTAGCACTGATCCACTTTGAAGACCATTGAAGGTTTAACAATAAGTATCCAAACCGAATGAAATTCAGATGAGTATTTAAATACTACTGCCAAAACTGAAAAATGTATTATTAATAAACTATTTAGCATAAGAATATGTGATGACATTAAGCCTCAGTTATAATGACTATGAAAATTTGGGTCCTGAAACTCTTTGATAAATTTAATGCTAAGAAAATGCAAAGGAATCGATAGAATAATGAAATATTTAACGGTATTTATCCTCAAACTAAATATTATTAAAGTTATTGATCAGTACGATTCCCTTTTACAGATTTATGTGTCAGACGATTATCTTTACACAATCACCACCGAGGTGTGTTTTTTCTAAGGTGTTCTCTATCGATTAGACGGTATGATATATATATAACAACATCTATAGATATTCAGTCTTTCTCACTTTGCATCAGCAACAGCAGAATTTGTCTTCGCTTGTATAAAATACTACCGTCAACTGGGACAACTTTGGCCTTTGCGGTTGACTTTGGCCCAACAAACCTATCATAATATACCTATAATTATACCTATTATATTTAACCCACCTACTGGCCCTTGTAGTAAATAAGTGATAGTCCCTCTTCTTTGTCTAGATACAGCATGTACAATCTTTTTTAGTTTGCTGGGCCAAAGTTACCCGCAAAGTCACCCCATTTGACAGTAATTAATGTCGAACAGACTGACCTTTTTAAGTGTTACTAACTGGTTAATATCACTATTGTTATTATTCATTTTGATCATTGATAACTCTAAGGTCAGGAATTGAAATATCGTTATACGAGTATATAGTCCCTTTGAAGGCAAGTTATTTCTGCTTTCGATGTAAAAAGGGTTATTTTTCTCACACTGAAGACATTCTTCTACTAACATTATCTTGCCAAAATTCTGAGTTGACGCGATAAGTTTATCATAAACTCTTTGGCAACTAATCCAATTTGGTATGGCAGTACAAGGATGACGTCTGATCATAAACGTCTGAGACAAGGATCTGATCATATTGTGCAGTTAGGAGTTTCAACATCGGAATAAAAATGTATTAATATATCTGAGGTGTTGTTATCCAACTTCTTGCAGAAGAATTGACCCTCTTGTTACTTTTATTGTACAACTTATTGTACAAAATTATCTTGCCAAAATTCTGAGTTGGCGCGATCAGTTCATCCTAAACTCATTGCCAACTAATCCAATCTGGTATGGCAGTAATAAGTGTATTAGTCAGTGGTCTGACCATATTGTGCAGTTGGGCGTTTTAATATAAGGATAAAAATTTCTAAATGTATCTGAGGTGTTATCCAACCCCTTGCAGAAGATTTATCCCTCGCGTTACTTTAATGCGCAACTCAAACAACAGAGATTCACCATAGAAAGTTTTCTGCTCCTTGCAATTAACTGTATTTAAATTCAGATGCACACAATAGTGTTCATTTATTAGAAGCGGGGAAATTCCCAACTAAAAGTGTCACAGGAAAGATAACATTGGTGTATTTAGCTTTTTTGAGTGTTAGTATTTTATTTCATACTATAACAAGGATGTACTAAACCCTAATTTTTCAATCCCATTTTTATTATGTTTTGGAGAAAAAGAAAAGAAAAACAGTTATTTGAACTGTTTTAATATGCTTTGCAACAACAACTTTGCATTACCAATTCTTCCCCTTTCTTCTCCTTAACATGGATTTGGAGATGAAAAACGTATAAATGATCGCAAAACCCATTAAACGATATCTTAGTATGTAACAGCTGTACAAAATATCAGTTTTGGCATTTTTCTTTTTGGCGCGGTTTCTTCAGATTCACTAGAGTTTACGTTCGAAAGATAGGAAAACAATTAACAAGGGCTAAAATTTCTTTTTAGATATATAACATACCACACTCAAATTAAGGAAATATGTTTCAACACATAAAATGGGAAAACGATTAAAATAAAATCCTGTCAGCGTTATATTTAAAAGATTAAAATAGAAATATGTAAGCACTAAATAATAGTATATAGTCATAGAATTTTATTTTTACATTCGTCCTGCT
This sequence comes from Dolomedes plantarius, assembly GCA_907164885.2. Taxonomy (NCBI): domain Eukaryota; kingdom Metazoa; phylum Arthropoda; class Arachnida; order Araneae; family Dolomedidae; genus Dolomedes; species Dolomedes plantarius. Next base: position 45,067,214 of record OU015497.1, on the reverse strand, counting down.
TGCAATATGAATTTTTAATATATAACTCTTTCGGTATATTTCAACAAAATTTTAGTCCACAACTTAATGAGGACTACTTAAAACACAATGCACATTTAATTGACTTCAATTCACAGCTTCAAAATCCTCGAAGCTTCGCTGCATAGCGTCAATAAAGGGAAAATTTAATTCCGGTTTAAAAAAAAAAGTAAAATCTTGCGTCGCTTTGAATTTCTAAAGAAGAAACGTATAAGCATAACTCGAATACATTCCCTTGGGGTATCATATTGGAAATGGATAAATTCCATTCGTGGATTTGGCATCGATACATATTTCGTTACGGATGGAATCACATTTCACTCCTTTCATCCGTGCATCCTATGGGAAAATGGAAACAATTGTTCGGCACTCAGGTAGGGTGTTCAAAATCAGTTGCTTAATTGTAGATTATCTTGGTTTAAATGCATTAATACGGATAGTGAATTGAAATAAGAGAAATGTCGATATGTAGTCAACAAAATATTAGTTTATAAAATATCTTCGCCTTTGTTAATCCTTTTCGAAAGCGGTAGAAATATTTTTTTATCTTAAAAAAATTGGTTACATACGAATGCAAATAATACGAGTAATTGCCAAAACAGAAACTTAAAGAACATAAATGATAGAAATATTCAAACACCGATAGTACTAAACATCAATATTTAGGAATATAATCAAAGAATTTAATACTGGCTATAAAGGGGATGGTGGACTTCCAATTTTCCAAAAATCGAACAAAAATTGCAATTTTTTTTGGGGTGTATTAACATTTTAAAAATATGCAAATATTGGAATAAAATGCATTTAAAATACGTAATGAAAATTAAAATGGAAACGTAGTGGCTTTAGAAAAGTAAATATTAAAGGTAGGAGAAAAAAATATATTTTAAATGACTTTTTATCAAAATGAGTCATTTCCAGATTTGCAAGTCTTTGAAATGCTACTTGCGTCATAATATCTGACTAAAATTTATAAAATTTTTAATAAAGTATACATTAAAATAAATTTATGTATTCATTTCAGGTTTCGATATCATTATAATTATCAAAGTTTAACATAAGTGTAGAAAAGTACAAAATTTTCATGAAAATTCAGAGTACAAGCATAAAAATATTTCCTAACAATTAACTTTTCAAAGCAGGCACAAAATAATACATAACTCTGTTCAAAATGTATTTATAAGCAATATAAATGTAAAATTAAGGGAAGTAAAAATTTGGATCGCAAGGAGCATTTTAAAAAAAATAATAAAAATTTCAATTTTTAAAATGTAATTTTAAAAAAAATTCTAAAACTTTATAAGGTGTTTGATATAGTTATACTTTAATGAATATATATGCAAAATTTCATATCTCTGAGGTAAAGATTTCAAAAATTGCTTTGTAATGTTCACCATCCCTTAAAGTCTTACTCCATATTTTCTTTTAGAAGCCGAGTGTGACCATAAAACCTGCACAAACACTGCAAGGACATTATTGCTAAATAAATTTAAGTCAATTTATAATTGTTGTTGTTGCTGTTTCAGATGCTTCTTGGCTAGAAGTTCCAGACTAGGTCCATATAGGCTTCGGACTGAAGTGTGTGGCTCCAGTTTATACGGCACCACAAGGGTCGGAGTCCGTCTTTGCCACCTCAATTTTGACCGAGCAACCCCAAGGGGCGGCATCTGGGGAACCGTACTATCTCCCACCCTCTCTGACCTCATAGAAGGACCAATTTATAATTTATTTGCGTAAGGAAAACTAATAATGTTAGAGTTTCAGCATAACCCGTAGCATTTAATAGATTCCCGATTCTAGCACAATAAAATCTTTTGATTTTGAAGGTCTTTTATATAATATTAATGAAACAAATTTAAATTCACAAATAATTGAATTAGCAGAACAATATTTAGACTGGTCCTTGATAACATTTTCAAAAAAAATATTACCTTTTTAAGGCTAAATACACCAATATAAATAAAATTGCCAATAAATTCAAGATGTAGTTCAAGAAGGCATTGTGTCTATTGTATTCTGGCCAATAACTCAATCATTCATGTAATTCTTGCAGAAATAGTAACTTTAGCTAATCAGTAAAGGATATCTTAATTGAAAGCCTTATTTGAATAGTGGTCCAACTCTATTCTTGTTCATTTTGAGATACAGAGCCTTAAAGTGTAATGAGTGCTGAGAAATGACTACTGAAGTCTGATTTTTAATGCCCTCTGTTGGCAGAAAAAATAAGCGGGAGTCGTACCAGTTTAAATATAAGATAGAAATAACTGCATGAACATGAAAGTGAGGCTAACTCCATTTTTTTAAAAAGTGGAGTTGGGCCACTATTCAAATAAGGCCTTCAATTATTCATAAAAATCTAATATAGAATAATTATAGATTTTCCTCTTACTTTTATAAAGATTCTAAAATCTTTGAAATGTCCTCTTTTTAGATGTCAATATAAATATGAATGGTAGTAAAGTACATAGATTTGAAGAGTCAGAAATATTTTATCAAGGAAAACTTGATGTGTATAACCAAATGTCAGTTTGTAATACTGAAACTGTCAAGTTAAAAGAATTCATTGATTAGATTTTAAAGATATTGTTGTAAATTATCCCTTATGAATAAAAACAGTTTCCTTGTAATTAAATATATGATGGCGCAAGCAGGCCCAACAAATAGCTTTGCCTACATAGCTCGTCCAATTATCACACACAGAGATAATCTGACCGGGATAATTTTATTAAATATCAGAAAAAATGAGTTCTCAGAATTAACCAGCAAAAATTTTTTTATAACTAGTAGAACTATAAAAAATGCAAAAGAGGACTTAAACATAAATCTGCTGCGACCGTAAATCTGTGAATGGGAATTTCAAGGAGATGCACGTATTGATAAAGGGAATAAAAATAAACTGAACTTAATGACTGAGAGGTCTTAAAGTTAAATCAGTGAAATTTATTCGAAATCTTTAACCGGATATCTATAGAAACATTAAACAAAACAACAGTGTAAGGCGAGTATTACTTATCAATCAAAATGAAACCGAGAGAAACGTTTAAAATGACACGCATTATTTAGACGCATAAAGAGCGTGTAATATAGGGAAGAAAATGTAAAGTTTAGGAAAGCATAAGGCTAAAAAATTTGGGAAAGTATGCATGGTGAAGATTTCAAAACAACATTGTATGGATGTGGTCAGAATCGAGGAGGAATTATGCATTTTATTGTTGGAGCGCATTTTAAAATATAAACTGCTGTAAGTGTAATATTGTTAAGTACAGTTCAACTGATTGAAATTGACATATTTTTTGTAATTATTTTTCCTAGTCTTTCCTTTACAATAGTACTAAATTACAATAGTTGCAAGACCTCGTAGCAGAGACTACGTTAGATTCAAGAAAATGTTGTATTTACTCAATGCAACCTTAAAATTAAGCCTGAGAGATAAGCACTTAGTTGTTAATGGAGTAATTTAGAAACCGTGTCTTGGGGTGAAACGTGACTCAGTTTGTTAGAAAAATATTAACCCCATATCGAACTTCCTCAAAGAGTTAACCAAAACTAGCTCTATCGATGTTAAAAAAAAAGACTCATTTCAAGTGATAGAAAATATAATTTTGGGAACAAAATTATTTTACCCACATCAAAACACTTGCTATTCAGTATAATTTGCATCATTTACAATTAAATACATATTAATATTTTTGAATGAATACTTATTAAAGATGAAGAAAACTTTACCACGTGTTTTAAAGGGCTATAAAGCAACTTGAAAACCTCCGAAAATATGAACAGTTTTTGAACTAATTTAGTTATTTACGCATGAAACTTATTTTAAAAGTGTAAATGAAGAAATATAGTTTAAATAGTAATTGAGACCATTGAAGCTTAGATGAATAAAAAGTCAAAATATTGCTATCCTTATACGTTTGAGGATTTAAAATAAAAATACAATTTTAAAATAAAGACTTATGTAGATAACTATTATCAGACTGGTGCCATTTTCAGATCGTTCACTATGAGACTAAATTCTCATTACAAGAAAAATAATTTTTTCTCCTGTAGCATGAAAAATTCTTAGTAACGATTTAACGATGTCTATAAAACGATGAGCTTTGATTTAAATAAATAGTGTAATTATCTAATTTCTCATCTAATATCTAATTTCAGTCCTTTTTTCCCTCTTAATAAAATGCTACATCTGTGCAAAACAATCTACTTAGATTGAAAAACACCCCGCAACAGATGCAAAAAGATATATTTAAATTTTATTAGATTAGGGTCAATAAAAGTAGGAAAAAAAACTGAGTGGTAATTAAAAAAAAAGCCAAAGTAAGAATTTCTCTCTGACCCATTTAAAAATACGCTTTTCTGAACGAGGGTAAATGGAAACTTTTAGATTTCTTGATTAAATTTGTTTTTATCACATCGCTATTACAGTTTTATTCTTTTGAAATGAAACGACTTTCTTATTCTTCTATATTTTGGCTCATTGCATTATAATCGAACATTTAAAGTATTTATTTTGTATTTATTTTAATTGTTAGGAATTTCTTATATATTATTTTTCCCGTTTTATACTTATTTTAAATTTGATATCAGAAGACGATACTGATTTGATTAACTTTCCCATTTTGGACATTTCTTGATGGGGTCAAAAATTTTCAAAATTCTAAGGGTTTGGTGCAATGGAAGAACTTAAGTTTTTCCATTGCACCAACCCTTAAAATTTCACCCAATAACACCAGAAAAGTTTTTGTTTACTCATGGAATTAACACCCATGTGCTTCAGTTGTCATTGTTGTTGTTTCTAATTCCCCCTGGTCAGAATTTATTCCATACCAGATCCATATAGAATAGCTGGCCGAGGGGTGCGGCTCCGGTTTATAATTGCATCTCAATAGTCGGGAGTCTGATTTAGCCAGGTGTCACCGCAATTTTGACCGAGCAACCCCAGTGAAGACATCTGTGGGATAGTACCTTCTCCTACTCTCTCTGACATCATAGAGCGTCTTTCCGGTCTACGGATTTAAAGTGTCCATATCCAGCCTAGAAACGGAGGTATTTTGTTTTTAAATGGTGTTTCTCGGGATTCGATCCGAGTACTCTCAGCGCCGTATGCTTCTAGTAGGCATTATTAGAAGTTTCTTGCACACGAAGGGTTCAGATCTGTCTGTATCCTTGACTGGACAACATCCAACCTGCTGTTCTTTAATATGTTTGTCCTTTCACTCTTTTCGCAACAATTTGTTTTCGTAGGCCTTTGATCGTTGCTTTGATAGTGAGTTGTTGTACTGAAAGATGGCAAATGTTATCTGGCCATACTGTAACTTGAAACAACTTCCTATGTAGACCGAAAAGTTTTTCGGATGATAAGTACTATGTGTATGTAGGTATATATGTATATATATATATATATATACACTGAAGTGCCACTGAATTAGGGATAGCAAAGCCTATGCAAATTGTGTAGCGCTGCGCATCATGTATGCGCTAGTGACGGCGCTGTGGTAACTGCAAATACAGCGAGTACTGTGGTTGTTCTAAATTAGTTGTTGGAATTGCCAGTATGGGTAAACTGCCTGATTTAGACGCCTTCGATCGCGGACAAATCGTAGGTGCGCGACGCATGGGCCATTCAATTTCTGAAATCGTCAGACAGCTAGGATTAACAAGGTCGACAGTGTCAAGAGTATACCAAGAATACATGGATGGTGGAAAAAAACTAGCGATCGGGCAAACTGCAAAGGACAATTAGCTTTGACAGTGCGTGGTGAGAGACTGCTCAGGTGTATTGTACGTAGCCAGCGAAGCCAAACATTAGCTCAAATTACCACCCAGTTTAATGACGGTGCCAGTCGTACAGTCAGTAAACGGACTGTGCAACGCTCGCTTCACCGTATGGGTTTCGAGAGCCGTCGACCTACGAGAGTACCATTGCTCTATACGCGCCATCGGGTTGCACGTCTTGCCTGGGCGAGAGAGCACAGAGACTGGAGTGTAGAGGACTGGAAACGAGTAGCATGGAGTGATGAGTCTCGATTCCGACTACTTAATTCCGACTACTCGATTCCGACGGGAGGCTGAGAATATGGCGTCAGGATCATGAAGCCATGGATCCTGCATGCCTGGCTGGAACTGTACAAGGGCATGGTGGCTCAATCACTCTGGGGTGTTTTTTTGTGGCACAGTTTGGGATCTTTGGTGCGTGTACCAACCTCCCTCAATGCAATTCGGTACGTAGAGTTGCTGGGTGATCACCTCCATCCGTTTATGCTGTTCTGTTATCCGCACGGTAATGGAGTTTTCCAGCAAGACAACTGTACCTCTCACAAGTCTCGGTTGGCTACTGGCTGGTTGGATGAGCATTCCTCTGACTTCTCTGTCATGAATTGGCTACCTAGAAGCCCAGACTTAAATCCTATTGAGCATCTTTGGGATGTTTTGGAACAAGGCGTGAAAGGCCATCACACAGCACCAAAGAACCTTACTGAATTATGGACAGCTTTAGCCAATATTTGGCAAGCCATTCCCGTGGAACGTTTCCAGAAACTTGTTGAATCTATGCCTCGTCGTGTGGCAGCCGTTATCAAGGCCAGAGGAGGCCCAACTCGTTACTAGGTAGGTATCCCTAATTCAGTGGCACTTCAGTGTGTATATATATATGTATATATATATATATATATATATATATATATATATATATATATATATATATATATATATATATATATATATATATATTATGCACAGACACATGCATTTCCTTTTAAAAATATATACATATTTAAATGTATTCTTTTCCAACGCTGAAATTCTTTTAGCAAGATTAAGTATATGGTGTAATAGTTTCAAATAATATTTTAGAAATATCAAACTAAACAAATATGCTTAGTCGATTCTCCCTGTCAAATTGAAGACGCTGTGGGGGAGTCAGAAAAAAACTTGCGTTGAAATGTCAATGAAATATGGTTTTAAATCTCTAAAAATATTAAAATCACAAATTTTGGTAAGGCGATAGAATCCCACGATGATAAAATTGTTTGTGAGAACTAATATTAACATTTGAGAGATGGTATTCATATGAAAGTTTCTAAAATGGTCCAGACTGTCACGTGTCTAGGTACTCAGCATTCGAAGATTTAAGATCTGTTCTCACTGTCGGTAAACAACTGTTACATGATAATAACTTCATTAAATAATGGAAATATCATATATCAAATATATCAAATACATGAATGTTTTTTATATATCAAATGAAAATAATGTCAGCTGATGTCTTTTTGAATTCTCGTTCTTATTATACTGACCACTGCTGCATACTTTTGGCAATGAGCGATTCCTTCTTACAAGAATATTTTTTACTCCTTTTTTCTTATCTTCTCACAAATAATGAATATTGCACTTCAAATTATGGTGCACTTAACCATTTCCGTAGCGGGCTGGAGTGACTAGACAAAAATCAGTGGCAAAATTTTGGAATAAATTGGCAATAAGGGATTTCTAGGTCTTCAGCAGAGTTTCATCTATGTTATTTTGAGGAGTGCATAATGAGAACTAGTTCCATTATTATTATATACTCAGGATATACATATTTGCCCAATTATTTGATTACTGACCAAGAAACTCATATATATATATATATATATATATATATATATATATATTTACAGAGAAAAAAAAGTCGGTCAGTCGCCGGAATAAGTGGGTTCTGCAACACACTTCACGTAGGTTATTGTAAAAGGTGAGTTAAACAAACCACTACACGTGTTTTTAAACGCGGATGTGAGTTATAAAAGAAGTGAGTTATCGTTATTGAGTTATCGAAACATGTGTGTTAATTAACTCACATGTCGTGAGATTTTTATAGTGAGTTTACTGAATTGGAGAACCAACTTCAAGTATTAAAACGCAAATATTATGTAACTTGAAAGGTTGAAATGGATTTAATTTGGAGTGAATATTTTAGTTGTACTTAAAATTTCATCCATTATTTTTTATAGGAAAAGAAGCTAATTTTTGGTATATATATATATATACACACACACACACACATATATATATATATATATATATATATATATATTTGTCTAATGTAGAGGCACTTGTCGTTAGATACATATAATTATATTTAATTATGTAAATTATTGCACATATGTTAAACAATATGTAAATACTTGTGTTACTTTTCGTATTTGAAAAACAATTAACAATTGTAATTTTTTTTTTTTTTTTGCTGCATCTCTGTGGTCGTTGCTTCGAACAATCACGCTGACTTCTCTCAAGTAATTCACACATATCATTACAGAAACAAGATCTTACTGATCTGTGCATCAAAAATGCTGGGATAAACAGGAAAGCTTGCCGACTATCAAATTAGTCTGTGACCTTTTATTTAATGTAATGACTGATCTAAAAATTATATCAGGTAGTTTAAAATTTTCAAAACTCGGCACATGCTGGTTGTCGAGGATACTCTCTGAGGCGCACAAAACGAAATGAGTTGTAGGTTTTGTGAGGACCTCTTTCACACGATGCGGTGAACAAAGCATCTAGTCCTCGAGACAAATCGTCCCTGACGTACACGACCGTCCCATGCGACTCCATAATCGAAATAGCAATCTGTTATGCAGGGAAAAGCGCTCATTAAAATGTGCGAAATGCAAAGTAAGCTGTTACATTGTTAATCGTCTGTCCTGACGAACTTTGGAATCGTCCGCACGTTACAAATTACAAATCCTCATTGACTATAAATGACTGGTGGTTATATTTATTGAACTCTCTGGCTCATGTTTTCAATTCAGCATGAATGCTGCTTTGATCACCGTTTTTCATATCCGGTGGTAAATGTCACCTGATTTCACATTCATTGCATTAAAATAAAACCGTTAGTGAACCGCTTTTGTGAGTTGGTTGGTACTCGATCCCCTAAACATTTTTTAAAAATGTAGAAAATACAGGAAGATAAACTGCACTCATTTTAAGTACGTCCGTGGTTTGCTAATAGATAATAAAAGGGTCTATGCCAGAGGTGGGGAACGCACGGCCTCCATGATCTTCTCTTGCGGCCTTCATAAAAGCTAGCACTTGTATTAATTAATATTTAATTATATAGATTACAGCAATTTCCAAATCAATAGAATTAAATAAAGAACGGCAAGAATGTATGTATAGTGTCGGCCAAAATAAAGTTGACATTTTGAAATTGTTGTCTAATGTCGCTACAATTGTATATTTATCCAAATGAGCTTCGTTTACCTTGATTGTATGATACTTTAACTACATTTTATATGTAATTTAATGCTTAGAGTTTCTTAGCAATACTACCAGACATGTTATATGATCTCTACACAAAAGCTATTTTTTTACTATCATTGTTGTGACTGACTCAATGTACGTAAAACGTATTATTTTTTTCTGCAAAAAAATAATAATTAATGATTAATGTTATAACAAGTTTTTATCCTTATGTGAATACAAAAATATTTTATTTTGTAACTTTTTATGTCAAATAATAAATAAATAAGGACTTAATTTTTTTGTTATTTTTCTATATAATGCACCAAATTGTTAAAACTATATCTAACTATAATAATTTCATAAAAGTCGCATTTATAGGTTCATCAACTTATGCGGCCTCCTTTATTACTATCTAATTTACATGTGGCCTCTAATGGTAAAAAGGTTCCCCACCTCTGGTCTATGCATGCTCGACAAGACTACTTCAGCATCACAAAGTAAACCCTATTTCAATATGACTAACCACATAGTTTAGATCTGGCAAAAGTTGACTTCTGTACCCGTAATCAAAAGACTAGCACTCTGAAAAATGTAAAGAAGATTGATGGATTGGGGAATTCCACGCGAGACAGATTGCATGAACTATTGCTCCATGATTTACTTCACAAGTAACGTAAATGCAGTGAACTACTCCTTTGAAAATCCTTAGCAAAAGGCATGTCATATGGTGTAATGATGCCGTAACTAAACAAGATGAAATCAAAGCGAAGGATTATCTCCTCGTGCATACGCCACAAAAACACACACATTGAAAAAAAAGCACTTTTAGTAATGCCAGTTGTAGATCGTCCAGATTTCTTCAGGAACCAGGCATCTCTGTTTTATTTCAAATATTAAACCATAACCGAGTTTGACAAAGATGGGCTGTTGTCGATCAGGAAACATCTAATTTAATGTCACTCAGATTTCTATTTACGAAATTCTTCGGGGCATAAATTTATACCAAATATTTTCCATTGAGCACTTTCATCATCCCCAGTTTGGGTTAAGTGAATATGTTCGTCATTCAAGAGGAGCTGTTCTCTCCAGAGAGCTGCTTAACTAACGGCACTATCGCACGCTGCTAATTTTCTTTTATCTGTCTCAACTGTTACTTTGCAAGTACAAGGCGATGAATCACCCCTATTCAAGTGATGTCATACAGTGGAACGTTAATTTCTGGAAACTTATTACCGTGTGCGGTGGATTGCGATTAAAGGAAATTTAAATGTAAAGTGACAAACTGGAATTCAGCTTTTGATCGTTTTCAGGAAACTCTAATATTTTAGAAAAGATATTTTTGGATGCTTTCTAAAATTTAAGTGTCAGTAAGTCATGCATGAAAAGAAAAATGCGTCTATCTAAGCAATTGAAATTAATCTTCTATTTAAGTATTTGATGTATTATATTAATTTACTTTAACAATAAAATTGAATCATGCTTAATTCCATTTATGTGCTATCTGTGTACGAGTGCAGTCGAACCTCGTTATAACGAACTTCAAGGGACCAAAGGTTTTGTTCTCTTTATCCAGTGGTTCGCTATATCCGAACCGTTAAGAAAAATGCTAGAGTTCACAAAATGTATAACTCATTTTTTGCAATGTGTATTGAATAATGATGTATTAAAAAATGATAAAATCTGTTATAAATTGTCATTAAGGAATTAAATCGACTAAAATAGATTACATTAAACTGGAACAATTCTAATTTAATTACGTACAATTGGAAAACGGCGGGGCGAAAATTTTCGTTCGTTATATCCGTGAGTTTGTTATTCACCGGGTTCGCTATAACGGGGTTCGACTGTATTATCTAAACCAGGGGTGCGCCAACTGTGGGTCGCGACACACAGAGCGGTCATGAAATAAATTAGAAGGGTTGAGGATAGTCTGTAGTAAACTTATATCATACTGAATTTTTAATTAAAAACGTGCTGTAAACTTTCTACAATTACATATTTTTAATATTTATATTTATATATTTTTTATGTATTTAAAATATATATTATTGTTAAATAAGGTGTCGAACAAGCCTAAATTGTTCCCATTCACATTTACCTATATGTTCGTGCTGTACTCGGCTTTCAAAATAAGTAGTTATAAAAACCAAACAACGATGATATGAAAAGAGAATTCTCAAATAGTTAAACAAATATTGAACAAATACTATCTGAGGTCTAGGTTAACCCTTCTCATTAATTTTTGTTTCTAGTTTTTTATAAAGATAAATCAAGTTTATAATTTTCAGTATTTTAATATGAAGCTTATAATTTTAAAATCATGCTCTCTTTTAATTTAAATTTTTGTTAATTTTTACCAAAATTAAATACAAATACATGCTAATATTTTAATATGGAGTTTCAGTCCCATGCAATTTGACATAAAAAAGTGTCGATGGTAAGGTAGACACTTTTTTTGTTACTATGCAAAGTCAATATATACCCAAATCACTGATTTTTGTAATAGTTTTTCAATATTTGCTTATTTCGTTTTTCTTTTCTTTATTATAATTTTCTTACATTTTTGAAAAAAAATTGCTATTACCAATAAATTTTCATCGGGGTCGCTTGATTTTTCAGTTAAAGAAAGTGGGTCACGGTCGAGAAAGTTTGTATACCACAGATCTAAACAACAGCTAAAAGAATAATATAAACGTTAGTTCTCAGTGAACTCCACGTAATACCTTCAAACAACGTCCCATTTAGGTTCCATGCAATTATGTTATAAATATATGAAATTATGATGGTATTATTACATCATTATTTCCTCTCTGTAATCACATTTACTTCCCTAAACATTCAGTTTTGATAAGAGGATTACGGAAAATGTATCAGCATTATTATCTAAAGATTTTACTCTAATTATAGAAAACAAATTTAATTTTTATTTAATAGTTTCGAATTTTTTTAAATTCTTTGTAGTTAAAATATTCTCGTTTGCATTAAATGAAGTGATTGTATCATTCCTTAAGAATCACGTTTCTTTTATCATCATAATGATAAAACTTGAACCAATAGGCCGGTTTTAACTTTCTTAATTAGATTATGAAAATTTGATGAATTGCGCAAAAAGGCTTTTTTTTTTTTTAAAGTAACCCTGTAGTTTAGCTGAAAATTAAGAGTTTCTCCGGGTAACATTTTTCGTAATTGAGATCAACATATCGTTCAGAGGTTTTCAAAATATTTTATCATAGCTGAATATTCAGTATTTCTTTGAGTAGAAATTTATTTCACATTAAAACTTAAAATCGGAAAATCCACAACAATAGATTTACTCAAAAAAATTTATTAAAATACGAGAAATACCCTTCCAAAATGCATCAAAAATTAGATATTTCTGAAGTTAAAGATAAGTAAATTATGCGAAATTAAGTTATTCTAATTAAAAATCTCAAAAGATTGACGTACCTAGTATATGAAAAGAAAATATCCTGAATTGTATGAACACATTAAATTGTATTAATAGAATCATAGCTCCAGTTTTTCCATATTATCTTTCTATTGTTTCATTTTCCTTGTAAAAGTAAGCAATTTTATGGTGAAGAATTTAGACATTCCAACTACACGATTTACTTTAATTTTCATACGAACAATATGTTCCCCTCCGTATTTTCAACCGAACGATATCATCAGCACTAATTTTCACCAAATGCATATCTTAATTAGGACTGAAGTCTCTCTCAGCGAAGATTCCTCTGTTTATTGTTACTTTTATCTGTTTCCCAGAATTCTAGTATGGCTAATGCATACTCTACTGTTTCATTTCAAGAAGCGGATTATCCCCTTTTCAACGGGCAATTATATGACGTCATTATTAAGATAATAGGATTTTGTAATTTCCTCTTATCGAATACTGTTCACGATAATTTGACATGCAAGTAATTTTAACAAGGTGAGTTAGAATAAATTCCAACAACGAGGAGTTACAGTTAGTTTCAATAAAATAATGGGGTCTGACATGATATTCCTTTCATAAAAGAATCCCCGAGCAAGGAAATTTCAGAACCCTGTCTGTAGAACGTGGCATAGCGACCATGATTTAACAGTGAATGATGGAAAGTGTTTATTTACCTGAATTCTCAGCAGATTACTTAACAAACACACCATTTATATTCAATTAATTTCTAATTATAAGTTGTAACATATAGGTAGCTGGTAAAATTTTTTTATAAGTCCTGCTCAGTGATCTAATTATAAAAATCCAAGAACAAGTTAAAGAAGAGAACATAATAACAAACTGTCATGATATAATTTTTTCCCGTTTCACATGAAATCAGAGCCAAATAATCTGTCTTGATTTAATAGCCCTATGAAATTTATTTCGCGGATGTGAACCCAAAAAAATGAATAGGTATTCAAAAACATTTGTAGATTCAGTGTAACATTGATCGATTCGAGTTTCGAAGTTTAAAAGGTCCCCCCTTTTCCAAAAACAGAGTAAAATGATTTGCTCTATATGATAGAGTGATTTAAAATGTTCATGCCAGCAACAATACCATTAATTGTAGCAACGTGTTCTCTGGGGATTAATTCGTGAACTAAATTTTTTTCATGATTATAATTTTGGTGGTCTGTTTTAAAAGTAGGCAATGGGGAGTAGATCTGACTTGTAGCTATATTTTTTCTGTATTATGTTCCTATACAGGTGAACTTAAACTACGAAACCCTGTATTTAGGAGTTCAAATCATCAGTATTAACAGGGAATGCAAACATTTTAATATTTTTTTTAAATTCCAGCCATTTGATTTTGTCACGAAGCAGTTGTGTGCTAATCAAGGCCTTCCGTTTAAACAAGCATGTCTAGACTGGGAGGATTATTAGAAATGCAGCTCGGTAAAGAATTCTTCGCCAAAATTCTCTGATGCTACCCGAACTGGGTTAAATGAATTTCTCCGCATTCAAATGAAATCGTTCTCTCCAGGGAGCTCTTATCCTGAGTAAGTAGCAACATTGCACTGTTCATCTGCTTTTCACACAAGCTGGATTTTTTTTTCTGCTGTTTTACTTCAAGAATCCTATTCTTACAGATAATTATTCAATGGGAATTGGGAGTTCTTTATTTTTGTAATTTTATATCCCTAAAACTGGCAAATTAGAATTTAAAGATTTTGATATCGAATAACTTAATTAAACAAAAAATTATGAAGAGAAAAATTATTTGTAATTTTTAAATATATATCTTTTTAATTTGTTAAGATTTTTTTGTTTTCAACTGGAGCTTTTGTCTACTCTGGTATAGAAACATTTTGAATTAAGATTTAAATGATAATTTAAATATGAAAGCCCTCATAATTTCGAATATAATTGCTGATAACAATTATAACGTTCAAAGCATTTTGTAAATTTGTGTCAGGAATAAAGGAAATACAATATTCTAATACTTTCATTTCAAACAATATTGGAAACAACAATCAAAGTTAAAAAACAGTATTAGAACTTATTTAAAAACAACATTAATGCATGTCCTTAACACAGTATTCAGATTATGTAGCAACTTCTACGAAAAGATTGGTTTTGAATTTTGAGAACATAATATGAGGGATTCTTCGACAGAACATAACTTTTTGCCTGATGTTAATTTTGAAGGACTGAAATATACATTTAAAGTTGAAATTATTTTATATGGCTTAAAGTTAAACCTTTACAATTTGTTATGTATTTTATGAGCAGATCAGGAAAGAAAAAAAACACGTTTCTCTCCAACTAAAGTGTATTAAAAATATTGTTCATTATTTGGTATTCAGCGTTATGCCTCAATATAATTTACACCTCAGTAAGAAATTTTAAATCCAGTGAGAAAAAATTTAAATTTAACAGCAGACTGGTTTTCAATTCATAACTTGATTATTATGTCATTCTAGAAAAATATATTGACGAGTCTATTATTAAATTTATTACAAATAATGCTTGGTATAAAATGCAATAATTATAAATATTTTCAGTTCAAAATTTAAATATTTCCAAAGTTAAAAATAGGTCAATTATGTGAAATTAAGTTCTAATTATAAATATCAAAAGATTGACGTACCTAGTATATGAAAACAAATTATGCTCAAATCTCTGAACACAATATTTTGTGTTAACAGGATCATAGTTACAGATTTACTTTAGAATACTACCTCTCTATTGTTGTGTTTTCCCATAAAATAATTACGACGTGAAAGCAAACAATTTTATGGTGAATATTTCGGGTATTTTAACTAAATAATATATTTTAATTTTCTTACGAATAATTTGTTTCCCTTTGTATTTTCAACTGAACAATATCATCAGAACTAATTTTCACCAAATGCATAGCTTAATTAGGATTGAAATCTCTCTCATCGAAGATTCCTCTATTCACTGTTACTTATATCAGTTCACAGAATTGTAGTATGTCTAATACATACCCTGCTGTTTCATTACAAGAAGCTAAGTAGTCTCATCTTTTCAACTGGCAATTATATAACGTTATTTAACCCAATAGAACTCTCGCATTAACACTTAAAAAATTCGATTTTTTATTCTTACTAAATGGTAAAGGATGTAATAACAATTAGTTTGGCAAATCGGATAAGTAATAGTCCCATTAATAACGCTATAAAAGTTGTGGGGCAGGTATAATAACCTGTTAAAAAATAATCTGGAAAATTTTGTTACATGCTTTTATTATACACACATTTTATATCGCTTTTCTATTCAAAAAGTTAATTTAACTGCAGTATTTAAAGCGCAAGAAAATCTGTATGTAATGCAGTCTTGCTATTAACAAAATCTCGATTAAAGTCTTAACAATGTCAAAACAAATGATATAAGAACTTGATAACAAATGATAATTGCTAACAAATGATATAAGAAATGATATAAGAAGTCTAAGATTAATAAAGTTGCCGAAAAAAATTACCTCATGCGATCAGAAACGGGTAGGACTTATTTGTAATGCAATACATATGAATGTTAAGGCATCTGTGTACTAACCCTATTGGATTCGCTCACCTCAATGTTAACCTATGGAGAAAATGTCCCCAAGGATTGGCGACTTGGATTTAAAGATTTTTTTTTAAACTGTACTCTGTAATGGAGAAAGAAATTTTACACCTTGGGGCATTTTTCACTTAAAAAAAAGTCAAATAATATTTTAAAATTTAAATTATTCGTGGAAAAAACCTGGTATAGTGTGCTTTAAAGGCTCATAAATTCCTTTGGTGGACGAAATGTATAAAATGAATCTTGTTGCAAGGTGAATAAAAGTTCAGGCTATCTGAAAACGCCATTTGGATTGGATTATCAGCGTTTATGTAGCTGTCAATAGTAAACAAGTTTTTCCATAGGTTAACATTGAGGTGAGCGTATCCAAGAGG
Source organism: Dolomedes plantarius (assembly GCA_907164885.2). Taxonomy (NCBI): domain Eukaryota; kingdom Metazoa; phylum Arthropoda; class Arachnida; order Araneae; family Dolomedidae; genus Dolomedes; species Dolomedes plantarius. Next base: position 45,050,591 of record OU015497.1, on the reverse strand, counting down.
GTTAGTACACAGCAGCCTTAATGTATATTGTGCAGTTTTCAAAATATACTTACACTCTCATATGTACTGATTCGATTTATTTTTTATGTTAGAAAATGCCTGAAACAGTATATTTTTTTCATTCGAAACATTTTTTAAGTCACAGTATGAGCGAAAGGAAAACATAGTTCATGTAATTATTTAACACTTAAAACTACCGACAAATAAGATAAACCTCTTTCGAACCAGTGTCAAAACCAGTCATTTTGACAGGCTTATTTTCTGGTGTTAACTATTGTTAAAGAATGTCAAAAGCTAATGATTCGAGAAAACTACTGATGCCTTCAATGTCCGTCTCTGAACTAAAGATCAAGTATAAACGGGAAAGAACAAACTAATGCGGATGTTTAAAGGGAAGTAAAAAGAAAAGTAAGGAGAGTAAAATGCTGTGAAGACATAATCTAATAAATAGGGTTAAATACAGATGTCTCCCAATAGTTGAAAATAGTTGGGTGAAGAAAAATACTGTTATTGGCTGGTCTCCAGGCGAGAAAAATGTAATGAACCGAGATTGCATAAAAAATCCCAGATTGCATCTATAATAATAATAATAATAATAATAATAATAATAAAAATAATTCCAGATTTCTAAAAAATACATTTTTTGCTATTAAATATGATTAAAAAATACAAATAACATATTACATACCACATTTTCTAAGAATACTTGAAGTTAAAGTTATTTGATTTAATTGTCAAATTTTATCCCTTTCATCGTTTACCTATAAATTAATTTTTTGATGCTCTTATTTTTTTTTTGATGAATGCTTCCTATCATCTATCAGAGGGATACTCAAACTCCGGCCCGCGGGCCACATTCGGCTGTCCAATCTCTTATGTACTCATACTCATTTTCCGGCAGGTGCATATTTAAACACAATTTTGGAAATGAGAGCCTGGCCATTCGAAAACTGTACAAAAATGTGCTCACGTTGTTTGCATCAACGTATGTTGGTGAATCCTCCGATTCCAAAATAAAATTTGATAAGAACGTCTATCGTCTAGCGTCACGTAGAACCTCGTGGAACAAACCTTAGCAACAGAGAAATTCAAGAAAACATCTGTTGGGATTAAAAAATGATCAGTGCGTTCCCCATCGAATTTTAACATTCCTTGGTCTGGGGTCTTAAGGCCGCACGTTTCGTTTTTACCGAAAGCTTGGGGAAATCTGTGTGGTAAAAATCGTCGGGTAACCTTGTGTACTCATAAAGCTATCCTTTCGTGGCCATTATTACCAGATCTTGACGTTATAGAAGCAATAAGTTTCACGTAATGACCCATTGAACCGAAGCCTGTCATTGTTGAGCTAATCCCACGGCCTCTGTCTCGAAAACAAGAACTTCTGAGAATATCCCCACGTCACAGCCAATGAATTTTCAGCAAGATATATCGAGACCTCGTATTTTTTGGGACATCAGCTTTAAGATCTGGACCAGGAGCGGCTATTCGAAACTTTGCCTCCCGAAAAACTAAACTAGTTGGGGAGAGAAGTCTCTGCTAAAATCTTCTGTACCAGACTTCTCATTCCGCTGTAAGCTATCCTATTCAATATTTAGCCACTTAAGTTTTGTTCATATTAAAGTTGTTAAGTTTTATTTAAATTCTTTGTTTTAAACATCACATCTACTCCGACATTGTTTGCTATTTGCCACGTAAATCCTTTACAATGCCTCAGACGCGTTACCAGGGTGTTACAAATAGAAATCGGCTTACCTTGACAACATATTGAGAGTAGATTGTCTCATACTCATTTTTAAATAAACGCTTGAATACTTTTAGTTTTATTTTTTAAATTATTTTATTATGAAGTATAGTTTACAATGTTGCGGCCCGCGTAACGTAGAAAACATAGTTATGTGGCTCTGAGAGAAAAAAAAAATGTTATGTATGGCTGGTCCATACATAACATGCTCTCTCTCTTGCGTCTTTTACTACTTCTGTTTTAGGTGTGACAATTTTGACTATATCTATTTAGTGTCTGTTTTGCCAGCATTTGACCGTTTATGATTTCAGCCTTAAAAGATTTTGTGTCTTTTGTTGGGATTTTATCAACTTGTGAAAAAACTCTTTCTACTCACCCAGAAGAAAATAGTTAAGTGGGTCATAAAGTTTGAAGTGATTTCATATTGGGATTATCAAGTACATCTTTGATATTACATAACAATACCGAAAAATCTAGAATAGTTTTGTAAGTGAGGTGTATATCACGCTTGAAGCGAAATGATCACATATTAATGTGATTGTAAGCTGTTTTTTTATTAAACATTTATAGAGAATCTATGCTCACTTCTACCCAGACTTGGGTGTATATAATTTGAAGTGGCACTCTATTTGAATTTGAAACAAACACAGTTTATACATGAAACAATGTTTATTGAATTCGTTGCACATATAATTGGCTTTTACAGCAATAAGCATACGTACACTTGTACGGAATATAAATACAGCTTTCAAGAACAATATATTTTCTATACTCACGAACAGTAAGTCAAACCAGCAGTACTGCCATGTAAACTTCTGGCCCGCTAAGCACTAGCGCAGGATAACACCTTTTCAACCTTAACAACCTCCTCTTTTTCATTAATGACGCTGCATGGTATTTATACTAAGCGCGTATGCCACAAAAATTAGCATATCTGAAGCAGCTTCTTTAATTCCTTCACTCAAAAGTTCGATTCTTGGGAATCGAATCTTGTGTATACCTTACACATTCTTATTGTATTTAAATTATGCTTATAATAAGAAACACATCCCCTGTGATACATTTTTAGTTTACAAGGAAAAAACCCAGATTTTAAGAAATTTTTGAAAAAAAGAAACCCCCTGAAACCCACATAGTCATTGAAAAACGAACATCTGTGTTTAAAAAGCGAGGTGCGGGAGGCCTGGTTATTAGAAAATAATCAGGACAGAAAGGTTCAAGTGTTAATAAAAGTATCATTGTAAATTTAAGAGCTACTCCCTCTTGAATTGAAAATTATAACATGACAAAGTTGAAATATAAGTAATCTATTAATACATATATTTATTAATGAACGGAAAATGTTTAAGTGGTCCAGAACACAAAATTGTTCGAATTTTCGAAAAAAAATTTAATGCATTAGAAGTTTTTGTGTTCTTTTGCGCTTAAAATGACGTTTAAATCATGTTTCTATCTTAATTAGAACAGGAGAAATTATTATTTTTTTTTTGCAACATTCTAATAGTAGCAAATCGTTGTTTAAACCTGTAAGTGCGTTTTTCTGCATGATGGGTTTTTTCCCCATTTCTCGTCTTTAAATTGTTATAAGTCAAGAACCGTTAAAGATAAATGGTTGAAAGCTGTAACATGTCATTTTCAACTATTTTACTTTAATTTTGATTCAGCAAATTTGAAAAAAATATTTACTTTTGAATATATGATTTTTTAAAAATAAGTTATATGATTTTTTTCGTAATTTTTAATCTAAATATTTTTAATTTAAAAAAAAAATAATATTTAAAAAAATGGTGAATCAAATTAAAACTTAAATATTTCTGTTTAATTAAATGAAAAAATTTTGAAATTCGACTAATAATATTTCGAGTTATAACGATTTTAAATTAACCCACTTTTATTAAAAATTTTAAATTTCAAAATTTTTTAAAAACTTTTTGAGAAGTTTTATGATGTGATTTTGTTTACAAATTGTATGGTTAACCATTACAAAAAAATTCAAAATTTTAACTCAATAAATAAAAAAATTTTCAAAATGTGTCCCGGACCCCCTTAATCACAAAAAGTTTTATTTATTGTAGCTATTAATATTTTTATGTACGGTTAGTAACTGTGATGAGAACATGTAACACTGACAAGAGGATTTTTGTTGGTTACTTTATTATGTTAAGTACCGAGTAGGCGGACCAACTTCGTCCCCTCTGAAGGGGTAGTACAGAGGCAAATATTCACGTTTCGGACTGGAATTGAATCACTTACTTTGCGGCAGCTTGCATCACTAACAACCATAAAATATGGGAGAAAAGTTTAAAATATTATATTGCTATCTTATAATTATTCATGAATACGTCTTTAATGTTGAAACATGGAAACGTTAAAAACTTAATTCTTCAGTCCCCTTTACTGGTAGTTAAGACAAAAAATAATATATTGCTTTTATTATATATCTGTGTTTGCTGTGTTAAGGGTGTTAAGTCCAAAATGGGCTAAAATGAGTTATCAAACCAGGCATGTTGAAAAGTCAAGGGTACTTCAGGGTTCAGAAAGCTAAGTCCAATTCCACTCCTAAAAATTTTTATTCCTGAGTGTAAATTTGGGATGTTAAGTCCAAAATGGGCTAAAACGAGTTATCAAATCAAGCATGTTTCAAAAATCAAGGACTACTGCAGGGTACAGAAAGCTAAGTCCAATTCCACTCCTAAATATTTTTATTCTTGGGGATATGTGAAACAGAACACAAACATGTTAGTTTTCAATCCCCGTTTTCAGAAGTTCTTGTACGATTTTGGACTTGACACCCTTTACACAACAAACACAGATATATCGTAATAGATATTAGCATAATTTTATTATCTCTAAAAAACAATACGCTGATTTAAATTAAAATAAAATTTTAAAATCCAAAAAATGTATTATCTAGGACCACATTTACACATAAAAAATGCAATGAACTAAGGAAATACTTTGATAAAACTTTTTTCTATACTGTTTAACGTTTGCTCAGTAATTATACATTTCATGAATATACAGCAGCTCATAGTTCTTAAAATAACCCAAAACATGTCACACATTTGAACTAGAAAAGAAAACAAGTCAAACGAGCAAAACTATTTGTCATACTCTCATGAATTTAAAAAGCATATCATTAGTGACAAAGCGTTAAAAGCCTACTTTCATAGTAAACTATCGTGACTTCTTCCATGTGCTACGACCGTAAAAAACTACCTTATTTGAGAAATGTTATTTGTTCTTCGGAAATTACTTGTGCGCAACATATTTTGAGACAGCATGTTCGGTTTACTAATGCCTTATTTTGGCTAAATAATTTTTAAACATTCACTTGTTACATTGAAGAAACTTCCAAAGGAATTTTACATTTTTTTTACTCTTAACCAGGTTAATCCCTTTGTATATATTCTCTTTGTCAGACTCTGTTCGGAATTTTCTATAGTACTGAAAATTTCTTTAAAAGTTACTGTAAATAGTTAGAAGGTAACAAAATGTATCTATACTCATGTGTGTTTCTTAGTTTTTTCGATTCTAATAAATGTAAAAGAAAAACAAAATACGTGCTATCGTCTAACTTTTATTATCAAAAATTAAGCAATCGTATTGAAGTATTTTGATATTTTGTCACTTATTTATATTTTTGCTAATTACATTTACATTGTGTAATGCTTTAAAATCTTTAACATCTAAATTATGCTGTATATCATACGTATATTCCTCGACTTAAGACCAAGATGGGAACCGAGACATTGGTTGTAAGTTGAGTTGGTCAGAAGTCAAGTTTCAAACAATTTTTTTTGTATATGTACATACATATATTTTTTACTTTCATTCATACATACGTAATTTAAAATACATTGTATTTAGAAGACATAAATTATTCTTCGTCCTCACTACTTATTATGTTAGTACAATCCATTGGTTTAGAATTTGAGACAGGAGAAACGTTGCAAGTTTCTTTAACAAAGTTATCCAAGGTAGTTTGAACAGCTTGCGTCTTCTTTTCCTTGTATATTGTCTGGTAGCAAGCCAGATTTTCCTGAATACGGCGATTTACACTTATAAATCTTTCTTCATTTGGATCCACTGCTTCTAATTGCTGTAGTCCTTTATTAATATAATGAAAAGCTGAAGCCATTTCTGAAGCCAATGAATGTTTATTTGATGTATCGTGTGGATATCGAAACTATTGCATCATACATTTTTATTATTGCGTCATAAATTTTGCAGTATAGCAGAATATTGCATCATATTTTTTAATAATTATGTAATACATATAGGTGTGTAATGTACATTCGAGGAACAGTATTTTTGAGAAAAAATAGTAATTTTTTTTAAATTTAAAAATTTCGTTCGTAAGTGCGAGCGTTCGTAAGTCGAGAAATACCTGTATTCGAATTTTGTTTTCATAAACTTCTTTATTTTAAAGTTTTATTTAAGTCTCAAGACCAAATAGTACTCTCTAAGTTGACTTTTCTGACATAAAATATGAATTCACAATACTTAGCTGAAATCGGTGAGATTGGGCAGAGAGAAATCCGATACTACAAAGCAGTAATGAGCTTTACACCATTGATAACGGATGATAGCAATTAATATATGTTAGGGTTTTGTAAAAAAAAAGGCCGTATACTAAGATGTTAATAATAGATATCTATCAATTTCTACAATATATCGAAAAATAATTTGAACAATATTTAAACTTTAGAAATGTTCGAAAACAGATAAAACACAATGAACACATTACAACAACATGCGTACAACGAAATATTTTTAAACTTACCATGGCTTAGTAAGATAACAAATGTTATTAAACCTTAGGTTAACGTAACATGCTGAGAGGCAGAATTCTGTGGAGAGTATCTGTAATGAGATAATATAAATGGTGAAGCTAGGAATAATGAAGAAAAAAATTTATATTTACAAAAAAAATAGTGTAAAATTAAATGTAAATGTGTAATATTTTGATATTGCATCTATATGTTCTTCACTGAAATTAGAAAATATACAAAAAATTCCTGTGATGAGAATTCTCTTATACTTTATAGAGAAACAGAGCCAAATCTAGACGAGATAGTAACCAAGTTATAGTTGAATTTTAGCCGCATATTGAGATATATTCTGCTTTGTATGTCTTAACACAGATAATCTTTTATTAATAGTTTGTCACTGATAGCTGCTTTTGTAATGCTATGTAAAATAAGCCAGCATGATCCCCTGAAATAAATAGGTGGTAAAATATGAATGGAAACATTAAATTTTAACAAAAGTTAGGAATAACTTTTAGATGGATGCTTTCAGTTAAATAATGTATTTATGTTTGTAAATAAAATTTCCAGCAGCGTGCACAAATGTTTTAAATATTCATTAAGTAAATTAATTAATGTAATTTCAGCGCATAAAATTAAAACTATTATATTTAAACAGCTTATTCTAAAGTTTATCTAATTACACTTGCATTAGAACGTTTTGAAATTTCCAATGACTTTTCAAATTATTTTAAAATATTCTTTTGATATTAATGTTATAGTTTTGAGAAATTGTGATTTTTGCCATACAGTATACAAAAATCTCTTTTAAATTCGGAGGCATCCGGAAAGCATTTGGGGAACTTATATACTTTTAATATACAAAATTCTGAGAAAGTTTTGTAAGTGAGATATATCACGATTTAAGCAAAATGATCCCATATTAATGTGATTGTAAGCTGTAATTAAACAGTCTTTTCATTAAACAGTCTTACTGTATTTAAATTATGCTTATAATAAGAAAAATATATCAACTTTTGCTAGATTTTTAACTCACAAGGCAAAAACGCAGATTTTGAGATATTTTTGAAAAAAAAAACCCATAAACCCACATAGTCATTGAAAAATCAAGTTCTGGTTATTAGACTGATTTAAAGGGGAAAAATGAGGACAGAAAAGCCCAAGTGTTAATAAAAGTATAATTGTAAATTTAAGAGCTACTCTATTTTGCATTGAAAATTATGACATGACAAAGCTGAAAGACAAGTAATCTATTAATAATTGTATTGATTAATTAACAAAAAATTCTCAAAACCAAAACCAAAATGATCAAAACCAAATGATGAATCCAAAATGGTCATCAAAACCAAAATAATGAAGAACAGTGATAAAATAAAACTTAGCAAGTTTACTTTATTATCAAAATGCCAATATCCCTAGAGATAATGCAATCGAAATTTTGTATTTATAGTATTTAATGACTCACGTAATCGTGTGTATTATGCGAGTCATTAAATACCATAAATACAAAAGGTGGGTTATTTTGGTGGATGTGGACTTGTTGCAGTCCACCATGTTCCCTCGATAAGTGAAGTATATTATTCATGCAAAAGGGCGTCTTATGCTTCAAATGGCAATCAATTCGTGTAGAAGTTATAACGACCGCTAAACCGGGCAAATTCTGGCTTCTTATGGGACTGTTTTAAACTCGGTATCTGTTTTTGTGACAATTGGCATATGTAAGGTTTCTCTGTTCTCCTAGCGTCTTTTGTGAAAAGGCCTTTCTTCCGCTTGAAAAAGCGCCATGATATAATAAGTAGCTATTTTATGGGTTTTCCTTTTGAATATTTTCCTTTTCTACACAGCATGCTCTCTGATTTTTTTCCTTCAATTTATTGTTAACATAGGAAAGAAACCGAGGTGAGCATTAATCAAACGATGGAAAACATGATACAGACTGTATTTACAAACAATCTCATTAGCCGATTGTTAAATTTGGACATTTATTAAAAAGCCAATTAACTGCATTCGACCGAAGCTCTCCATTATTAGCAGAAGGTTCAGTCAGAACTCTATAATGAATATTCTTTCGATTTTTAAAAAGTTAAATTACATTTTAGATTACATTCTAAAAAAGTATTTAATAGTGGGTTTTCGTTTTAATCATATTTAAAATACCACCGATGGACCTGATTTGAATTAAAAAAATATGCAAAATATTATGTATAATTTACAAATTCAAACCACAAGCTGCTATATTTAAAAAAAAATCAAGGTAAACAACATCATTACAAGAAAAAAAAATAGTGTTTAATCGAACTCAACTGAGAAAACAATTTTTCTCTTATAATTTCTTCTTCAACCATAAACTACCGGCAGTTTTAGATACACTATTTCTAACAATACTATAACCGGTTATTTTGACCGGCTTGGCAAGTCTAAGGTTAAATATCTGGTTAAACGTAGAGAGCAGGCCATACATAATAAACAGAAGAAAACTTGGTCAGATTGTATTTGCAAACCGTATACTATAACCGTATAGTTTAATTTTCAATTTCATTAAATGTCCCATAAATCTACCAATTTGGTCAAAGTTGCTAGCGATAGGTTTAATTGATATTTCGCATAATATTTCTGCCCATCTCTAAATGGATATATCATTTTTTTAAGTTACATTGCAGAACGCTAGTGAATATCAATATCTTCTACTCATTCATAAATGAGCATACGGCTAATACCTTGGAAATTTTGGGAAAATGTCCTTTCTAACGTAGAAAAAGTTTTTAGATAACTCAGTTCTATAATTTTAAAAGAATATTTGGATATCAAGTGTTAGGCAAGAGCAAAACTGAAAGAGAATATTTTGTGGTCTAATATACGCCGTATTTTCAAAAAGTACTCGGGCATCAGGGTGTATGCGAATAATTAGCTGTATTGGAGCTATTATTAGTTATTCGGTCCTCCTTTTGTTGGTATGAGCGAACATTTTCGTTTTTAGGATGTAGGATTGTTGAAAATCAACACTGGCGTAGCATTTGTTACCGATTAGAAGGTTCGTTGTGACTAACTTCCCATTTGAACCGATTTCCTGTAAATCTTAATAAGAATGGCTCGTCTTTCCTGTTGTGATATTAAGCTTCTGCTAGAGAAAAGAGCATAGACGGCGTTTGTGCCTGGTGTCGCATTTGTCCAGCTCATATTAGTGGTGCTCTGTTGGATTTAAATAAGGTGTCAGAGCAAGCCAGCTCTTCATCATTTACAATAATGCAGTCCGGCAAACAATGGAGCTCGACCGTGTTTGTAGAGACAAAGTTAATTTACATAATACTGGCATACTTTTGGTAAGTTGAATACTTTATGATTTACTTCTCGGGAATGGATCTGATGACATGAGTGAAGACATACACTTATTTTCACACATAATGATCAAAAGTATATTCGTCGAGCATGACGATGCATGACGCTACAAAATCTTAACAATAAGGGAATGAATTAAGAGAAGAAACATGATTGAAGAACCTTGGGGAGCTATTAAAGGACATATATACCCACTCATTCAATCCTGAAATCAAAGGTAACATTATTGCTTTATGCTCATGTTGCTTGTATCCCTTGTATAATAGAGACCGTGTAAATTTAGTAGACGATGTTCTTAATTATCCGTTTACATATAAGTGAACTTACGTTTTTTACAATGTTGTATTATTTAGCAATAAATTGGAAGTTAAAACAAATGTTAATTGATGAAAACAAATGTTAATTGATGAATGTTAATGAATGAAAATTTCTTTATGAAAATTGTTTTTTGATTTAATGATTTAAGGATGTCTGGCAGGGTGCTTCATCTAATAAAACAACAGCATTACCACATATCATGTGTTTGATTCCTGAAACCGGCGTAGTTCATTTTCAAGGATAGAATAAGAACTGTTGTCCGAAGATCGGTGAGCACGTTCCAATGAAAATAAATAAAGTTTAGTATAACCGAATACTTAACATCTGTTGTGTGTCATACAGTTTGAGTTTAGTCAAAAAGATTGAAAACTTTCTAAAAAAAAGTAATCCTTTCCCAGTATCTAATTATTATTTAGACTTTGAACTTTTTTTTCAGACACAATAGAATTTTGTCTTATTAATTTTAGCTATTAATTCAAAATTAAATTTAGAATAAAATGGCTTTCACCCCGACCTAATGATAAACCTTATTTTTCAGAAAAGCTCATATTACAGTTTTAATTTTGTAGTAATTTATGCTGATTATTGGCTGCATCTGAATTTTAGATGCTCTTAAACCACTTGCAAAAAAATTTACGAATATGCTAATTTCTCTTTTTAATGTTAGCTTTTAATGAAATAGCAGTAATATTTTTTGTTGTCCTATCTTAGTAACATTTTACATAGGCTTCAAACTTAAAAATCAACTTGAAATTGAAATTTGCATCCGTGTCTGATTGAAATACACGAAGTCTTTAAAATCCAAGACATTACACCATTGAACATCATTGATAAACCTTTAATTGTAACCTTCTCGTTACATACTTCTCAAAGAATTTATATTGATAACAGGCCTTCTTTAAGAACTCTGACAGGTCATAACTATTTGCAATAGCTCTTGTTTAGTATTGGATCTGAGACTTCCCCGGACTGTCCACTTTGTGATCGCGTTCCTATGGATAGACTGAGCTTGGATTGTTATAGTATGGATTTGAAAGACATTGATTGTGACAATCACTCTAAACACGAAACTTATTTTTCGTTGTACTGGATGGCAAAACTTCGCATAACCAGTTGGTCTCCGGCGGGCATAGGACTACTTACACACACACACACACACACACACACACACACATATATATATATATATATATATATATATATATATATATATATATATATATATATATTATATGTATACAGGTGGTTATCGAAATAATGGAAACACTAAGAAACATCTTGAAAAGCTTTATTAATACAGCGAAGGATCACCTTTGTAATGTAATAACACCTGATTCACCTTGGAATAGGATTATACATGAATAATGGTTAAGAATGTATTATACCATTCTTCAGCGAAAAATAATGAAAGTTCATGTAGAGATGCTGTGGTGGATATCGATACCTAGCTCTAACCGCTTATACATATCACAGTGGTTGGATGATATATAGTCGGGGGATTGCACAGGACAAGATAAGATATTTGACTTCTTTTTCATGCTCTTCAAACCAATACTTGATAGATTTAGCTGTATGTATAGGGGGATTATCATCCTGGAGAACGCCATATCCTGCAAGAAGCAATGTTTGCACCATAGGATGGACAAAAATGGAGCTAAAATTTCGACATAGTCCTTCCCATTCAATCGTCCTTTGAGGGTTACAATAGGGCCTGAAGTAAACCATCAGATGCCATCCTAAACCCTGATAGATCTACATCCATGATTGACAGTTGAGATGAGACAGCCAGAATCTTACGCTTGTGTAGGTACACGCACGTCCTGTTGCGAGAAACAATGTGAACAATGATTCGTCGGACGAAATGCTGTTTTTCGACATAATACTCGACTAGGATTTGCGCTCGTGGCACCATTGTGGACGATATTTTGTATTGACATCTATTACAAGTGGCTTGGGAATAGCTATTCTTCCGTAAATGCTTTGTTTGTGAAGTTCCTTTCTACCTGTAATGGTTGATACCGGAACATGCAGATGTAGATTGAGCTCTTCGGTCATTTTTGTTGCAGTTGTTTTCTTTCTTCATGTCACAATCCGCTTCAATACCTCGTTCGTCTCTTTCACTCAGCTCTCCCTTTCGTCTACTATTCTGTTTGGGGGTGTTTTTCCGTGCACTCTGTATACTATCATGACTTTCGATACCCTAGCTCGAAAAACACCCATTAGCCTGGGGGTTGCAGTAACAGATACTCCAATTTAAACGCGCTCCAACAATTTGCTCTTTTCGCAAGATCTGCAAGGTTTGACATTTTACGCTGTTCTCCCCAAAAGTACGATGCCCTTAGCTTCATTACTGCTACCGGATAGTATAATAATATATACACTATATTATATAAAAAAATACCGGTGGTCAGACTTGTTTTTTAAGGAATATGAAGCACATTCATAAACACTACTAATATTGATAGGTGTTTCCATTATTTTGATAACCACTTGTGTTTATATATCATTAACTGCTTTTATATAATTAATGCCGCTCAGAATTTCCTCTTTTTCAGAGTTATAAATAAATGTTTTTTCCTACCAAAAGTTTTTATATATATGAATCGAAAAAAACTGAAAGAATTCTTATTTCTAAAAAGTGATGCACTTTCCTTGTCTAAAGAAAAAATTAACTGAAATTCATATCTGTCTTGCGCTTCTGAATTCGAAGTAAAAAGGACGTAAATGTTACAGTGAATCTCAGATGCGCCCTTAATTTCTTAGTTGAAAGTTTTCATAGTCACTTTTGACAAGTTATTGAAAACCAGTTAAAATACCCTCGAGCAAAGCATTATACTTTTTCAAATTATTCACATTATGCAATCAAATTTAACTCACTAGCTTCGCACTATCAAAAACTTTCATTTAGCACGCGCATTAATGTTTAACGTTGAAAGCACATGATAAATCGTGATCGTTTAAATTAGCAGAGGTTGAATGAAAATCCCAGTAATGGACTAAGATGTGCAGAAAATCTCTGTGAATGTGCTGAATGGATGCAAAAGCAGCAAAACATAACCATAGCTTTATCGCAAAGTAAGCCATTTCGAATAAATCCCGATATTAAACTTTTACAGCTTTTCTTGGCTACGGGAAATATCAAGAGCTTGAAATGGTTTTAGATAAGTATATTGTCAAATACAATTTATAAAGTTGTTTTTGAAATAAACGTGACTACGGAATTTTAATGGAGATTAAAGATTTGTAAGGTTCAAAAATTTCTCATTATTGACCTCTGCTACAAAATATGCTTTAAATTATTGCAGTGAAACAAAACATGTCACAGACATTAATTTTATAGACAATATAAGTGATGACAAAGCCTGAGATTTCCAATATACAGTGGACTCTTCCCAATAGCAGTAATTTACTTCTTCTCACAAAGGAAAATTGATGAATATCCTTAACAAGTGCTTTCAATCCTCACGCTGAACTTATAATATTGTTGATCATTTTAACTCACGTAATAGCAGAAAAAACTTTAGAAGTGCACTGAGTTAGTATGCTTTATAAGTTTAAAATTTCAAATCACTCAATGTAGTCAACGGATGGGCACACAGAGTTTGAAGATTACAAAAATACAGTATCCGGAAAGTATGAGGTGCATTACATGTACAGTATTTATAAAGCTTTAAATGTATGTTTACAAAAGTAAACCTTATAATACGATGCTGTTCTATACTGTACTGTATTTTTTAAGGTCTAATATTTTTTGTGAATAAGTAAGCTATAAAACCTTTTTAAAAGATTCTATTTAATGAGTGGTGGCAAACTCACAACTAATGAGATAAAAATTTCAAATTTAAGGAAAGTCAAAAGTGGATTTATGTAAACTGACTTGAAGCTTTGCGTAATTAGCTATGCTTGAAAAAATATTACAATGAGTTGGAGGGCTTATTTGAATAGTGGACCAACTTGATTCTTGTTCATTTTGAGATACACAACCTTAATGTCTAATGAGTGCTGAGAAATGACTGCTGAAGTCTGATTTGTTATGCCCTATGTTGGCAGCAGAAATAAGCTGGAGGTGTACCAGTTAAAAAATAAGATAGAAATAACTAGTATGAACATGAAAATGAAGATAACTCCATTTCTTAAAAATGTGGAGTGGGACCACTATTCAAATAAGGCCTTCAATTTATTAGCTTCAAAAGGCAGATTGGAGGTTTGAAAGAAATACAAATAGAAATAATACTATGTAAAATATATTAATTTATTATTCTAACTCGTAGATGCTAACGTTGAGGATACCTTTTTCCTAGAGTATAAAACCACTTCCATGAGACTCTTGTTTAGCTTGTTGAATAAAGCTAAAACTAAAGCTCAAAATTTTCAAGTTATATATAATTAAGGTTTTACGTAAACCATTGCTTTCAACCAAACATAACGCAAGATAGAACTCATTTCGAAAAATACGCTGTAATCAGTACAGTTAGAACATATACGAAGGAATAGAGAAATCTTAGATTTAGCTGAGGCCTGTCCAACAAGCGGCCCTTTAAAGATAGTCATGTGTATCCTCAAAATCCTAAACTTTAAAGACCTGTTTTCCCAGAGAAAAGTATCCTGCACTTCAGTATCACCTTATTCATGTCATCGCTATATGGTACTACGTTACATTTACAAATAATTATTTCAAAGATGAAGCACACGAAGAATAAAATTAGGGGAAAAATTGCTGGTGAGCGTCTTTTGATCTGACTAAGATTTCCAGCCACTTCCATCGGACCAGATATTGATGCATTACTTTCACATAAACGAGGCAAAATATCTCACTTATTTCCAATTTAAGTTTCCGTAATTTTTTAATGTTATAATGCAAAAAACAAACGAAAGTTTTGTTACTTATATACACTGAGTATATTGTATCTTTTATATGCTGCCCAATATTCCTCTACTCTCAACTTGGTCCATGCAAGCCAAAGGGTTTGACACCCATGATTTAGATGTCACTGCGACTAAACTAACCTGTTTAAATTCTTTATGTTAAAAAGGATGTGTAAAATATATATACTTTCACTCTACCTAACGAAAGATTAACTGAAAAGGATAGAAATAATGTAGAAATTTTATTTGTCTAAAACCGACCTTTTCTGTTTGCAGCTCTAATTCTACAGCAGAGATAGGAAACATGAATTATAACAGGAAAATCATTACGTAATTTATGTTGTACTGTGCAATTTAGCTAATGCAAATTTATGAAGCATATTAAGAAATTTCATTTCATCATTTCTATTACACCTCAAATATTTAGGAGAATTTATTTCTATGTGTAAATCATTTGTAAGTCATTGCACGCTGCACATTATTTCACAAACCAAAACTATACTACTCAAGCAGCTAAAATTCTTAGTTTCAGAGGTCGTTTTAAATATCCGATTGCCACTCAAATACCTTTTTAATGATATATTTATAAATATGCAGTCGAACCTCGAATTTACTTTGTTTCGCGAATTTGATTATTCACGAAAGTTTGAAAATTCTCTCCGTTTGATGATTCATTTTGCCATCAATAAGAAAAAAAAGTTTTTCAAAGATTTTGTGGACTACTGTGGTAATTCAAAAATGTCACGCAAACTGAAAAATATGAAGAAAATTAATTGTGGTCTCAGGAGTTTGATTACGAATATTCATTTATTTGGTAACCCCTGGGTTTTAGAAACCTAACCAATGCGATGTAACACTTTATGCATGTAGATAACATTTAAGATGTTTCCATTTATTAAACTCTGATCTTAACATATTTATATAGTTCATTTTATATACCATAATAATTTCCAAGCTATCTAAATCCTGTTCGTCTGCATTGCATAGCACGTTATGCAAGTTCGCTGTTTCTCTTTTTTTTAGTGTTTATGTGTGTGTCCATTGTTAATTCGGTAACACTAAATTTAGAAAATATAATACTGGGTTACATAGCATTGTTCTATTCGTTTAGTTCTTTGAAAGCTTAAGAGTATTAAGAGAAAAAAAGTTTTGGTAGACCAAGTCATATTCCAATTTTTTCACATTCGCAGACGTCCTGCAGCCATGACTACCATGAATGTGGAGAGCCAACGGCACACGTATATTAAAACTTTATGAGAATAGAATATGAGAAATTACATACAGACAATTTAAATACGGAAAATTTGAAATAACTTGTAAATAATTAAACACAAAATAAGAAATCAAAATACATAAAGGAGGCATAGACAGCCGAATGAAAAATTTATTATAATATCTTTCACTCACAACTAAATAGAATAACAAACATTTTTAATAACAGCGACGATTTTTTGGAGGCCTAAGAACAATTTCCCCCAAAACTTTTGTAATTAAAAAGTATTAAAAAATGGTATTTAAACTCGGGTGTATTTCAAGGACAATTAAGATAGGGTTTTCTGGTTTCACAATTTCTTTCGATACTTGCTGCCTTAAAATTTCAATTGGGTGTGACGCTGTAGTTGTGATGCAGTGGTGCAATTCTTAAGGTTAAAATTGCTGATTTTTAGTTATAACCGTCACTTCACAATTTATCGGGATAGGGTGAGTGTACCTTTTATATTTCTGTCTTTTCATCTGTGTTCTTTCTAGGATTGTATGTTTCTTTTTACTGCTACAGAACCTTGCATTTATGGTGCGTTTAGCTGTAAGTGCAGGATTTCTGTTTATTTTGCTTGACTGTCATTGCATTCTTCCTGCTATATAATAGCTTTCTTTGTTGAATTATTTACATGTCATTAGTTATAATTGAAAATTTCAAATATGTTACTTCTGATTGTATTCATTGAGTTTTATAACAACTATTCTTTAGATTTCACTTAAGTAACATTTTTCCTTTTCTTTATTCAAATATTGACATAAGTACGTTTTTAACTTGCTTGAACTATTTCACTTCATTCGACTTACAAAATAGCTGTGATTTTTACATGTAAGAGAGTTTTTTTTCAAATTTCCTTAGTTTGAGTCATGATGATTGTGAATTTCTGCTCGGATTGTTTTAATAAGTCTACTAAAAATATCACTTAATAATAGCTTATTAACATAAGTATGTAAAATTTAAAAAAATGTTTATTATAAAACTAAATGAATAAAATCAGGAGTAAAATATTTTAATATATCATAATATAAATTGTCTGTATGTAATTTCTCATTTTCTAATAAATATTTAATATACTCATGCTGTTGGCTTTCTACATTCACAGCATTTAGGACTGCCTGACCTCTATGAATGTAAAAAATGGGAATATGCTTTTGGCCACCGATTTTTTTTTTACATATTTACTACATTCGACTTACAGCATAGCTTTGATTTTTACACATAAGGGAGTTTTTTCTTCTAATTTCCTTAGTTTGAGTCATAATTATTGTGAATTTCTGCTCTAATTGTTTCAATAAGTCTACTAAAAGTATCACTTAATAATAGCTTATTAACATAAGTATGTACAATCGGGAATAAAGTGCTCCTTGTCCGAGAAAACTAGCCAATTATAAAAGTAAAGAATTGATTCCTACTCCATCTTAAATGAAGTGTGCAAACAAACCAATAATTTGCTAGGTAGTATTTAATGTAACAGCCACAGATTGATTTTACTCCGTAGAAAGCGTATTCATGGACATAAAAACAAGTTCTCTGGGGGGAAATAATTAATACATTCTAATTAAAAATAAATTCCGTTTTCCCGATTCTCACCAAATAAAACAAATTTCCTAATTTAGAAACTGAGAATTCCGAATATTTGTTTTAATATTTATTCTTCTTTTTGTGATGTAAATTAGAGCATAATAAGCAAACAACATTTTTCTAGAATAACAACCCAAGTAATTATCTCCTTGTCACGAAGAAATTTTTTACACAGGCAGATAGAAAAGAAATTAGTTTCTTTTTACCCATACTAAAAATTTTTTGCTGAAAAATACTCATATCACTTCACACGCGGGTGAAATTATGAACAAATTAGATACCGAAGAATCAATTATTAATTTCAGTTTGAAATTTATTCAGATTTTTTGTGTAGCTTTCCAGGGAGTAAAAGAAAAGTGAAAAGTATTGTGTGAGAAAAAGTAAATAGAAACTTTACTGTTCTTTCCTAGTGAGATTGATAAATGACACGGTATTGGTCCCGGGTACTCATATCTGTGGATTTGATTTCCACCCGCTTCTTTCATTCTTCAGTTCGGTTTTAATAGGATAAGAAGCAAGTATGGGTGCGGTTTGAGCATTTGAAGGATTACAGTGGCGTGCAGTGAAATCTCTGGTTTTCTACCAAAGGATGGAGCTCTAATATATAATATCTTTATCCCGCTTTCCTTCCGAAGCAACTTTTTATGCTAATATAGTTGTGAATTGCATTCTAGCGTGTGAACTGCCAATCTGGGATACATAAAAGAGGCGTTTAAGTGTTGAAGAGGTGAGACTGAAGAATGTCGCAGAAGTATACTCTAAATTGAACTTGAATAAAAAAATAAGCTATTTATCATCTTTAATTTCCAAATGAAATTCTCGAGTTTACTTATTCTCACGGTGGTTTTTTTTTATGGATTGCAATTAGTTGTTGAAAATTAAGTGTGAAGAAAGGATTACAGTGGCGTGCAGTGAATCCTCTGTGATTTTCTACCAAAGGATGGGGCTCTAATATGTAATATCTCTATTCCGTTTTCCGTCCGAAGCAACTTTTTATGCTAATCTAGTTGTGAATTGCATTCTAGCGTGTGAACTGCCAATATGGGATACATAAAAGAAGCTTTTAAGTGTTGAAGAGGTGAGACTGAAGAATCTCGCAGAAGTATACTCTAAATTGAACTTGGAAATTCTAGATGATAAATAGCTTATTTTTTTATCCAAGTTCAATTTAGAGTATACCACCGTGAGCATAAGTAAACTCGACAATTTCATTTGGAAATTCTAGATGATAAATAGCTTATTTTTTTATCCAAATGAAATTGTCGAGTTTACTTATGCTCACGGTGGTTTTTTTTTGATGGATAGCAATTAGTTTTTGAAAATCAAGTGTGAAGAAAGGTCTTTCTCAGTGTAAACTAATTTTAACACTGAAGTTTTTGGACCAACGACAGTAGTT
The DNA here is from genome assembly GCA_907164885.2 of Dolomedes plantarius. Taxonomy (NCBI): domain Eukaryota; kingdom Metazoa; phylum Arthropoda; class Arachnida; order Araneae; family Dolomedidae; genus Dolomedes; species Dolomedes plantarius. The sequence goes on along the minus strand of OU015497.1, from coordinate 45,031,323 downwards.
GAAATCTTCTCTTTTACTTGTCAAGCTCTGTAAGATGATATTAAGCCCCAAAACGTTCTTTTATGTGAACTGCATATTTCGCTTTTACCTCTAATTGTGATTGCACCAAAGTATTCACCCATAGTCTTTTGTTAGAAATTCATATCACTTGCGCTGTAGCCATTTTCAGAACAATTATACAATTTTCTGATTTTAAGCTATGTATCTACATTGCGATTTTATGACTATAGATGTTGTAAAATCTACTATATTTTTAGTTTCATGGTAAAATTATTCAGGAAATATTGACAACCAGAAGGTTAGATTTTATCGTTAAATTTGAGCCTTTAACATGGTGCAAAATGTACCAAATAGGTCCGTCTTAAGCAAAATTTTATGAGTTTCCTACAAACAAAGTGCTTATTTATATGGTATTTCTTAATTTCAGCGGCATACATATAAGACGTGAAGTTAATTTAACTAAATATTACTTTTCTGAACACTTTGTAGTAATGAAGACGATCAAATAAAACTGAATTCTCTTCATATATCAGAAAGGAAATTTTACACATCCTACATAAAATGACTTAAACAGAATTTCCGACATCGAATTGAAATGCCCTATTTAGTTTTGATGATTCCTTTTCTATCCTTAAAATAAAATAAACTTATTACAATATATTAAGGATATTGTCTATTATCTTAAGACTCCTATTTTACTTATTTCTGCATAATTTAATAACTATATTAAAATGTCAGTAAAGAATAACTTAAAGATGAAATATAATTTCTTATAATAAGATAATTAGATGTATTTCTTTTCTAATAAATATGTATGTATGCAAATTGAACGAAACGAAAGAAAATGGTGGTGTATCTTAACTTTGGAATTGCAATGCAAGTTGTTAAAACATTTATACATAACATAAATGTATCTTTTATTCATATTAACAATAAGAAAAAATGCTTTATTTTTTTCGAAACTGCTATCATAGCAAGAATTAGTGCTATATATATTTTATCATTATGTATGTTAAATATAAAAATGTTTAAAGAAAACTATAGAAAAGTGAAATAAAATTCTTGGAATAATAAAATGAATTCTTATACTTATACCAGTAGAGCAAGCAAACATTTTTTAACAAGAAATATGTTATGTACATGCGATGAAAGAAAATCACCAGTGGGTCGTGTATACAATTTCTATTTCCATTTGTGTATGTTAGCTTATATGCTGAATGGGCACTATTTTTTATTTGATATCTTTAATAGCATTACTTCTCTTGTCCTTTAAAATGTGCATTTTATTAAACTGTGACATTTTTTATCAATGTTATGAGTAACCGGAAGAAACCCTTTGTTTCGTACTAGATTGCGTAGTTTGAGTATTCGCTCGTAAAATCCCCCCCCAAAAAATTACTTTCATTTATGAATAGGATATTCGCTTATCTTTCTTGACAAATATGATTTGTCGAGAAAGATCTCACATGACGTCACTCAAATTTGTTGTGTTGTTCAGTTGCTATGGAAATATGAAGCCGATTGATCTTATTAAAAGTATAGATTTCCTGTTTCTTCTGGCAAAGAAGAAAGAAAAACAAAAAATAATTATCCCCATTTGTGTAAATAGGCTACTGTCGATCAATAAAGAATGAGCGGTGGATTAAGAATGATAAAGAACAGTTGCACAGGTGGTTAATACAGGCTCAATGTACTTTGGTACGTTGCCAGTTGGAGTGAAACGGAGGACAATTCAGGTGAAGTCAGCAAAAGATTAATTTATGGGTAATATCTCTTGCAATTAAAGGGATTACACGAGATATTAAATGGCATCGCATTAAATAAATACATATGTTACTTTGAGGGGGCGTTTCCAAAGCACTCAGCTTTAATTTTAGACAATAATAGCTAAGAGAACAGGTACAATATAAATAAATGAAAATAAGTCTTAACGCCCACGTCATTAGAAAAAACTTCTAGTATTTCAAAATGTATAATTTATATTAATAGATTGAGAAAAACATTTAAAAGGAAGTAGGCAATATTTATTTTAAAAATTGCAATTACACCTAGTTTAACATACTCACTTGTTGCTTATTTTAGAAAAGATTTGGCTACGGGACAGTCACTCACTAAATTAAGCCTTGATTTGCCAATGGATTTTCTCATGGTTTGAGGCAAAAATGGGAAGCTGAACTCCAAAAATAGAAATCATCCCTTTAAAGTACTTGCATTTCTCCAGTTCATTTCCTCCCACATATATTGGTCTGAATATAGTAATATTTCATATCAGATCTGACAAATCGTGGCATTAAACAGCCACAACTAAAAATAATCATCGGATTATGTTTAAAACTTATGGCAAAAACATCAGTGAAATATAGATAAAATTTTCGTCCATTTTAGAAATTGAGTTCATCAACATTTTATCCATTCTACATGTTGATAATATCATAAATATGCATTTTGTCGCAGGTTTGTATCAGCAGCAAAACATCTGACAATTTGGGCAGAGAAATGGTCAGAAATTCAGAAACGAACCTTTTTACCGATATTCAGGTACTCGTTTCTAATTTCAATATTCTCGCTCACTCAGCTGAAGTACAGTGATGATTGCATCTATTTGTAATCGTGGTATCATCACTATACTTCAGCTGACTTAGCTGAAGTACTTAGTCCTACTTATTGGACTAAGTAGACAATGACTATATATACCGGGTGAGCCAAAAGTTCATAAAAACTTTAAAAATTCATAAAAAAGGAATAAATTATGATAAAGATGTGCGGTTTGCAAGGAAGGGCTCACAAGGAAGTAGGATTTTTTTAGCAGCAACAACAACAAAAATTAGTTAAAAAAGTAACCGGTAGATGGTGCTAACATGCGATAGATTCAGCAGAATTATGCAGATCAGTCTTGCAATAAAAGACCGTGATACACGAGAATTTCTTATTCCTTTTCAGAATGTTATCATTATAATATATGATGGAAAGTTGTTGGTAAAGCGGTAAAAAGTCGCCTTAGTTGTGTCGTACAATGTTCTAGAGGTCATGTTGAACAATTGTTATAGCAAGAATAAATGAATGGAACGCACTGTTGTACTGTTCATTGTGTTTCGGGTGGTCAGCGCCATCTACTGGTGACTTTTTGAAATGATTTTATTTTGTTGTTAAAAAAATCAGACTTTCTTGTGAGTCCTTTATTGCAAACCACACTTCTTTATCATAATTTGTTCCTTTTTTATGAATTTTTAAAATTTTTATGAACTTATGGCTCCCCCTATATATTCAGTAGTATGTAAAGAACATGTTCGCTACAGCCATGAAATCAAGGCGTCAAAAACGCCGATTTGTCTTGGCCGAATCGATAGTTCAGAATTTTTTCTAATCTCCATTTTATTAAGTCCACGAGAAAAATCGTTCAAATGGGTAAAATAAAGAGTATTTTGGAAAAATTAACTAGGATATTATAATGCTTGCAGTTTGAAATGTAAATGATTCTTGTATAAGTAAGTTTCGGTGTTCTGCTTTAAGTGGCCAGAAATGTATTTCATGTTTTTGCCAAATAAGGCCCTTCGCTAAAGTTTCTGGAATATCTTTAATTTCGATCATGTATAGCTCTTCTCAAATCAATTGCAGCAGGGGGCAAGGAGTAAGAACGGGGATAAAAGGATTCGAATATTTTTAAATAACTTAAAATGTGTTTTCAATAACAGTTTGAATGTTGTAGATGGCATGACCCATGATTCAGTAGACCGACCACCAATGACGTCCGACGAGAATGCTAAAGAAGGCGAATGCGATTTCTACCTCTGCGATATTTCAAATTTAAAGAAAGAAGTAAAAACACATGAATGAATACTGTGTAAGAGGCACTGATACTGCATTACCTACTTGGAAGCTAAAAAAAAATATTATACCCCCCGAAAAGGAATTTTCGCACAATTTCAAACAGCATACAGTTCACATTTTGAATCAGGATGAATTAAAAAATTCACCGAATTTTATGGAAACAAATGATGAAAATTATGATTTTTATCTCGTACTGCTTTGCTGAAAATTAACTACAAAATATCGGCTGATTATGTAAGTATTTGTTCATATTAAAAATTATATATATATATATGTGTGTGTGTGTGTGAGTAATGTATAACAGAGAGGGTCCACCATCATATATTATACAGGGTGATCGCAAAACACTGTAGACAAAATAAGAGGGGTGCTACTACTCATCATCAAGACGAACAATATTTACAAAGCAACCTATGGCCGCATCCCACTCAGTGTGTCAGAAAAATGTAAAGTTCAGTGTCCAAGTTGAATTTAAGTCACTGGAAAAAGGAGAATTAACCAAATCATAAGCTGCACAATCCCATTCAGATCAGAGAAAGAATCAAAATATATGTTCAAAATGTCGCTCAAGTGTGTATTTGCACATTTGACACCGACGAATGAAAGACTGGAGCATTCTCTCGTACACTTCTGGTGTCATGTTAATCTTGTTCGCTGCGGCAACATTCTCCTAATGAGATCTTCCATGGACGTCCACAGGTGTCTCATACATAAATGATTTCACGTGTCCCTAAAAGAATGTGTCTAAGGGATTTAAGCCCAGTGAGCGTTGAGGCCCAGCCACAGGTCTTCCACGTCCATTCCCCACCAAGGATATGTGACATTCAAATGTAATGCGGTGGTGCTAAAGTGTGGTGGAGCTCCATCATGCATAAACAATCTGTGTGGTGAGCGGAAGAGCTTGCAAGAAACCAGGATGTACTTGCTCCAGGAAGATACGGTACGCTGCGTCGGCCAGACGCTCTGGCAAGAGAAACCGTCCCACCAGCTAAACGATATCCGTTTAGATGTTCACTGAAAATCTCTGCTTGTGTTTACGAACGGCAGTAGTGGGGGAAATGCGCAACTTATGATTGAATTAATTCAAATTTTACAAAAGTTCGACTTAGGCATTGAACTTTATGCTTTTCCGACACAGAAAAGTGGAGTGCGACCCTCGGTTGCGTTGTAAATATTGTTCGCCTTGATGACTACTATCACGCCTCTTATTTTGTCGACGTAGTTTACGAACACCCTGTATAATTCGCTTGGAAACGACTGGTAACCAGTTCCTTAACCGAATAATGCATAAGTATCCTCAAGTATGTCATTCGGTCTTTTTATTAGGGCTGTCTGAAAATAAATTGCATTCAAAAACTTTGTCGTTCTTTTAAAGTCCATTCGTATCATTTGTCCTGCACGTTTCGTTCTATCTATTTTTATGTATTTTATTATGCCATCATCTTTAGGAAATTTATAGAATCGAGATTTGCATCTTCTTTTCCGGATTTCATTTTTTTGAACCTTACCAAAGTTTCCTCATAAAATCTCTCTTTCAAAAACTTTTCAAAAACTCAAGAATTTTCATCTTTTTTCATAAAAGTTTAAAGTCTCTGAGCTAGATGTCAGGACGCGTCTGATAAGAACCTTTTGGCTGAATATCTGAAAGCACATACTTCTCTAGTTATAATGGTCCTGCTTAAGGGTGGTGTGAAAGTAATACTTATTAATAGAGATCGTACTTCACTACCTGTTTTTTTTACCGTTTTCTGTACCGTCGTTATATTGGATGATATTAATTTTTTTTTATGCTATTCTATGTAACAGGTGTATTAAACTGATTCTAGTTGTATGATGTGTTAGAGGATTTAGTGATAAGCGTTGAGCATCATACATCGATGAACACGTACAACGTTAATTAGTAAAAATAAACTTCAGAGTGTCCGAGACAAAAAATTTCATTTATTTTTATTTACACAGAATTTGTAATGCATTTGTAATACTATTTATGTAGGACTTTTGTGAATCATAAAATTGCGAATATTGTATATATGTTTGCAAATTATTTGGAATTATATAGCAAATGTATATTCGGAGTGTTGAATATATTGTGAATTTACTGAAATTATTGTAGTATTATTATTTTCTCACTGTTGTGAATTGTTATATTTTGAGTTTATTGTAATGTTTTTGGAAATAAAAGTTCATTTGGTTAGCAGTGGTGGATAGTATGGTGGTTGCTCGTTTGGGAAGTGATTCCAGAGGGGAACTTAGGTCTAAATTGTGTTAGCTTGTAGCTTTTGAGAGGGGGGTGGTAGCTTGATTTTGGGGCCGCCGGACTTCAGTTTGCAATTGCCGAGTGCATTTGGGTTGGGACGGCTTAACCTAGTGAAATTACACAGATTTTGTTACTATTTTATCATCAGAGGCTTTATCATCAGAGGCAAAGTATAAAACACAAAATTTTTGATCAATTTGGACTTTTGTTTAAAAAAAATTTAAGTTCAAGATTCACAGTTTTATTAAGTATACCTTCTGAATCAATTGGTTTGTCTGCATATTTTTCCCCTTTTAAACATAAGAAAATGATCAAAATAAATGGTAAAGAAACGAGGGAAGACTGTAAAGATTTTAAAGATACATCATACAAATAGCTTTAGATATATCCATATTTCAGAGGTGGAAAATTATAAAAAATACCATACCAAGATAGATAGACTTCAAATACATATGCACGTTAATGTGCCCGTAGACTTTACAGCTGAAAAATGATTCATCTGCCAACGCAATCATTGTAGAAACGTTATTATAGTACATGTTTTGTTATTTAGTATTAACAATTCGGTAGTATACTTTCAGTTAAAAAATATAAAAATGTTTTTTCTTTGAAATGTCCCGGACATCCTGAACGGATTGAAAAACATATTAAATCTAAATACGGTTACTGAAAATCTAATATGAGACATCGTGTATCATGTTTCTATACTTAATTGTAAAAAAGTATGCAGATTTATGTAAATTACGCCTTGTTCGAGAATTCAAACTTTTAAATGTTTAGAAATTGAACGTACTATATGTTGTCACTAAAGTGAATAACAATCGGAACATAATACGTAAAGATGCTGTTTACCAGGTACCTTCTGTTACGCTGAATTCGCTATGACGTAATGGCAAAAGCTAGACAAGAGAAATATTATGCAACTGAAGTTCATCCAATGACCATAGGTTTTACCTTTGCAATGGGCTCCTTAGCGAAGTATAACCGATAAGTACGCTGGACCATAGGACCATAGGACCATAGGAGCATGTGATTTACTGTGTTACCTAGGTCATCGCCTTCTAACACAGATATTTCATGAGATTGACAACGGAGAGCGAAAGTTCCACCGAAATGAAAAAAAACGAATGTTCGTTTTTTAATATCTTCGGAAGCGTAAATTGCAACCCAAAAGTGAATCAGAGAGTTTTTTGGTCAGGACTTTGGAGCGTGAAATGAAGAGTTCTCATTGGACGTCTCCAGGATCTTCGTGATGCTTCTCTGGTGGAGGAGTCAATAGCTGTCTGAAAGCTGGTTTTCAATTGGCAGGTGGAGAGAGGAGGAAGAAAAGTGATTGGATAGAGAGATGAGGTTCAGAATCCGTGAGTTCTAAAACTAGGCAATCGAGCAAATCCAAAAGGATTTACCCAGAGACAAATAATAAGTGCTATAAGGAAGTTTAAGGATAGTAAAATAGATTTTTATTTTATTAAGTACGCTGGATGAAAAAAAGCAAACTAAATGCAGAATTTGTGTAAATTTTTTCTGGTGACTAACAGAGTGCAATCATCCAACCCACAACGTAAAGAACCGTCGTTTATCACGAATTTCATGCGGTTCAAAATTTAGAGAGTTTGAAAAATAAAATGTATGGAGCACGGCCTTGTATTATTTTCCCTAGGCTATGCTCTGCTGAGTAACCCTAATACACGGTGAAACTTAATCCATGGCCGCTGGGAACACTGTAAATATAGCTTCTTAATCTTTTTCCCCTTCCTGACCCCCTTTTATCATCGATATTTTTTCGCGATCCCAGAAAAAAAAGGATATAAGGATAAATATTTTCTCATAAATAATTTATTTCTTTGGAAAATAATATACGTATCAAGAATAGTAATTTTGATACATGTTTCAAGTATACAAAAATTAATGAAAGAAAATCACATTTTAATGAGACGGATGTGTTTGTTTTTTTCCGCACAACAAATTAAAACTTGGTGCAACATTTGACATTAAATCAGAATTAAATTTTCGCGACCCCAAAGTTTCGCTTTGCGACCCTCAGTTTAAGAAACGCTGCTGTAGATATATAAATTTGCATGTGACCTCTTTCCCGACGATAACAGTGTATTTTTTTTATCATCTTCAAGTATTCGAATAGAGGTAAGGTTCATGTCTGCGAACCGTGAAATTTCGCCTTCCTCAATTAACATAGTTTTCTGTTGTTCTACTATTGGAAAAGTTTCTCTATTAGAAAATTAGGAACAAAAGGTGTTTATCTTGAAGATTAAATTGAAATTTTTTTTTCACATGAAACTAATTAAGGAAACATAATTGATGCGTTCCAGTTGGAAAGAGGGTAAGTGCCAAACTTTCCAAAAAGTATTTTTTCACTGATACAAGGGTTTTTCCAAGGCTAATGGCGTGGAAAAGGAGGTAAGTGCCTAGATCAGAACTAAACTAAACTAGCGAGGCGCTTACCTTCCTTTTCCACGCTATTAGCCTTGAAATAACCCTTGTATCAGTGAAAAAACACAATTCGTAAATTTTGGTCCTTACCCTGTTTTCAACGGGAACGCCTGAATTTTTCTTTAACATTTTCACTTAAAAATATGTTAGAATAACTGCGTGAAAAGGGTTTGTATGAATATCACTAATTCACATTTCTGTGGTTCTTCAGTTTAAGGGAAATTCATTCACTAATAGAAAACTCCTGGTTATTAAAATCATATTTACAGTTTTATAAAACATTGAACCGTTTTGAAACTTTTCTGCTGGAATGAAATCGAGAATTGAAGTTCTTTTCTGAGCTCCATTAATAATACACATATTCCTGGAAAATAGTCTGGAGTAAGATGAAAAAGATCAAACACAAAAATGATGAATTTTCAACGTCAGCTCATTTGAAAAGATTTAAAGTAGTGAATTAAATATTTCTTCAAGAATCTCCTTTAAGGTAAGAAATAAATTTATACTTTGATCAAGTATAAGAAATAATTTTAAACTTTCATGGCTGTTCATCGTATTATTGAAAATACATTTAGAAATGCAGAAATCGCACGTACTATTCCCTGAAGATATAAAATCCTATTGAAATTATTAAAACCTGAATTTTTTCTCTCTTGTATTATACAAGAGAGCATATATTTATATGCAAATTATTTGCATATAAATGATATTTTAAATGATACTGATAATTGCGTGCTTCTTTGAAAAATAAAAACGTTTTTTATGTTTTTGCACATAATTAGTTTTTGTGTTTAGCATGCAAAAAATATTAATGACAAAAATTTAAAACTGCATTTTCAAGTGTTAAAATTAATGTATAGATATTAAAACTGATAATGATAATTGATATTATCACATTCAAATATTATAATATTTGAAGTACGTAAATTGACATTTGAAGACAATGAGATATAACACAATAACTAAATTCTTATTGTTATTTTCCTTACAGGATTACCGTATTTTTCCGGCGTATAACGCGGACCTATAATTTTAAACGGCATTTTAAAATTTTTAGGTTTATTCTCTGTCTAACGCTCACCGTTTTCTTGACGAAGAAACCAGAAATGTACATGTGCGGTGCTCTTATCTCTTGAAGTCATTCATTCGAAGAATTTTCCCAGGCTTTCGAACAATGATATACGGAATTGACAAGCGATAAGGGGGGCAATATGTGTGTGGGGGAAATGCTTGAGGGAGTAAATAATTCCTGATGCCTTACAGAATCCAGAAAGTATTTTAGTTTGAGACAATCTGGCCGATAATACGAAGAAATTGATGAATGATTGTAACGCAGACATGGCAGTTATTCCAGGTGGATCAACGGCAGTAGTGCAGCCTTTAGATGGATGTATCAATTAACCATTCAAAGAAAATTTAAAACGACAGTGGTACACCTGGATGTTAGAAGGTGAAAAAACATTTACAACAGGAGGCCAAATGAGTCATGCCAGTCTAGAAATAGTGTGAGTAGATAATAAAACCATGGATTGAAATTAAACCTGACATGATTCGAAAGTCATTTAAAAAATGTAGTATATCTAACAATCTAGTTGGGATGGAAGATGATTATCTATTTTTGGATCAGAGTAACAGTGATGGTGAAGAGGAAAGAGAATTTGATGATGTGTCTGTAGGTATAACGGAAGACGAATGTGACAAACTATTCATGTTATCCGATAATTAAAATTTTCACGTTCATAAGGTATGTCATTTCTTTTAAATAAACAGCATTTAGGTACATGTAGAAATCTAATATTTTTATGTTCATCTTTTCCTTATTTTCAAATCTATCATTTTTATATTCGGCGTGTAACGCGCACCTGTAAATTTCGATCTTATATTTTGCATTAAAAGTGCGCGCTTTACGCCGGAAAATACGGTACTAAAGAAAGGAGCATAAAACTCCATATTTATCTAAAGTGCATGAAAAGGATATTAGAGGGTAGATGGCTCAGGTAAAGTTGATCTTGGACTTTACAGTAGTGTCCTGGATTTAATTAGCATAGAAATAAGCTGAAACGAAGTTTAGAAAGTACTTGACAGTTATGATAGAGTTATTAAGCAATGCCATTTTGTCTTACATAATTATGTACTTACCAGAACCCATTTTGGAGGCCAAATGGGGAATATATATGAGTGAGAGATAGCTCTTTAAATATTACTATTCTTGGTGGATAATTTATATCGATAAACATTACTTGGAATGTAATCCAGCAGTGAAATATACGGCAACCGCACAGGTATATAGAGACGTAAGGAAATTCTATAATCAATTTTCTCCTAAAGTAACATATTATATAAGTAACATATAGTGAACTTAAATTTATTAATGCAGAATTTCTTGAAAAAGCAAAAACCGTAAATGATTATAATGAGGTTTTAGAATTAAAAAAAAGTTACTTGTATTATATATAGAAATCAATTTTAAAAACTCCATCATCCCTAAGATGCAAATATATTCCGTATTAATTATAGCTTTATAACATATGTAAACAGAAAAGAACACTCGGAAATTAATTCTTTACATTTATGAACACAGTAAGAAACAAGGGAGAAATATTAAATAAGAAAGTGTTTAGTTTTTAATATTTTACTGCTTCTTAAAGTTTACGATGCGATATTTTTTGTGCGTGTCTATATTTTATTTAAAACATAGTTCTAGAATAAGTACATCACTGTTTAAAGAAATTTTATTTCTCTTGCAGAGTCACTTGTACAAGTGTTAAATTATTCCTTGTTTACAATTTACTTCGACCTTAATGTATTATCTATTTCGCTGAACAACGCACGTTTCTCGTTTGCTCTTTCTGACTTCATTGTTCGTATTATTACCTTTAGAGTTTAAAAAGACAAATTTATTCAAGTTTTTTTTTTGTCTTTAAAAATGGGCTTTAGGGTTTACTTTTGTATCTTAGCGTAATTTAGTGTTTGGAATTTCAAGGCACGTAGAAAATTTCCCCAAACTTCGTGTAAAGTACGAACGTAAACCTTCTGCTCGGGAATAGTTGTTGTTGAAAACATTTATTTTTCAAACAGATGATCTTAAATATATATCCAATTTGGGAAATGCGCTCGAAGGGATCTGCACTGTAGATTAAAAGCTGAGTGTATGAATGGGTGAAAACTTAAAAATGTACAAAAGCAGTTGTTTATTATGGAAACTTCAAAATAATTAGAAATTTAATAACGAGTGTGTTTTTTTATACGCAAATTCATTCTTTATTTAATTACTTTATTAAAACTTATTCTTCGCCTTACTAATTGCTCAGATTCAGTTTTCATTTATGCTGGACATTTTTTCTCAGATTTCTAGCCTAGGAATCTGATCTTGAGAGAGAATTGCTTGATTCAGCTCTGTAAAAAGGCGTTATACCCAAATTTCGTGTTTTCATGAAAACACTCTATAACGAAATCATTGATAACGATGTCCAATTAAATTCGTGTCACCCTTGAATATGCGTAAAATATATAGACAAAGAAAATAGAATTATCGTTATTTACTAACTGTATCGAGATCGTTATTTACTAACTGTAACATAAGAACGAGAATATACATAGTCAAGAGATAACTCTTAACTTTATTTATATTTTATATGGATTATTTAGGTCATTAAAAGTTACTTTGAAATCACCCAATAGTGGATATAAAATACGCCTACTTCAGACAATTATATAGAGGTATCATATACTGTTCTAATCGATATTTTCTTGCAACTACTAATTACATGAAATTTCTAAGGAAGTTTTTTTTATGCTAGGTAAAACTCTTTGAACGTAGACAGCTTACTGCAGGTACAACTTCAGAAAATTAGAAATCTACTAGAAATTATTTCTTAAATTTACCAATTTTATTCATACCAATATTTTAATCATATATATACAATACATAATATATTAATGCCAATAGATAGAAAGGTCTTCAGAACCAAAATATTGCGACAGAATTTCACAGTAAACTTATGTGTTTTAGTCGTTCGGTTTTCAGTTGCAGATCTCGGTCAGTTTAGTCCTTGTGTTACAAAAGCTGAAAGTAGTACTTAAAACCAATCATCCCTACTGAAATATTTCTGGTCGAAGCTGATAAGGATTTTAAACTGCATTTAGAAGAAACATTTCTTAAAAAACCTATTTGTTTCTTGGTAAAGTTTTTTTCTTATGTCTCAGAGATGAAAATTATACACTAATATGAGATCCTCAGATTAAATATGAAAAACAGCCTTTAATTGTTTCCTCTGTATTTCTTCTCGTTATTGAAACACTTTTAGAAATTTTCTATGAATACCGATAATTTTATGTAAACAATTTAAGGTATCATAGCCTAAAAATTACTTGATTTGCATCATAAGAAAGGTTTTAAAGCATTTTACAAAAATTATTTTACCGTTAGAAATGAAAATATTCCTAAGGAAAATTCAACTAGTGATTGTATTCTCAAGAAAGAGAACAAAATTTTTCTTTGTATCGTTGCCAAGTATATACGAATATTTTTATTCTAGTCTAGTCTTATTTTTCAATCCTTTTTACTTCAGTCATTAATCATTTGTAGAAGGGATAAAAAAAATCCTTCTACAGGTGGTTGAGTTAAGAAAGCATCATGTGCATTGAAAAGTTCAATAACCGTTTGAAAAATAAGTATAATTTAATTTGAATTTTTATGCACTATTCTTTCTAATAATTATTCACTGAATTAAAATTTTTATACAAAATTTGTGTATATATAGTCGTTGACAATTTAATAATTAATTTTTGTAATAAATTTCGTAGAAGTTCCTCATTTTATTCCAAAATAATTAACATTGCATAGTCCTTTCAAGGCAAGAGCTAACTAGAATCTTAGGTACATTAAGGTTTTTAGTTGTTAGGATAAGTTTAAATACTTTATTTGAGAAATGAAAACAACAATCAAATACTTAAATTGAGTTTACAATTGATAAATTAAGCTACACTTTAGATTTTTTCCTGCAGTTCGTACCGAGATGAATATAGGAAAGCCCTCTCTACAAAGCTAAACCTATGTTCCAGATTCTAAAAATCACTTTATTTAGCTAGTGGGCGCCGTGGCCCGGTCAGCAAAGGCATCGAGCCAGTAATCTGCAAGTTGCTGGTTCGATACCTGATGCTGACAAAGCGGCCGACGTGTACACTAATGGCGGCTGGTGCACAGAAAAAATCTGTCGTAGCTGCATTGTCCTCAAAGTTCCCAAACATTACCTCTGGAGGTGCGGGGTCAAGTGTTCCGGTCTTGTCACTTGACTCGGTTCAAATTTACGGGAGCAAACGGGTGTAGCGTGGACCCACCCCCAGTGGTGCACCCGGGGCGCGGCGAAGTGGTCATACACCTCTGGCTTCTTACGGGAGAAGAGTATCGCTCAGCTCAAGCTATTTGCTGTCAAGTGTTCGATCATTTGGTTTAGGGCTTCTGAGTAAATCGTGACTTGCTTTACTTGTGTAACGGCTGCATACAAGAATCTTTTTGGGTTTTATCGTCCGTCCTATTTTTAACTGCTGTTGCTACAACTTGTTGATTACGTGTGGCTGTGTCACCAATTTTCCATAAACTGCCTGTTTTCAGTTAAAAAAATTCCTCTTGCTTGGAGCCTTATTTCCATAAACTTCCTTATAAGCGTCAAAAAATCCTCCTGACACGAGATGACTAAATTAAGAAAACTTCTTTCGTATTGAAAAGTTCACTATCACTTGAGGATCAAGTTGAATGTAACTATGCAATAAACTTATCAGTCTGACGTCTTCTATGGACGCCCACACGAAAGTTACATAAAGTGTCAGCAAAAACTTCAGACAGGAAAGAAAATTATGGAAAAAAAATATTGAGCTTCGCTAAGTACTGAACAGTGAAATCCTTTCAATCACCATCTCTTTTTCTCCGACAATCTACATAATTTTTTTTAACATGCAATTTAACGTTGCAGTATTATGTTAGTTATCAAACTACAAGAAATGCAAACATCATTTAGTTATTAGAAAATGAGCTTAATGTAAATATTACGTAAATTATAAATATTTATCACAAAAGAGAATCCAGTAGGATAAAGTTTTCTCGACAAATCTTTCAATAACTTATTTAACTATGGAGGATTTTACTTTAAAATGTTTCTGACTAGGTTAGCTTAAAAATAACTCTACGTTTTTGATTTCTTGAATATATTTGACTCTCTGAGTTTAGCAAGGTAATCGTTTAGCCGTAGGATAAAACTGATGTTACTTGAAAGGTATATAACTGAAATAAAAAACAAAAAACCTGCAATTTTGGTCTAGAAACAACTAAGCTTCGCACAATGCCCTTAAAATTATGCATATACATATATGCATTGTATGAATGTATTAAATTTAGTTTTAAAAAGTTTACGGCCACTAAAACCTTTATTATACATCATTGAAATGCGAGGATATGCGCGTAAACATGTTTTGTGACTTTAAGAATTTTTTAACGAGGATGACGTTATTGAAATTAATAAATGTAATCGAAAATTGAGTTAAGTATTATAAATTATTTAAAAGAATCCCAATAAGCCCGTTTTCACAATAAAAACTGACATTGTTAATTTACAAAGATCTCTATATAGAACTATGAACAACTGTAAACATGACTGGTCAAATTCTTTTACTCCTCTCTCGCTTACTTAAATATTGACCTCACTGTCACTGCAGTTTGTAAGCATTAACATACTAAAAATTGGTATTATGGATGCTGTAATATGCTTCAATGATGGTGTATACAGCCAAAAACTGGTTTTTGAAGCAATGAATATTGATTCTGGCTCAAATATGCAAGCTTCGCAAAATTGACAAATCTAGAATTTGCGAAGCGGAGATCAAAACCAAAAGCACGCAAAAGAAGCCAGGAAACATACAAAAGTTATTCAAAAACAGGCAGATAATAGAGAAATACAACACCAACAAGATTGCATGCCATGAAGGATTTTAAAATGTTTATAAAAATTGGGTATGCAATTTTTTATTTTTTATTTTCTCAAAATGGCATTTTTCAACTTTTGGTACACTTTTTGAAAATACTATTACCGCATGTAAAACTTCTCTGTATCATTAAAATAGTAGATTTACATCTACTAAATTCAAAAATGTTTATATATAAATTATAAAATGTTTTTAATATGAAATTAAATATTTAAAAAAATGCATTTTTTGCTATATAAAGTTTATAATTCTTTAAATACATTTGTATGCCTTTAAGAAAAAAATATATTGTATTCACAGTGTTAAGTAAAGTAGGTCCATGCAAATTTTGAAGGTAAGATCTTATATAGTTTTTTAGTAAAGTGTACCTGAAATACACAAGAATTTTTCATTGTAAAAAAAGTATGTTTCTTTGCATTGTGTTATAAAATATTATTATAAACTAATATATCACAATTATTGCCTGTATCTATGATTAAAAAATTATTGTAATATTTAAGTAACTAAAAAAAAGTTATGGCTACATAAACAATAGGAAAAATTTCGGCTTTTTCACTTGTAGAAAAGATCCCTGTCCCCTTAAACATATAGAATCTTGTTTTGATCTCCTACAGACTTGCTGGCTGATTAAATAGAATCTTTAGATATATTTGAAGGTAAAATTAGCATAGTACTTTAAAGTAATTTTGACATCAGTAAATTAAAAACTTGTACATACATGATAAGAAACAAAAATCATTCAGAAATAAAGTCAAGAATTAAACTAACATATTTTTAAAAAATTATATTTTATAAGGTTCTGTGTCTACGTGCACATTATACCGTATACATAATATTTCTTATATGATTCTATTTTATATTACAAATCCCAACCTACGTATGTCAAAAAGCAATATGAGATATTTATCCTCACATTTTACAATTATTTTCAGGTAAGACTTTTATAATATCAAATATTACAGTGAACTTTGTCCCAAAAGACTTTTTACAGTATTATTAACTTTCGTCTACAACAACTAAAATGCCGTCCTGTAAATAATAATTCAAAATTCAGAGGCCTGTATCGATTTATTTATACCATGTTACTTCCTCCATAATAACAATACTGATAAAGATTCTAAATATAGATGAGTATGATAGTGTAAAAAAGAAAAAAACAAGAAAGGAAGATAAGTATTTTTTTGTAGAAAATCAATGACCGCCGTATTTGCTCATATATATCTAACAAAGTTCTAATGACGTTACCTCACAACCGATTTCCTGCTTGATTGGTTTTCAAAGAGTCAAAGTAAAACAACCCTGAACTAAAGATCAAAAGAACAGTAAAGTAAACCGAAGTTGAACTGAGTCTAAAAAAATTTTACAAATAAAACGATTTAATTTTAGTAGCAATTAAAATGTGTGAATAGTACTTCAGGCTCAAAAGTAAAGATAACAACAAAAGGATTTTTTTAAACTGAAACGATGGTTCGAAACCTCTGTTAAAAAATACTACTCTTTTTGTCCTTTAAACGTTATTTTTTGTTATCAATATGATATCAAAAAGGCGGTTATAATATTTCTATAAATTAGAGACTGTCAATTTACTGCTAAATAAATAATTGAAAAAATTTGAAGAAGTAGAAACTATAAAGTGGAAAAGTATGGGTAAAGTTATTTATGAACAACAGAGAATTAATAATTATCTTAATTGGTACCCTAAGCCCTATATAATTGGAATATTTCTGAAAAATGAAAAAATGCTGATAGAAATTATAACTAGAATGAAGTGAAAATGATAACTATTCACTGTGAAGGTTAGATTGAATTTATTTTCTTTACCAACTGCATTCGGTAAAACTTAAGGTAGTATCTCTAATAAGTTTGCATACTTGAAAAGATTTAATTTAAAGTGCGAATGATCATGATGAAATGCCTTATATTTACATGATAACATAGTAAGGAAAACTAAAATCTATCATGTCTTGCAGCTATAGTTGTGAGATTCAAATATTTAGAAGTAACTTAGTAGCAAATTTTATGTACCAGTAATATTTCAGAAGCAAAAAGTTGTCCATGATCACTGTAACAGATTATTTGATTTAATTTAAGTTCCACACTAAGGATCCTTTTCGACGTCTAATATTACTGTGAGAAATAAAGAGGTAATAGCTTTTATGTTTAGAGGCTTACGGCAGGGTGATGCTCTGTCTTGTTTACTTTTCAATTTGGCCCTAGAAAAGGCTATCAGAACTTCTGGTCTTATGGCTAGAGGAACTATCTACCAAAAGACAACGCAAACCTTGGCATTCGCTGATGACATCGCTTTAGTGGGGACATCCAGAATATATGTCGCAGAAGCATTCAATTTATTAGAAGCCGAAGCAAGGAAATTAGGCCTAACTTTAGATGAAGATAAAACTAATTTTTTAGAAATTACTCATAAAATACCTAACCCATTGTCATTAACTGTAAACAACTACACTTTTGAAAATGTAACACAGTTCAAATATCTTGGAACTATCGTCACTAATAACAATGATATATCTGTTGAAATTAATAACAGACTTTATATGACAAATAGATGTTACCATGGCCTCAAAAATCAGTTTAAATCTCGAATCATTGGCCGTAACACTAAAATTAATATATATAAAACTCTATTACGACCCATCATACTATATGGCTGCGAGTGCTGGGCAATGACTAAATCTAATGAAAATAAACTATTGATCTTCGAGCGCAAAATATTAAGAAAAATATTTGGTGCAATTTGCAAAAATGGTGTTTGGAGATCAATGTTTAATCATGAAATCTACCGAAAATTCTGACAACCTGACATTTTCAAGTTCATAAAAAGCCACAGGATTTTATGGTTGGGTCATTTATACAGGACTGAAGACACAAATCCAATAAAAAAGCTCACATTTACCAAACCTATGGGAGCTAGAAAGCGAGGAAGGCCACCAAGTAGGTGGCTTGATGCCGTTGAGAATGATATAAAAACTATATATAGGGGAGACTGGAGGAGTATTGCCTTAGATAGGGCCAGATGGCGTAAACTTATTGGGACGGCCTTGGCCAGCGGTAGGCTGGAGTGCCCCCGAAGAAGAAGCTTTTATGTTTATATTCCAAGGATTGTATAAAATGCTTGTAGTTATTAGTATTGATACTAAAAGTTACTAATTATTTTTTGTTGATATAGTCTTCAGAATATTTCGATATTATAACTGAAATTATAGCTTTTCTATTAGTATAGTTTATTAATACATAAGTTTAAGATCTATATTTTTCAATAAATAAAACTTTAATATGTTCGGATAATTTGTGTAAGTATAAAATATATTCCTGTAAGGATATATTTTTTATGATGCTTAAAATAGTTTAAAAATCTGTTAAGTATTGTTCAAAAACTAACCCGTATTATTTTATCAACGTTTATTTCTGTATTTTACTGATAATTAAGGAGTGCCTAGCAAAAGTAGACAACAAATAACTTGGTTATATTTGTGCTGCTTACAGAAAAATCAGCGGCTTTTTAAACTTTTCTAGCATTTAACAAAAATCTTTTTTAACCGTAAAATGCAGAAAAAATATGACCTGAGTGCAGAAAAATGGTGCAATTTTTCAAACTAATTTTTGTGCGCATCTACAGTTTCAAAACTAACTTTATGTCGTTTACGGTTTGTTATTATATTTCCTACATATTGATGGTTCACATTCATAAAATAAATTTATATCTTAAACAAATTTTCAAAAGGAATAAATTTCATTCCGTTCTTCTGTTTTTGAACTGGAAATGTAATTTGACCAAGCCATATGTTCTGGGCAAGTTTATAAAAATAAATGCAAAGAAATGTGTGTTGTCTATAAAGTTATAGCTCGTTTTATAAACCCTCTTTTCAATTTCGCATGATAAAAACAAACAGTTAAATTACCAGATAGTGGCTGAATATGGAACCGTAATTGCCTGGATTTAGAGAAATAGGCGGATTGTAAACTCACTTTTCAGTTTTGGAAGAAAAACTCTTGAGAACAAATAACTGTTGCTGGAAAACACATACAGCCATCCTCACAAAAGATGCACAGCATCTATATCACATACCTTTCTTTTCGGACCATAAGAAGCACCTTTTTACATAAAAAAAACTTAAAACTGGGGTCGTCTTATTGTGCGAAGGTAACATTAAAATAAAATGAATATTCAATTTTATATATATATATATATATATATATATATATATATATATATATATATATATATGTGTGTGTGTGTGTGTGTGCGTGTGTGTGTGTGTGTGTGTGTGCGTGTGTGTGCGTGTGTGTGTGTGTGTGTAATGCTAGGAACGTGAACTCTAATTAACACGATTTAATTGGGTTAAAATTAGGCAAATTAGCGTTACAGGGTAATTTATTATGAGAAATTCACTATTTATTGACACCGGAGTACGCTTTCAATCTCTCGGTTTAAGAGAGGCCTTGAGCGAATCGGAGAGGATTGCGTCATATTCTCGAATGTTCGAAAGAGCATGAGAATGAATCATCGGTCACAGGACGCTCCCTGACGCCCGCGCTTTTACATAAGCGCCAAAAAGAACAAAGCATAGATTAGAGTTGTCTGCCTTTGGACGAGGTCGCGTGTCGAGAGCTGAGATGAGCAAAATAGGGATTTAGTTGGGTTGATTAGATTTTTTAAGTAATGTTGAAAATAAAGTTCTTTAAATGTTATTTAAGTTTTAGTTCTTTACCACAGGTCTACTTTGATGACTGTTTTTAGATTAATTAATTAGATAATAGTTACATGGTGTAAGCACCGTGTCATATATATATATATATATATATATAGTATTTTATGTACATTATTTATTATATATATTTTTTATCTTTATTAATTAAGAAATTGAATATATCTTTATATACCTAACAAAATACTAAATATTTTTTTCTAAAAGTACTCCTATAAATTTGAGGTGCGTCTTATCGTCCATTTTGTCTTATGGTCAGAAAAATGCGGTATTTATCTAGTCATAACAAATTATAGCAAAATTATTTATTTAATATATCACTTTATGAGGGTTATAACACACTGAAATCTTCGTGTTCATAACAAAAATCATAAAAAAACACACAAATTAGGGGACTAGATCCGGCTGTAGACAAACCCTCATTATCTTCTTAAGGCATTACCATCTGGATCCCTTCTGATTTATTCGGATCCGCTCACCAGCGAAATATATGATTACACAATAAATACATTAAGCGCGGAGTCAGCGAAATGAAACTATCGGATGCGACTGCTTCAAAAGATTTATTGATTGTAAGCTGGCAGAGAGAGGACTCGGGAAAATAGTAAGTAATCTTCTTTTTTTAGGTCAAATAGAGACCAGCAGCTGCTGTGTGTATCTAAATGAAATGTTTAAAATTCTGACATGACGGTTAAAAGGCGAAATCTGTAGTGGCGTCCAAATTGTTTACAGAATTATTAAACAACGCTGATAAAGTCGTGCATATTTGGAATATTTAATTTAGCTAAAATAAGTTAAAGTCTGAGTATTTACACAAGTAGGGGAAAATACTATTAATAGAGAGAAAAAAGTATTTTTCTTACATTTGCGTGAACATAAATATAATGCAAAGTTCATATGTATGAGTTACTTGTCAGTAAAGCGAAGAAAAGTAAAATAAAGATAACTGAACATTTGCTAATATCCACTTTTCCAACTTTTGTAATACACTAGCCAAAAACTAAGCCTAATCTACATACATATCATCTTGTCACTATTTCATAAATCAACAGTCCAAAATATGGTGTGCTGGAGATGTATGCATTGGAAATACAACAGCAATATAAAGAAGTAAAGAAAATATACTGAAACGAGAACTGACAAAATGTAATGTTTATTTGAAAGGCAATTGTTTTTAATACATTAAACTGAGAAAAAAAGAGTTTATTAGGATTAATAAGAATTAGGGTCCCTTCACTTGATCAGGTTGTCCAAGAGTTCTGTGGGCAACAATTATTGCTTGAGAAAATGACCAGTTTTGGGCATAAGAATGAATCTTGTTAGAGGTTAATGGAGAGCAGTTCATCTCGAATGTGCATCATATGCTTGCTGCACTGTAGAACCGAGCGAGGGCTTTTTTTTTCTGTCCGGTGCATACCTAGGATATCTTGGGGAAAGTCATCCCCATACTTTTGAGCACCAGCTGCAACATTATCTAGCATTAACCATTTGTAATGCTCCATGAGCACATTCTGCATAATCCCTGCCCGTATTGTGGCTCCAAAATGGTTCCATATCCTGATATCAATAATATTGTAGCACGTTCTGCTTTATCTCAATAGAGTGTTTTGACAAGAATCAGTTTGTGAATCTGGACTCACTAGTTAAATGCTAAATTCTTCACGAGGTTGACAGTCCCCTTTTGACATTCCCGATTCCATGTTTTAAACGGATCCTTTTCCTTTCAGAAATACGCGGAGCCCTTTTAATACGGACTAACGTCTAGCATATAGATCAACTGTCCTGAGCCTTCGAAAAAAGCCTGTTTGTAGCTTTCCACCTGAGAGTCTGGCAGACATTGTACTAGTAAATCTAAGCTATTGATTCATCTTAAATTTTTATGAATCCTTTCTAGATATAAATTAGTCGACCAGCTATCTTCTGGTTCAGGCATCAAACTTTTCCCCGTCTGTACATTGAAAATATGGCTGTCATTTTTAACAGTGTCTGTGAGTTCGAGTCTCTCATCTGGTTTGGAGCGTTTCAGAATCAGCTTTAAAACGCTGTCGGATTGTAGGTCCTGGTTTGCTTAGCCCTGGTGTAGCAAAAGATAACTAGCTATCTATCCACTGCTGCACAGTCTCAACTAATCTAACATTTACCGTGTGTTATGATTATCTGCAGTGTGCAGTGCTTGAAAAAAATTGTTTACATTATTAACAGTTTACATTCTAGAAAATGAGAGATTCCGTTGCGTCCTTTTAGCGTAACATTTGTAAATGTAGCAGCTCAAATTAAATTCCCATCTCTTTTTTCTAAAACGTGTTGGCCGTTGTTCTTACTTAGAGAGTTCGGAAACAAAATATATGTGAGTTACGTTTCATATGTAACTAAGCCAATGGCTTGCCGATCCCTGGTATTCGCTGATATAACGTATTTTGGGAATCTACCGAAAAAATGTTATTTATATGTAAATTTTTAATTACCTATTAAATGTTTTATTTATTAGGTAAATTTTGAAGGAAAATTTAATAGATCATATCTTGGTGATATAAGGCATATAAGTTATGAAATATGCAATGTTTTATTTGAATGGTTAACTGCATGGATTCAATCACATTAAGAAGTTGTAAGTTCTCATTTTTAATGTTTTCTGTTTTCATTGCACTTTGTTTTTATTGTAATCAGCCGAGGAAAGGGCGTCATCACGACATTGTCGATAAAATAAATAAATAAGCATTCAAGTTTTAGGATCTAACGCCATATAAACAATGGATGACTAATTTAATTGACCATTATGGAATATTAGATAATAACAAGGAGAGACGGAAAATGCTACATAGAAAGTTAATAAACAGTATTGATAACGACTATTTTTAAATATGAAATCGTAAGCGTCATTTGTCAGTTAAGCCTTTGTAAAAACCTTAAGGAAAATGCGAAGCAGATCACAACACTGAAAAAAAAATCTCGTCAAATAGGTTTTTACCCTCTATATGTAACTTTATCCACTACGTACATTAATTTGTCAATTTTGTTTATTTTGATTAGCTGTATCATTTCAACCGAGTTCTGCTTTAAAAAATTATCTCTGTTTTAGACATAATGTCTCGCTTGCAATTTTGCTTGGTTGGTATATAAATGAGCGTGCGTGTGCATATTACAGTAACTTAATAATATTCATTAGTAGTTATTAAAATATTCAATACCATTGGCTGCTAGAATAAAACAAGCTTTTAAAAGCCTGATGTGTTATCTTCCCCTTTAACTGTGTCTCGGCCTTCACCTAAATAAGTAAACATTGAACTTGTAACAATTTTAATGCGTGCGGACGATAAAGAGCCATACGCTGCTTTTGAAACTGAGCCAAGTCTGCACACGAGCAACTTGTCTGAGTGTAGCCTATTTGTTAATTGGGTGGTATCTTCAGTGAAACGCAATTTTATTGACATGAATATTTCACGAACTTATGGGAAACAATGTCACTTGTCAGTGTAACTCCCATTTTAACAATTATTGCTTTTTTTACTGCGTATGCCCAGGTCGAACCTTAATAGCTAGGTTTGCTTTTTCTGGCCGCTGCATTATAGAATACTTGTCGTTGAAAGACTTGGTTTGTCATATTTGATTGCATATAACACTTGTTTTGATTAATTAATTAAACTTATGGGTTTCCTAATTTTACATTCTACGTAAATGGAAATTGTAAATAAATTACCATATTTGCGTGTTTCATTACTAAGCTTGTATAAACGAATTAAAAACAGAGCATTGTTTTTCAGGGAATTTTGTGAAACTCTTCATCTTTTACTGCAGTCAAACTTGTTTTTGTGCTTTAGATAGGGACCGCAGAAAAAAAAATTATTCAGAAACTTCATAAATAGCTATAACAAGCAATTTTTCACAACATATTAAAGAAATTTTTTTATGCAGTGGAGAGGGACCACAAACAAAAAAGTCTCACTTAGAAAATATGTCAAAGCTTTACGAAATTGCGAAAAAGTGCATTCCAAGTAAAATAAATAACAAAATTACACATGGAGAAATTTTCAAAATGTACATAATTCGATGCTAATCGTCGTAGTCCAAAACGTGTATATTCTTGTGATGAACAGGTTCATAATCGCTTTCGTCACTTGAAGATACGTATTAAAGTTGATATATTTTTTATTACTATGTAGTCGGTGATAAGTTTCTTCGACGACGGTTGTTTCATCAGCTGCTTGTAAACGTTGCGATAGCCAGATATACACGATATAAGCTTATTTTGCAATTTCAAATAAATAATTTCAAATATTTAATTTCGATTTTTTTATGCCTATTCAGATACCGCATAAAAAAATCGCACGAAAATTGCACAAAAATCGCACATAAAAAATCCCATAAAAAAGACCACACAAAAACAGGTTCGACTGCACTGGTCACGCGTCGCGGCGTCCCACAGACGCCATATAGCACTTTTTAACATTTTGCGTATTGATGGATTGCTCTTGTATGCACAGTAGATGTCAATACCTTCGAAGTGTTTATGCATGAGTCATAACTAACAAACAAAACTGCAATGCTATCATTCTTTATAGTAAACGGATATATACCAAAATATCCTGTTGGCCTTTCACCAAATCTGTAAAAATTACTCATAGCAATACATTTTTTAAAGAATTGCTTTATTTTTAATTATACTTTATTACATTTTTTTTCCATTTGATTGGTTTTCATTTCTAAGCATTGCTTGTAGAAATTCTTTTTTTGTCCTCTGCTTTAGTTTATTTTATTATAAAAAGTGCATATAAAATTACATTTAAAAAAAATTGATTGGTTTCATTTACATCCATCATGCCTTTAACTTACTGTTTTAATAAATATTTATTTTTAAAAATATAATAAGGAAAGCCTAAATGAGATTTTGGGGCGTCTGCAATTTTTATATGCTCTACCAGTGCAGGGTTAAGAAGTCATGTAATTGTAGTTTGAAGTCTTTGTTAAACTTTACAAAGAAGTTTTGATTTTAATTTTCTGAAGAGTGCTTGCTGTTACCCTTCTAATTAGTATAGATTATTTTGAATCACTTAGCATAAAAATAAACCATTATGAAGTTCTGCTTAGTTTTTCCCTAAATAATCCGAAGTTCCCAATTCTGAATTCCTTATGTAAAATTAAAATATACTATCAGCTCATTTCCCCTCCTTCAACTAATTCTAGAAAATGTTATCAATCCTTTACAATATTTTCAATTTCGGATAAATTTGAAAGGTACACGCAATTTAGTTAACTGCAAAAAATTTACAGAGCTCACTAGATATTGATCTTACATGTATCGAAGAATATTTGGACAGTGTTATGCAACAAATAACCAACACACACCAACTACAGAGAAATCAAGAAAAGTGAGCTCCGATAAAGAATTAAAGTAGTTAAATTAAAAATTTTATTTTCTGATGTTTGGGTCTTCAGTTAATAAAAATCACATTATTTTGCCTACCAATAATAATACCGTATTCTTCGGATCATAAGACGCACCAGACGGTAAGACTCACCTCAAATTCAAAGGGAGGATTTTTGGAAAAGATTATTTTGTATTTTGTTAGGTATGTAAAGATATTTTCCAATTCCTTACTTAATAAAGATAAAAAATATACATATTAAATATAATAAATCATATGTATAATTTATATATAATATATAAATATATATATATATATATATAATATATAAATATATATATATATATATAATATATAAATATATATAAATATATATATATATATATATATATATATATATATATATATATATATATATATATATATATATATATATATATATATATATATATATATATATATTATAATAAATATATAACTGTGTTTGCTGTGTAAAGGGTGTTAAACCCAAAATAGACTAAAATTAGTTATCAAACCAGGCATGTTTGAACATGTAACATTAACAACAGGATTTTCGTTGGTTTATTTATTATGTTAAGTACCGATTAGGCAGACCAACTTCAACTCCCTCTGAAGGGGTAGTGCAGAGACAAATATTCCCGTTTCGGCCTGGAATTGAATCTGACCTACGTTCAGGTAGCTTGCACTAACAACCGTAAAATATGGAAGAAAAGTTTAAAATATTATATTGTTACTATATTAAAATTATTTATGAATACAACTTTAATGTTGAAACATAGAAACGTTGAATCCCCTTTACTGGTAGTTAAGACAAAAAAATAACATATTGCTTTTGTTATAAAAGGGTGTTAAGTCCAAAATGGTCTAAAATGAGTTATCAAACTAGGCATGTTTGAAAAATCATCGGCTACTGTACAGAAAGCTAAGTTGAACTCCAATCCTAAACATTTTTACTCATCAGCGAAAATTTGGGATATTAAGTCCAAAATGGGCTTAAACGAGTTTTCAAACCAGTCATGTTTGAAAAATCATGGGCTACTGTACAGAAAGCTAAGTCCAATTCCACTCCTAAAATTTTTTATTCATGAGTGAAAATTTGGGATGTTAAGTCCAAAATGGGCTAAAATGAGTTATCAAACCAGGCATGTTTAAAAAATCATGGGCTACTGCAGGGTACAAAAAGTAAGTCCAATTCTACTCCTAAATATCTTTATTCATCAGTGAAAATTTGGAATATGTGAAACAAAACACAAACATGTTAGCTTTCAATCCCGTTTTTCTCAAAACTACGATTTTGGACATGATACTCTTTACATAGCAAACACAGATATATGATATATATAATAAATATACATATAATATATATAATAAAATATTCATTTTATTTTAATGTTACATTCGGACTATAAGACGCACCACAATTTTAAGTCCGTCTTTTTATATAAAAAGGTGAGGCTTATTGTCCGAAAAATATGTCAATTTGTTTTATCGCATAGCTAAACACTTATAAATTTTTGTGTGCTAGTTCTTTGTTGCATAACATCGTCCATTTGTCATTATGCATCGCTGTTAATATCTTTTGAACGTTAATGAAAAATTAGAAAATCACCTGAATATTAGTAACTGAATTACAATTTCTAAATCCTTTTTTAAACGAACAGACCACGAATGTTCAGTAAAATAGGAGAAGTCACTTGAAATATATCGGGAAACGAAAAATCCATAAAATGTCAGTAATAATGATCCAATATCATGCCATTACCGAACAGCTCGTTTCAAAACGTTAACCATGAAGATCAATTTTATAAAACGGAATGGTAGTTGTGAGTGGTTTATGTTGCAAAACTTTGCATGACTAACCGCCAAGGCCGGCTGGAGGGTATGTTGTGCCCCTGGGCTAGTTTGGTTTTCAGCGATCGATTATAATTATTTTTTTGTCTAAAATTTTTAAACTTTATAAATTTTGCAAAAGTGGCATGTTGTATTAGAGTATATTTAAAAAATCTTACATAAAATTATATTTTCAAACTTATTTACAAAAGGTATATATATATATATATATATATATATATATATATATATATATATATATGTATGTCAAAACATAACTGAACTGTCAAAATATAGTTGAGAAGTACGGGGATAGGGGGTTTATAATAATAAGAATCTAACATTTCATTTACAAAGCGCGCGTATTTTTCAGTGGGGAATCATCTTTTAAAAGCGACTTTGAGCGGAAAGCGAAGAATTCTAGGCGAGAGGATTTATTTTTAGAAGTGTAAAGGTTTTGGGCACGAAGTTAAAAATGCATATCAGCAATATTGAGGGTGCAGATGACCAAGGTTGAGGTCTGCACATACGCCGTGCAGCAGGAGCTCGGAGGGAATTGAGTTTTGGCGGTAGATTGCGTGCGATTTTCGTTGAGAGCGGAAGCTCGCGGTAGTCGTGCCGGGTAGGTCAACAAAATGGCTACGTGAAATAGATTACCCTGGAGCGTAGTTACTTCAAGAACGCAATAAATAAGGATTTAAAAAGTAGTTGAATTTCTTGTGAACCATTCCCTTCCATTCGCCCAACTAATTAAAGAATATGACGACTGCAGGAATAATATTTAAACACGGAGCAAAACACGCTCCGTGTCATATATATATCAACAAAAATTCTTCAAAAACTAAGCAAAATATCAAAAATTATTCTTTAAAAAGAGGTTTAAAAGAGAAGATAATAAATGCAATAATTTGTCTAAACAAAGAAAAAAAATCTTAAATAAAATATATAAGTTACGTCTATAAAATATAAGAAAAATATCTGAAAATCGTTAAAAACACAATTGTAACTTTATTAAGTATAGGTTTTTTTTAGATGTTATTGCTCCAAAGCCATTACGTTCCTAGACCGGTACCTCTTGTGCCTAAGCCTAGAGCTGGTCCTGCCAACTGCTGCCAACCACCGTGGACAGCAGTACCCGGCAGCGCATAGGTTTGAGCTGCTAGAAACTGTAGGACAAGGTCGATGAAAGATTCTTAATCTTGCCCATACAGCGGAGTGTAGCAGTTGTTAGGAGACCAATAATCAAGTATAGATATTTTAATACTAAAACGCTTGTATTAAAGTTCTTTCAAGCACTAAACAGCAACATAAAATTAGACATTTTGCCACACTGAAATACACCATCAAAAAGAAGGATTTGCTACATAACAATACGAAGCGGGACAAGACGGCAGAAAATCTCATTCTACTCTTGATTTCCCCCCTTTATATATGTATATTCCTCGTCTACCCATCTTTCTCTCGGGAAAGGAATCACCTGCTGACGAAACAGCATGACGGGTATAGTCATTTCCATTTTCGCTATCCAACAGAAACAAATACGAACCCTCAACGATATTATCACCCTGTCTCTCATTCGGCTAATGCCATTTCTAATTCCTATCTCTCGCAGAAGGTTGTAAGTTATGGCCTGAGACACTCTTTCACAAGCGTTTTGCCGAATCTTTGGCTGTTGGTGGAATGACCTAAACATTCTATAGTGTCACATGTATTCCATGGTTTGGAATTCGTTTCTAATATTCATGCCGGGTTTTGATTACCTAATGAAGTGAAATAGCCGATAGGGTATCCTAAGCCACCACATCCAAGCATTGTAATGCCCGTGTAGCAAGAAAGTGAATAGTACGTGAGATTACGATAGCTTTGCCATTTTCACCACTGGAAGTAATTTGGATACGTGAATAGAACAGAATAATTTTAGCTTATAGACACAGTCTATATACCTCCAGGTTCACAAAAGCTGTAGCTCGTCGAAGCATAGTTTAAATCCCGTGTGCCAAAAGATTACCATAGGCTTTCGTCAATGGACCAACCCCCGAACTGTGCAATGTAGAATAACGCCATTGTGAATAATCATGGTGGATCAAATTTATCATTTCAACTATTTGGCTTCTCTCATGATAATTGCATTACTTTATATACCATTTTAACATCAGGTTTGTAAACTAGAATGTACTTTAAAGGCAAGAAATGAAACATGAGCTTTGATTGTTGAAGATACTCCTTAAACTCCATAGACATAAACAGATTAAAAAAAAATTGTTTTTATTTTAAATTGAATCAAAATAAGAATTTTTTTTATTTTACCTGGACAATCTTTATAAAACATAGATAGAAATTTTTTTAAAGTAAATCATCTAGGGATTAATGATAAAATATAATGATTGAGTAAAACGTACTTTACAAAATGTCTATCGTTTAAATTATTAATTAAGTTTGAATATACGAGGTAGCAGTAACATTGATTATTTTAAAATAAAAATACATGCTTTAAAGCATAAGAAATAAATTTAAAGTTCAAGTCAGGAGAGTCATTTAAGTCTTTTTAATGGACTTCGTGTTGCCGTTGAGAAGAAAAATAGAAAATGGGTTTTAAGTGTGTATATACTTAAGTCAGATTCAGTTTCTTTTGATTTCTTAACAGGAGTTTTCGAAAGAGGATGGAGCAAGCAACAATGCTCTCCAAACACACGCGCATACAGTTTAATGGAATGTATAAAATTAAATAACTTAAAAGGGCCTAGCACATAAATTTAAAAAAAAGCACACTTTTACTCTCTTGAATTAAGACATACTGTAGAGCTCTTAAAATCAAATAAACCGTATTGCATGGTTCTATTACCGGTACATTGCTACATAGCAATGTAACCGTCAACAACTTTAAACTTTAATGTCTACAAAATACGTCGCTATTGCTCAATTGTGCTTTCAAGCTGTTTCTCTAAAAATGGAATTTTTCGCAATTTGCCAGGGTTTAAATTATATTTTTAAATTTCCTTGCAATGTGCCTCTATAACATTTTGCCAAATAAAGGAATTTATGAATTTAAAGGCAACTATAGGTATTTATTAACATTAAAATTAATCATTTTTGATAGATATTTTAAAGGTTTAATAACATAAATATATAGTTCTTGGGAATATATATATATATATATATATATATATATATGTATGTGTGTGTGTGTGTAAGTAAGTAAGTAAGTGTCAGTGTAAGTAAGTAAATGTAACGCTTCTAGCACATCTCCTGACATTGTTCGAATTGTCCAATGTAAAATTTTAATCCATGGCGCAGTCTTCAGTCGTGGCGAGAATGATTAGTCCTATTTTCCCAACACAAAGCTTTATTCTTCATATTCTAAGTTCGACCAGGACTCAAATCATCGTCCTTCGCCATTTTGTTGGACGTCCCTCTCGCAACGTCCGTTGTTCACAAAGCCAGTGTTCACATAAACACTGAACTATCAATTATAGGTATCTCTCTATTCTAAAAAAAAGTAACTCCCGCTGCAGCAGCAGCCTGTCAAAAGCTTGTAAAGCTATCTCCTCCGAAACCGCTGGAGATATGGGGTCGAGAGCAATACCAATGGATGCAGAAAAATGGGGTAACCAAAGTAAGACATGTCTCATCTTCGTTGGACTTTAAGTTTTTTTTAAAATTTTATGGTTTGTGGGAAAATATTGTCTTTTTCATTTTCAGATTACGATAACTCGCCAAAAAATGATCGTAGAATTTTGATCTTTTTTCAGTCTAAGACTACAGACATTTCTCTTTCAAACTAAACTATATTTGTTTAAAAATATTTTAAAACAGACTAATATTTTCATCAAAAAATGAAATACAGTTTTTCAAGAAATATTATCCCCTATGTGGATGTAATATCGATGCTCCTCGAGTCTTAGAAAGAAAATATTTACATCATCTAGAAGCTGAAAGCTTTCTCATTCATATAAACCTCATTTCAAGTCTATATCTTAAATTTTCGATTTTTAATTGAATTTTAAAGCTGATAATTCAGTAGTCATGAAACGCCATTCGCATTAAGGGTGACAACAGTAAATGGATGGAAGCTGTTACATTGCTCGAGAATCACCCCTATGTATCTCGCTATTAGCCATAACAGAGGAGCGAGGGTAGCGAGCCTAGGGGCGAAGCCCCTAGTATCATAAAAGAAAAATTCGTTAGCCACAAAATCAGGTTAAATGAAATTATGACAACATGGATCATTAACAAAGGTATTTAAGCGATATTCAGAAAATCACTGTAATAGGATAGTACTTAAAGTACAAATATCAGTTCTTTCAGGACTATCAATTGATTCCTTTTTATGATATACGAGAATTTTGGGACTGTGTTTTCTTTCTTTCTTTTTGTGTGAACACATACGAGCATTCATAAGGCTTAATTGTTGGGAGTCAAATTTATTCGTAACGATGTGTCCGGAATTTCGAGGTAAACAACATGCACGCATAATGGTACAAAAAAAAATCTCGCATTTATTCCAAAATGGCGATTTATTGGTTTAACTTATGCTCCACAAAATAAATGTTACTGCAGTGTTAAAGAAACAGCTTGACTACTCTATGAGGAGGGATACTTATTGATTTGAAATGCTGCGTTCTATTGCATTCTTATCAGAACTGGAGGCAAAACATTACAACTCTTTTCAGAAGTAAATTTGGAATAGCTTTCACATCGCTTCCCTTTGCTAGTCAGGACACTAACAGTTGATTGATAGGTATGACTCCGAGGCTATATTTTAATAAGAAATTCGTTTTCTTAATAGTTGTGAGGAATAACAATCTTATTAAACCTTTAATTTTTAAAAAGTAATAAATAATTCCATCGTAAAAAAGTTTATTTAATCTTAATGTCAAACTTTGCTAAAGATGTCCATCTCTTGGGTACCCAACAACTTTGGACTATAGTTTTGCTCTTATTATGGCGAAATCTAGGGATTCCTTAGCTTTCTTTTCCCAGCCTTGGACTTATGGTCAAAGCTAGGTCAAAGGCAATCGGGTTAGCTGGAGATGTATATATTTGCAGTTGCTTTAGCCAGAAGGGCATCAACTACCCTTTTGTTGAGATTTTAAATTTCTATCATAATATCATTATGAAAGCTGTGCAACATTTCTTAGCATCCGTCAATTTTTCCTTCACTTATAAAATAATTAGTTGACCAGTGTATGAAATCCGAAAACTTTACTTTTCCCTGACTGCCTTTATACATGCATGTGGTAACATTTAATGTTTAATTCCTTTTTCAATTTGGTTATATTAATACCCTTTCTTCAGAACCACTCCCATCTTCCCTTTTGTTTCATATAAAAACTCATTGCATGTTTATCTTAGCGTGTTACTTTGTCAGAAGTTTTATAACCTCCGGATTCGTAATAATTAAAATTCGTTTACATTATATGCGTTACTCATAATATAGTTTCATATTTAAATGTTTTATATACTTATGTGCAGAGAATGCCTTAAATATCCATTATTGTATTTCTAAAATATCATAAATGTCCGTGAATGAATTGACAAATGTACCAAAATGTACAGATTAATCTCTAAAATGTAACTGCACAAAAGGCAGCGCTCTCAAGTCAAACAATCGGCTGATTGGTTGGTTTAGAGCGCTGTAGTCATCTTTTGAAAAATGAAATGTTTGCCCACGAGAGCTCACTCTTCACGGCTTAACAATTAATTCGTCCTACCTTTCTATTCAGTTATGCAAACAACTTTTAGCAATCTCAGAGCTAGGTTTTGACGCTTTTCTATCTCATAGTTTCCTATTATAAGATGACTTCGAATATTAAACTAGGTGAATACTATTTTTTAGTTTTTTTTTTATTAATTTCTACTGTTTTATCAACATGTAGCCAATACGGGGCAGGATATGTTTAAAGTGGTATAGTTGCTTAAACACACACACGCACGCACACATATGTATATACATACCTATATACATACATACATACATACATATACATACACACAAATACATACATACATATACATACACACAAATACATACATACATATACATACACACAAATACATACATACATATACACACACAAATACATACATACATATACATACACACAAATACATACATACACATATGTTTGTGCATAATTATACAGGGTGTTTCACACAAATACATACATACATATACATACACACAAATACATACATACATATACATACACACAAATACATACATACATATACATACACACAAATACATACATACATATACACACACAAATACATACATACATATACATACAAACAAATACATACATACACATATGTTTGTGCATAATTATACAGGGTGTTTCAAAAAGAATCATCCGATTTGAAATGAGTATATTAGGAAAAATAATGAACATAGAAACTTAAAATTAATTTTTTATTACATGGCTAATCATAAAGTTTTATTACAAACCAAATTAAATGTGTTCAAAATGCCCACCTTTGGATGCACGACATATGTCTATATGGTAGGCAAATTCGTCCCAAACTTTTACGAGCATGTCTGCATACACTACTTACACGGCTGTTATGCGCACACAGACAACCCATGTCTTGGAATTGTTTATACCGTCACTTAATGCTCTGAGAGGTAGGAATTTCAATCTACCAGAGTTTTGTCGACGAAAATCATGCTGAACAGTTGCTACGCAAAGCGTAGAACACAAAATGATTTCTGCTGTGCAGTCACCATCTTTACAATCACTGAAGTGGCGGGAGAAGGAAGAGCGTTAGCGCTACTTGTTGGCAACTGCTTGAAACTCGAGATTTCCCTCTTTCTGCCTGCATATTATTCGATCAAAACGGATTGAAAGATGAATAGTTATGGTTTTTTAAAATCGGATGATTCTTTGATTTTTGTTGTACAGTCGCCATCTTTACAAACACTGAAGTGACGGGCGAAGGAAGACCGTTAGCGCTACTTGTCGGCAACTGCGTAAAACTTGAGATTTCCCTCTTTCTGCCTTTATATTATTCGATCAAAACGGATTAAAAGATCAATAGTTATGATTTTTTAAATTCGGATGATTCTTTTTGAAACACCATGATTAAATGCATGTATGTGCGTGTGAGGAAAAAAGATGTAGAAAGTGTTAAAATAACTACTGAATAATTAAAATAAGAATGATTCAACTAAAATATATATTCAATGACCTGCAATTTTTTTTAAAGACCAATATTTGTGGACTGAATAGCTGAATTTATTATTAATATCAAAGCTAAAAAAATAATTCTTTTAAAAATGATTGTGTTTTTGTTGATTGTTTTTCATCCTAACGTACCAGAAATTTTAATCATGACATAATTGAACAAATGAAAATAAAAAAGACTCTGTCCTTTGTTTAATTGAGAAGGAACCACATTTACTTAATAAAAATATTAGGTATAAATTAAATTAAAATAACTAAATAATGAACTAATAAAAGCAGGTGAAGAAATACCTTTGAATAGAAAAAAATATTTATAAAGATTAATTATAAACAAAAGGATTTTTTAATTTATCGAGCAATAATATCTGCTTACAAAGTATTACTGTGAAATGTTAAAATAAAAGGTATTTGATCTATCACTCATAATTATTCCCAAATGGAGAAGGATGACATAATTTTAAAATTAATTTATCAATATTTAAAGACCTTAGAGATGTTTGCTGCAAGTGAAAATAGGTGGCTGACAAAGTAAATAAAACTTCCAATAACAGCGCCCGAGATAAATGGAAATGATTCCACTTGATTTAATACCCATGAGTTTCTTTAATATTCAGGAGAGCTGCATAGATAAAGCGAAGTAGGGCATATTGCTAAAACGAAATTTTACTTCGTCACTGAAGTTTGTAAGATTATTAGTTAGTTAAGATCATAACCTGGTATTGTAATGATACAGCCCATCTGCCTGGAATGAAGTACAGTGGTACCTCGACTTACGAGTGTCTCGACTTACGAGTTTTTCGAGATACGAGCATTCTCTCGGCAGATTTTTTGCTTCGAGTTACGAGCTAAAATTCGGGTTACGAGCAAGCTTCAGATATCCCACCGCTAGTTTGCTCAGCGAATGCCATGTTACGTTCTCATCAAATGAGACCACGAGAAGCATATAATATTTACAACCTTTATGTACAATTATTATACAATTGTATACATATTATTCTAAGACTACTATCCAGTTTTAAACCGAGAGATTAACACTCAACAATAATCACCCAGGACAGCTTGTTCTGCCCAAACTGGAGTCTGCGCAAACCGAACAGCGTCCAACCTCTCTCGCAGAGAGATAGCTTCAATTCCCTCCCCCCACACTGGAACTCGCCATGGGGTCTAGGGGATGGGGTGACTTTCGTCCTAGAATCGCAAGCTCTCCCCCTTCTACGCATTCTGAGAAAACGTTCTTCGGATTCTCAGAAACAAGAATCTGGACATTACAGCCACAGTGAACGATGCAACAATCGCCCAGCTTCCGTGTCTCACTTGTTCACTCTAGGGGGGTAGCTGGTAATAAAAGCGAAAGTGAGGAAAGCGAGGCGAAAAGGTCCAAAATCAGCGAATAAGATTTAATTTTCCAGTTCAACCTTTCTCCTCATCTTCCACCAGCATCTTCAAGTCTGATCTCCAAGGTAAATGTTATAGATTATACTTAATAAAACAAGTTTATTGCAGTACATTCTATTGTATTGCGTTTCTATACAATGTTCGTCGTTTATAAGCACATTTTTCTTATTTTAAAACATGTAACAAAAAATTGCGGTGTTTTGGGGGAACCCGGAATGAATTAATGGCATTTCCATTCATTTCAATGGGGAAAATTGATTCGAGATACGAGTATTTAGAGTTACGAGCTCCATCATGGAACGAATTAAACTCGTAAGTCGAGGTACCACTGTACTCCAGTTCGATACCTTAGCTGGTAAATTGTCACTCGAGAGTGTGCGGTAAATTGAGAGAAAGTATAAAAGGGAATTAAAATTTATAAATTTTTAAATGTTTTTGTACTTTCAAGCTAATACCGCCATATTATATAAAACGCCTGAATGAGTGCCGAAGAACTTTGTGTATACGCTACGAACACAGATACATATCAACGATAGGCATTTACTGCTGAAAGGAAAACCGAAAAAAAAAACACATACGGCGCAAAGTTATAGCTGGAATATAATCTTGACATTTAAGTTAAAAACTCACTGTAATTCAGATAAAAATGGTACTGCTAGATACTACAAAGCAGGATTGTTGCCATTCTAATCAGCGAAACTGTGTAGCGTAGAAATGACAACTCTAGAACCAGAAAAGAGTAGAAATCATAGAGAAATAAAAACTAGGGGGAAGCATAAGAAGGACAGAAAAATACCAGGTAAAATTAAATAAAGGAGGGGAAAATATTAGTACATGAAAACAGCTTTTTAAGCTGCAGTAATGTAAGAGACAGAACTGATATCCTTAACCGAGTTTTTAGCGGGTGAGTTATAATGTGTTCTGTCTCCTATAGCCTATATCAGTGGTTCTTAACCGGGGTTGCGGGCACCTCTGGGGGTGCGAGAGAACATTTCTAGGGGTGAAAGAGAAGGTTCTAAATTTTTAATGAAAAATTCCAATTGAGTGAATTATTTTCCTTCAAATCTTTTACTTTTCCACAGGGAATATAAGCAAAATTAATGGATGGATACTCAATCCATTTTTGTTTGACCTAGATTCAAAGAACGACAACGTGTCATTGAAAGATGATCTTATCGCAATACGAGCTAATACACGTATTGAACTGGAATTTTAAAAACAGTACTTCGAACAGTTCTGGTGTATGCAGTTAAAATTTTATCCAGAATTGGCAAAAGCAGCATTAGAGACATTTCAACCCTTTGTCACCCCTTACCTTTGTGAAATGAGTTTTTCATCACTTTTGCACATCAAAGCAAAAGCCAGAAATCACTTAAATGCTTCTGATAATTTACGTGTGGCTCTTTGAAAAAAAGAAATCCTCGTTTTAAAAGTATAATAATTACAAGATAAAAAGAAATTTTTTATATACCATGTTTTTAAATTTTCGGTTGAATCATATAAAATTGACAATTCTATGTATTAATAAATACTTTTTAAAAATTCTTTTGATGAATTATCCCATCATCTTGAAAGAAAATGAAGTTAATAGGAAGTTAACTTGCGTTTAACTTCTCATTCCCGTCCCGGCCGATAGATGGCTGCACCAGTCTACAAAACAAAATTAACTGAAAATGAATTCAATTCCTGCTTAAAGATGGCTAAAAATATTAAAATAATGAAATGCCATCGTGTTCTGAGCTATTCTAAAAGTTTCAAATGTCTAGCTAGTCGGGAAGTTAGTTAAAAATCGATTGCAAGATTTGTACTGGACAAACACACACACAAACAAGAAAGCGAGTTAATAAAAACATGGTAATTATGAATAAACAACAACCACGTAGCCATTAAAAATGTAGATATTGTTTTATCAGTAATAATATAGTATGTATTGTAAATTTATTAATTTTTTTTCTGCAATAAATAAATTATCTTGCAATAAGTCTTTTCCTAAATAAAAAATAGAAACACATTTTTCAAGGAGGTGCGAGAGCTTATCTTCAGATTCAAGGGGGTGTTGACTATTAAAAATGCCTTATACAATAAAATATGATACATTATTATACAATAAAAATGCCTTATACATTAAAAATTAACCACTGCCTTATACAATAAAATTCATTAATCAATAACTTCATCTTTAGACTAAACTATAAATTAATATCAATTACTAACATATTCCACAATCTTTACTGAGGAGTGAAAATATGCCGAGGTCAATGAGGATAAGAAAACCAAAGTTCTGTTGACGAGAATCAGCCAAATTCCCTGTCTGCCGCATATCCTTAGAAATTCGTAGCAAAGTATTTTCTGAAAGGTTGCAGTGGGTGTCGGTTTTCAATGTGTTTGCCGTTTTAAAAATACCTTTTCGTAGATTAGCATAAAAAGAAAGCTTCGGTCAAAATAATTTGCTATGAGGGGAACATATTCATTGGTTAATCTGAACAAGTCATCAGATAATAGGGATTGGGTAAAGGGTGTTTCGTTTGATACATCTCCTTCCTCTCAGAAATTCGAAACGGAAAAAAAAAATCCCTTGTAAATTAAAACGTAATTTTTTTAAACTACAGTAGCTTTTCCATGTAGCTTAAGTTTTAGTTTTTAATATTATATAAACTTCTCTCATTTACTCTCATTTTGTCGCCCAGTGGCTAAGTGGATAAGGCATCAGCCTGCCACGCCGGGGGTGTGGGTTCGATTCCCGCATAAGACTTGGCTGTATTCTGGGGAACCGGTCAGTCTTCCTCCTGCAATTGGAACCCCGTCTAGAAAGGGGAGCTGCAACCCATCGTCATCGCCGGTGTCATCGTCTGTCAATAAAATTCTTCTGTGATTGTGTCATTTGTCTGTTTCTATGTCTTATATTCATATGTACACCGGACTGGGGTGTAATGTTGTCATCCCCCAGGGACATTAGCCACACACACACTCTTATTTTGAGAACCTTACAAACCTTTGTCAGAATCGACAAAACGAGATTAAATCACTCTGAAGGACTTGTTATACAACTTAAATTGTGAACCGGGGTAAATATACATAAGAAGCAAAATGTCGATGATATGGTTAGTATTACACTGATATAGTACATAATGTATTTCGTTTATTATTGAATCAATTTCTGATAACTTTAAATGTCAGTTTCGAAGGAACACCCAGGAACGTTTGCGTTATCTACTCTTTTGTACATGAATATACACATAGCTTCAAGAATTCACATAAAAGCAGTCATCTGTGCATCAGCGCAGTGTTTAAGAAAGCATTATTTGGACGTCATTAATCTCTAGTAGATATTCTCCAGATGCGCAGCTTCCTTCTGCAAATAAACGTTTTTCCACGGGGAACACGATCTCGGTGATAGACCAATGGAATGTAGTGTTTATTTTTCTCGTGGAGGTACTGCTTTCGCGAACTCCAAGAACAGGAATTTTCGGAGCGTTAATTCGTTTCTGTAAACATGTTAGATTTCTAAATTGTTTATGCATTTCTAGCAGGGCGTGAGACAAATTTTGAATTTCTTGAGGGCTCAATAGACATGCAGTTTACACACATAGCGAGTAAAATTTAGGGCTTTTCAAATTCTATATTCGAAGATTTCCTTTAATGTTGTGAAAAATATTATACTCCTTTGTATTTGCATTTTCATGCAATAAATATTTATACTGATGCGAGGAATAGACAATGAAAGCATTTCTGTATGACATTGTTATATATTTCTCGATTTCAAAAATACGCCTACTAACAGAGTGAAATTGTGTGTATAATATTTGTTTGAATATCAAAGCTCGTTCTATCAAAGATGAAG
Organism: Dolomedes plantarius; assembly: GCA_907164885.2. NCBI lineage: Eukaryota > Metazoa > Arthropoda > Arachnida > Araneae > Dolomedidae > Dolomedes > Dolomedes plantarius. Next base: position 44,991,454 of record OU015497.1, on the reverse strand, counting down.
AACAGACGTGAGCACCAAATATTTGCCCCCGGGCACTGAATCTCGTTTTTAAAGTATATTAAATAATACAGAACGTTCTTCAAAGCAGATATATTATCTTAATAAACTCTGTTACATTTTTAGTAGAGAATTATTATGAATATATTTCGATCAACGTATTGCTAGTCCAGGGGAAACCATAGTTTCTTAAAATTAAAATAATTAATTAAAAGGGAGATAACTTTACAAACCTTTGTCAGAATGAATAAAACGAAATTAAATCACGCTGAAAAAAATGTTATACAACTTAAATGGTGACCAATAACATACATAAAAACATACATAAAAATCAAAATGTCAATGATATCGTTAGTATTACACTTAAATGCATAATGTATTTCGTTTATTATCGAATTTTCTTTAATTAAACGAAGATGAAATTGATTTAACTTGATGACAAAATAGAAATCTCATGTAAAATTTGAGATAGTTTCGTTAAACATAAAAAATCGAGAAAATGTATTTTTACCATGTTTTTATTAACTCGCTTACTTGTTTGTGTGTGTGTTTATCCAGTACAAATCTTGAAATCGATTTTTAACTAACTTCCCGACTAGCTAGACGTTTGAAACTTTTATAATAGCTCAGAACACGATGACAATGCATTATTTTAATACTTTTAGCCATCTTTAAGCAGTATTGAATTCATTTTCAGTTAATTTTGTTTTGTAGACTGGTGCAGCCATCTATCGACCGGAACGGGAACGAAAAGTTAAATGCAAGTTAACTTCCAATTAACTTCATTTTCTTTCAAGTTGATGGGATAATTCATCAAAAAATTAAAAAAAAAGTATTTATTAATACATAGAATTGTCAAGTTTATATGATTCAACAGAAAATTTAAAAACATGGTATATAAAAAGTTCTTTTTATCTTGTAATTATTTGTTTGTATCTATTGTGACTATGATATTCGGTTGCAATTCTTCCATTTTCAATAAATATTTTTTAAATTTCAAAATGGTATGATTTTGTCGTTTAAATCCTTTTTCTAAATTGAGTTTATATTTAGAAAATGATCTAAGAAACTTAAACTAACATAACTAAATTTTGTGTAAAAATTTACATAGCAATTAAATTTAAAGGGTAGTTTCTTCTTTCAGTTCCCAATTTTTGAGCTGTCAGCAGTATCGAAACCAGCTTCTCTAATGCTCATCGATTGACTAAGACTCGCTTTAAAATTTCTTTGCTATTTTTAAAAGCGAGTCGTCAGAACTCTTTCAATTCTCGGTTTACATTTTTGCTTATTTTCATACATATATTACTTACAATGGATTTAGAGAAAGGTGGCCTCGCTTTTAGCTCTTTCCCACACGACTTTAAAGTAATTCAAATCCGGAAAGTTTTATACCATTTTCATGGTTTTTCATTTCTCAGCATTAAGGCGACAATGGTACATGAAATTTTTTTTTAAAAATTTATTAACCAATAGCTATGAAATTTTGTATACTTATACAGCGTTGTTTAGAGATGGAAATTCTAAATTACAAAAAAAATCAGAATGTAATTAATTAAGATATTAATTAAAATCAGTTTGTTAATTACTCTAAAAATGCTCCATGCACATTAATTTTTGTCTCAGATATCTAATTTTCTCTCTTAAGCTAGCTTTATATAGTTATAATAAAAGTTTAGCTAAGTTAATATAGTTAAAATAAAAGTAGCAATATTCATTTACAGTCATATTTATAAAAACTAGAAAAGAAATCGATAAAAATAGGTTATTTTATGCAAAATTTTATCAAACAAATTTTTTTATTGTAAAAATTTTAAGTTGTTTTAAAATAGTATAATGAATTGATTACTAAGTTTTATTCTAACATATATAAATAATCATTTTATGACATTTTATGATAATTCAAGAAAAATTATGACGCATGGAACATTTTGAACTTACCGAAATGACATGAAAACTTGTTTTGAGAAAATGGCATTTCAAGTTTTAATTTGACTAACATTTCCATTGTTTACGTTTGAAAATAAATACTTATAACTCGGTTAATAATGATCGGATCAACATACTATTTTTTAAATTTAAAGCTGATGAGTTGCAGAATCATTTTCTGAAGGAAAAAAATCGTTTTGGGGACATATTTTTGTCAATCTGAAGGTCCATTGTCGCCTTAACGTCTTAAAATTTACCAAGTTTTGTTTTTAAAATAGGCATACGAATCTCCTCCTACCCAATACTATATTTTATATGAGATTTTAAACAGTATACGACAGAGAAATGATGATAACATTTATAAAAATGAGCCTTATGAAACAATGTGTAGGTACGGTTCTCTCTGAGTTCGCACCGTCCAGGCAAGTTAACATTGCATAAAAGTCTCCCAGAATCGACAAACGAATTCGGGATTCATAACTTTGATGACAGTGTTTTAGGAACTGAAAGATTCCAATTTTGTAAGAAAGTATTTTAATTAATTTAATTTTAAACAAAACTGCTTTAAGGCTCATGAAAAGGACCATTGACCTGCACTAATTATTTTTTTCATCTATTATATGGTGCGGATTGTTTTTCATCATGAAGATTTCTCTGTAATTCCATCCTGCAGTTTGGTACCTATGTCAGGACTTTTTTACATGACCAGCAACGAATCCGGATCTTTTAACTTCGATTTGGTTGGTGTTCTGTCGACTGAACTGTATCAGCGAAGAGACTGTTTCTAATTTTTTAATATATTTTAGTCATAAGTTACATTCCCCAGTTAAATCGAATCCAACATGCACTTGACCAGTCATATCTGTCAACGGTCAATTTATTTGTAATAAATAAAAAAGGAAACAATGCTTTTAGAGATTTTGAATTAATTTACTTTAAAACATTTTTTGGTTCAATATTCAAATTTTATGCATACGAGGTTCATTATATATTCAATTTATAGGAACGCATACGGAGAATATTTGTTCACATTATGCGAAAAGTTATTTTAACGTAGGATTACTTTCCTCCATAACGGTCCTCCGGCAAGCAAAATTTCAGACTCTTAAACCGTCCGTCGTCGCGAGTTATAATTTTGGCAGCGCGCCAAACCCAGTCTGTACCGCTTTGGCAAGCAGTAAACAGTTAAACAGAAAAGTACCAAAATGTATCAAAATTTTTACATACATATAAAAATATATACACACTTACATATAAATGGATGCATATATATATATATATATATATATATACAAAAGAGGTAAGCAACGATAAGTAACCCTACGTTAATAACCTACGGTAATTTCGTTAGAAGAGACTACCTGAATTTTTTTCTTTTTTTACTTTTAAGTACCGTGGGTTTGTGGCGTCTCCGTGGTATAGCGCGCTGGTTTTCGGTGCTGAGGGTGCTCGGATTGAATCCCAGAGTTGCGCCACTAAAAGCCTCCGTTTGTGTCGTCCCTTCATAGGGGGTAATGCTAGTCCGCCTATATAGTGTCCCCATAATAAAATGGCTAGCAAACTGCAGTGAACTATGGCGTTAAGGATATTGTCTAAGATACCGTCTGCTGCATTGGAAAAGAAAAAAACTTTTAAGTATCGTATTTATCATTGTAATTTACATTTTTTATATTTTATGAGAGGTGATCAAAAACTAAGGTTACAAGGTCGGTATTCATGGAGTTTCGTCTGTTATACAGAAATTTGTTGTGTGCGGTAACTCTAATACATGCGGTCGCTAACTGTGGAGAGTTTCACCTACCCGCAACCTACAGCGCTGGTTGCAGGTTAACAGAAATGACGATTCGTTTGAAAAACTGGTCTCGCGAAGAAATCCGCTCAATTATTCGATTTCTGTGGGCGAAACATGTAAGCGCGGCAGAAGTTCACCTGCAACATCTTCCTTCACGACAACGCGTGACCTCATACAGCCCAGAAGACCACCACGCTGTTGAAGAAATTTCGCCGGGACATCATCGACCACCTTTCCTACAGCCCAGACCTCGCTCCAAGCGACTTCCATATATTTCCTCACTTTAAAAGGAGGACCTAGGGGGCCGACGCAGGATTCGCTTCAGACGAGGAGGTGAAACACTTCGCCACAACGTGGCTGAACCCGCAAGGACAGAATTTTTACCAGGAGGGAATATTCAAACTGATCCCACGAAGCGACAAGTGCCTAAACCGATATGGAGACTATTTTGAAAAATAACCTAATATATGTACTATCAGTTGGCTGTATTGGATTTATGAAATAAAATGTACACGTTTCCTTTCAGGCTTTGTAACCTTACTTTGTGATCACCCCTCGTACTTTTATAAGAACTTCAATTCTAGCATGAAGTAGTCCTTTTATAATTATCGTAAGTTATAGCATTAACACTTGTGAAATGTCATGAGTCTCTTTATTCAGAATTTTTTTAAAATGACATTTTAAATACAGTTTTAAATAAAATAATAATTCTATTTTTTTTCACTTTAATACAAAAATATTTTGATACGGCAATAATTTCTGTATCATAAAGATTCGAAGATTTAAAAGGAGAAAAAAAAAGCTATACTTCTTGAGTCATTTGATTAAGATTTCTAAGCGATTAAATTATTCATACGTCACTCACTTACAAAATTAAAAAACGCAAATGTATGACGTGACATATTACGGTTCTTTTTTTTAAAGAAAACATTTTTAAAAACTTTCCTTCCATCAATAAACATTACAGCATCACAAGAACCGTAAAACTTGCTTTTCGCATAATTTAATTTCTCTCCCTTTTTTTTTCTCCTTTTCCTATGCTTCGGATTTGCCGGTCACAAGAGAGATTTACCTGATTTTTCGCATAAAAAACACTAAATTGAATTTTAATTTTTTATAATTCAGGTAAATTTTTAAGTGTGAAGAAGAATATATTATTAATATTTAGAGTTCTTGTTGCGTGAACCCTTGAGGATTGTAAAAATGCAAACAAACTTGTTCATTAATATGCTTCATCTTATATTTTATTCAATCTAATGTAAAAATAAATGTTTAAAAATTTATTTGACTCTTAATTTTAACTACGAAGTTCATATTTTAAAAGTTACTTTATTTTATGACTCAAAACAATAATTCCTTTTAATTTTTATGTTTTAAACCTTACACTGCCCTTTTTAAGTTTCATATTTTTTACACTTTCGTGTATTTATTCCTTTAAAAGAAACTAAAAAATTTTGCAGTCAAAATTAAATGAATTCTACATTGATTTTTCCCCTCATAATAACTGAAAACTTTAGACTTATAATTCTGAGACATTCCAGCTTAATCCTTTTATTTAATGAATGCTTTTATCTCTCTTTTGCTCGTTAACTTCCTAAAGACATTAGATATTACTTAAAAAGAATTTTTTACTTCCATAGACTAAGGTTTTTAAATGGAGTAAACGTAGGTGTTGTAATAACCAAACAGCAGTTTATTCAGTAAACAAGTTTAATGCGAAGAATGTGGGAAAATTCGATAAACCGCATAAACAAATATTTATTATAAATAGTCGCAAAATGCATTCAGCCAGTCTCACTATCTCACAACTGTAAGTAATTCGTCACTGTTGTTTTCCAGTTCAAGAATCTTTTACAATGGGGATTTGCAATATGTCATGTTCCTTGAAACGTTTTCACGATAATAAATTCTTCAGTTGCTTAAAATGGGGATTTTATAAAGGAGCTAGATTAAGCCTATTCGGTAATAGTTCTAGGGCTCCTATTTCAATGGTAATAGCCTTTGCTTTGGCAAAATATTTGCTAGCTGCACCCTCATCACAAATATTATTTCAGAACCAATTATCACTCTTAGAATTTGTTGTCCCATGTAAGAATCTATTTTCGATTCTAAATTCTCTGGCTGTAAATATTTATCACCGTAGAACAGACGTACTCAACCGTCCTTTTTTTCCGTGCCACGCACATGAGTTTGCTACATTACGCGGGCCGCAGCATAGTATTATATTATACATCATAATATAACAATGTTAAAAAAAACTTAAAACCTAAATGAATAAACCGAAATGAATAAGTCTTTATTTAAAAAAAGTGTGACTTTTTATGATGAGACAAACTTTTGAATATTTTAGGCAAATCAGGATTATAACTGCTACTTGCTACTCTCAATGCGTGCTCAAGGTGAAAATCTGTCAACCTAAAATACGTTGTACGTATACAGGGTGTAACGAAACTCTTGAGCAAAACTTTAAGGGGTGATAGTACACATCAAGACAAACAATATTATATAAGAAACTGAGGGTCCCAAACGTCTTCCAAAGGAGATAGACGCCATTAAAGTTTAGGATCCGAAATTTCAAATGACTAGCCGCTGCGCGACCAGCATGGTCGCTTTTAGATTTATATTTTCTTTTGCAAAACAACTCAATTGAAAGTAACATATGTAAGGAATGTTACCATTACCTGTCATCATAAATATACGTTGTTAAGGGGTAGTGAAAACTCAGACAAAAAATTTATAATCATTGATAAATTCACTATAAGGCTGATTCTAAAACATCATGATTAAAAAATGTGAATTTCCATTACTTCAGAACAGAGTTAAAGATAAGTCTGAGAAACCCAACACCAATGATTTTAAAAATTATATCTCTCACTGTATGTACTATTTTTCAAAACTAAGATATCTACACTTTATCATTACATCAAATAAGAAATTAATGGGGAAAATTTTCACTTATAAAATGGAGTGAAAATTCAGCAAATACTAAAATATAGTATAGATTACATTTCTCTCTGTATGTATTATTGTTCGCAATTCAGATATCTCCACTTAATCATATTAAATGAATAAATTAAAATTATTTCGTGTATAAATTAAAATTATTCATGAGTAAAATACAGCAATTAAATTGTACCAAATTACGTGCTATCGTCGAGCCACACGCGGACAGCCGCTGTTTACATCCGGTAGTTGCAGCCGTTGCCATTCGGATTGTAGAAATATCGTCGATTTTTGTGCCGCATACCTACGCGTTTTATATATATAGATTATAAAAAACGGAAAAATGGGTCAATTCGTTAGCGGTTTTAGATAAAATTATTCTTTTTGTCAGTTTTTTCTTGAAAAATAAATTTAAAGATAAAGTAAAAAAAAATGTCGATAGAGGGCGCTTTAGACTTTGGAGTAACGAACAACTATTTTTTACCGTTATTTTTTTTATGACATTAAATGCTTTCAAAAGCTTAACCTTAAACTTAAATTTTGAGCTCAAAATCTGATTCGTTGGGGATGGTTAAGTAGCGCAAACGGAATTGTGTTCAGGAGTTGAAATTTGAAACTCCCTCCCTCCTGAACAGAGTTCAGTTATTCCCGATCTTGGAGTCGTAGGACTTTGTGTCGTAGACCAGGCAGCAACTACTACCTCCTAGACATAAAATAAACTAGAGAGGGATGACAAAATTAAAAAATTTATTCATAATACTAGACATGAACAATTTCTACTCTCGAAATAAAAAAAAAACAATTTGATGTACGCACGTCGTGCGCATGAATGAAGTTTGAATGAATGATGACACGTAGAAAATGGTACACGCATGATTTTCTTGTGGAATCACAAAAACTGCTCGAAAGAGCGCCCACCAGCAAGGATGCAGGCCTCACACCGCCTGCGGAGGAACTTTCGAACATTAGCAAATACCCCGGGCATCTCCCGGATATCGCCTGCTACGACGGCAATTCTCGCAACTAGTTCCTCGTTGGAGTCGACAGGGCTTGCGTAAACAAGACTCTTCATATGGCCCCAGAGGAAGAAGTCTAGACAGGAGAGGTCAGGCGAGCGTGCCGGCCAATTTACCGGACCACCCCGTCCAATCCATCTCCCTGGATATGCTGTATCCAATGCACTTCTCACATTTGCTCTGAAATGTGCAGGCGCTCCATCATGTTGGAAACACATACGAGCCTTTATGTTGGCTGGAACACTTTGCAGCAGAACTGGAAGCACCTCTTGTAGGAATACCAGATACGTTCCGCCATCCAGGCGCCTTGGCAGAAGATATGGCCCGATCAAATGATCGTGGATAATTCCGGCCCACACATTGGCGCTGAAACGGCGTTGATATGAATGAGGCGGGTAGCGTGTGGGTTAGTGTACGCCCAGTTGTTCCCAGTTGTGAGCATCCAAAATCGTGAATAACTGAACTGCGTACAGGGGAGGAGGGGGGTTCAAATTTCACCTCCTGAACACTGTTGAGTTTTCGCGACTTAACCACCCCCAACGATTCAGATTTTGAGCTCAAAATTTAAGTTTAAGTCTAAGCTTTTGAAAGCATTTAATCTGATACAAAAAATAACAGTAAAAAATAGTTGTTTGTTACTCCAAAGTCTAAAGCGCCCTCTATCGACATTTTTTAACTTTATCTTTAAAATTTATTTTCCAGAAAATCTTGACATAAAGAATAATTTAAGCGAAAACAGCAAACGAATCGACAAATTTTCCCGTTTTTTATGATCATTTGAAATTTTGGACCCTAAATTTTAATGGCGTCTATCTCCTTTGGAAGACGTTTGGGACCCTAAGTTTCCTATATAATATTGTTTGTCTTGATGTGTACTATCACCCCTTAAAGTTTTGCCCAAGAGTTTCGTTACACCCTGTATTTCATTTAGGAATAGGATGATTCACAAAGACACGTTGATGCGACCAACGTGGACTGCAGGTGGGCACATTTTTGCACAGTCTTGTACTTTTCAGGCACACATTTTCAAAAGTCGGCGTACTCCTTTCCTTTTCTCCCTTTTCTTCTAAATAACTTTTAAAATAATAGTTTTGGTACCTTCCTTTTTATTAACTTTGTACAATCATATCTCAGTGTAGCTAGTTGTGTAATATTTGCTGTTTCTAAGTGCCAGGGATTTTCTACAGGCAACAGACAAATCTTGATATTTCATAATTCCTGAAATCCGATCCTAAAGCGGTCGTACACGTTCAGGAAATCCTCAGGGAAAAAGTTTGCAGGATTTTCTTGAGGATTTCCTCAACTGAAAACCTCGCGAACACACGGGCAGTAAATCCTCAAGGAACAAATCTGCAGGATTTCCTTGAGGATTCCCTCAACTGAACACTCGCGCACAACATGGGCAAGAAAACCCCAAAGAAATCCTGCAAGCATTTTCTTTATACGCTGTCTTGACCACACACTTCTGGTTTAAACTGCGCAATTCCGGCCTGAAGGTAGAAAAAGAATTGCTTTCCAATCGGGATGTCGGGGACTCACCGCCACCGGTTTCAAGGGTTCCCCACACACACCACAAGGAAATACTCAAGGTTTGGACTGCGCAGTCGAAACCTCAAGGATTTCCTCTACGTGTATGGGTACCTTTAAAGTCCTTGGATAAAGCAGATAAATAATTTGAAATTATTTAGGATTGTTCCCGCGCATTTCAAGGTTTTAAAAAACTTAGATTACCCAGATGTTAAAAAAATCAGCCCCCCCCCCCTGATAACGAGTGTGAGTGTTTCGGACCGCACACAAAAGATTGGTGGACCTCAGTATCAGTTAATAGTTCTAGAGCATCTATTTCATTGATAAAATATTTGCTAGTTGCGTACCTCATCAAAAGTCTTAGTTCGTAGCCAATCACCACTCTTGGAATTTGTTGCGCCATGCACAAAGATGCGCCATGCATAGAAGAATTTCCCTCAGAATCAGTCCGCATGTTTTCAATCACACCAGTGAAGTAATTTGTTAACAAAACTCCACGCTCCGCCCCCATATTCGCATATCCGTGATGCCGAAGTTGCCCTTTATCCTATTGCGGGATTAAAATTGTCTCATTTCAGTTAAAACCAACTTTTATCCCAATACATATGGGGCAGTGGAACTATATATTTCATCCAATACTGTTGTAGGATCCTTTGTTTCACAGTACGTATTTTGACTACAGTTTGTAAATACACTTTCTTAATTTTCAATAAACTGAGACTTCTCTATGGCCGCCAGTGATGGTTCCGAAAAAAAGTGGCCATGGAAAAGGGTTTCTTCCGTAACATTGACTCTATGGAGTTATTAGTCGGTTTTAACCAAAACATGACCATTTAGAGGCGTGGCCGTCGAATAGAGTAGCCGATAGAGAAATTTCACTGTAATAGCTTAAATAAATGACGAGATTAAATCAAGTCATACGTAAAATTAATACAAGGTGCATATTGACTTTTAAAATTTATAAATTTCCTTTAATTATTATTTTTAAGGGAATAGCAGTCTTTTTCCTAATAAAATCTACAACATTACGAAATTAATACATCTAATAAAATTTAAGAAGAGTTTTATGGTGTAGGTATAAAAATAATTATCCTAAATTTAGTAATGTAATAATAATGTTTAGTATAGCTTTTATATAATAAATAGCACTCACCATTGTTTATTAGGAGTTAATCAAGTACGATGAGAAATAATTCCTATGAGTATTCAATCACATTCGTTGATCACACAGGACACATTAACACTTTTAGAATTTTAGCAGCTCGTCATATGGGCAATTTTCTAGCACAATCTAAAAAGAAAAATGAAATAGATTTTATAGAAATTATCCTTATAAAAGAAAATAATTACAGAGCAATAACTTTAAAAATGGTATGTTATTATCCTGTCTAGAAATAGTGCAGAATAAAAAAAAAGTCTTAAATTGACCCAAAAAATGATATGTTAAAAAATGAAATGAAATGTAATCATTATGAGTTTTTTTGCATTAATTGCATACATTGACTGTTTTATTTAATTTGAATGTACTCCGTAGCGAAGCACGGGTATTTAGCTAAAGTTAAGTACTGCATTAGCATTTATTAAGTACTGCATTAGCATTTATTAATTTGTTTACTTGGACCTTGTTAACAAAGCTCTATAGATTCTATTCACCGATGTTATTCATTAAATATTTTGTATTATTTGCTCTGTATTATTCCCTTATCACTCCCGAAGAATTTAGCTCATGGATCCTAGAGGCACCTATCCTTGCTCTTTCAAACTCCTCCTCCTTCTGCCAATCACGTTAGCTTACCACTGCAACGATTCTTCAACACCGGCGTCCGAGGGCATGGCCCAGATGACGTCGATGCCCTATGTTACCTGATGGTACCTGATGGCCGAAGAATTCACATTGTCATTCGTTCAAAATGCTACAGAATTCCCCCATAAAGTTGCATTTGTATTAAGAATCGTTTTTATTTCATCTCATGAAGAATTATTCGCCGTAGTCCATATATATAATACAGTCCCGTGACTGACTGACTGATAACGCGCAGACCAAACCGCTGGACCAAAAGGGCTGAAATTTTGCATGGAGATTCTTCTTATAGTGTAGGGGTGTACTAAGAAAGATTTTTGAAATATTCTTCTTAGATTTTTTTAAATGAAATTTTTAAGCTGTTTTTGTAACTTTTTTTAAGTTTGCATTTAAAATGATAATTTGAGGGTTGTAAAATTTATATCTAAGAAAGATCATAAAAATTCCTTTAAAATGAAATCTATTTCGAATCTTTACCTCCCTTTTCTGATTTTTGATGAATTTTTAAAGATTTATTTTTAGAAATTAATTTATTCAATGCTGATCACAAGCTTTCTTTTCTTTTTGTGATACATTAAATTACTTTTGCGTCACGTGCATAACAACGAAATAAATTGACAAAAAAAATATTAAAATACGGCAAAAGATAAAATTTAACCACTAGACTAATTGAGATGGAAGTTTTTAAGAATTTAATTCAAAATTTTATGTTTTATGGATATTAAACATGCAAATTAATTGCATACATTGACCGTTGTATTTAATTTGAAATTTTCTTCTACATTGTTTTGTCTATAAAAATATCCGTTACGACTTTTTTTTTATAAATATACTTTTGGTTTTTTTTTTGGCATTAATTGCATACATTGACCGTTGTATTTAATTTGAATGCACTCCGTAGCGAAGCACGGGTATTTAGCTAGTTTTACATAAATATGCATACCTCTCTTCATTCCCCCACTCCAATCTCAAAATTCTCCTTGGTTAAACTTTCCTCTTCCGTAATAAAGTATTTTTTCATAGGGGATAAAAAAGGTGCTTGCTTAATATGTTGATAATATAAAAATATTAATTTTTTTAAATAAAAGTATATCTGTTAACTCAGTGAGCGTCAAAAGCAGAAAGAATAATGTGCAAATAATAAAATGTATAAGACTAAATACATGGAGGGGGTAAATTACTCTTTGCAGGGGGGTTTATAAGACTAAAACCTCCCCTGTAAATCATTTTTCGAATTTTTGGGATGCTAAACACAAAATGAAATAATTATTTTTTCAATCTTTTTCATATATCTCTTCCAAATTTTCGCATTTATTAAAAAAAAAGACACAATTTTACTTACTTGGTCAGGTAAGTATCAAAATTCTTAGTTCTTAGCTAACATTGTAGTAGTCTCCACATTATCTTCTTTAAGTCTTTAGCAATAAGTAATAAGCAAATTTCGAGAGCGAGATCTCTAAGTTAAAGACCGTGGATGGTCTTAGATAAGCAATTATGTTAATAAATTATTACTATTATTATCTAATTTCGCTTTAAAAGCCGTTTATCACCGAGTTTTCGCCGAAAAGTAGTAAAAAAATAATTTTTGCATTTATTCGCTCATATCGGCAAATTTTACATTTATTCGCATGTATTTCGTAATTGCGAAAATTACGTATCCCTACCTATAATTTATAAGATTCTTTAATTAGAAAAAAAATATTCTATTAGGAAAATTTAAATGTAAAATGCATACTATCATTTCGAACACCTAAATTATTTTATTGTGTACACTGTAATAGTTAACATGCAAATGATTGTAAATTTATTTATAATTAGTTCCATTTAAAAATGGGAATTAACTAGTCCTAGAAATTTCGTAAAGTAAATATTTGATGAAATAATGTAAAACATAAAATAAGTCGAAATAGTCAAAAAAATCTGGAAAAATACAACACCGTTTTTCTCCAGATAATAAAATTTGTGCTACAAAAAAAATTTACCTATATTCCTAAAATATCATAAGCTAAAATAGAAATATTTCAGGAATAAATTCAAGCCAATATATAAGTTGCATTCTCTTTCTCGATAGGTGGAACATGCTAAGTACACATTCCCTTTCCGTTCGGTATAGATTGCCGTCATAGAAGAAAGTTGAACTTAAAAATCGTTTATACTAAGATAGGAAGGGAAATTTCATCTCCTTAACATGCAAACATCTACCCGAAGTGCACCAGAGCCCTCATTCATGTATTTCTGATTTTGGAGTTCTGCGTCACGTATTTCTGGAGTGGTGTTAAAATATTGATAGCATCTTTTCTTTAAATATTTTTAGAGAGCACGCATTGGGATAAAACTGCGTGTGACTTGAGATTTTTGTTCTTAATTCTTTTCCTTCAGTTTTTTCTTTTTTTAAAAGTTCATTTGTTAACCTTTCAGCCGAGGGCGATTTTCACATTTTTGTGCAAAAAATCGCGAGCGTTATTAAAGAAATCAGCTGAATAAATAGAACGTAGTTGAAGGGTTCATGCAAAAGATTTCTAGGTATTCTAAATCAGATTTTGTGGAATATACCAGCCTAATATTATTAATTTAAATAAAGGGTTTGAAAGAGTAATAATATAGAACATCAAATTATAGTTTGGAAAATAAACATTTCCTGGAAGCAATATTATTTAGAATGAAAAACATTTCTAAGACGAGCTATTTCCTAGTAGCATAGTTGGTAAATATCTGCCTGTATTCAAATACATAATAAAATTCATGTGACGGGAAAATAACATTTTTCCGCTTTTAATATACTCTGAAAATTCAACGGGACGTTATTAAAGAAATCAGCTGAATAAATAGAACGTGGTTGGAGGGTTCATGCAAAAGATTTCTAGGTATTCTAAATCAGATTTTGTGGAATATACCAGCCTAATATTCTTAATTTAAATAAAGGGTTTGAAAGAGTAATAAAACAGAACATCAAATTACAGTTTGGAAAATAAACATTTCCTAGAAGCAATATTATTTAGAACGAGAAAAACATTTCTAAGACGCGCTATTTCGTAGTAGCATAGTTGGTAAATATCTGCCTGTATTCAAATCTTCTATACTAATAAACGGACAGGGAGAAGTCGGATCACGTGACAGTAACTCATCCGGGCGTGCACCGATCCTAGAAAAAAAATGGCCGACAAATATACAGGAAAATCGGTGTATTTTTTTTCTCATGAAAGTACATAAATGTTACATATTTGGAAAGAGCTTCGGAAACTGATAATTTTTTCTGCGTACACTTATTCTGTTAATTCAATAGTTTTAGAGATATTTTCATTCTAAAATCACTCACTGCTGAGAAACCAAATCATCTTTTGCAGTTGTGCTGCCATCTGTCGGCAGCGACGGGAATGAAAATGATTTGATTTATTCATTTTGATTTAATACATTTGAGGGCTTTTTTTTTCTTTTGTGGGGCCCGAAGTACATAAATATGTTACACGGATGGCTTGAGAGTAGCTAGGCGAAGCCCGAGCTTAGCCGGGCTTCGCCCGGCTAGTACATAATAAAATTCATGTGACGGGGAAATAACGTTTCCCGCTATTAATATACTCTGAAAATTCAACGGGACGTTATTAAAGAAATCAGCTGAATAAATAGAACGTGGTTGGAGGGTTCATGCAAAAGATTTCTAGGTATTCTAAATCAGATTTTGTGGAATATACCAGCCTAATATTCTTAATTTAAATAAAGGGTTTGAAAGAGTAATAAAACAGAACATCAAATTACAGTTTGGAAAATAAACATTTCCTAGAAGCAATATTATTTAGAACGAGAAAAACATTTCTAAGGCGCGCTATTTCCTATAGTAGCACGGTTGGTGAAATGTCTGCCTGTATTCAAATACATAATAAAATTCATGTGATGGGAAAATAACGTTTTCCCGCTATTAATATACTCTGAAAATTCAACGGGACATTATTAAAGAAATCAGCTGAATAAATAGAACGTGGTTGGAGGTTTCATGCAAAAGATTTCTAGATATTTTAAAACAGATTTTGCGGAATATACCAGCCTATTATTCTTAATTTAAATAAAGGTTTTGAAAGAGCAATAAAATATAGCACCCAGAAAAGATTAGGAGGCGGAAGGTATAAAATATATTTTGATTACTTTAGATACAATTTTGATTTTTTCAGAACACGTATAGAGTATTTAAATTCTTATTTATGTATGGGCCAGAAGATGTTACGGTAACTAAGTGATCTCGGTTGCTGGAATACGAGACTGAAATATTTCTATGAACACAAATGAACAAAGTTTCTCTTAATATTCTAAATTGCTAGGTTTATGAATAAGGCGTTTGAGAATGTAATACATGGTTATCGTAAAGGATGCTTATCGGATAGCGCCAATGGTTAATCCTTTTGGCTCTTTATCATAAAGGTAAAAAGCGCCAAAAGGATTTGAAGAATAACGCATCTAAAGAAATGGCATAAACAAATGTTTTTACTTAGATTATCTTTAAATGTGTCTAATTCAATGAAAAAAAATAACTTTCTTGTAGAGGACAAGGTAACTGCAAATATGTAAACGTGGTTAAAAGGGAAAAAATCGTGTTTTCATAAACACACATCTCTCTATTCTAAATAAAAGTAACTCCCGCTGCTGCCGCTGTCAAAAGCTTGTCACGCTATCTCCTCCGAAACCGGTGGGGGTATGGCGTCAAGAGCGATACTAATGAATGCAGAAAAATGGGGCGGACCAAAGTAAGACATGTCTCATCTTCGTCGGACTTTAAGTTTTTTTTTCATTTTATGTTTTGTGGGAAAATATTGATTTTTTCATTTTTAGATTACAATAACTCGCCAAAAAATGATCGTAGAATCTTGATCTCTTTGCAATCTAAAACTACAGACATTTCTCTTTCAAACTAGACCTCATTTGTTTACAAATATTTTTAAACAGACTAATATTTTCATCAAAAAATGAAACACAGTTTTTCAAGAAATATCGTCCCATATGTGTATGTAATATCGATGCTCCTCGGGTTTTTATCTTACAAAGAAAATACTTACATCATCTGGAAGCTGAAAGCTTTCTTATTCATATAAACCTCCTTTCAAATCTCTATCTTAAAATTTCGATTTTTAGTTGAATTTTAAAGCTGATAATTCAACAGTGATGGAAAGTTCTTCGCATAAGGGTGACAACAGTAAATGGATGGAAGCTGTTACATTGCCCGAGAATCACCCCTATGTATCTCGCTATTAGCCATAACAGAGGAGAGAGCGTAGCGAGCCTAGGGGCGAAGCCCCTAGTTAATTAAATTTTACTTAACCGATCAAATTACTAGGTTTAGGAATACGGTGTTTGAAAATATATTAATATGGTATTCATTACTTTAATTAAATGATTTGAAAAAAAGCCAATCCAATAAAACCCCAAAATCGAAGGAAATTGAAAAATCAAATATTTTAAATTCTGATTATCTCTAATCACGTGTATGTTGGTAAAAAATCATTTGCGAGTAGATGGTAAAAAAAAAGATGCAATTTTGCGCAATTTTCATTTAAATTATGTGATTGGATAATTTCTGTAAACATTCATGAGCTAAATTCAACTGCCTAATGAATCGTTTGGTTTACGAAAATTGTGTTCGAGGATACATTCCTGCGGTACTCTTAATTTAATTAAATGGCTTCAAGAAGAAAGCATTCGAAAAAACTCAAAAATTTAAAGGAATGGAATACGCGAAATTTCCTTTTTCGATTAATTTTGTAGGTCTAATTAGCTTCTGCTCGCAAGATCTGACAGAAATAACATGATGAATTGAACATATGGAGGAATCAGAGTTAAAGGGTACCGAGTCCATTTTTTGGCACTTTCGTACTAACGCTCCCATGATACAGTAGGGCATCATAACAAATAAATATTTTTCAATGAAGTTATAGAGTTTCTACTGCTCACTTCTACCCAGACCTGGGTGTATATAATTTGAAGTGGCACTCTATTTGAATTTGATGCAAACACAGTTTATACATGAAAGAATGTTTATTAAATTCATTGCACATATAATTGGCTTTTACAGCAATAAGCATACGTACACTTGTACGGAATATAAATACAGCTTTCAAGAACAATATATTTTCTATACTCACGAACAGTAAGTCAAACCAGCAGTACTGCCACGTAAACTTCTGGCCCGCTAAGCACTAGCGCAGGATAACACCTTTTCAACCTTAACAACCTCTCCTTTTCATTAATGACGCTGCGTGGTATTTATACTAAGCGCGTATGCCGAAATTAGCATATCTAAAGCAGCTTCTTTAATTCACTCAAAAGTTCGATTCTTGTGAATCGAATCTTGTGTATACCTTACAAAGTGAACTAAGGCCGTAGTATAAATTTTACGTTATTGACGCAGTAAAATTAAACAAAAGCCAATGGTTAATAAAAACAGCTGTTTAACTTAGAAATCAGTTTTCTGACTCTCACGGACTTGGTTCACTTTAACTCTGAACCCTCCTTAAACCGATACAATATAAATATACAATATAATAAATAGTTGTATGAAAAAGATAGGTAAACTAAATGGTATATATACTAGAATGTTTAAATAAATAAATAAATATAAATAAATAAATATATATATATATATATATATATATATAATATGAAACAATACCTTTTCAATTTCATTAATTAAACGCCTATTCGAAATTCTTCCATTTTATCTCAATAAAGTATCGCCACCTAATCCAAATTCTGATCTAAAGATAACCAAAGTAACCGATTAGATATTCCCCTAATACACGTGTAAAAGCTAAAGTTGTTTTTAAAAACAGTGTGACGCAATGTTCTAGTAAATTCGAGAGAATCCTCCGATGAGTTCCACGTGATACAAATTAACCAATTAAAAGTTTTAACACGCCCGCACCTCCTACGCAGACAGCGTTCTCCGTCCCTTTTTGTGTATCTTGTCTTGTGCTGCTCCGGCAGGTTCCGGAATAAGTAACTGTGAAACTGTGATTTCAGAGAAATGTTTGTGTGTTGTTCAAGTTTTTAAAAATGTAAGCTGTCCAGCAGAAATTCCAAGACATAAAGACCGTGTTATGATCGAATGAATGCCTTTGTCACTCAGACCCGGCTCCTTGTCTTGTCTAACGTATCGTCACGACTACTCCCTGACTATATGAAATTCTACGAATATTCTTACCTGATGTCCAACGGTTGTTCCGTTTTCATTTCACACACACACACATATATATATGTATATATATATATATATATATATATATACTAGCTGAAAACCCGCACTTCTCTACGGAGTACATTCAAATTAAATACAACGGCAAATGTATGCAATTAATGCCAAAAATATATATATATATATATATATATTTATAATAAATACGACGATCAATATATACAATTGATGTAGAAAAAAATATATATATTTATAAAAAAATCGTAAGGGATATTTTTATAGACAAAATAATGTCCAATCGTCTGCTGCATTAGCAAGAGAAAAAAATATTTTTTTGTCTATTTAGTTGTTATGCACGTGACGATAAATTTATTTAAAGTACCAGAAAAAGAAATCACGTGATCAGCATTTAATAAATTAAATTGTATAAACTAATCTTTAAAAATTCACCAGAAATCAGAAAATAGAGGTAAGTATTCGAAAAAAGATTTCATTTTAAAGGACTTTTTAGGATCTTTCTTGTGATATAAATTTTATAACCCTCAAATTATTATTTTAAATGCAAACTTAAAAAAAGTTACTAAAAGAGCTTAAAAATTTAATTTAAAAAAATCTAAGAAGAATTTTTCAAAAATCTCTCTTAGTGCACCCCTACACTATAAGAAGAATCGCCATGCAAAATTTCAGCCCTTTAGGTCCAACGGTTTGGTCTGTGCGTTGTATGTCAGTCAGTGTGTCAGTTACGGAACTGTTTTATATATATAGATATGTATAATTTGGTTTGGAAAGTCCTCTTGAACGGATAGGATATATTTCTCGATGATATACATTATAGCAAAAAATATATTGCTGAAAATATCACGGTAAGGCATTTGCAAGAAATGAAGCACTTTGATTCCTAGATATTGCAGTGAATTACAGCAAAACGACTCATGTGCATAGCTATTTTATTTACATGCAGTATTTTTTAAGGAAAAAAGATCTAGTTACACAATTAACACTTTTTTTCGTTTTGTGTATTACTTTACATAATGTTACATAAATGCATAAATATCCCTGTTTGACTTGTTATTTTGTATCCCTCTGTTTATGTTACAGTCCGATTCAGAGAAACATTTTCGATCAATATGACATCAGGACGCAATGTCAGTGTCACATACGTAATATTGCTCAAAAACTTAGAGATGATCGATATCATTACCCTTTACTTACAGCTAAAATGTATCTAGAAAACATAAACTCGAGCTGAAACTTAAATTTTTCATTAACCTTCAAAATCAACTGAGAGGCGGCCGAAGAGTTTGAACGATAAGTGTGAGGGTTTTTGCTATCATGCAAAACATGACTGTAATGCTTTAAAAACCAAACAAGTAACATTTTAAAAAATTGTAAAAAATTGCGTTGAGATAAAAAAAAATAAACATTAATCAAATTTAAATAGCATCAAAAATAAATTATTACGTTCCATAGCTTCTTAGAAAAAAGTTTATATAACTGAAACGAAAGAACAAATAATAACCCCACTGCAGATTTAATTCGGTCTTTAGAAAATGAAATTCGCTTATCAGTTTTATTTCTAAAATATTGGTAGGGAATAAATAAAACAATGCCCATTTTCGGATGTCGATGTACTCAAGCCAGGAGCAGATGATTAAGGAAATAACTAATATATCAAAGTTTCAATGCATTCGCACAGCATTGTTTGTAGGTTGTTCACACCACTTAAAAGTTTGTTGAATGGATATGATGTATAATGTAATGTATGGAGCTCCTCAGGCGAATGCCAGGATGTTTATTACAATTTTCTAAAATGAATCACATAAATTCACCAGAATGGATAGTAATATGCTTTGTGCAAGGGAATATATCATTAGTACAGAGAAATGGTTAGGATTATATTCAATTAAACGCGTGAAATTTCACATCATTACTAAATGTTCATAATATTAATATTTATTCATGTTGTTAACCCCTTAACAATCGCATAATTTTCTAGAAAACAGTAAAAAAAGTGCCTATTTTTTTCCCGGAGGATTCCATTTATTTCTTGATCTGCCAAATCTAGTTTTAAAAAACCCATCCCCAATTACATTATAAATAGTCTGGTGCTGGCATCTGGTGTGTAAAATAAGAAATACAAAATTTTCAGGGTAAATGAAAGGGATTGTTTTTAATCATTTTGGTTTGTTACTTTTGAACACTCCAGCCTGGAAATATAACGGGCCCGAGAAATAGAGGGCGACACCTCACCCCGTAATTTTGACGGAAGCGAGAAGGAAGGGGTTAAACGAGTTTTTGAATTGTTTTTGTGTGTAAAAGAATAATAAATAGCAGTTCATATAGAAAACATTTAAATTGTTTAGAAATTTTAATAATAAATCCCCATCCCAACCCTCAAAATGCCTCAGAATTATCCTAAGCACATACTAATTAAGAAGGAATTAGAGATGAATGTTTAGACACAATTAATGTGCTTTGATTCCATCTTAGATAATTTTCTGAAGTTTATCTGTTATGGTTTTGAAATATGTCTGATGAACGACCTCCAAATCCGTGAAGATTTAGTTTAAGGCTGTTGTGTACTAACCCTATTCCATTCGCTCACCTCAACATTTACCTATGGAGAAAATTTGTCTACTATTTTACAACTACATACATTCTGATAATCCAGTAAAAGTTGTCTTTACAGATAACCTGAACTTCCAACAGGATTAGTTTTAGAAATTTCGTTCCCCAAATGCATTGATGAGCGTTTAAAACACACAATACAAGATTTTTTTCCCCACACTATACAAGATTTTTTATAATTTAAATTTTAAAATATTATTTTCATTTTTTCAAAAATACGAAAAATGCCTCAAGGTATAAAATTTCTTTCTCTATTACGGAGTACAATAAAAAAAATCTTTTATCCAAGTCGGCAATCCTTGGTCACATTTTCCCATAGGTTAACATGGAGGTGAGCCATTCCAATGGGGTTAGTACACAGAAGCATTAACAGATGTACATACGCTAGCAATAAAGCAGCGTTAAAGTTTTCGGCGCTTAGTTTAGGGAACTCAGGTTATTCGCTTGAAGAAACCTGGAGGCAGAAGGAAGCCGTAAGTAGGTCCCTGTTTCTGCGATTTAAAATGTAATTGATTGGTAAAACATAGTGGAAAATTGCTGTTTAAGTTCAAGTTTTACGGAAGAAATGTGAATTTCTGCAGTTGAAATTTTTGACTTGAACAATGGCAATAAAAGCATTTATTATTATAATGAGGCCGAGAAACGCATAAGTATTTTAGAAACTTTTACAGAAATACATGTTTAAAAATATATAAAAATATATTTTATAACATCAAAAGGTATTGATAATTCTTTACTTTATTTATTCAAAACTTTTATAAAAAATACCTTTAAATAATAATGAGTTTTTTTTGTAAGACTTTTGACACATAATATCATAAAGTACAACTCATGACTAAAAATATATATGGTTTGCTGTTTACATTTACAATTGTAAATACATTTTATTATACATTTAACTGAACACTCATATTTTTCTGTATATCCACTTGAAGTTTATTCGGCATAAAAAAAAATGTTTTCCCATAAAACATTGCATATAGAAATTCACCTTGCATATAGAAATTCCTCTACATGGTGATAAGACTGTGTTAAAAAAGAATTAATGAATCTAATACATAAAAATTGTTATAATCTGGAAAGAGTAGCACAATATTTCTACCTTGCTGAAAAAAAGAGAAAATGAGCGAATATTAAAAAGTAACTAATTTTTGTTTAGACTCTGTATAACTTTATATTTTTCATGTTCCATTTAGGTATAACTGAATCACTGGAGAAATATGTAAAAAAAATTCTTTTTTAACTTTGTATTGTGGAAGACAAAAAGAAGCTAGTTCTGGAGAAATATTGAGATATTCTTGGCATCGCAAGAAAAGATGTAATATTTAGTAAATCATAATAAATATACAATGTGCTTGTTTGTAGACTTAGAAGAAACCCTAAAATTGCTTAGCAAAATTATATGATTTAAAAAAATTGAATTTGAAATGTTGCGGAAGTTTGTATGATAGCAATGTTGCAGTTGTATCACAGAAAAATGTATAGATTCATTAAATTTCTTTGACCTATTTACAGTAACAATAACAAATTTATATAGGTCTCAGTTTTCAGATGTTTATCACAGAACTTTAAAGTTACTAAAGACAAAAATACTGTACTAAACTTGATACATAGCTTGAGGGAATAAAAAACAGTTTGAAATCTGCAAGATAGTTATATATCCTAATATTCCATAAATGATATTGTTATGTTCGTATTTTTTCAAAATATATTTTGAGATATTTTGATTCACGAGATTTCTCTTTATTCTTTACCAATAATTTGCTCTTTATGTGTTTATCTTTTGAAAGTAAAATTAATACACTGATCAAAATCTAAAAGAATAATTTTTTCTTCAATATGATTAGGAGAGGGTAAGAAAATTAAGGATAAATCCTTCTGCAAAATTGAAAGACATACGATTTCAGTTATAAATCTTTACTAAAAAAAAGGGGAAAAAAATGAGAAAAAGGTTTGTAAGAAAAATATTTTCCCTTTACTTTATTGTAAATTACACATGGGCCATATATCGAGATAAATTAACTTTTTCTGTAGCAGTAATGTGCAATGAATATTTTGCATTTTCTTCTAAATTATTGTAGAACAAAAGTTACCATTTTATAACTTTATTCACTTGATAATTTTACAATGTATGCACTAAATATTGAAAGAATGATTTTAGAAATGGAAAGAAAAATGCTGAAACTTCTCAGCAATACGTAGGTTTTTGCAAAGAGAACTGAAGAATTTGTTGGAGAATATTATTTCGGAGATTATAAAAAGAGGGTCACTACAAATTTTTTAATAAAGTTTTAGCTATTGTTTTTATCAGTAACTCAAATTCTGTTGCTATTCAGTCTTAAGAGATGATAATTTTCGCTTTCCATTTAAATAATATTAAATCTATAAACTATTTCAAACAATTCGTTGATAAATATTTTAAATTTTGACAAATTATTCTTTGATAACTACGTTACTGATTTTGGGAAAAATTTTTCTGTGATATAAGTAGGAAATATCTATATATATATATATATATATATATTATTTCTAAAAGGTTTTTTTTGTTTCATCCCTTTTTCTCGCTTAATACTTAACCAATATCGATAAATGAGGTACCTTTTTAAGGATTAAGATTTCCGCTTCGTGCAAATTGCTAATTTTTTAATTACACATATTATTACTTGTTTAAAAATAGAAGTATAAACATTATAAACAATTTTTCTTCCCCTAGATGGCGTACTCGCTAGCTTTTTTTATTTTACCATTATCAATCAAACCGAACTTTTAAATTTAAAAATCGTTTGCTTTTATTATCAATCTGTTTATTTCATTAATGAGTTTCTTTATTGACAACATCCGCGTACGTGTATATTATTCTTTTTGCATGGGAAAAAACCACATATATTATTTCTAAAAGGTGTTTTTTTTTGTTTTATCCCTGCTTCTCCCTACATACTTAACTATAATCGATTAATGAGGTACCATTTTAAAGATTAAGTTCACCGCTTCTGATGAATTGTTAATTCAGAATGACACATTGTATTGTTTGTTTAAAAATGGAAGGGAGAAATTGACTTTTGCATCTAAAGTTCTTTCCCTGGATGCGTCGAAACGGCACAGTTAAATAGTGTGCACAAAGAGGGTTTGCACTCCACTTACGAACCATTGTTATTTGGCAAATAAGCAATTGCTACAAATGATCCGGTTCTTCTTCCCTCCTACAACAAACCACCAACCTCGCTATAAAATTTATCGTATTTTATTCGTATGCGAAAGGGTCGCACGAGCCAACTAGTATTTTATTTAATGAGTGAACAAAGTACTGTATCTATCTTAAAATACAGATTAAAAAATACATTATCTAGAAGCGGAATGATATAATTCCCCACGATGTGTGGCCAAGAACGAATCTATTGTAAAGGCTGCTGAGGCAGGGGTAAATAGGGGCTTGTAAACCAGGAGGAAATAGAAGAATAGCTGTCGGTGTGGCCATTGATAGCGATCTAAAGTCTATAAATATTGCAGGATGGATGGTCGTTTTTTTTTGGCCCACAGTAAAACCTTCAGATGATAAGGGTCAAAGTGGTATTGCAAATGAAAATTATGGTGGGGAGGTACTTCGTGGACTATGGACAGGGGCAGTATAATAAGGAACCAATTGGGGCAGGAACTACTGAGAGATAAACAGCCTACTGCCCATTGAAAAAGAGGGGCGGGCCAGAATGCCCCCCTCTGTAAACGGACAACAGCCCCTCCAAGTACGAGAGGAACAGGAGAGGAGATCCAGATTTATCTCAGACTTTTTTCTTAGAGCTCAGATGATAGAGAGTCTAGGAGAAGTACCAGTAACCCACCAAGATGTTCCTGTATATGACGTGATTTTGGATTCCTGTTGTCGATGCCATCTTTCATCGCTGCATACTTCAGCTGTTGTAAGTGCCTCCCCATAGACTCTAAAAATCATTACTTTGACCATATAGTTTGCCTCTGCTTCTGAGTTCTCGTATGTAAAATGTTAATATGAAAGGAAATATTGTGCTTGTAGCAATTACAATTTAATTGAATTTTGTGATTGATTAAATAAATGTATGTTAAGAGCCAATGCTCTGTCTTCCTTACTTGCTCCAACACATTCATGCATCCATTGTTTTAAGGTTATTAATTGCCTACACATTACAATTACGTAATGTCTGAACTGATATTTATGATTTCTCAATAAACTTTTTTATTATTACATATTTCAGATCTATTTAAGTACATCAAAATGCAATATAATTATAATAATTGTTCTACTATACAATAAGTAAAAATAAGCAAATTGAAATATGTAGAATTTTTAAAGCCCATGATATTTATTTTCAGTTGCACGTGCGAAATATGAATTTTTAAATTTTTTTTTTAAAAATGTAAATTAAATTGAAAAAAATTATTTGTGCCTAACATTCACTAATTGCACAATTATTGTTTTAGCTAATTTCTATCAATACATGTTCAAAATATTCATTAATTTAATGATAAACGTAATGGAAAATCTTGAATGAAGAGAAGAAAAATAATATGCCTTAGTTCTCAAAACTAATTACTGTTAATAATATCAAATATTATTTTAATCTTATCATTTAATAGACGTAAATAGAAGAAATAAATTTGCAAAGAAATAAAGGGTACTATTGAACCGATAGCTATCGAACTCTCTCTCTGTTTATGAAACTATATAATCAGATTATAAAAGAACATCTGTTATAATTATGCATTTAATGTTTAAAAATATCCTTTCCAAAACATCGTGAATTTATTTAGAAACAGTAACACCTATCTCTTAAATTTGATTCTTAATAAATAATTCTGCAATAAATATATGCGAATCACACTTTTGGCACCGTATCTTATATAGAATATATACTTTATGCTGTTTGCTTACTTTACAGTATTGAAAAAAGGCCCCCATTCTCCATCGTGGTGTTAACACTAAATTACATATTCGAGAAAATTCTTCAACGAAAGATAATTTTAATGTCTCACGAGTAGGAAATTTAACGTAATATCAGAATAGTATTTATTTCAAAATACTAGATCACATTTCTGAAAAATATATTTAAACATAGGTAAACATTTTGCACAATTTTATTTTCAAATATATATGGTTATTTATATGATTACCAACAAATCCGTTTACCCCTGAACATCAAAACTGAATTTTTTATTTTTATAGTATAAGGGTAGATTTTTTTTGTAACTGATAATTTTTATAAAAAAAATCATCACCAAACCACATATTGTTTTTAAAGTTATGTCCTTACGACTTAATAGGTTAAATTTTCTTATTATTCGTTTATTTGTTTTTGAAATGTCTGTTGTTGTTGCTAATGACCTACCTGGTCTATCAGTGCCAGACCAGGTCTATGAGTCCATATATAACCTCAGGATGTCCAATAATACGCAACGATCGGTAATAAACTTTTCCCTGGATAAATCATAAAGGTAGGATGTGACCAGGAATGGCTTGCTCATCATTACACTTTTTACAGGTGTGGGAAGGTTTTGTTTTTTCGATCAAATTTTAGGTGCCTCAAGTGGCCACTTGCAAACCTAGATTTTTCAAGTGGCCACTTGAGTCTGCTCAGCTCTATCATCCTTGAAGATAAGAGTCCTATCAAAGCAGACACCAACGTACCAGTCATAGACCGGGGGAGATCTGATACAGGGTGTCTGGGCTAAAGGTAACCAACAGTCATGACTTATTTTTACGGAACTACCCATTAGAATTTAAAAAAAATATTATTTAAATAGAAAGAACTTCTCACCAAGTTTTATTATCAATCACAGACTTTGATCATAGTATCAATGATTTCGATCTGTGCACCTTTTGTAGCACGGCAAACGTCTAAATGGTAATCCAGTTCTCTCTAAGTGTTTCGTAGCATATCAGGAGTTATTATACGAATTGCTTGAATGATACGCTTCTTCAACTCATCCACACTTTCAATTTTTGGTTTATACAGAACAGATTTAATGAATCCCCAAGCAAAAAAGTCTAATAACACCTGTTATGCTACGAAACACTTGGAGAGAACTGGATTACCATTTAGACATTTGTCATGCTACAAAAAGTGCACACATCGAAATTTATGACTCTATGATCGAAGTCTATGATTGATATTAAAACTTGTTGAGAAGTTCATTCTATTTAAATAAAAAAATTAAATTCTAATGGATAGTTCCGCAAAAATAAGTCATGACTTTTGGATACCTTTAGCCCGGACACCCTGTATTAGATCTCTCCCGGTCTATGACTGGTACGTTGGTGTCTGCTCTCATAGAACTCTTATCTTCAAGGATGATAGAGCTGGGCAGACTCTAGTGGCCACTTGTAACCTCTAGGTTTGCAAGTGGCCACCTGAGACACCTAAAATTTGACCGACAAAACCTTCCCACACCCATAAAAAGTGTAATGATGAGCAGGCCGCTCCTGGTCACATCCTGCCTTCATTATTTATCTAGGGAAGACTTTATTTTATATAGATTTCGTTTATATACAACGGATTTAATGAATCCCCGAGCAAAAAAGTCTAATATCGCCTAATATGCTACGAAACAATTGGAGAGAACTGGATTACCATTTAGACGTTTTTTGTGCTACAAAAAGTGCACACGTCGAAATATATGATACTATGATAGAAATCTATGATTGATATTAAAATTTGGGGAGATGTTCTTTCTATTTAAATAATTTTTTAAAAATTTTAATGAGAAGTTCCATAAAAATAAGTCATGAATTTTGGATACCTTTAGCCCGGAATCCCTGTATTAATCATTGAACTGTGTAGTTAAGATCGTACTGCTAGGATATTTAGTATTAAGATAAAATTGTTTGTGCATTTTAGTGTCAAATTGCATTACTACTTAAAATTTAAAAATTTTAAATACCTTGTTCTCTTATCCTTGTACGATGACAGATTTTATAACGGTTTATTTCAGTTCGTATTTTTTTTAAACTTTGTTTCCCATAAATCACAATTTTATAGAAATATAAAAACTGGCGCTTGGAATCCACTCAATAATTACATTTTTAGTTTATCATATTAAGTATCATTACAATGGCATAACATTCCCTTTATTCAACTGGCAAAGCTGCTTCATAATTTTCCGTAAGAGATCCGACATGTTCAACACAGTTGCAAATATGTAACCAATGAGATCAACAATTGCTCAATTCAGTAAGCGTATAACCTCACAGGTAAAAAGAGTATCCATCAAAAATCTCAAAAACATCTCTGCGTGAGACAACGCTCTCTGTTTAGGGCCTCGTATTCCCATTATCGATTGAAGCCTCATTAAGTCGAGAGTGAATCGAAATCGATTTCATCCGTGTCTCTAGACTCGGATGTATTATTAGGCAGTTCATTCGGGAAACTGTTTCTAGTAAACGATGTAGAGCAGAATAAAATTAAAGTTTTCAGCGCTTAGTTTTGGGTACTCGTGTTACTCGCTTGAAGAAACCGGGAGGCAGAAGGAAGCCGTATGTAGGTCACTGTTTCTGTGATTTAAAATGTAATGGATTGGTTGATACTTAGTGGAAAATTTCTGTTTAAGTTCAAGTGTGTGCTAAAGTGTTACAAAGTAATTCTGTGAACTTTTTAAACTCCATTAAAAAATGTGAAAATGATGCAAATAAACGATACTGATGGACAATAATGATGTGTAAATTTTGGAATAATAAGCGAAGCCCTATGATGGCCAGAAAGCATGAAATGTGGTTATCTGTTTGGACTCCACACAAAGAATTTTAAATTCTTTGATACAAGTTGGGAGAAATTGCTGAAAAATTCGAAAATGTAATTCGAAAGTGCAAGCTGGTACAGGAGGAAAACTCATACATCTGTAGGAACGAGGAGAGAAGACAAAGTTCGACTTTTCAGGGAAGAAGACAGAAAGAACAAAATATTAAAAAAAGAAGACTAAAAATGATTGGGAAACCCACATTAATTAAACAATAAAAAAAGTTAGAGATGCAAATCACAAGTAAAAGAAACAAAGTAAATTACAGAATTCTAAATTAGAAGATACCAAAGAGAAAGGAAAATTGAGAGAGTATAAAATTGATTGGTTGATTTTTGGAGTGTCTTTTCCCCACATCTAAATAGACTGCGTCCTGCAATTTTTTCCAAAAAGCTGCGAACTAGAAGTGAGACTAGCTGAGTCAGAATCCGACACAGGTTCAGGTTTATCTGCAGTAGGGTCGAGGATATAGAACAGACTTAAAAATTCATTTCTCATTCATAAAGTAGCTTTTTGCAAAAAAAGTACCTAAATATTTAAGATATTTTAAATATTAACTTTAAACTACATTTTTAGTGTTTGCAAATGTATAAAATGTCTCTTTACTCTTAAAAACACTATCTGGCCACTATCTTAAATACACTATCTGGCCAAAAGTATCCGGACGTCCAGTGGTACGGACTCGGAGAGTCCTGAGGCATATATTTATATGATATTGGTTCTCTTTTTGCATCGATGACAGCCTGCACACGTCTGGGGAGACTTTACACCAGTTTTTGAAAGGTGTCCATAGGAATTGACTTCCAGTCGTTCATCACAGCTGAAGTGAGTGCTCGCAGTGAGGATGGTCGATTTGGCTGGCTACGTAATATGCGTTCTAATTCCTCCAAAAAGTGTTCAGTGGGATTTAGATCGGGGCTCTAAGAAGGTCAGTCTAGTTTTTCAACCCCATTTCGTCAAACCATGCCTGAGCAAGTCTCTATGTGTGAATGGAGCAATTATCCTGCTGGAAGAGAAATGCGCCTTCCTCGAAATATTGCCATAGAGTTGGGAGAGCAGCATTGTCCAGAATGTTCACACACATCTCAGAGTTTATGTTTCCAACTACAGGAACTAAGGACCCACGGAAAACCATAAAAAACACCTCCACACCGTGATGCTGCAGCCACCAAACTTAACAGTCGGCACAATGCAGTCATGTCAGTAGCGCTCGCCGGGCATTCGCCAAACTCAGACGCACCCATCGGATTGCCAGATTGTAAAGCGAGATTCATCACTCCACAGAACATTTTTCCACATGTCCACAGTCCAATGACGTTGAGCTTTGCACCATTGCAATCGACGCTTCGCATTTTCGGGAGTGATGTTCGGCTTGTGAGCGGCTGAACGACCACGGAATCCCAGGTTTTTTAACTCTCGACGAACAGTCCAGCTGCTACCATTAACGCCTGATGAACTTTGGAACTCCTAAGTAATTTCAATCAACGAGGACTTGCAATTCTGTTTCACTACCCTTTTCAGAGTTCTACGGCTGCGCTCACTAATTATTTTCGGCTTGCCACTTTGTTTTTCTGCAGTTTCACTGCCTCGACGTTTCCACTTCACGATTACATCCCTCACAGAGAATTTTGGCTTCTGTAGAATGTCCGAAATTTCACGAACTGATTTCCCACAAAGGTGGCATCCCACTATAATGCCACGATCAAAGTCAGTAAGCTCCTTTGACTTACTCAATGTCTCACAAATGCATAAATTTGACCTGAGAAATCACTACCAACACTTTTATAGCTTTCGGTTACGCATCAAATTACGTCACCTGTCAGATCCACTTCTTTAGGGGGGGGGGGTGTCCGGATACTTTTGGCCAGATAGTGTACGAAGCGAAATTAGCTTCAATCCCGGGTCATGCTCAGATTTACTCACACTCAAAATCACTCGGGCTTAAAAGCTTACCTCTATAGCTAACTTTCTTGCCAAGAGCAAATCTCGAACGCACGTAGACGATAGGGTACAGTAAATGCAATAATATGGAAAATTTGTCTCAACTATCCTATTAAATAGAGACGTCAGGAACATTTATCAAAACCAAAGCATATACGTAGATGGCGAAGTTTCCGGAAATTAGCAGTAGATGGCAAAGTTTTCACCGTTACAGACTTATTTTAATTTATATCCAAACTTTGAAGATTGCACAGCAATCACGGGATAAAGTTTGCTTTATTTGTAAATATCTTGAATGCTATTTTATGTATTTTTTAATGTGCTCTTTCAGTTTTATCTATGTAAGAAAAAATGCAATCGCGCCAAGTTGCATCGTTAAGACATCCACTTAAAATCTGAGATTTGACGTTTCTGGGAGATAAAAGCAAATTATAATAACATTTTTAAATAAACACTTTATATATAAAACAACTCAGGGTTTTTGCCTGGTTAAAACAATGGGTGAAATGAGACGAAAGTGACATATAATACAAAACGAAAAAAATAGGTCTAGGAACAGACTTAATTAACTAGGTATGTGCTAAATTTACTGATACTTTTTTCAAGTGTCAAAGCACCTGCCACTAAGATTGAAGAGTATAATGTTCTTCGCATTTACGGGTCATCCATTGAGGCATCTTACCACTTCTTATCCTGCATGATGAAGAGCTGCATCAGTTAATCGCAGACCAGCTGCCTATCTTTCGTTCTATCGTGGAATTTTTAAATTTATTATTTGCAATATGTTTGTTCTTCCCAAGATTTTTGTGAGAGAAATACGAAAGGAAGATTCTATAACAAAAATAACATAAAAAGTAGTAAAAAACAACTTGGATACCGGAGCCACAGTACTTGAGAACTCAGCTTTCTCGAACAAAGGCGATACAACATTTCAAAGCTAGGTTATGATATTTGCAAACATTTCACATCGACTCTCCTTATAGTAACAAACTCTCTATCTTGACTGCATTTCCCTCTCTTTTTCCGATTGAGAGAGAGAAAAAGATTTTCCCTCACATTTTCCATCTGCCAAAAGCATTTAGCAGAAGGGAGTACTGAACTCAAGACCTTTTGAACTTTTCTGGACATACATACCATTACATCATTCATTACATCATGATACTTCATAATTAACCTCACGTCTTTCACTATTCAATTAAAGAAATAAACTGAAGAAAGGTATTAAGCTACGACCGGAATGAATTGAATAAATAAACGATTGAAAATAATATGGAATGTAAAGATCAGTCATTGAATGAATGAAATGAATAAAGAACATCTAATCAATGAATTTGAGCCAAATTCATTTCAAAATTAATAGTTAAGTTAGTGGAAAAGTGAGCTCTCTCTTATTGAATATTATCATTATATAAATTGAGTATTTGAAATATAAATAATTAATTAAGGAGAAAAATAATCTGTCAGCGTATGCAATTATTGATAAAGTCCATGTAATAAACGCAAATGCAATAACTGTTAATTTGCGAAAAAAGCGAGTTGGTTGATTGTTTTGTTTTAGAGCGCTACGATCAACTTTTGCCACACAAGGGCTCATAAGACTGAGACCTATAGTTCGAAGTTGCATCCGAACAGCTACAATAATCTATTCCAAGGGTTGAGTATGCGTTTCGGCACTTAGATGCGTTGCCAAACAGTTCCATGGGCAACGTATCTCGGAATACGCCATACGGCTAGTAACTATAAAGCCCTTTACACAAAAATTTTTGTAACTTCATTTTTTTTAATTTCTAACACCTCATATTTATATTTATACTATTGAGGAAAAAGTAATCTAGTTAGAAATATAATTTAAAATTTTCTGTATTTAACAATGGTTCGTTCACAATAAGGACGCCGGCGGGTATGATATGTAGATTGTAGGACAAGGTCGATGAAATATTCTTAATCTTGCCCATACAGCAGAGTGTAGCAGTCGTTAGATATCCAGTAAGGAAGAATAGAGATTTCAAAACTAAAACGGTTTTATTAAAGTACTTGAAAGACTAAATAGCAACATAACAGTAGGCTTCTTGCCACGTAATAATCTTCAAAAAGAATGGAGTTAATACAACACGGCAGCGAGACAACAAGGTAGAAAAACCTCCTCATTCTACTTTTGACTTTCCTCTTTATGCATAGGATGGAACTTTAATAGTAGCAACTAGGTATGTACAAAGTATAGAGAAGAGTTACAGGGGTAAAACTTTTGTAGCCCTTCAAAGTAGTAACCAGCATTGTTTAGCACCCGTTGCTAATGTTTCGGAAGCTGCAGGATGCCGTTGGCAGCACCTAATCTGTTGATCCTTCGAATGGAGCGGACTACAGCTTACAGAATCTCTGATAGAATCTACGGAGCGGTTCCTTCATCTTGGGGATGAGATCGCAGTCACGGGGACTTAAGTCCGGGGAATATGGGAGAAGGTAGAGCACTTCCCAGCCCCAGCGAGCAAACACATCAGTCACAGTGTGCGCACAAGCATTTTCCTTCCATCAGTACGAGGCAACAAATTATTTCGTACGATAGACCGGTAACTAAAACGTGGCTGTATTCATCGTGGCTGTATCACTGTGTAGTTCATGTTTGTGGGAAAAGTGCATTCGCTCTGAGGTAAGGCAGATATGTGATGCCCGTGTGGTGTAAGCTTCTTTCCTGGATTCTGCTGCATAGGGGGCTCTACAACAGTGTTGCCACTATTGAAGTTCCATCCCTCGTATATTCCTACCGTTCGCTCTGGAAAGGAATCGGCTGATGACGTAACAGCATGGCGAGTATGGTCATTTGCATTTTCACTATCCAACATAGATCAAGGGAGCCGCGAGTCTAAACAGTTTGAGAACTATTCTAATAGTATTTGAGATCTATTCTAATAGTAAGACTCGAACCCACAGGCTCTGAACCGAATGTCAGTGCTCTAAGTCATCACCTGGTCCACGAAAACTCGAGGTATAAAGCCAGTTATATGAATTACCTCCATACAACACGAAATTCTTAACTTTTTCTAGGCTAAGATAATAAAATTCAACAATTTCACTCCGTTAAAAAAATGAAATAAATTACAAGAAATATTCAGTTTGAGTTTTGAGAACTCCATAACAGAGTAAACCGTGGTTAAAAATTGACTAATAAAGAACTGAAAAACATATCTGTCAGGACTTTGTTGGTAAATAAACAGTATAGTAAAGCCACATAAAAACTATAAACTGAGGAATAAAACTGATATTATAAAGTTGTTCTCCTATGCTACGGCTGATAATTTATTGAAAACACAGGAAATATTTTCCATTCATATCTATAAGGTTAACCAGACATACAAAGGCATTAATATCTATGTAACTATATTCTTCTGAATCAGTTTCGAAAAATACATAAAACCAAGGACTCTTTCATGAAAGAATTGTGATACGATAGCTAAACAACAAAATCACTAACCTGTATATAGAACTAGAATTTGTGGGTACAAGTTCCGTGATTAAAAAGGGTGTTTTAAGTCTTCCGGAATCGGTTTATATCTTTAAGTCTGTTGAAGGCTTGTGCGACAAACGATGTATGGCGACAGCCAGCCACCCTTGTAAATAAGAAAAAAACATGAAAAATCCTGCTTTCTGAATAATTTTATTTTAGTTCCGTTATTTTAAGGCTAAAAGGAATAGTTAAAGCTAGAAATATTGACAAAGGCGCCTGAAGAGCTTCATCGTGGTGTTTACGTGCACCCTGACTTCCTAGATGTGAGATTTTTTAGCCACGAGTATTCATTGCTATTACAAAAACTGTCGCATTTGTTTGTATGTTTGTATATATATATATATATATATATATATATATATATATATATATATATATATATATAATATTTTATTTTATTTTATTTTATTACTTATTTATGTTTTCTTCCGAAGCCCAGGTTGGAAACGCGAAGCCTGCTCCTCTGCACTTGGCAGTTTTGGATCTATTAATAAATAGCAATGCAGGTAGATATACATTTTTTCATATTTCTTTGCTTTACTTACTAGTTAATGTATATGCGTTTCGATATATTCTTTCCATAATTATAAGAAAATAAACTGATATAGAATGAAAAAAAATCAAAATACGAGTAAACCCAGTTAAAATATTAGTAATTTCATTCGGTGAATACAGATTTTACTCCTTTTTTTCTCGATTAATCTTTTTTAATACCCTAAATCAGGAAGGTATTTTTTTTTAAATGATTCTAAAAGGACATCTCAAATAGCTTCGAAAATAAAACTTTCTTAGAAATGCCAAATTAAAATTCGAGTATTTCTAAACGAGTGCAGGATGTACTGGATTTTGTTTAGCAATATTAAGGAAAAAATACGTCTTTCAAGCTCCTTTCAAAATATTTTATGGTTGACGAAATTCTACATTGCTTGAGGTTCCTTCACTATTATGTGACGAAAGTTTAGTTGCCCAGGGTTTTCAGTTTCGCTCTATCGTATCTCGTACACTGAAGAGAAAAAGCTGGTACAGGCATGCGTATGCAAATAACGGAGACATGCAACCAATCAGCGGAACCCGATACGGTCGGAAAGCGAAAGTATATGACAACAGATGTCTGGCGAAGCTGTTAGATTGGTTCCTGCTGCTACGGAGGCAGGTTATAACGATTTATGTGACTTTGAACGTGGCGTTATAGTCAGCGCACGAGAGATGGGACATAGCATCTCTGAGGTAGCGATGCAAATTGGATTTTTGTGCACGACCATTTCACGGGTGTACCGTGAATATCAGGGTTCCGGTAAAACATGAAATCTCTGACAGCGGTGCGTCCGGAAGAAGACTTTGGAAGGACAAGACCGTCGACGACTGACGAGAATCCTTAAACGAGATAGATGTACAACACTTCCTGAAATTGCTGCGGATTTCTGTGTTGGGTCATCAACAAGTGTCAGCGTGAGAGCTGTTGTAAGGACCGTCATTGATATGGGCTTCCGGATCCACAGGCCCACTCGTGTACCGTTGTGAAGTTCACGGCACAAAGTTTTACGCCTCGCCTGGGCCCGTCTACACCTCCATTGGACTGTTGATGACTGGAAACACGTTACCTGGCCTGACGAGTTTCGTTTCATATTATATC
Organism: Dolomedes plantarius; assembly: GCA_907164885.2. Classification (NCBI taxonomy): domain Eukaryota; kingdom Metazoa; phylum Arthropoda; class Arachnida; order Araneae; family Dolomedidae; genus Dolomedes; species Dolomedes plantarius. Next base: position 44,955,813 of record OU015497.1, on the reverse strand, counting down.
GGGCGGATGGAAGTGTACGGGTATGGAGACAACCTCATGAATCTTTGGACCCTACGTGTCAACAGGGAACTGTTCAAGCTGGTGGAACCTTTGTGATGGTATGGGGCGTGTGCAGTTGGCGTGATACGAGACCCCTGATACGTGTAGAGACGACTCTTACGGGTACAGAAGCATCCTGTTCGATCATCTACACCCATTCATGTCCATTGTGCATTCCGACAGACATGGACATTACCATCAGAATAAAGGGACACCCTACACGCCGAGAGTTGCCACCAAGTGGCTCCAGTGTCACTCTTCTGACTTTAGACAATTCCACTGACCACCTAATTCCCCAGACATAAACATTACTGAGTATATCTGGTATGCCTTGCAACGTTCCCCCTCGCACTACTAGGGATTTGTGGACTGCCCTGCAGGATTCATGGTGTGAATTGTCTCCAAGATACCTTCAGACATTAGTCAAGTCAATGCTACGTCGTATTGCAGCACTTCTGCATGCTCGTGGAGCCCCATCATGATATTAAGCAAGTCCATACCTGTTTTTCTGGCTCTTTAGTGTATTTAATATATTCTACTGTTATTGATTCCTTTATGTATTATTTTTCTAAACTGAATTTCAAGATACAAAATCACAGCTCTTAACTTCTAGTACTTTTCTAAGGTCATTGTAATAGCAGCAAAATTTTCAGTTTTTAACATATATTTAAATGTACTGCGAAGGTTGCTCAAAGTTTCATAATATGAAATATTGCAATGTGTTAAAATTCTTTAACCACGGCCGAGATTCAAAATATGTAGTTATTGTTTGCCAATACGGGTCACTTGCCAATAAAGACATTCGCACTTTAACCGTAAAAATCGTTGGTTCCTTTCAAAGGGGGAATTGTATAGGTGCCAACACCCACCCCTGGTGCCACCTCAATTTTGACCGAGTACCCCCTGGGTGTACTCGGTCTAGAGGTTGGGGACTCATACCTTCTCAAGCCCTCTCTGACCTCATAGAGAAACTTTTCGGTCTACGGATTTCGCACGCCCATGTCTGGCCTAGACACGAAGATATTTAATAGTGGACGTCGGGATTTGGACTGTGCCCTCACAGCCCCGTACGCTTAAACCGCCAACTCAAAGGTAGATCTTTCGACCTGAATTGGGTTGTTCAAATAATTAAGCTACCCTGGTGATGTGAGGAATGCTCTGCATGTCTTACCTGATATATTCTTCCTTTTCACTTAAGGCTGCTGTGTACTAACCCTATCGGATTCGCTTATCTCAATGTTAACCTAAGAAGAAAATGTGTCTACTTCTGAGAGCTACATAAAGGCTGATAATCCAATGAAAATGGTATTTTCAGATAGCGTGGACTTTTCAGAGCCTTGCAACAGGATTGATTTTATAAATTTCGCCTACCAAAGGAATTTAGGAGCGTTCAAAACACACTATACCAGATTTTTTCCCCGAATGATTTAAATTTAAAAATATTATTTGCATTTTTTTTTAAACAAAAAATATCCAAAGGTGCAAAATTTCATTCTGGATTACGGGGTACAATTAAAAAAAAATCTCTCAATCCAAGTCGGTAATCCTTGAACACATTTTTTCCATGGGCTAACATTGAGGTGAGAGAATCAAATAGGGTTAGTACACAACAGCCTTAATATTTCGCAACATGGCCGCCATGTTATATCACGTAAACAAACGCATACGACCAGCCATTCTAAGTGGGTTGCCACAAAATAACAAAATCTCCCCAAAATCGCATGGTTACCACGCCATACACAAAATCGCCAAACTTGGCAGGAAGGTGCGTCTTACAAAGCTACACCCAGAAAGAAACTCTAATATATACGGTAACACATCTGTGAATTTCCAGTTATTGCCTATTATATTTTTTTTGTATAATTTTTTACAATTTGTCAAAGTTTTTTGGGACACCCTGTATTTTGCTCTTTATTTTTTTAGTAACAAAATTTCTAATTGTGCAAGTATTTTTTACTTATGATCTTTATAAAACGGCTCATTTGTGAGAATGAAATCCTCATAAAACGGGAATAATTATAATAAAAATAAAAATCTGTGTAACAAAAACCTTTAACCTTTAGCTTAGGGGGCCCATTTTTCCAATTCCCTCTTAAGAATGGAAAATTTTGTGTGTGTGTGTGTGTATATATATATATATATATATATATATATATATATATATACAGTGGAATCCCGATCTATCGTTTTTCAAGGGACCGATTGAAATGAACGATAAATGCAGGAAAACGATAGATGCGGAAACATAACAAAGCAATATGATCGTTGGGACTGGATAAAATGAACGACACATACGGAAAAACATATATATATATATATATATATATATATATATATATATATATATATATATATATATATATATATATATATATATATATATATTTATATGTTATATATATATATATATATATATATATATATATATATATATATTCTTGGGCCAGTATTCTTGGGATATGTTTTGTCCCACCCCGTAAGGTAAAGGTTTAATAACCCTATTTTTTGTGTCGTTGTATTTAAAACCTTTGTCCTAAGTAAACTCCTATACACAGCTAAATAGCACGTAATTTTCCAAAGTTTGCAAATGCTAATGCGTTTCGGTATCAGAAAACATATTTTAGTAAGTGCTTCATAGCACATTTCTATTTCCGAAACCGCGGAACACCCTTATGGAATCAATCATTATTACGAGAAGCATACGTATTTAGAGAAGATAATTCATTTTGACCACGTGTAAAACGTACTGTTATTCCAAAAGGCAAAATTAGTCGAAGAAAAAAAAAAACACTGTGTCGTTCATCCTTCCTTAAAAGCTGGCAAAGAGTAGCCTGAAATAATGAGAATTTATTGTGCTATAAAAGTTTTCCTCGGCGCATCTCAAAGAAGCGCAATTTTAGCCAAATTTCTAAACATTAACTCAGCAACGCCATCTGTATGTAGTTCGACGCATTACTGCAATTTCCAGTGCAATTTGTCTCTGCCAGTTTTCTTGCGAATTTGTTATTTTCTTTTCGCCCAGAGAAAAAGGACTCGCTGCCGTCTCTAATGGCAAAGGAGAGCAGGTGAAAGATATGAAAAATGGCGACTAAAAAATTCAGGTGTTTGTTTCATATTTTCTCAGCATAAATATTTATTTCATTGTAGACTGGGAGCATATTTTGCACTTGAGTAGCATGATGTCTGCTGAAACGGTGCTGAAAATGTCGCTTTTAAATTACCCCTTTGTCTTCTGTTTTGCGCAAATATTTAAGAGGATTTTTCTTAAGAAATAATATCTCTTTATTCAAAGAGATTTAATTTGTTATATAAAGGGTAGCACAAATGAATGACCGGATTTTAAAAATTGTAAATATTTTCGAAACTATTATTAATATTACAATAAGTGATACACAAAATTAAAGAAAATATACCAAGTTTTTATTCCATCGTTGGTAACACGTAGCAAATTTCTGGACATGTTGCAAATTTGGTTATTTTCCCAATTGATGAGGAAAGCACAAATTTTGTGTTTCAACAGAATGGAGCCCTAGCCCATTGGTCTTTGCATGTACGTGCTTACTTAAAGTAGCAGCTTCCACACCGATAGACGGGGTGTGCAGGCGACAGTGATTTACCCTTAATCACATGGCCACCAAGATCCCCGGACCTTACGCCATGTGATTGCTTTTTATGGGGTTGCGTCAAAGACACTGTTTATTCACCACCAATGCCGAAAACTCTGCAAGAACTGAAGAAACGCATTTGTGCAGCATTAGGAACCATTGACATGTTGATACAACAAAATGTGTGGAATGAACTTAATTAGATATTTGTCGAGTAACAAAAGAGTCACACATGGAACATTTGTAACTGAAAATAAAACTTGATACATATTTTTTTTATATTTAGTGTATAACTTATCGTAATACTAGATTTATTACCCGGCTTCGTTCGGGATTCAGCTTCTGTTATTTTTTTTCAATGATTAGCCTCATGATATGATGTTCCAAAGTTATAACAACTCTTATACAAATTGATTTAACTTTTTCAGTAATAAAAAATTCATTTATTAACTAATTTGTTGTTATTTTAATACTTGCCAGTACACAATATGTTTTGTATCTTTTTTATCATTTGCGACAATGTATAATTCTGATTGATTCCTTGCTCTAGACACTCCCACATATAGCTGACCATGCGAAAAAAATTATTCTGTCAGATCCAGTCCAGTGCTTTCTTCTTTTTGAGCATTTCAAAGCATTAATTTACAGCTAGTTAGTAATGTTTGAATGGATTTATTATTATGGAAAAATAATCAATAATGTTTGAATGGATTGAGAACACATTCAATAATAAAACACAGCAAATCAGATAATTATTATAGAAAAAGTATATACACATATTTCATGCTCGGAATTCTTACTCAAAACTAAATCGTCTGCTACGTTTCAATGCCACCTTCAGACTTTCTTAATTAGAATACACACGTATTTCATGATTGTAATTATTTCTCAAAACTAAATCGTCTGCTATGTTTCAATGTCACTTCAGTTATATAAATCTTCTAACATAATTCGGAAATGGAACGTAGTAGCGGGATGAAAATAGTCACATTCATCCTGATTTTCCAAGAACATTAAACCGTTTAAATTTCATCAAGGTAGGGCTCACGGTTCTTGTGACTCACACATACAGACACAACCAATTTTCCGTTTCTCCTTTATATATAATACTAGTTGAAAACCCGCACTTCGCTTCGGAGTACATTCAAATTAAATACAACGGTCAATGTATGCAATTAATGCCAAAAAAATAAATATATATATGTATTTATACTAAATACGACGATCAATGTATACAATTCATGTAAAAAATATATATATATTTATAAAAAAATCGTAAGGGATATTTTTATAGACAAAATAATGTAGAAGAAAATGTTCAAATTAAATGTAATAGGACATACTAAAGAATATAGTACAGTTAATATAGTACAGTTTGAGGAACATAATATCTTTTACTGTATTTTAATATTATTTTGGATAATGTCCAATCGTCTGCCGCATTAGGAAGAAAATTTTTTTTGTCTGTTTAGTTGTTATGCACGTGAAGATAAATTTATTTAAAGTACCAGAAAAAGAAATCACGTGATCAGCATTTAATAAATTAAATTCTAAAAATCAATCTTTAAAAATTCACCAAAAATTCGAAAATGGAGGTAAATATTCGAAAAAGATCTCATTTGAAAGGAATGTTTATGATCTTTCTCTTGATATAAAATTTTATAACCCTCAAATTATTATTTAAAATGCAAACTTAAAATAAGTTACTAAAACAGCTTAAAAATTTAATTTAAAAAAAATCTAAGTAGAATTTTTCAAAAATCTTTCTTAGTGCATCCCTACACTATAAGAAGAATCGCCATACAAAATTTCAGCCCTTTAGGTCCAGAGGTTTGGTCTGTGCATTGTATGTCAGTCAGACAGTCAGTCAGTCAGTCAGTCAGTCAGTTACGGAACTGTTTTATATATATAGATGTGCAATAGTAAAAATATAATTATTTAAATTCCGGTCATTCATTTGAGAAAACCCTGTATTTAGCATTCAATTACTAATTTTCCATACTAGTTCTGTTTGAATAAAGATTTATGTTCCGGAAAAAAAGTATCAATTTGGCTCCAAAGAAAAGGAAAATATCAGGCGTTTTCTAAAAGGAAAACTGAAAATCCATTTAAGTTTATTGCTACTTTTACTCGGCTCGATTTAAATCGCTGCATGCGGCTCAATTTAAAATTTTCGAATAACTCACTTTTATGGTATACAGGACCATATTTTAAGTGAACAGGTTTTCCGTTAGAGCTTGACCATAAATTAGAGCGTATAAATGGGGAAATCAGTTTATAATTAATTGCTTCCTTAACTAATAACGTGTATATTACATTAAACTGAAGTAGATGCGTACACTTTCCCTGTAATATGCAATAATTTTACCTCATTTTCTGATTTTTTTTTCTAATTTTATGGGATCATTCTGAAACTGATTTATCTGTTCCGAATGTATTGCCGACCTACCTGTTCATTTGGATTGACAAAATGAATTTTTGTATCGGAGAGACAATGAGCACAGATCACAAAGATATAACGAAATCATAAACGGAATTGTATCCGTTATCAATGCAAGAAATTGCTTTAAAACAATCACATGGGTATTTAAATAATACACTGAAATTGTCGTTATTCACAAATGAAATCCCACAGCGTAAACAAAGACTCCTGGTGATATGAAATTAATATGTATTTATAATATGAAACTATTAGGCTTTGATTTTCTTTATCAATGCCAGAAAATACTTCAATACATTTTCTGTTGATATTTAAGTAATTTCAATTCCCAATTTCTATCACCCGCGAATGAAAACACTCAGTATTAATAACTACTCCAAATCATGTATGAAACTATCTCATCTAAATGAAATGGAATTAACACGGAATTACTTTCTTGTTAATCATTACCACAAGGAAATATTTCATTATATTATTATGAGTATTTGACAAATTTGTTAAAATTTCCTCCATCGACGGATAAAATCGCACAGCGTGAACATTGACTCTTAATAATATATTAAATTTATATCGTCTTGTGATATGGAATTTACGCGCTATAATAATCGTTATCCGCTTGAGAAAATATTTCAACACATTCATGGATGTACTTAAAAAATAAGTTACAATTTCGTAACGAAAGCGAACGAAAGCACCCGGCATAAACAACGACTCCCGACAATATGAAATTAGTATGTCTTTGGGAAATGAGATTCAGATGATGGAAAAAAATAGAAGAGAGTCAAAATGTTAAAAATAGAATAATATTGGTCAGTCTAATAATTTAATTATTAAGAGGACTCACGACACTTAAGTCGAGGAAATAAGGCATATTTTCATACTTTTTGACTCTTTGTAACTATTTCAATTTACTCCCAATTTTTCCAAATTTTATGTATATGATAAATCGATATATTTATTTTAATAAACAAATTTTCAACTCTCAAAATAATTTTAAATATTTTTTTTAAATGCTTTAGATATACCTTGTTTTTTAAGTATTTTTATTGTATATTGGCTTGCGCGCAGAACTATGAAATTAATTTTACACTTAAATGTATAATTCCTGTTTTATATTTAAAATAAATAATTCAAAATACAATTGATCATAATACATTCAACATTAAAATATTTTCAACTTTTTAAAATTGCTCAAAATATACTTAAAATTTCCTTAAATTTTTGCATTAATTTACCCCTGAAAAAAATAACAAAATGTGCAGAGATTGCAATAACTTTAGCTCAGACGCAACAAAATAACATGATTATGCAGTGATAAAAATTTAATGGAATTGTGTTTCATAGTGTTTGAGATATCAGTTGCGGAATGATGCAAAATTACATTTTGAGAAAAGTGAGTTTAAAATTTTTCTTACCTTAAACTTGATCAGTAATTAAATATTTAGAATGTAAATATCTCCGGAACTAAGCGGCATATTTTCATGCGGTTTGCTTTATTTTATTCATAAATGATCAGGCTTTAACATATTTGTTTTCTTCGAAAAATTTAATATTTTAAAGATTTAAGGGTAGTGAGTCCCCTTAAAGAATTTGCCCACCGTGAGAATCTAAATGACCAGCAATTTTACTTAAAAAAGTACAGATAATGTCCACACGATAAACGTATTTTGTTCCTTTTATCTACCAATATGCAGTTATGATCGCTTACATCTAAAAGAGAGGTGTTTGAAGTTGGTGTCGAGATCTGAATTGTTTTAGTAGAAGTTCCCGATACTTCTTGCTAATATTAAGATTCTAAGTGAAAATACGTTAATGCTGTTTAACATTATTATCGCGCTCATGATTACCAGTGTAAGGTATACACAAGATTAGATTCACAAGAATCGAACTTTTGAGTGAATGAATTAAAGAAGCTGCTTGAGATATGCTAATTTCGGCATACGCGCTTGGTATAAATACCATGCAGCTTGATTAAAGGAGAGAAGGTTTTAAAAAGGTTGTTAAGGTTGAAGAAAGGTTGTTAAAGCTGATAGATAAGCGAGTTAGGGGAGCTACGAGTAAACAGCTCCAGGTTTTAACCTTCGCTAGTGCTTAGGGGGCCCAAAGTTTACGTAGCAGAACTGCTGGTTTGACTCTCTGCTGGTTTGTGAGTATGGCAAGGTGTATTTTTATTGAATGCTAATATATATATTCCGTACAAGTAGTACGTATGCTTATTGCTGTAAAAGCAAATTCTATATGTGCAACGAATTCAATAAACATTGTTTCATGTATAAACTGTGTTTGTATCAAATTCATTTAGAGTGCCACTTCAAATTATATACACCCAAGTCTGGGTAGAAGTGAGCTATTTTCTCTATACCCGTTGGGGCTATGCCGGAGTAGGGAAAATTCTCTGCGACTTGAGAGGTACGTGGATCCATAATTGTTCCCATACGCAGCCTTGATTCAAAGAAAAGCCCCCAAAAAACAAAGTCCCATGGAGGACATGGAATAACATTCCACGACATGACAGATTCATCCCTTCGCATGATAGCTGAAAGCATGTACTTAGAATGGGGGGGTCATCTGTTGTGTGTTTCTGTTTTACATACGCTAAATGGAGAGGTAAAAGATGACATGAGGCTCGCAATATGAAATGACAAACTTCCAGTAGTTGAGGCTCCCCCATTATGGGACGTTTTTGGCTCGGATGAAATACGAGTGGTGGGACTTTAATAGTGGCAACACTGTTGTAGAGCCCGCACACAGCAGAACCCAGGAAAGCAGCTTACACCACATGTACATCACATACCTGCCTTACCTCAGAGCAAATACTCTCTCCCCACAAACATCAAACGCGTGCACAGTGAAAGGATGAACACAGCCATGTTTTAGTTACAGTTCTATCGTACGAAATATTTGTTGCATCGTACTGATAGAAGGAACATGCTTATGCGCACACTGTTGTTGTGTTTGCTCGCTGGGGCTGGGAAGTGATCTACCATCCCCCATATTCTCAGGACTTAAGTCCCTGTGACTTTAATCTCATCCCCCAGATGAAGGAACAGTACCGATATTCTTCTGACCGATCCATTCGAAGGATCAACAGATCAGGTGCTGCCAAAGGCATCCTACAGCTTCCTGAACGTTAGTAACGTGTCCTAAACAATTCTGGTTACTACTTTGAAGGGCTATAAAAGATTCACTCCCGTATCTCTTCTGTATACTTTGTACATACCTAGTTGTCACTATTAAAGTTTCATCCTATGTATTTACATTTTATTCTTGATTATAGAGTCCTTTTCTGTATTTCCCACTTGTTCGGCATGAATTTGCATTGTTTCTATTGTTCTGTTCGTAATTAATTTTACTTATATATTGGATACTAGCCGGGCTTCGCCCGACTAGGCTCGGGCTTCGCCTAGCTACGCTCAAGCCATCCGTGTAACATATTTATGTACTTCGGACCCCACAAAAGAAAAAAAAGGCCTACAAATGTATTAAATTCAAGTGAATAAATTCCTTTCAATTTTCATTCCCGTCGCTGCCGACAGATGGCAGCACCACTGCACCAGATGATTTGGTTTCTCAGTAGTGACTGATTTTAGAAGTAAAATATCTCTAAAACTATTGAATTAACAGAATAAGTGTACGCAGAAAAAATTATCATTTTTCAAAGCTCTTTCCAAATATGTAACATTTATGTACTTTCATGAGAAAAAAATGCACCGATTGTCGGCCATTGCGTTACTCTCACGTGATCTCGACGATTGTCGGCCATTGCGTTAAGCTCATATGATCTCGAGATCCCTCGCTTTTCCTTCACATAAAAATCAGTAAATCCACCAAAAATCAGTATATATCTATTTAGTTTCAATAAAGTATTTATTATTATTAAGCAATTTGAATATTTAGCTTTTCAAATAAAAAGTTTGATAAATAAAAAAAATAGACATGGTGACACATTTCATTTCAGTGATTCATTTTTTAGTGAGAATCACGCTGTGAACGAATCACCTTTTGTTTACATCGTCAAACAGCGATGACGCTTCATTAGAATCCAAATATCTCTAAAACTATTGAATTAACAGAATAAGTGTACGCAGAAAAAATTATCAGTTTTCGAAGCTCTTTCCAAATATGTAACATTTATGTACTTTCATGAGAAAAAAAATACACCGATTCCTGTATATTTGTCGGCCATTTTTTTTTCGAGGTGTGCGTGAGTGTCCGCCCGGTCGCGTTACACTCACGTGATATATCGACAGAGACCTCTGTCTCTTTATTAATATAGAAGATAGATTTTGCCGTTACATTTCTCCCTCTAGTCATTACCCGTCGGGTACTGCCAGCTATCGTCTTCTTTAGACCACTTTCCTAACTCTTGGAAGAAATGCAATGACCTTTTCCATACTTTTCCATTACTTTCAGTGCCTGTGTGTGATTTTTAGCCAGACACTCGACATCAGATGTTATACTAAAGGCATGATTTCTACAACACATGCTCAAGTAATTTTGCCTATCTGAAACTTGCACAGATCTGACTTATCAGATCACGAAATGAACAAGCATCCTTCCTTGAGCTACCAGTGCCGACTAGGGATAGTTGACAGCTTACAATGTCACTACATACTTTCTAAAGTCTATGTCAATAATCGCTCTTCTGAAATATTCGTGCAACGTACTCATCTGTAATATCAGTTTCTATTATTTTGTTCGATTCCCTGTGCTTCAACGTTAATTTTAAAAAGTTCTAAAATATGAATGAAATGCTAAAGGAACCTGAAAAGAAACATTTTGAAAATATAAAATCTGGCATCTTTTGAGCGAGGGGAAAAATTAAAATCTAAAAAGATACATTCTTAAATATTATATAAGATGGTTTAGATACAGTAAAAAATAATTAAATGTATGAAAACTAAGTTTTGAGTGCATAATATTCTATTCATTAAACTTGTATACTGAAAAAAAGTTTAAAGCAGTTGGATTTTGATGGAAAGCTGTAAAAAAAAACCATTTTTAAGCTTTAAATTAAAACTATCACGGTCAAAAAATATTTAAGCTTATATAAAGTATTGTTGTTATCTAAAATATAGTATATTTTTAAATAATAAAAATTGCAAAAATCTGAAGCAATCATTCACAAGCCTTAGAGAAGTATTACTCCAATCAAACGAAACCATTCTTGTGAAAATAATATGAAAACTTTGCAATATAAATAAATTTTGAAAAGTTTCACTGCCGGAAAGCATTTTTTGAAAAGGTTATTTTTGTATTAAATTTATGACGTTATTGGTCTATATTATATTTCTAGGATAGTCACGAATATTTAGCACGAGAGGTTCTCAGTATGAAGTTTCATCACGTGCATGACTAAAGTAATTCTTTTTATTTAGTTCAAGGATAGCTTTTGAAAACAAAATACTTCAGAATATTTTTTCAACTTGCATAAGCAATGTAACTATGTTGTAAAATTAATATTTTTACAAAATCGTGTTTAAATTTGGGGTTAAATTATCAGAACGGTTTCTTTTTTATTTATTCATAATTTTAACTGTTAAAAATTGAATTTTAATGCACACAAATTTTATGTAGTAAGTGAACCCTGTAAAATTAGTACTTAACTGAGATGTAAAGGGTTGTACCTCACAGTACTACCCTTTATATCTCAGGATTTACTAGTCTATCGGCCTGTTCACATAGAATTCGTCAGCGTCAGAGTTAAAGATTCTTTTGGAGCTGATTGGCTAAAAGGGTCAATGATTAGTATGTGAATCGTTAAAAAGTTTTACGCTGATACTGACGGATTCTATGTGAACAGGCCCTTATGCTTTATTTTCATTGATGCCAGTGTTCTGAAGAGATGTCTATATCAGGGATTCCTAACCTGTGATTCACGACCCCCTTAACGGTCGCGAAGTGTTTTCCGGGGGGGGGGGGGTTGCTGCGGTTTTGTCACTTTCGTTAAAAATCTACGGCTTTTATTTGGTGGTAAAAGAAAATAGAGGTTAGTTAATACGCACAAACATACAGTATAGAAATTCAAAAAGGCCAGTTTGTCTTTCAGTCGTCTGTGCTGTCACATCTGATATTACTATTGTTGTGTTCCTAACGTAATAAAGCAATTTTATTTAGGTAAGAGTGTTGTGAACACTTTAATCTGCTGTAGAAAGGGGTGAATATGCCTTTCCAGTCCATCTCCCCACGCTCTCCTCCGTTTCTGGAATGTCTTTATCGCTGTTGTGAGCTGGATGTGCCATAGCCACCGGTGAGGAACATCTGCTGCCGTCTTGGGGCATCATTAATCTTTCAGACGTTCCCCTCTGGTGAGTGAAAGTTTTTGGGGAAGAGCTACTATCTTGGTTGGGTCAGGACTTCTGATCATTATTTCCCAGTCACTAGGGGTATGGGTATTGGCCAGCCTTTTCTTGGCAGGCTTTGTTTCGATGGCAGTTTTAGGGAGGCACACAATTTCTGGCAACCCCTACTTGAGAAGGGCTGACAGCCGAAAGAAAGAAGTTCAGTGGTGAGTTGTCAGTTGAACATGTTTGCTTTTTGACTGGCGAGAGAAGTCAGTTCGCTGTAAGCGTATGTTATAGTAAAGTCTTGAAAACAACTTACACTTGGTATTTTTTGTGCTCGCGGAGTTCTGTTTGTACTGCAGTGGAGGTTTCTCTTCCTGTCAAACACAACGCAAGATAAAACGCTAGAGAGGAGGAATGTCCTCGTAGCAAGAGTTTTTTTTAATTTTTATTGTTATATAATCCTTAATCCCTATGGTAGGTGCAGGGAATTTTTCGTGAGGTTCTGTTCAGTTATGTTTCTACTTTTACAAACATTTTGACTGAGGAAGGAATGTTTCTTAATGTTATCCATTTCTTACAAATTCCTTTCAAATTTCATTTCTGTTAAACTTTTATCTGCAATTAAATTATAGAAAAGCCATTTTACTTTTTTCTTTATGCCTTAAAAGGCCTTTTTTAATGAAAATATGCGAGGGGAAAACTGAGGAGGGGAAACCTTTGAAGGAGGGAGGTCACGACTCGAGAAAGATTGGGAAACGCTTGTCTAGATCAGTGGTTCTTAACCTTTTTAATCGTCAACATCCCCTTGAATCTGAAAATAAGCTCTCCCACCCCCTTGAGAAATGTGTTTCTATTTTTTATTTAGGAAAAGACATTTATTGCAGGATAATTTATTTATTGCATAAAAAAATTAATACATTTACGATACATACTATATTATCACTTATAAAACAATATCTACATTTTTAATGGCTACGTTGTTGTTGTTTATTCATACTTATCCTTTAAAAACGAGGCTCATTTTTTGAAAGGGCCATACATAATTCATCAGATGCATTTAAGCGATTTATGGCTTTTGTTTTGATGTGCAAAATTGATGAAACACTCATTTCACAAAGGTAAGTGGTTGCAAATGGTAAAAGTGCCTCTAATGCTGCATCTGCCGATTCTGGATAAAGTTCTAAATGCGTACACCAGAACTGTTCCAAGTCCAGTTTTGCAAATTCCATTTCAATACGTGCATTAGCTCGTATTGCGATAAGATCGTCCTTTAATAAAATGTCGTCGTCCATTGAATTTAGGTCAAGCAAAAATGGATTGAGTATCCATATATTAATTTTGCTTATATTTCCAGTGGAAAAGTATCCATCAAATGAGTCACTCAATTGGTAATTGTCATTAAAAATTTAGAACCTTCTCTCGCACCCCAAAAAATGCTCTCTCGCTTCCCCAGGTGTGCCCGCATCCCCGGTTAAGAACCACTGGTCTAGATCAAGAGATTATAGTCGAAATTCGAAAAGAGAGTACGATCATGATCTCTTTCGTTGATAAGAAATCTGTCATTTCGATCATGATTTTTCGTTGATAAGAAATCTGTGGCGTTATGGCAAATATTGATGTGTCCGAAAAATTCAATTTTATGTTTTAAGTTGATATGTCACACTTAAAATGGGTTCTTTAATGTAGCAAAAGCTGATGGTGGAATTATGAAATAATACTAAGTTATACGTATTGGCAAATGTTTTTATGAATAAAAGAGTTAATACTTTGTCCCTAATTGAATACTTTAGTCCCTAATTGAAAAGTTTCATTGAAGACCAGCCATATGCTTGAGGTTGAATACGAGTATTAACTAAAGCATATTTGGATTGAAAAACTTAATAGAGCGTTTTTTATTTCACAATAAAAGTTACTTTTTTAATTTGCCGTAAACATGAAAAAATGACATATCAACTTTTGCCATAATACCACAAAAATACTCGTTTGATAGTCTGGATTTCATTGTTTTATCATCAACTGTTAGGTAAACCTCTCAGTGTAAAATATAAACAATACAAATAAACAAAAATTAAAATTCAATCATAGACTGCTAAATCACTTTAACATAAAACATATCCTGCAAAGAAAACATAAAACATTTTCAATAGAGGATAGCGCAGAAGCTTCATATCCCTATAATGAAAAAAAAAGCAAATAAATAATCCAACAGAGATAGATAAAAATAATACGAATATAGACAAAAAACAAACAGAAATCAAGCACTCTGGGCATCCACGCACCAACAGCATGATTCTGTATAAGTGCCGGAACTGAACCATAAAACAACATAGAGGTAACCGACAGGTCTCGTCATCAGGGAGCCTAACCATATCAGTTACCTCAAGGGGAACTTTCTGAATAGGATGCAGGTAAGCCCAAAAGACATCCCAAGGCCCCGAGTCCCCCAAGGAAGCAATAAGTCAAAAAGAAAATGAAAAGACAAACACAACTTACAGTATGGGCTCAACGCACCGTACATGCAAGCACACAAATAATCCTAATGCAAAGTAAATATCGAATCCACATCATCGTGAATAGTAAACCTTTCAGCTCGGTTATGATCTTTTTTTTCCGAGCCGAGCAAATGTTTGATTTTGGAAGCCCTTTGCTCATCTGTTTTCTACGCCCAAAACAGAGGAATTATATGCATACTGTTAATAGCAAATGACTCAAAAGATATAAAATATTTTTTAAATTAAAAACGCAAAATTTAGTATAAATTTTTAAAGAAAAAACGTTGACCTGTAATACAGGAAGTTTAATTTTATCGGAAGAAGTAAATTTTGAAAAATTAGATTTGATGGAAAGAGATGTCTAAATATCATAGTGAGAAAAGCCACATTACAAACTGCAGCTCAGTTTCAAAGATCAATGTTTACTTGACTTCAAATAAAGTTTCTTAAGAACTCTCTGTATTTAATCTGTCGTTACTTCTTAATGTAGTTAGTTCAAGTGATGATGCATGCTGTTAAGTTTACACGTATACGATATGTTCTTTATCTAATTAATTATATGCAATTCATTTGATCCAATAGATTATCTCCTAAAACCCTAGAGTTTCATGAGATCATTTTATTTTAACGATATTTTTACAAATGCAAAAATCGTGGAATCGACATTCTAATGGCCGGTCCATACTTAGTACCGCATTACATTTTATGTAGTGCAGTGGTGTGCAAACTAAGGGTAGTGAAAAAAATTGGAGGGGTCGTAAATAGTCTGAAGTAAATTAATATCATAATTATAGGTTGTAAAGGAACCTTAAAACAATGGATGACAGAGAATTGGCCGTTATCATACATTTATTTGACAATACTAAAAATTCTTTTAAAGGGAAATTAATAGCAGAATAAGATCCCCCTTCATATTATCATTTAAAACATGAGGAATCAGAAGCAGAGACAAAGCATTCGGTCAAAGCAATTATTTCTAGGATCTTTCGGGAGGCACTTACTACTGTTGAAAAATACAGCGATGAATGATTTCGTTGACAAGGGCCCACATCATGTCATATTCCTCATCTTCATGTCGGTTTCCAGGACTTTCCGCTAGACTCCGAGACAGATCAATCGGTACTCTATCTCGTCCGAGTTCTAGGGAACAGCAAGTGAAATCTGTCGACCTTCTCTCGTTTTTACTTGGAGGGGCTGTTGTCCGTTAACCGGGGCTATTTTAGCCCGCCCCGTTTTCTCTCATTGGACAATGGGCTGCCTTTCTCTTAGGAGTTTCTGCCCCAATTGGTCCCTTATTTCACTGCTCATGTTCTCAGTCTACCAAGTACCTCCCCACCATAATTATCGTTTGAAATACAACTTTGACCATTATCTGAAAGTTTTATTGTGGGCCGTAAAATAATGTCACCATCTATCTTGCAATATTTATAGTCTTTTGATCGTTATCATTGGCCACACACACAGCTTTTTGTTTGCGCCACCTTAGTGTTCCTCAAGTCTTAATTTATTATTTGCCTCTGAAGTTGTTATAAGAGTTTTATTAGGGACCGTCTCTAGACCACACACCGTGGTGAAGTATAACATTCAGAGATTCTACAATAATGAATTATTTAATAAAAAAATTATGCTTTAAATTTTCCATCATTACATATTTTTAACATTTTAACGTAGGATTACGTTCCTCCATAACGGTCCTCCGGAAAGAAAAATTTCAGCCGCTAAAACCCTTCGTCCGTACCTCGCCACTTATTATTTTCGCAGCGCACCAGTCTGTATCGCTTGGACAAGCAATAAACAGTTAAACAGAAAAGTACCAAAATGCGTCAAAATTTTGACATGCATATATATATATATATATATATATATATATACATACGTACATATATATAGATACATATCTACATAACACATACATACATATATGCATAGAAAAGAGGTAAGCAACGATAAATAATCCTTCGTTAATAACCCGCGGTAGTTTCGTTAGAAGAGACTACCCGAAATTTTTTTATTTATATATTAAAATATTTTATTTATATTTTATATGTTAAAAATATATGATATCGTTAAATAAGATGGCAAACAGTCTTACAATTGTCTTACAGCAGTCTTGAGAAATTAAGTATTGACACTAAATGCACACACAGACACGTAAGAAATGAAGTTATTGCATGTAGTTATATAAATATTATTTGCAATTTACAAATTACGACTAATATTTAATATATTATTATCCTTTACAAAAGATCTATAACTGCTGATGGATTTTTTTTTTTTTAAAAAGGCAAGCCATTAAATTATCTAATGTCAGATCTGAAATAAGCACCACTTCTACACGTTTAAGGCTCTAAAGCAGTGATTCTCAACCTTTTTTTTATCCTAGTACACTTTTAATAATTTAAAAATTTGGTGGCATACTATATAACAATAAGAAAAATTTTAAATAATTGTATAATTGATTCATGTACCTATAAAATATTTTCTAAAAGTAGCACACATATTTAGCACTTCCGTTTTAAAAATATAAAATTATAAAATAATACATAAAAAAGTAATTGTAATTTAAAATGTTTCAACGAATCTTTATAAATATGATACTTCAATAATATATGTTTTCTGATGGTATTTAGTAATTAACATATTAATTTTAGACGAATACAGAAAAATACACGAAAATAATATTGAAATACAAAAAAAAATCAATTCAGATGGTCTCTTCTAACGAAATTACCACGGGTTATTAACGTAGGATTAATTAACGTTGCTTACCTCTTTTGTATGTATATATGTATGTAAGTATTATGTATATATGTATATATATATATCTATCTATATATATATATATACTAGCTGAAAACCCGCGCTTCGCTACGGAGTACATTGAAATTAAATACAACGGTCAATGTATGCAGTTAATTCCAAAAAAAAATAAATATATATATATTTATAATAAATACGACGAGCAATGTATACAATTGATGTAAAAAAACATATTTATAAAAAAATCGTAAGGGATTTTTTTATAGACAAAATAAAGTCCAATCATCTGCCGCATTAGCAAGAAAAAAATATTTTTTTGTCTATTTTTTTTTTTTTGCACGTGACGATAAATTTATTTAAAGTACCAGAAAAAGAAATCACGTGATCAGCATTTAATAAATTAAATTCTAAAAATTAATCTTTAAAAATTCACCAAAAATCAGGAAATGGAGGTAAAAATTCGAAAAAAATTTCATTTTAAAGGAATTTTTATGATATTTCTCGTGATATAAATTTTATAACCCTCAATGTATTATTTTAAATGCAAACGTAAAAAAAGTTTAAAAAACAGCTTAAAAATTTAATTTAAAAAAATCTAAGAAGAATTTTTGAAAAATCTTTCTTAGTGCACCCCTACACTATTAGAAGAATCGCCATGCAAAATTTCAGCCCTTTAGGTCCAGCGGTTTGGTCTGTGCGTTGTATGTCAGTCAGTCAGTGAATGAATGAATGAATCAGTTACGGAACTGTTATATATATATACTAGCTGTACCCGTCCCGGCGTTGCTCGGGTAATGTAATTACCAATTTTTTAGTAGCCTTAACCCTTTGTTAATGGGCGTCGCTGTCATCCTTTTCCTCACCACGATACATTATTTTACCCATATAAATTTAATCCTTTCTGGCACATTTTGGCAAAATTTTTGACATAGGATTACTAATCGAATATCACTGCAATAGTAATCGATTTCCTTGAAAGCGAATATATCACATCCTCCACATGCTGAAATTCTTTGAAATCTTCATAGATTTTTTCCACAAATACACCACAAATTATATGATATTAACTAAGTGCTGGCCAAAAAAATTACGGCATTACTAAATGTGATTTTTTAATCGATTATCACTGCAATAGTAATCGATTCCCTTTAACCACCGAAACCCTCATAGAAAACAAACGCCCCAACACATCACGTGCATGAAGTCGAAAAACTGGTTTTTCTCCTATTTTACCTTCGTCCGGAAATGAAGAACGAAATCTCCAAAATGAGATTTCTCGCAAGAGTTTCCGAATCATAAAATAAATTATTAAAAAATAACTACAATTTGTAAATTAATTTTGATTCTGGCTTTCGAAACTGTGATGTCTAGGGTCTCTGAGATAAAAATTTCGTAAAAATGTAACGACATTTACGTATCGATTCGACAATTTGGAAAAAAGGGTCACGGACAAAATCGCGTTTTTTTCCGAAAAACGGGTGCGTACAGGCGATCGAAAAAAAATCACAATTAATCGATAAATTAAGACAGACAATTTTAATTGTGATTTCCGTATAGTGTCATCTTTCCCGTATAGGCTCGTCCGAAAAAAAAAATTCTTGGACGGATACGTTAGGATTTACGGGGCTTTTACTCGTCCGGGAGCTCCAAATCGCGACTAAATATTTAATTACGGAAAATCTAATTAAAAAATCGAAAAAAGGGCTTCGAGGTGCATAATGAGACCTCGGGAGGCATCTTCGTGTCGAATCTCAAGACTGTCCGACCTACCGTCTTTGCGCTGCGCCGCGAGCAGACAAAAACTCGGTCACACACACACAGACTTTGCCTTTTATATATGAAGATATAT
Organism: Dolomedes plantarius; assembly: GCA_907164885.2. NCBI lineage: Eukaryota > Metazoa > Arthropoda > Arachnida > Araneae > Dolomedidae > Dolomedes > Dolomedes plantarius. The sequence goes on along the minus strand of OU015497.1, from coordinate 44,936,341 downwards.
ATATATATGTGTGTGTGTGTGTGTGTCAAAATTTTGACGCATTTTCGTACTTTTCTGTTTAACTGTTTACTGCTTGCCCAAGCGATACAGACTAAGTTTGGCGCGCTGCCAAAATTACAACTCGTGACGCAGGACACCTAAAATTTTGCTTTCTGGAGGACCGTTATAGAGGAACTGAATCCTGCGTTAAAATACGATGAAAATTTACAAATTAATTTGTGAACAATTTTTTCGACATTCTTAATTCTGATGCGTGGGCTAAATATGCATGTATAAAAAGTGACATATAAAGTAAACATTATACAGACATACAAAGTAAACTGACTGAACTACTTGTCTGACGTCGTCTATGTATGGATAATCGCAGTGGCGGCACACTACAAGAATCTCACGGCACCCGAAAGAGCCACGGCACAGTGGGTTGAGAATCAATTCTGCAAGGGATTTAAGCTTAATTTATGAAAATGTTTTCTCACCGCAAAAACGGTAAAACGTGTGCTTTTTTTTAGTTTTAATTAAATATTATTGTCTTGCATCAATTTATGCAGAACAAGTTTTGAATGTAAGTTATATAGAGTAGTATAGAATTTTCCTATGCACGGGATATGAAATCTTATTGAACCACCTTATTGTTATTTAGAAAAAAAATCATAGTAATTTCTACGGCAAAAAAAGTTTAAAAGAGGAGAATTTAATATTATTCCATTTGTGTAGGGGTAATATCCATGAAACATCCGTAAGATCTTTTGTTCTTGAATGTTTTATGATATCATCGATCATCTTTTTGTACTGTTTTGATATTCTGAAAACTTATATCTTATTTAAGTTTTAGAAGAAAACTTCTATTTAATCGCTCCATCTTTGATTCCTCAGTGAAAAAGTGGCGTACTTTTTTATCCTCAGATTTTTTTCTTTTTGTTTTTAATAAGATTTAAGAATCTTTGATTCCCTTGCGCCCGAAAAAAAAATGGGAAAAAAATTATTCAAGAAAAGTTTTCTCTGTGTCCTGAAAATATGTTTTTACTCTAGCATGAAATTTTCACCAAAAGAATTTTTTTTATTAATAATGGATGATACACGAAATTTCACAATTTCAGAAATTCACAATTTCAATTCGTCGAGTTTCACCGCACTTCATAGGTGCGTATATGATCTTCGGCCACATATTACAAACTTTCTCCAATATATATAACCATAGCTAGCAGAACACAGTTGCAGAGTAACTCCATTGCTTTGCCTGAACGTGTGGTTGGTCCTCTATACGCCATCAGATTTTTGAACGTAGAATTACGTTCCTCCATAACGGTCCTCCGGAAAGCAAAATTTCAGACGCTAAAACCGTCCGTCCGTACCTCGTGAGAAAAAATTTTGGCAGCGTGCCACACCCAGTCTGTATCGTTTGGCAGTAAACAGTTAAACAGAAAAGTACCAAAATGCGGGAAAATTTTGATACACACACGCACACACACACACACACACACACACACACACACACAGACACACACACATATATATATATATATATATATATATATATATATATATATATATATATATATATATATATATATATTTATATATATTTATATATGTATATATATATCTATTTATATATAAATCTATTTATATAATATATATATATACATACAAATTTATATATATATATACGTACATATATATAGATACATATATACATAACACATACATACATATGTACATATAAAAGCGGTAAGCAACGATAAGTAATCCTATGTTAATAAACCGCGGTAGTTACCAAAATACGTGAAAATTTTGATATACACACACACACACACACATGTATGTACGTACATATATATAGATACATATATACATACATATGTAGATGCAAAAGAGGTAAGCAACGATAAGTAATCCTATGTTAATAACCCGCGGTAGTTTCGTTAGAAGAGACTATCTGAATTTTTTTTTCCTTTTGAATTACTGTTTCATATGTCATTATGCTGCCCGTACATGTGACGGAAAAAACGAAAACCAGGAAAGACAACCATTTAAAGAATTTAAATTTACCATAAAAATTGCGAGTGAATAAAATTAGAGCGAAAATAAAATACGAACTAAACTTATGCATCCGCAACGTTATATTGCATTTAGCGACACCTCCTATTCAGGCGTGAATTACCCATCCTTCAATTTTTTTTATAAGAGTGTAATTACAGGGATACACAACGTGACAAACATCCGCTGCAGTGAGAACCAAGCCTATTGTAAATAATTATCCAAAAAAATTACAAAATGAACAATTTTTTTATAAAAGTGAGAGAATCTTCTGTATAAAATTTTCTCTATAATATATACTTGATGAACTTTCAATGTGGATCAAGTCAATTTTGTTATTAAAATTACAAAATGAACAATTTTTTTTATAAAAGTGAGAGAATCTTCTGTATAAAATTTTCTATATAAAATATACTTGATGAACTTTCAATGTGGATCAAGTCAATTTTGTTATTAAAATTACAAAATGAACAATTTTTTTTTATAAAAGTGAGAGAATCTTCTGTATAAAATTTTCTATATAAAATATACTTGATGAACTTTCAATGTGGATCAAGTCAATTTTGTTATTAAAATTACAAAATGAACAATTTTTTTTATAAAAGTGAGAGAATCTTCTGTATAAAATTTTCTATATAAAATATACTTGATGAACTTTCAATATGGATCAAGTCAATTTTGTTATTAAAATTACAAAATGAACAATTTTTTTATAAAAGTGAGAGAATCTTCTGTATAAAATTTTCTCTATAATATATACTTGATGAACTTTCAATGTGGATCAAGTCAATTTTGTTATTAAAATTACAAAATGAACAATTTTTTTTATAAAAGTGAGAGAATCTTCTGTATAAAATTTTCTATATAAAATATACTTGATGAACTTTCAATGTGGATCAAGTCAATTTTGTTATTAAAATTACAAAATGAACAAAATTTTTTATAAAAAGTGAGAGAATCTTCTGTATAAAATATACTTGAAGAATTTTCAATATGAATAAAGTCAATTTTGTTATTAAAATTACAAAATGAGCAGAAATTTTTATAAAAGTGAGAGTCTTTTGTATAAAATTTTCTATATAAAATATACTTGAAAAACTTTTAATATGAATCAAGTCAATTTTGCCATTAAAATTACAAAATAAACAAAAATTTTTATAAAAGTGAGAGAATCTTCTGCATAAAATTTTCTATATAAAATATACTTGAAGAACTTTCAATACGGATCATGTCAACTTTTCTATTAAATAAATATATAAGCAAATGAATATTGAAATAGTTTTTCCTGATATTTCACACGCAAAATATTAGGTGAATTGAGAAATTCTCTTCTTCAACATTTTAGCGTGAATTTTTTTTTTATTTTACATAAAATTAATATAAATCATATAATACATATAAATCATATCCAAATATTTCCATCCAGAATTTTCTTCTACTTCCACTCTTAATTTTTTGCGAATGTTTTTAAGGAATTTGTTTTTTTTTTTAACTTTTCCTTAATCTTGTTATTTTTTCTGTCTAGTAAAAATCTTTAAATTTTATTTCCCCGAAAACTTCATTGCTTCGCTTTTTATGGTCTTTAATAAGATTTGTGAAGTTCAATTTTCTTTAAAACATCATATTTTAACATGCAAGACATCGCAGAGGAAAATATTCTGCTTCAAATATATGTATGTTTATTTTTTTGTTTTTGCTTTTAACTTTTCATTGCCCAAAAAATGCTTTCTCATTTTTTTTCTTCTGCGTTATTCAGAAAACATTTTTTAAAGGAGTAGAGTAAAAAAGCTTGCTTTTTGCTCTTCCAGCTTGAGTATCGTATTTTCAGCCAATTAAAAAATATATAAATATTTGTGACATTTCATGCCATCTTACATTTTGTGACCACTTTTCTTATTTAGAAAGTGAATATGCTAAAATCAAACTGGAAAACAAAACTGGTTAAATCAAACTGGTTTAAATGGCATATAATAAAATATACGAATTTAGTGCAAAGTATATATATATATATATATATATATATATATATATATATATATATATATATATATATATATATATATAATATATTGTATCTGTTATACAGGTATTTTAATAACTTAATATCACGGTATTAGACAGTAAAACAGAGGGAAATGTTTAGTTAAGGTGACTTTTCCTACATGTTAAAAGGTTAAATTCTCGGGAACTGATAGCTAGTTAAATTATTTAAGGTAATTTTTTTTTCAATTTAAACGGCCATAATTGATCTAATTTTAAAGTACTTTTTTATAAGCAATTATCGCAGGTAATTCCGGAAATAGGTTTTATTTTAAGAGATTTTATTTTATATTTTATGTTTACTCATTTCTCAAATTATTTCGCCTAGTACAGATTGCGAGCAGTACAAACCAAAAAGTCTTTAATTTAAATAGTAAATGTCTCACTTTAATTTTAGCACCATTCATAGCAAGGGAACATAATTAATGCTTAGTATAGTTTATTCTAGGGGATTAAATGCATCAGTGACATAAGATTAGTTAATTTTGGGAGTGCTAAACTAATGATCGTACGAATTAGAGGACACTGATAGGAACATGAGGGCTAAACAGATTTGTCTGAGTCCCGCATATGGCATGGGGGTTTGCATATATATATATATATATATATATATATATATATATATATAGAGAGAGAGAGAGAGAGAGAGAGTGACAGAGAGAGAGAGAGAGAAGAGAGAGAGAGACACACACAGAGAGAGAGAACCATAACTTGGCAGGTGCAACCGTCCAGGGCCCACTTGGAAGGGGGCCCCAAAATGCTATATTTGTTTTATTATTTTCTCAAACCTAATTAATTAAGGGGCTCAAATGCAAATTCTTGCACAGGGCACAGGAATGGCTAGTTACGGCACTGTTTATATATATATATATATATATATATATATGTATATATATATACACACATGTAACAAATGAACTAGCTGTAGTGCTTCAAGAATCCATACGAGTCATAGAATATATACCTACAGACTCCATACATGCCGGATATTTGTGTGTTTTAAAATGTTTGTATCTTTATATAAAAATATGTTACGTGTTTTACAGATCTGTATATCTCCAAATCTCTATAATATGATAAAATTAAAAGAAAATAGAGGAAATACATAGTAAATTACATCATCCGGAATGTATAATGTAATATATGGTAAAATATATTTTTTCAGTGTAGAAGATGCTTGTTCTTAATTCTGCCGTAAACTAAACCTTTTGGATTTGCTTACCTCAATGTTAACGTATGGAGAAAATTTGTCTACAAGTTACAGCTATATAATTGCTGCTAAAAATCCAATGAAAATGGTATTTTCTGATAGCTTGAACTTTTCTGCACCTTGCAACACGATACATTTTATAAATTTTGACCACCAAAGGAATTTAGGAGCGTTTAAAACACACTACCAGGTTTTTCCCCCAAAAATTTAAATTTTAAAATATTTGCAATTTTTATGAAAAATTCTCTAAAGGGTAAAATTTCTTTATCTTTTAAAGAGTATAATTTAAAAAAAAATCTCAAATCCAAGTTGGCATTACTTGGACACATTTTCTAAATAGGTTAACATGGATGTAAGCTAATCCAATAGGGTTAGTGCACAGCAGCCTTAAGACTGCAGGGTAACAGCCATATTGGATTCCCTCAGCTCAATGTTAAACTGAAAAGAAAATTTTTTAAATAATGATCGACTTGGATTAATTATTTTTTTTTTGGATTGTTACTCAGTGAAAGAGAAAGAGATTTTTACTCTGGTATCTTCTTCCTTCTTTAAAATAAAGGCAAATGAAGAGTTCAGTTGGTAAAACCACTTTACTCCAAAAATTTCGTTTTTAGAAAAACAAATTTGAAAGGTTGGAGTAAAGTTGTTTTTTCCCCGGTACACCAAAACTTTATCGCTATTTTTAACGGTTTTAAAGTGGTTCTGCCCAAAATATGAATGCACTTGGTGTTAGTACTCCTTGAAAGCTACAAGTTGGCACTGCTAACTCATTTTCGTAAAAATTGCTGTTTGAGAAGAACAAAATTGAGAGTTGGAGTAAAGTGGTTTTTCCCCGGCACACCAAAACTTTATCTCTAATTTTAACGGCTTTAAAGTGGTTCTGCCCCAGATATGAATGCACTTGGTGTTAGTATTCCTTGAAAGCTACAAGATGGCATTGCTAACTCATTTTCGTAAAAATTGCTGTTTGAGAAAAATGAATTTGAGAGTTGGAGTAAAGTGGTTTTACCCCGGCACACCAAAACTTTATTGCTATTTTTAACAGCTTTAAAGCGGTTCTGCCCCAGATATAAATGCACGTGGTGTTAGTACTCCTTGAAAGCTACAAGATGGCACTGCTAACTCATTTTCGTAAAAATTGCTGTTTGAGAAGAACGAATTTGAGAGTTGGAGTAAACTGGTTTTTCCCCGGTACACCAAAACTTATCACTATTTTTAACGGCTTTAAAGCGGTTCTGCCCCAGATATGAATGCACGTGGTGTTAGTACTTATTGAAAGCTATAAGATGGCACTGCTAACTCATTTCCGTATAAATGGCTTTAAAATGTTTTTACCCCAGGGTCCTTCAAATGGTATTTTTAATTGTTTTGAATTATTAGGGGAAATCATGTGGGTGGGCGATCATCTGGTGGGCGAAATTTTAAAAATGAATCAGACATCAGAGTGAAAAATTTCTTTCTCTATTACTGAGTACAATTAAGAAAATCTTTAAATCCTAGTTGATAAGCATTGGGGGAAAAATTATCCGCAGGTAAACACTGAGCTAAGGGAATCCTGTACACATCTGTCTTAATACGTTCGCCCATATACACCGCAATATTGTTAGCAGAAAAGGTTTACTGCATAAATTATCAGCAGAAATTGGCAGATCGCAGAACATTTTGTAATAAATATTTATCAGTTTTATTTCTTAATTTCAAATCTATACCAGTAAAAAAAATCCCTTTAACGACTCTTCTGCCCTACAGGATCAAAAGCAAATCTGAAAGTATAAAAGTATAAGAACATTAAGCTTAAGAACACGGTAAGTGACATATTGAGACACTATCGACTGTTAATACAATTAAATTCATTAAGGCTTATGGCGACGTCATTAGTGCAGTTTTAAAAACTTTAGCATATTTATAGATTCCCCTATAATTTCAAAAGAATAAAGGAAAAAGTAAAAATGCCGAAATGTTGAACAAAACTGTGACCTTGTAAGACAAAACCACATGAATAAAACAATAATTATCCTAATACGGAGGGCGTGGTAAATAGACCGCAGGGCGTGGCCTCAATTTTTGTAGTAAACTAAGCATTTTTGCTGAAATAGTCTCTCCTAACCATAAACAAAATGAAACCTGAAGCTGTAGATGAAGCCTTTATGCGCCACCGAGTGAAAACGCCAGAGAAATTTATTAACTATTCAGGGGATGTCAAAAGGTCGACATAGATATTTTTGTGGTGCCATTTAAAAGGCGCTTTGTTACTCTGTGAACGAAATGTCACTCGTCACGTTGTTTGGGTAGAGTTTTGAAGGCATGTCAGCTCTGCGTGAACGCAGTTATGAAAGATAGCATAGATGAGACATTTAATTAATTTTGAATTAAGTGTACATTAATACGGAGTATTTACTGTTTCAAATTACTGCTCTCAACGGCGTGAACAAAATCCCCATTCATAAAACCTTAAAATGTAATGTAGATCAGTAAATGAAGTCAAACGGGATTATTTAGCACTTTGGAAAATAATTAATTATCCTTTATCTATATTTACTTTGGAACAAATACACACACACACACAAATATATATATATATATATATATATATATATATATATATATATATATATATATATATATATATATATATATATATATATACATATATATATATATATATATATATATATATATATATATATATATATATATATATATATATATATATATATATATATATATATATACATATATATATATATCCTGGTGGTGGAAGTTTTCCATTTTGCACATTTGTCAAATGTGATATCAAATGTTATAAATTCTTTAATAACTTTATTAGCAAACGGATTTAAAAAAGAAAACCCTATATTTTGAAATGTTTACTATGGAAATTTTGAAAAGATAAATTCACGGATTGCTAACAACCCTTACCTCTTTGGGTCGTAATTTCTGGGGAATTCAAACAAATTTAATAGTGTCTTTCAATAGAGGCTTATATTCGAAAATATCTTAAAATCTGATTAATCAATAAAATTGGTCCCGGAACAAATCCAAACTCTTCTAAACTAATGATGATTTCGTTTGTACATATTTCAATTCAAAAGTAATCTGTTTTAGTTCTCTCCTTCTAGTGTACTTTATCGTTGGGAGATACAATTATGGATTTACACTGAAGTGCCACTGAATTAGGGATAGCAAAGCCTATGCAAATTGTGTAGCGCTGCGCATCATGTATGCTCAAGTGAGGGCGCTGTGGTAACTGTATATATAGCGCGTACTGTGGCTGTTCTGAATTAGTTGTTGGAATTGCCAGTATGGGTAAACTGCCTGATTTAGACGCCTTCGATCGAGGACAAATCGTAGGTGCGCGTCGCATGGGCCATTCAATTTCCGAAATCGTCAGACAGCTAGGATTTTCAAGGTCGACAGTGTCAAGAGTATACCAAGAATACATGGATGGTGGAAAAAAACTAGCGATCGGGCAAACTTCAAAGGACAATTAGCCTTGACAGTGCGTGGTGAGAGATGGCTCAGGCGTATTGTAAGTAGCCAGCGAAGCCAAACATTAGCTCAAATTACCACCCAGTTTAATGACGGTGCCAGTCGTACAGTCAGTAAACGGACCGTGCAACGCTCGCTTCACCGTATGGGTTTCGGGAGCCGTCGACCTACGAGAGTACCATTGCTCTATACTCGCCATCGGGCTGCACGTCTTGCCTGGGCAAGAGAGCACACAGACTGGAGTGTAGAGGACTGGAAACGAGTAGCATGGAGTGATGAGTCTCGATTCCGACTACATAACGCCGACGGGAGGCTGAGAATATGGCGTCAGGCTCATGAAGCCATGGATCCTGCATGCCTGGCTGGAACTGTACGAGGGCATGGTGGCTCAATCATGGTCTGGGGTGTGTTTTCGTGGCACAGTTTGGGATCTTTGGTGCGTGTACCAACCTCCCTCAATGCAATTCGGTACGTAGACTTGCTGGGTGATCACCTCCATCCGTTTATGCTGTTCTGTTATCCGCACGGTAATGGAGTTTTCCAGGAAGACAACTGTACCTCTCACAAGTCCCAGTTGGCTACTGGCTGGTTGGATGACCATTCCTCTGACTTCTCTGTCATGAATTGGCCACCTAGAAGCCCAGACTTAAATCCTATTGAGCATCTTTGGGATGTTTTGGAACAAGGCGTGAAAGGCCATCACACAGCACCAAAGAACCTTACTGAATTATGGACAGCTTTAGCCAATATTTGGCAAGGCATTCCCATGGAACGTTTCCAGAAACTTGTTGAATCTATGCCTCGTCGTGTGGCAGCCGTTATCAAGGCCAGAGGAGGCCCAACTCGTTACTAGGTAGGTATCCCTAATTCAGTGGCACTTCAGTGTATTTAAAAGAAAGCTATTTACAATAAAAATGTTCTAATATCTGTTGCGATTCAAACTGAACATACACTCCTAAACAAAAAAAAAAAAAAAGACGCAACAAGAAGGAGTTATCCGAATGGAACGAAAATCGGTAGATGTGATGTACATGTGCAGAAAAACGAATGATTACAATTTGAGAAAAATTGGAGGATTTATTCAAGAGAAAGAGCTTCATAAAGTGAAAAAGTTAATAACGTGTTGGTCCACCTCTGGCCCTTATGCAAGCAGTTATTCAGCTTGGCATTGACTTATAGAGGTGGCGGATTAGATCGGCAAAATCCCGAGATGGTTGTAGGGCCTTGTCATAATGCTCCATACGTGCTGAATGGGGGAGAGATCCGTTGACCTTTCTGGCCAAGGTAGCGTTGGGCAAGCACGAAGACAAGAAGTAGAAACTCTCACCGCGTGCGGTTGGGCATTATCTTGCTGAAATGTAAGCCCAAGATGGAGTGATATGAAGAACAACACAACGGGGCGTAGAATATAATTATGAATCTGGGGCTGTGATTGCCTGTCTGACGATTGCTCGGTCCTCACGTTCTGTCGTTTCTCTAGGCCGACTGCTTCCTTCTTGACATTGTGTTCGGCCATGGTTCACCCATTCCTGCCAGCATCGTATAATAGTGGCATCGCTCCTATCCAAATGTCGAGTGATTCGCCGATTAGACCAACCGGCTTCTTTGAGCCCAACTACACGTCCTCTCTCAAAAGCTGACATCTGCGCATATTGTTCACACACCTGTATGCGAGGCATAGTTACTGTCTACCTGAGTACATAGAATGAAATTCGCAAAGATTTTATGAACTGGAATCGAAATTTCTCCTCTTTATTATCCTGCCAGTTGCGCAGCTAATATGCTCTGCAGCGTCACCTGTTCATTCATTGGCCGCCAAACTTTAAAATTTTTGCATTTTCCGTTGAAAACTGTATGCATATCAATTTGTGTCCAATTTGCATTACCCCTTCTTGGTGTGTCGGTTTTTTTTTTGGTCTAAGAGTGTATGAAAAGTTTTCCTTTCTATATTCATAAATGAGTAGGAACATAAGCACCTCAAAAAGCATAGTTTTCAAATTTTTCGGGTTCGAAAAATTAGTCTTCGGTTTCCCTATTCAATAACTATCGCTATAAAAAATTTGAAATTATAGAAGATATTTACACATTTTTAAAACGATTTTCTTTGAATGCAATTAATCTTTTGAATTAAAAATATTTTGTATGTTTTTGCTCAATAGCCCTTTCACTGGGGTATAAATTTACAGAGTTTCAAGACAGAATGGAATTTTTTAAAGTTAATAGACGTATTTCTACCCGACCCCACCCTTCCATTTCTTTCTCTAGTCCATCCATTGCTGCTGATTTACGTTTAGATTATGTTTGTACCAAGAATGAAATCCAAATCACAATAAATCTTTTGGAGCACATTAGGAGATTTCAAGAAATAGGCTGATTTTTATCTATTTTGTGATTTTCTATAAAAATAAAACGGTATCTTTAAAGGTATCACTGATGCCCATGTTATGAAAGAGTTCGATTCATTGACGTCTTAGTGGATAAAAAATTGTATTTGTCTTTATTAAAGTTAAAACATTATTTTGATGATATGCAGAATTGACTTTAAATTTACTTTCAACTTTTCTTAAGTTTCAAGTATTGCGAGAAGCCATGAATAACTACGAATCTTCTATTCAATTTTTTTTTATTATTTTAAACGAAATTTGTGAGACTTTATTCCCCCCTCTTTTAATAGCTAATCTAGTCCTATTTATATATTTTCGGTCTGTATTTATAGTCTTTACAAATTCGCCCTCCAAAATGCCGAACAATTTTCACAGTATTTTGTGCTCAACCCCATGCCTAGGAAAGGATGGCTGCAACTATAACTTTACATTTGTTTAAAGACATGTTTTCACTTATTAACTTGTTTACTATCGATACAGGGGCATTAAAAAATATCGATTGTTCGTTGCATTTTAGAATTTTCTTACAGTCTTTAGATATTGTTCCGAACCTATTTGGAATAGTCTTTCAAGTATAAAGCTTTAGGGTTATCGATTACAATATTTTCCAATCGGTTAAAAGCAGTGAATTGTGAATTTTACGTTAAATGTAAAGAACGCTACTTATTTTGCATTCATACAAGGAAATATTATAGTCTTCACGATGTTACTAACCGAATACAAACAGTTCTCTTAGAAAAATGTAACAGATAATCTTCTGTCCAAAAATTCTTTACGTGCTATATTTTAGAGCAGCGAGAATGTACATTGCAGAGGTGGGCAGCTTAGGATACATCTTTTTGCTTGTTCCCATGAACAGGAAGATCAGTATGGAAAAATACACCAAAAAGTCCCTCCGAAGTATCGGTACAGAGTCAACTGATGCTGTTCCACATTATTAGCGATTAGACTCCAAGAGGTTACATGACTAAAAGGACTGTTTCTCCTAAGCTTTTGACTACTACATCAATCCCCAAGGAAAGCTGAAGTTCGATTTTGAGATCCAAGACTACAGAGTTTGTAGTATTTAACCAGACATGTACCTCTTCTAAGACACAGAGGTGGCAGATCTACCTCGTAAAGCACAATGTCATTGGGGCAAGAATTTTGAAGACCAATAATGATACGAGCAGCGCTAAGCTGAATCCTCTCAAGTTTCTGCAGGTTTGTGTCAGAAGCCCAGCAATAAATATGGTATCCCTAATATAGAATAAATACAGTAACCACCGCTTATAGTGATCAGTGGTTATAAGAATCAACCGTTTATAAGAATCAATATCGCAAAAACAAAAACAAATGTATTATTTCCATGTTAAAATTTCCGCTTTAAAGAATCAATCCACCGGTTATAAGAATCAGTTTAAAATCTTCGCCTTCCTTTCACTTTTCCAAAAAATGCCACTTGATGTCTCAAAAGATACGAAATTCTGTCTTAAGTTTTTGAAAAGAAAGATTGATAAAACTTTGGGGTGGAAAACAGTCGTAAAATACATTCCTTTAGACATAACATAAGAGTTTCTCCTTATACGCTTTTGCTAAACACTGTCTTATTAGCTTTACCCAGGGGCATCTAACCCGCCGGGGTCCGATTTCACTTTTCTCCAGACAGGCACTCCTTTTTTCCCACCACTTACTTCCTGATTGCGGATTTCTGGACCCTGAAACACGTAAATCTTCCGCGAAGTGTCCACAATCACTTACGCAAACGGGACAGTGGATTCAGCACTTCAAACCGTGAAACGTAAACGGATCCATTTTGCTGAATCAGATGAACCAGATGCTGAATCAAACGTTTCACGGTTTGATTCAGAATCAAACCGTGAAACGTAAGCTATAAAGTAAAACTTCGTCTGAGACTGTAATAAGCATACGTCGCTAGCATTCACTTTAGTTTTCTAACAAAATTGCCAGTTAGTGTTAGAACTTTTTGATAGTCGAATTCAAATATGATAAAAACAAGGAAAACTCTTAGTTTTTCTGAAAAACAGAACTTCTTAATTAGATATGATGCTCTTCCAAAGTGTAGTCAAAGAGAAGCTGCCTCTTGTTGATTTTATAATCATGTGTTGTTACTTATAGGTCTAGAAATTGAGTTATAGTATTTTGTTTAGAAATTGAGTATTTTTAAAATTATAAAAAATTATTTTAATAAATGATAAATAACGTAAATGAAAGAGTATTTAATGGTAAATTATGTATATATGTGCCTGTGTGTTTATATATATGTACAAGTATATATTTGTGTGTGTGTGTGTGTGTGTGTGCCTGTCCAAAGGGAAGTTTCGGTTATAAGAATCAACCGCTTATAAGAATCAAAAACAGTAATAACAAACGTGATTCTTATAAGCGGAAATCACTGTATAGGTATTTCTGAGAGTACAAGCGTCAGCTCCCCAATCCCGTCCTGAGATATACTTTAGTATGTTGAGGCGTCTCCTTGCCCGCACAACACAAAATGTTCTACATGTTTATTGTTCAATATCTCAGGATCTAAAACAAAACATAGGTATTCACTGTGAGAGGCTGATGGTTTAATCAGATATTGGGTTGAAAATCATATAATTTTCTATTGGTAGTAAAGAACCCAACCATAGACTTAGTAGGATAAAAACTCAATTTGTGGTCTTCAGCAAATATCCATAAGTCATCAAGGGCGGGGTTAACGTCACTTTCCAATTCCTTCAGATCAGTGCCAGATTCCCAAAGAACAATATTATCCACAAATGACCCTACTTCGCATTTCTTAGGGATGACATGCTCGAAACCTGATAAGAAGAGCGTAAACAGTAGGACCTTGGACTGAGCTCTGAGGAACACCCGGTTTAGCTTAAAGCTCCTTGAAAGGGAATTATTGATCTTTACCTTGATAAGTCTGTAACTTAAAAAATCATACATCCAGGTCACGGCCTTTCCAAATATATCGAACATTTTTATGATTAGTTTTTGGATTCCATATCCTGTCGAAAGCCCTAGTTAGATCAAGAAAGGCTGCCATGGTGGGATTAGTAGGTTTCCTGTTATGGGCGTCTCTTATCTTCTGACAGAAGTAAAGTACTTGGTCAGTTGTGCCGTGTCCTTCTTTAAAACCATATTGCTCCTTCGGAAGAAGGTCGTGAGAATTCAGGTAAAAGGTAAGTTTTTTTTAAATAATTTTTTCCATAACTTTACAACCTATAGAGGTCAATTCAATTGGTCTGAAATTATCTGGGGAACTGATGTCTTTGCTAAATTTTCTTATTGGAAGAATAATAGCTCTCCTTCACTCACGGGGAAGATGTCCCATCTTCCAAAAAATTAATCACTAGTAAATGCTACCGACATTTGGTCCCACCGACTCCAGAGTCTAAATTAAGTAATACTAGAAGACTAAGTGGAGGGGACTTCCTCTTTCTAAACTTCTTCACATAGTGTTACAATGAGTTAACCAAAAATGACTTCTAATTAAGTTATGTCAAAAACTAAAGGCTTTACCCGAAAGTTTTTCCGGTCTACGTGCCTGACAGTATCTCACGCAAGTCCCATGACCATTTAATTTAAATCACTCTCTTTGTTTTGATCTCTTAGCGCATTACCAAATGAAATAACTCTAATTTTATTTGGCACACTGCAATATTCAAAAGAAAGATTTTCTTAAAATTATAAATATCACTACATTTAATTATATGAATTTAAATGTCTAAAATTGAAATTATGCTATATATAGTTAAGTATGCATTAAGACTATAAGAATATATTTACGGTATAGTCCAAAATATACCTTGAATTGCAGTTTTCAGCATTTTCGCGTATTTTCTCGCTGTATATTTGGATCGTGCGTAAATTTATAAAAAATTTTAATAAGATAAAGGTATTTTAATAATTAATATCTTCAAAATTAAAGATTAAAGCCGAAAAATGTTTATTATTTTTCAGAGATGACTATTTAATAACCTAGTGTTTATATATCTAAATTATATCAAAAAAATATTCAAGTAAGAGATATAAATATAGATGAACTCAGTTCAACTCAATTATTTTAATGCCCTTACCTACCATTTAAAAATAAGTATGATTTATTCTGTTTCATTCAGTATTCGCATGCAATGCGATACTCAAATTTTTGTCTCAGATGCACTTAATTTTGTTTTGAAGGTGAAAAAATATTTATTCATTAACTCAAAAATTCCGTAAATATATCGAATGCTAATTAAAATAATGAAATTCACAGACAGTGAAATCGGTAAACTCATTAAGTAAATTGAAATTTGTTTACAGTGTTTTGAAATTTAAAACTATACGAGATAAAAATGAAAATAAATGTTGCCTTTTCTTTAAAAATATTTCAATTATAATCTTTTCGAAAAGGTCTGAGATATATTTTTAACTTTCGCACTTTTGGAATACCTAATTTATTTCTTGCCTGTTGCCTCCAAACCATCAGTAGTTTTCCTATCCGATTATCTTAGATTAATTGAAATTTGATGAATGTAACTACAAGATAATTTAAACAGTTTTGTTTTCGTTTCGTCCTTTATTTCCTCAATTTACGGTTAAAAATAGATTGTTTTACTACTGTACATATCTACTTTTACTTATATATTTTTCAAGTAAACAGAAAAAAGGGATTAATCATGAAAGTTGTTGCTATTGTTACATATGGCAATTTGGAATTCATACAAATCTGGCCACTCACCAAAAAAAAAACAGAAACCACAAAAACATTTCAAGAGGAACGACCAAAATTGGCCCGAAACACAGTTAAAAACAAAATTAGAGTACAAAGATAAAAATTAAAAAATTTAAAACGCTAGAAATACAATGCTTGAAGACCATGTGGTCAGGACATGAGTTCTCTGGCCCTTCAATAACGAGTATTCAAGTCACCATTATGTTGTAAGTTGGAGTTCCCATTGAGGACTCAGACTGTCTTTGCAAAGCTATAGCTTCTATGGCGGATCTAGAGTCAACTAGAATTACGGCTTTTGAAAAGGATTGCATTCTCAATCTGAGATTTTCCACTGCCAAGAAGACTGCAAAGTCCCGAGCAGACAAGTAGATGGGATTTATTTATTTTATCAGTCTTACATAAAGTGCATATGCTCGACTTCAAAATCCCTATTTTGGTCAGGTGTTCGGCCAAGCAGTCATGCCTGGTTCTTAATCTAAAATTAGCCACAGCCACTTAACGTGTTTTTTGATTAAACTTTTTCCAGCCATCCCCAATAGTCTCCCAGACTTTCCCCTTGCAATTTATTGAAAAATCACTAATATACGATGACAAAATCTTGTCCCGCATAATTATCCTAAAGGAGTCAAGAGGGATAAAGCACTGTCCAGGATCTACTGCGGTCCCTTTTTTTTGCCAGTGAATCAATCTTTTCATATCTATCAATGCCGACATGAGACGGTATCCACTGGAATGTGATGTATTTACCATTTACGTTGAGGAACTTGATGATTTGTTTTATATTAGTTACTATTGAGGTATGAGACTGTCTTAGCAAAGTGTCACGGTTAAAGAGTGGCATTATATGGAGTAAAAGGATAATGAATACACCTTTGAAAGATGTCGGAAGATGAAACGAACAGGGGAGAAAGAATAGACCATAAAAGAGGTTAAAATAGAATATTGATGAATACAGGAGGTGAATAGGCGTTGGATTTAGCTAGATCCTGAAGAAGTAAAAAGGCAATTATGGTATGAAAAGAAACCCCGCAAGGTGACATCCAGGTGGCCTAGGTGGGCCGGCGCAATTATGGCACGGAAAAGAGATTACAGATGGGGAAACGTTTAAAAAGAAAAATATGTCTTTAAGAGAGAGGAATGTGAATAGAGGAGCATGAAAGACGGGGAGAATATATGACTTAGCCGAGATAATAAGAAGTCGTAAGCAAGATGACAGCGGAAAAGATCAAATGTAGTCCCGAGAAGGGTTGTGATAATGAGATGATGATGCACGCCTTCAGAAGGGCGGGATGGAAACTTCCAGAAAAATAATGGTCCAATCAAAAGAAAATGGGAGGAGTTAGTGGCGGAAGAAAAAGATATAAAAAAAGCAAGATAAGGATTCGGCACGGAGATTTTTTTTTGGCTAAAAAGGCTGACTGAGAATCCTGAGACCTGATGAGAGGCCTGCCCAGACGGATGACAGAGTGATCGTGGAAAAAGGCGAGTCCCGACAGTTTACCGATCGACGAGAGAATGAATACCAGCTCCCAGGGGACCTAATGAAGGCCGGCCCGACATCAGCAACACGCTAAACTCCCAGCCTGATCCGTAGCCGAGTGAGGTACGACGTGATCCCAGACGCGTGCCGCTATTTACAAATGAAAACGTCAGTGAAGGTACGTGTGGCAGTCAATTATTGATCCCAAAATTCAGTGTTTGCCTAACTACCGCTCATCCATAGTGAATTAAATAATACCTCATTTAATTGAGTTAAATGAAGTCCACGTATATATTGAAAAATATAAGAATTAAATATGGTATTTAAGATAGCAAATATGATGTGTATTGTAATGAATTTGTATGTGTTTTGTTTGTTTAATAAATCTATCCATTATAAGTTCAATCAGATGATTAGATTATTTTAAAAACACAAAGCAATCAAGAATATGAGACTAATTGGTCAAGCAATCAGGTAGTATTTAAATAATTTCTATATTGGCAACACACCCAAAATTAACTAACTTGACCATAACCATTTGATGAGCAAGAGCAAACAATTATAGTTATTGCGGTAGTTTCTCCAACAACTCATACCAGAATACAAAGCTATAGCTTCTACGGCTGATCTAGAGTCAATTAGAATTACGGCTTTTGAAAAGGATTGCATTCTCAATCTGAGATTTTCCACTGCCAAGAAGACTGGAAATATTTTCCGCATCAAAATTTGAAAGATGTCGACCTAGAGGAACATACATGGACAATAACGAGCAGTAGACAACTGCCCCAGCTGAGTTATCAATTTTAGAACCATCCGTAAAGACACAGACCCACTCTGATTCCATATATTGATCTTCCAGCATAGACAATGCAGTAGTTTTGAGAATTACATCCAGAGTATGTTTTTCTTCCAAAATTGTCCAATTTCAGCTGACAAGACATTCTTAAATTCTCCAATTGGTTGACAAGAGCTTCGGTATTTTCTGTAGGAAAATTAGCGTCCAGATAAATTAAAATTTTTTCACAGGCTTCAACAGGTGAGATTTAAGTTTTATGGCTACTTATTTGATTGTTTTGCAGCCATTTTTGTACATTTGGACACTTTCAACTAGTATAGACATTAATAGCTTGTCTCATGGTCTCGACTGCAACAGAAGGGTTATAAGTATAAGTTCTCATCGCCTCGATTGGTGTTGTCTTAACTGCTCCAGTATTTATAAGTAAAGCTTTATTTTGAGGTCTTTCAAGAATTGTACATATTGTTCAAGGTACCTTGTAAGCTGCCCCATTTCGCTCTAGCCAAACATTTTAGTATAGGCAATCTTTTTTCAACTTTCATTTTTGTAATATTAATATACCCAAGAAAACGCAATTTGTTATCCATTGTTACACCGAGGTATCTAGTATTATTGCTCCTATTCAGCTTTGTGTTATCCAAATACATTTCAAAATCGGGGACTGCATGTCTTAAGGTAAAAAAAAACTAGAACTTGGTTATGATTTGTTGACAATCATTTGATTATCTATTGACCAAGATTGGAGTGCCTTCAGAGCTTTATTCATAACGCTCTCCAGTTGAATCAGTTGTCTTCTGTAGTTCCCCTTGTTATCTGCTTCTGTCCATATTTCCAGGTCATCAGAGAACATGCACACTTGAATATTCCCTACTTTTTTCAGCCTCTCGATAAGATCATTAACATATATGTTAAATCATGAAATTAAATCTAAAAAATTTGTTTCTAAGCATAATGTTTATACTTTTTAATAAATTAGATAAATATGTCTTAATTTTGATAAATTTGTCTTAAACTTGTAGCTTTTTTCCTTTAGCGAAGCAAATATAGATTTAAAAATACTGAACAGATAAAACACCCTGGGTGATTAGCAGCCATAAAATCAAGAACTAGACTAAAATTAGTCGAGAGAAAAATGAGTGTTATACCCTTCAAGTACATCATTCAACTTTGAATCTGCAAGTCGTACTATGTTCAAATATAACGTTAAACATCTTATGTATACATAGTTTTAATATTTCAATTATTACTTATATTTTTTTTATTGAATATGCATCCAAAGTCTACCTTTGACAATGGACTCTCCATCAATTGTTTTGTTTGGGAGTGTAGATACGTACGCAAAAAGAGCGGGTTGTATAAGGGCAGCGGTTTGTGCGAGGGAACGTAGAAATCGAATGAAGAATGAGGTAACACGATAGATCCGGGAACGATTACTAATTGTTTCACAGTATAGGGTAATTTTAAAAAATCCAGAGCTATGAGATAAAGCCTAGCAGTATTTATGTCTGTTATGTTCCACTGGTATTTGTTGGTAGCTTCTCTCTACATTGCTATAAATTAAATAGAAAAAAACTTTTAAAACGTGGAACCGCTTGAGGGAAACAATGTGGAACAAGACTCGGAAATATTTAAGACTGAAAGTGACATTGCTTTATATCGAAGAAGAAAAAAGATTATACCCTATAAAATGCACCTAAAGGACATTTTGACCACTTGAGAGACACTTTGAATCATGGAAACCCTTCACTAGAGAAGGCATACCCATTCCGCAACACCTTCGCTTGCTTTGGGAATACACGCCGTTACGGACACGGACAATAAAGTTACTATTCCTTACGTTGGTATAAAATTTCTGCTTGGACGTTAATTTGAGATTTCAATTATAAACATGTATCTCATTCGCAAAATGATAAGAAATGCTTGCGACATCACAAATTAGAAGACCACTGCTGGCACGATATTTAATAAAGCCATTGACAATAGATTGATACTGAACTTATGCGCTCGTTCACTGTAGGTCCGAAAAGGAAATTCTTTAGAGGTTTCTTGCAAAAGATCTCTCTTTGGCAGATACTTGTCTTTTATGGATATCCCATACATTCCCGTTAATCGGAGGCTTTACATAGAACTGAATGAAAGGCCGCCCAGTTCCAAAAGATTTGATATAATTGTAACGTAAATTCAAGACCGAAAAAATAATGGAAGACTAAATTATGGTTGTATAATAGTTCTTAAACCTCTGAAGGCCGAACCGGCCTAGCCAGCCGAAAATTCAGAAGTCTAGACGGCCGTCTGAAATTCTCTTAGAATGCCTTCACCCCCCCCCCCCAACCTAGTGCCTGGTAGGTGGTCATTATACCAACAGTTCAACGTTACCGCAGAGTTGTTCTCTTATCTGTTCGATCTTCTTTTTTTGTCTAGAATCGATCCCGGCGTATTTTAAGACCCGATGCTGGTAGTAGGGCTGCACCCCACCGTGACAAATTTCAGCAAACCGTCAGGATATGCTGTGGAGGAAGGAAAAGACGCTTCTCGTTCTCGGCTGGAACGGTCTTTTGGGGTTAGCTGCATAATGGTCCTTCGGTCTTCAGAGGGTTTAAACGGTCCGAGTAGCCTTTGGTGTGATTGTCTATATGGTTCAGGAGAATTTGTGCACTGTTCCCCACAACAGTGACATTTACAATTTATTCTCCTTGGCCTGATGAATATCTACATAAGTTCGAAAAGAGTTCTACTCTTAATTTCTACTGTAGATATTAAGAATCTGTATATTCCTCATATGCGTTTTCCCCAAATTTCATCTATGTAAGAAAATCTAACAACTTTTTTTTATAGCAGTCATCCTTGGTATTCAAATTCGAGATAATTGAGGCTCGTTCGATATATTATGATTTGCTTTGTCGGGAAACTTACACCATACCTATACCAAATAGAGACGGTATAACGTTCGATGTTCAAGCTAGCCCACTGCATTTCAAGTGGAGGAATGTTCACAAATTTTGCAATGTGTGACAGAATAATATGTATGGCTAACATCGACAGTCATACCGATTTGAGTCTGCATACTCCTAATAAAGAATCATTAAATTAAATACTGGACTCTTCTCCCTTCTATGACTACTCTTTGACTTTACTTGAGCTGAAGTACTCTAACTAAATAAGCTAAGAAATGACTTTTTATGGTTTATTGTAGCAGGTTATAAATATTTTCTTAGTAAACGAAATGGAATAAAAAGTTCGAGTCAAATTTAAAGTACGTAGTTTAAATTTAGTTGATATTTTTCTAAATTTTAATAATTTTAGTTATTTTAACATTCAAATAGCAAAAAAGGGACCTAAGCGCTTTAAAATTCAGCCAGCCATTAGTTTGAAACCCTACCCATCTTTAAATTTATATTTTCTCTGCTGTTAAAATCAAATATTATATTTTATCTCTACTTAATCAATTCCATGAAATGTTCATAATATGTTTCTAACGAAATCTGATGCTATGTACAGTCTGTCAAGTTCTATTCCTCAGAGGTCATAAAATGTTCTTCTACTACGAAAATATATTTATATATTTCTTCAAAACGCGATCGGATAACCAAATCCTGCGTTTTCATGAATGAATCCATTTCTACGCGCTTTAAACCAACGATTGTTTCTAGTTCTATTCATTTCTTTTGTTTCTTAAAATTTTTTCTTTCTCTAGTTTTTTTATATGATCGGTAACAAAGAATTTTTCATTTTCTCCTTTTTTTTATCTGAGGTATAATTTATTTCCCTTTGATTGATCGATAGTAGCGATATCTAATTTTTTAGTTCTTTCAAACCATTCGACAAAATTTTCTAGATTTTTCTCTCTGTGATCCAATTTTATATTTCTTCGTGTTGTTTTGAGAAATTTTGATATTTTTATTTTACTAGTTTTTTCCTTTATTTTACGCTATTTAAGTTGATCTGCCAACTTTTTATGTATGTTTTCTTGAACACCTTGTGCGAAATTCTACCTTAACATACTGGACTTATTTTCAATATGTTGTTAAAAATTGCCCCGTGTCTGTGTCGATAAAATCCTTTCATGAAATTTTTGTTAAAATATCTGCATCAATTTTTAAGTCATTCTCCACTCTTATTTCATACTTTATCAGTAAGCAATCTACTGAAATTTTACGTGAACTTGAGCATAAAATTCTTCCTTGGTGGCCACCAGTGCAGACTATCATTGTTGCAATTTAAATAAATACTAGTTGATACCCGTCAAAACATGACGGCGAGATATTAAATAAATGTAATAGGGAAATACACTTTAAAAAAATTTCAGGCAGTCTCTTCTCACGAAACTACTGCTGGGTATTAACGTAGGATTACTTACCGTTGCTTACCTCTTTTTTTTTACAATAAAATTCCTATATACGAAGAGAAGGATGAGTCATAACCCTATGCAGAATAGATCGATGGTAAGAAAAATAAGTTACATATGTCTACTCTGCCACTCTTGATTTATAACTCTCGACGACGGTTTTAGCAACATAAATTTTGCTCTCCGGAGGGCCGTTAGGGAGGAACGTAATCCTACGTTAAAATTACTATTGTACCCAATAAAAAGGAATATGGTTACTCAACGGTGCGAAATAAACATTTTTCGCCAGGTTTAATTCTATATCTCACAAACATAATTCAGAATGGAAATGGCAGAGAGAAAGGTAGAAATATTCCCCGGAATAAACAAATTAATTTGTTTGCCTCAGGCTTAGTATATAAAACCATGTTTAAATATGTCACTGAGCCTGCGCAGAAACAAATTAATGTGTTTATGCAGCCTCGTGCAGCATCTAAAGCCGAATTTAAACATGTCTCTGAGCATGCACAGAAAGTAATTCTTTTATTGTAAATTATTGCTCATTAATAGGCGTTACGGTTACAAAAACTAAATTTGACAAATCTATAGATTAAAATCTTTCGTTTAACACCAAAATGAAGTAAATGGATGCAGTAGTTTTCTCTCACGGACTGCCCAAAGAATCAGCTTAGCAACTTAAATATATAGATTATCACTAAAGTTTCCTTATTATTTCCTGGGAATTCTAGCAGCTATTGAAAAGTCAAATTTCTGACTCTTTAAACCATAGTAATTTACAAGATATTTTTTTTCTTATGACGGGTCTTACTTTTAAAAATTTTTGACTACTTGTAAGGTATACATAAGATTCGATTCACAAGAATCGAACTTTTGAGTGAAGGAATTAAAGAAGCTGCTTGAGATATGCTAATTTCAGCATACGCGCTTGGTATAAATACCATGCAGCTTGATTAAAGAGAAGAAGGTTTTGTTAAGGTTGATAGATAAGCGAGTTAAGGGAGCTACGAGGTAAGCAGCTCCAGGTGTTAGCCGGCGCTAGTTCTTAGGGGGCCCAAAGTTTACGTGGCAGAACTGCTGGTTTGACTCTCTAGCTTGTGAGTATTGCAAAGTGTAGTTTTATTGAATGCTAATATATATTCCGTACAAGTAGTACGTATGCATATTGCTGTAAAAGCAAATTCTATATGTGCAACGAATTCAATAAACATTGTTTCATGTATAAACTGTGTTTGTATCAAATTCATTTAGAGTGCCACTTTAAATTATATACACCCAAGTCTGGGTAGAAGTGAGCTACTCTCTATGTACTAACTCGTGACTACCTCATGGATCACACCACAGTTTCTTCTTTTTCAATGTTTATCCCCTCTTTAACGCAGTGAAGAACGTAAAATGTATGAAACCCTGCAGATAAATTATTTTATCAGGAAAATTAATGATCAATAAACTTCTTATAACGGATACGTTATAGGCTAAATGCTAGCAAGGAACCAGTGTTTATAACCATATATATATATATATATAAATATATATATATTTATATATATATCAGAATCGTACATCGATTCTTCAAAGTTAAATTACAGAATACTGTCTTCCCAAAACTCAGAAGTGTATCGCAGACAAACACACATATGTAAATACAAACATACAAACATACATACATACATACATACATATATATATATATATATGAGATCAATATTTTCTTAACTTATTCTATGAAGTTAAAATATTGCCACCCGGAGTTTTTCCACGCTTATAATCTTTTCTGTTTTTATAGACTATGACATTAGATCTGGAATTATTAAACTTCTGAAGTATAAAAAGATCTCCCTTCTCGCTCAGATCATTTTTAATTGACTTATGGAAACCGCCCGAAAAGTCTAAGTAATCTAAAAGGAAGATTAGTAGGATATCGTTCTGCTGAATTGAGTTATCAGTGGAGCTGTTCGATGGAGATACTTTCATACAATTTTGTATGTATTCAATAGGTACTGAAAACACTAGATACCTCTATGTTTGTGTAAATGACTCCTCTTACTATGGTATGTTATGTAATTTTTATCTATTCTCTTTTGCCAAAAACGTACTTCCATGCATGCTTTAAGGTGGTGCATTAAAATAAAAATTTTCCCAAAAGTTCTTGCATGTCCACATCGGAAGATACGCGAGATTACCTACTCCTTTTCTTTTTTAGACCATATCACTCTATAAACACTTATTGATGATATGTAATGGTTAGTGATAATTATTTTTATATCTTTTTAAATATATTTCTAATTTTCTTTCACTTTCTGAAATTTATGGGCGGATATGTTTTCAACATTTTACCGATGACTATGCTTGTCCAAACTGGAGTATACGAAGATATAAGCCATCTCCCTTATAAACCATAACGGATAATATAAAATGACAATGAAACGTAGTTATTATAATCAGTTCTATTTTTTCTTATTTTTAAATGCATGTCCTATTTCTTTCCCATTCTAAATTTTAAGGGCAATTAATAGTGCCATGTTTTCATCTTTTTTCCCATTAACCTTAGATGTTTTCATTAGTAAATGCTTCGAAATAAACAATTTTACGCACTGCCTCTCTGTTAAGGTCTGTTCACATTGCACCGGAGCATCGCTGTACCTTGCTACGTTGGCTGCGATATTGCTGACATAACCTGTGATTGGTTTGACGTGTCATGTGGTCAGTAAATGGAGCTCTGTGACTGGTTAGAATTTTTTAACTCTGACGCTACGTAACGATGCGTATTCAGTGTGAACAGGCCGTTACACACTGTTGGAAAACGTACCCTCTAAAACCTACAAGCAGACTATCTCCGTTTCTACCGTGGCAAAAAAAAGGAAGCCGAGATCGGAACGAGAACCATTTTTAGCTGATGCATGGAAATTATAAAGCTAAAGCTAAGAGTGGTTTTGTCCCTCTATCAGTTAATCAGGAACGATTTTTTCTAATTAATTTGCTTGTAGTACGTGTTGTTCGTGTCAATTAAATGCAGTTCGTTAAAATCCTAGAATATTAATCATTCATTAATTCCTTACCACAAGTTTCTATAGGTCGCGTCTTAAACTAGTCGAATAACTTTTCTCGAAATCTCGTGCAAATAGTTGAAGTAAACAAGGTAAGATTTTAATTTGCCTTTGATATCAAATAGAGCACACACCGTAACGTGTGACCTTTTAAAAGGCAATCAAATACTGTCATATATTCTATCACATTCTAACATTTGTTTAAGGACATACATTTCCCTTTGATCGCAGTAATGTCAGGTTTATCAGAATTAATATTAGAGTATACCTGATGAAAAAAATTCTTCTCGGGTTCACATTTTAGTGGAACTTTGATATGGAAGTGAGACTAGTTTGAACTGATTACTGCTACTAATGCATGTAAAATTAATGATTTTGCATGTCTTTATAATTAAAAATTTAAAACGATAAGTATGTTATATTTAATGTAACCATTCGTTAATACGACATAGTTTTCAATAATACGTCTTCAACAAAAATGTTACCTACTCAGACAAAGCACCTTGAAGTTCTCCAACCTATCGGAACCTATCATGGCACACTGACCAAAACGACAGCATCCACTCATGAAAAAGAAATGGGAACTGTAGGAGATTTCGACTGAGCTATTTCTATACAACGTCTAATCATGCTTAACAAAGTTTCTCTCTATTTTTTTTAATGAATCACCAATTTTGAACTAATAGTGGGTGTTTATCCAAATCTTAAGTTGGTTATGGCCCTAAGATAACGCCGTATAAATATTCATTATAAACAATATTTCTTTATATGATAACATCCTTGTGTTCACTGTTCACTGATTTCAAGGTACATAAAATGCCCACTCATTGATTTAATCTCTGAATGCTTTATGGCCACATAATTTTGCCATAATTCTGTTTCTTTTAATGATTACTTCACATGATCATATAAGCCCTAAAGAGGTTTTCTAGCGATGGAACATACTTCATCATCATAAATCATGATATGATAGAACAAATAATTCATGAACGACGTTTAAAATCACGAACAAAGTATGCGTTACCTTCTTTTCCTTACTACCTTAAAACCGTTACTTTAATAACTTAATGATATTTCACCCTTGTTTCTGCACTAATTTTTCTTTCTTCGTCGTATTTTTTGTCTCGTTTTCAAAGGAAAAAAAATTCTCTATTTTTTTTCCTTTCGTACAAGGACTTCGTCTCTTTCTTTTCTCTCAGCATATGAACGGTCGGTGCTAGCAGTCATTTAAACTTATCCCTATGGCAACGAGGTATCCTTACGTCATCAACCACGAGTGTGACGTCAAGACCTCTTCGAACGAAATGGGGAATATAGGGGATCAGATTTTGAGTTAAATAAGGATTTCATATAGGTACAAAGTAGTTATGAACTTTCATATTACCTATCCTTGTATATTTTGGGTACACATTTTGTTTTATTGTGGTCCCAGAAATTTATATATTAGTGAAAATACATTTGAAAAGTTTTTCATAAAGTAAAGAGAATGCAGAAAGTTAAGTAAAAAAAATCACAATGGGTGTAAGAGAAAAAAGTTTTTTAACTTTGAAAATAATTAATATAATCAGACATAATATATTATGTAAATATATTCATACAAAATTACTAACTTTTTAAAAGTAAGATCGCTTATATCGACTTAAATCTTTTTTGTTTTTTGTTTTTGTGATATTCAATTATAATATTGAGAAAAATGATAGCAAGGAATTGATAACATAATTTGATCTAGACAGATTTTCTTTTTGGGTAAGGGATTCAACATATCTCTCATAAAAAAGAGTTCATCCATTATTCATAACTGTATTTGGTCATTCAATTATGCATTTTTCAGTAAATTAAAAACATCTTTTGAATAAATCAAGCCACTGAAATTGTTAATACAAGATTAATTGTTTTTTCATTTTATCATAGACATCACTAATATAAAGAGAGAAAGCAGCACGGATTTAGTTGCAAAGTAGGATTTTGAGGTTTTGATAGATTTTTTTTTCGGGGGGGGGGGGGAGTATGAGCTGTCAAGACCACCCTTACAAAAAATGTTTGTCAGTTTTTAATAATGAGTTTATTCAGTAAATTATTTCGGTTATACGATAATGGTTTTTTTTCACGTAGTTACAAGAATAAATAAATTATTGATATAATTTTTAAAGTGTTAATTAATTTTCGTTTCGTCACGCTCTAAGTCTTTAAGATTTGATCAGGCCTTCCACTTTTGTTTTATTAAAAACATCTAAAAGATATAGTATCAGACGCTTCTGAGCTCCAAACTCGAGGACGGAATAATCTGTCACAAACGTTTACTGAGCTGAAAGTAGGTAACGTAAAAGTCCCTCTAAATCGCTTAGTGGGTCAGTATAAAAATAAAAAAATGCTACAAAGCTTGATCTTGAGATTTTGAAAAATTTCCATGAAAGATGGAGTTTTCGTAATCCCCATTTAAAAAAAGATTTATTCAGATTTTTAAAAATATTTTTTGGTCGTTGGACTGATTATTTTTCGGCGCAATTACAAAAAGAAAGGTGGTCTAATGAATCGAACGACTGAAATGATTTTTACAAGAATAACTAATTTTTCATTAGTTTAAAAGTTCATTTGTGAGATTTAGATAGATTCTTTTAAAAGATAGACATGTCGATATCTTCTTTTAGAGAAAGTTCATTTATGAGATTTAGGTAGATTCTTTTGAAAGATTGACATGTCGAAATCTTCTCTTAGAGAAAGTTCATTCATGAGGTTTAGGTAGATTTTTTTAAAAGCTAGATATGTCGAAATCTTCTTTCAGAGAAAGTTCATTTATGATATTTAGGTAGATTCTTTTGAAAGATAGACATTTCGATATCTTCTCTTAGAGACAGTTCAGTTATGAGATTGACATAGATTCTTTTGAAAGATGGGCATGTAGAAATCTTCTCTTAGAAACAGTTCATTCATGAGATTTAGGTAGATTCTTTTGAAAGATAGACATGTCGAAATCTTCTCTTAGAGAATGTTCATTCATGAGAGTTAGGTAGATTTTTTTAAAGATAGACATGCCGAAATCTTTTTTTAGAGAAAGTTCATTTATGAGATTTAGGTAGATTCTTTTGAAAGATAGACTTGTCGATAGAGACAGTTCAGTTATGAGATTTAGGTAGATTCTTTTGAAACTTAGTCATGTCGAAATCTTCTCTTAGAGACATTTCAGTTATGATATTTATATAGATTCCTTTGAAAGATGGACATGCGAAATCTCCTCTTAGAGAAAGTTCATTTATGCGAACTAGGTAGATTATTTCGGAATATAAACATGTCAAAATTTCTAGATTTCTTTGAAAAACAGACATGTCAAAATCTTCTCTTAGAGAAAATATTTTCCTACTTTTCATAAATTAGTTCGATAATGCAGTTTACATATATTTTGGTACAATTTACACACACATAAAAATATCGAATAAATTATATGACTGCAATGTATGCTCGAAGTATTCTTAAAATTATCATTATTATGAGGAATAGAATTTCTAAAAAAATGTTTACCCGGGAGCAAATTTTTAGTTTTTTTATACTGTTAACCATTAACATGTTTATATTTCATTATTGTGAATAAGAAATAAACTGATTGAGGCATTAAATTGACCACGGGAATGGAATTTTTCTTTTTTCTTTTTACGAATTGATTGAGGGTGGCTTTGTTTTTATGAGGCTGTGATCTCGCAAGTGGAATGTGACCAGGTGAAGGGGTAAATATACGTTCCTGATATCTGTAATGATCTGGTTGCGAGAGTGTAGAGTAGCATTTAAACACGTGGCTGCTTATCGGAGAGGTGATAACTCACTCGTAGATGCGCGAGAATCCGGTGGTACACCCCCGATTATCCTTGCTGATAGTTTCGAAATTCTCCGAATTTCAAATAAATATTCTAGTTAATTATTTATATGTAAAACGAATCAATAAGTAATTTACTCCCACACATGAAAGTTTATTTTAGGAATTTCTTCTTCAAGGAAAAAAATTTCCTTCAGATTAGCTTTTAAAAACTTCAACATCCTTGCTCCAAATACTAATTTTGATGTGCGACGAAATAATTCAAGTAAAAAAGTTATAATTTACATTATGGTTCAATATTTACTGAAGAAAACACCTAAGAATGAGAAAAATAAAACATGCTTGGAACAGGATGCGGAGTACAGCCTGCGTCGCTGGGGTAAAAAACACAACCAGTATCTTGTTCGTAAAAACTTTAATAACCTCTCTTCCATAATAACTTGTCAATAACATCTTTTCAATAACAAGTCAAAGGTGTTTTTAAAACCTTCCTTTTTAATATACCAATTACCCTCAGCCGACTTTTTTTTTCACTGATAAATCACTGATAAATGCCTGATACATTATAAAATGCTACGAAAAGGGAATTTTTCATGCGAACTCGCGACATACGTTCCAAAATCGATAAAGACGAAATAATTAAATTTCAAAATCTCATGCAAGAGAGTAAATTTCTTTCTTTGAATTTAATGTTAGCACGTAATAGATTAACTTTAGAATATTTTCTTTCAGAGAAGAATTACAGTGACTTTTTTACAGATTGAGTTTGCACAATATTCTCAATTTGTAAGATCTATGTACTCCGTACAAGCCTCAAAATATAAACGTGAAAATGGACATGATAAACACACACACACATACATATATATGCATACATACATACATACATACAACATACACACACACACACACACACACACACACACACACACACACACACATATATATATATATATATATATATATATATATATAAGTGTGTGTGTGTGTGTATTGTTTGCTTGCCAATGTGGAACACTTGCCAATAAAGACATTCGAACTTTAACCTTTTGAGGGGCGCTGTTTTGCACGGTGCAAACGCCTAAATCTACTCTTTTTTTTCCTTGCATACAATGTATTCCAGTTAAATGATCATGAAAGCGGTTAGTACTGCCATCTGTGATCAGTTTAAAGAAATAAAAACATTTTTAAACTTTTTGTTAGACATTTTTTCAAGATTCATTAGGTTAAAAAAATCGGGGGGAACATCTGCATAGTGCAAACAGTGGAAGTTGTTGTCCTTGAAAGGCTTAACCGCAAGAATCTTTGGTTTCTTTAAATGGAGGCTCCGTATCGGTGAACCAAAACTACCCGCTGGAGCTACCTCACTTTTAAACGACCCCCCCCCCCCACAAAAATTGACATTTGGCACGTATTTTCTCCCACCCTCTCTGAACTCATAGACGGACTCTCATGGCTAACAGTTTAACATGCCCATATCCGGCCTAGACACGAAAGTATTTAACGGCCTTCGTCGGGTCTCGAACTGGGCACCCCATTCCCAAACCGGAAGCGATGTTCTTGGCTACCTTGGGCCTTATATATATATATATATATATATATATATATATATATATATATATATATATATATATATATATATATACATATATTTAAATATATATACATACATATATATATATATATATATATATATATATATATATATATATATATATATATATATATATATATATATATATATATATATATATATATATATATATATATATATATATATATATATATATATATATGCTGACAACAATCCACGTGAAGTTGGTTATACATTTTACCAATATCCTATCGTTCTTGTTTCCAATGACAGGTGCCAGTGTGAACACCGACTGCCAATCAGCAAGGAGCGAAATCGTGCGACTGACGTCCAGACCTATTTCCTATCTAATAGATTTTTTCCAGTGTAATGCGTGAGGGTTTTTTTTCATCGACTTTCCCTCCCGAGATTTTCTTTGAATTTTGGACTGGTTAAAAGAACTATACGTTATTAATAATTCATGATTTAATCAGGCAAGGATTAATTTTTTAATAGGTTTAGAATAACTTGAAGAAATAACATGTTATATGAGGATTAACAGTTTGGTACAATTCTTCTGACAGATGCATCAATATTTAAGCAGGGCAAAAGTGTCTTCGTAAACTTTGCGTGGTAGTTTATGATAGACACTTGCAAAGAAGTTTTCATATTTATTCTTTGAAAAATCTTAATTTTGGGGAAGTTACTAATTATAGTTTAAAATGAACTATGTATGTTCGTACTTACGTACGTTTTGTGAATAAAAACTTCAAGTATTATTCTCATATGAAATGAGGGAAATCATGAGGTACGATATAATTGCATATGAGAGCATGTTTACATTTGTATATGAGTCAATGTAAAACTAAAGCCTCTGTCATTTTATTGAAAACAGAAACATTATGATAAATGGATTTTAAATCCCATGCGTCATAACTTAATATATATATATATATATATATATATATATATATATATATACTATCTGAAAACACGTACTTCGCTACGGAGTACATTTCTAATTGAATACAACGGTCTATGTATGCAATTAAGGCCTATATATATATATATATATATATATAAAAGGTAAGTGTCCCAAATATCACCTACCCTAACTTTTTTTCGACATTTCATCCACTTTTAAGTTTCTGTTCAGGTTGGAAACTTAAAAAACATCCCTAAAAACATCCCTTTACTTTGGTATCCTGCGATCAACCAGCTCCAAAACTAGTGCCAGTTTAAGTTATGTAGCTAAATTGGAAAAATTGGAATTTCCTGTGAATTCCAGATTGGTTCCTTATATCGCCTACCTCTGTTCATATTACTGCTTACCAGGCGAAATTAGAAGCACCTGTTAAAAGGCGTTGCTAGCAAAGTCCTTCTGAGCAAGATTGCTCAGAAGGACTCTGTTTGGAAGCCTTAGAGTTGCATGAGGGGGAGGGGAGAGGAAAAAAGAGAAGAAGAAAAATTCACAATAAAAAAATAGAACAAAGAACAGAAAATATATTGTGGAAAAAGTTAAACAGAAGTAATACCAATAATTTAAACCTATTTTGGCTACTTAATCATTCAAACAAAAGGAACATATATATTCTCTGTGCTCTCCATTAGCTGCATCACAATATTTGGGGTTCCTCTGAAAGCAGGAGGTATACATGAGCCACTCCTGACCACAGCTTCCCCCTCTCTGCCGATGACATTTTGTATACAGCTGATTTCCCTTTCGAGCAAATCACCTGTACATTTTTACTTTAGACAGTTGTAATGCCCGTTTCTTCGACATTAAAAGTTCTGGTAGGTTGGAACTAAATTTTCTGATGTTCTGCTTTAAGAATTGTGATGAAGGATTTTACGCTTTCTTTAGTGAACCCTAGGATTCTGGCTCTTGACAATGACTGTGGAGTTCTGATTGTCAATTGGGAAGCATTTCTTTTCAAAAACGAATTCAGTCACTTTCGACCAGCTGAGTTTGTTTTTCAGAGAAGGGGTGGGGAAGATAGTTTCTCAAGGCAAGTTGGTAGGCCATCTGCTTAACATCGCTTCGAGTCAAACCAAACAAATTGGATTCCATTTCCTTGCAGTAGTTAACTTGCTGCTTTTCTAAATCATCCGTCAGTACAGGTTTTCTCCCAAGTTTCTTTCTCACCACTATTCTAAACCACCGCTATTCCATCGTTTCTCTCATTCACATATTTTTTAATGTACTCACGAATCGTAGATCTCGGAATGCCAAACTGTTTGGAAGCCTTTAACGTTCCTATTGAGGCCTGCAGACAAGACGTACTCCATGTCTGTCTATTTTTAATTTCCTTTGGCATCCTATACAAGAGGCCTCCAACAAAAAAGAACGGAAAGTGTAATAAAATAACTAAAATTAAAATGGAAACAAGAATGCAATGCTTAGTTTTTAATAAAAGTAGCTGTTCCAAATATCGCCTGGTAGGCGATATTAGGAACACAACACAGTCATCACAAACATGCTAAGAACGAACTTTAAAATGCTGTTTTTTTCAAAAATAATAGCACCTCTGGATTCTCCGTTTACTGCACTTTCAAATGGTATAAGCAAAATTAGAATTTGGATGCACCTACCTGGTCATTCACTGGATTCTTTCGGGCCAAAATTTACGAAGACAACAACCAAAACAACTTAAGGGGTCAGGTACCTTTTAAAGACCAAGATGCTCGACAAAGATATCCCTATTTTCAATCATCAGTAGTTACTTAAATAATTTAGTAAGAAATATGAAAATTTTACTGTGCGTTAAACACTCTTTCTTCTTTTTAAATATAGCTCTCATTTTTTTTAGCTTGAAAAAAAATTTTATAAATGTTTAAAATTTTAGCCATTGTTTTTTCATTGTTATGTCATTGCGCGTATGATATCACCAGGACAGTTGGCTAGAATACCATGAAATTTTATACACGGGCAATATAATCATGTATCATTAAAATGACGAATAATTATGTCATTACTACCATAAAAATTTGAATCACAGTAAAATTTATCAAAAACATTTCTGAAATTTAAAAAAAAAATTCTTTTTTAATTTTTTTTCTATGAAGAACTAAGAATTTTGATTTCAAAATTCGTCATTTTAAGGATATATTATACAACTTAATTTTAAAATTTAAAATATATATATATTTATTAATATACGGACGCAAGTCTGCGCTAACACTGAAAAAAAAAACAATGGCTGAAATTTTAAAAAATTATCTTCAAGCTAGAAAAAATTAAAAGCCATATTTATAAAGAAGAAAGTGTCTTTAACTCACAGTAAAATTTTTAAATTCCTGAATAAAAGTAT
The DNA here is from genome assembly GCA_907164885.2 of Dolomedes plantarius. Taxonomy (NCBI): domain Eukaryota; kingdom Metazoa; phylum Arthropoda; class Arachnida; order Araneae; family Dolomedidae; genus Dolomedes; species Dolomedes plantarius. The sequence continues at coordinate 44,902,122 of OU015497.1, read as the reverse complement.
TTCATAACTACTGGTAATCTAAAATAGGGATATCTTTGTCGAGACTCTTAGCTTTTAAAAAGGACCTGACCCCTTAAGACACCATATAGTTTCTGTTGTCCGTGATAAGAGCGTTGTCGCTAGCGTTGTTGTTAGAACAAACCAAGAACTAAGAAGTTACTGCATTTCCTCATATAGCGCGAATGATACTTTAGAAACACGAGTAGGCGATATTAGGCACAGGGGTGATATTTGGGACAATTACTCTATATATATTTATAATAAATACGACGATCAATGTATACAATTGATATAAAAAAAACCAAAAAATATATTTATAAAAAAATCTTAAGAGATATTTTTATAGACAAAATAATGTAGGAGAAAATATTCAAATTAAATGTAATAGGACATTATATATATAATAGCCGTTGTCTCTGTATAACACTTCCGGGCTGTACTCATCTTTCAATTGAAGTCCTCAGTAAACAAACAGCCGGTTAGGCTTAATTTCAATTTCAGATGTGGATCAGAATTTTTTCTTACCTAAAAACTAATATCTTCTCCATCAAATCACGTTTGTTCAGCCTATTTTTCTATAAAACATTCAGAACTAAAACAAATTGGATGCTTTTAGGTGTATATTTAACAGTTTTTAAAAATCTGTTTACTTTTGCGATGAATTCTGAAAGTAAACAAACTTGAATGTGAATGAATCAAGTAGCTCAAGTAGTCATATCACGTAGTGATCTGTAAAAACTGGATGGCAGTCTACTACTCCAATCGCATGAAAAACTAACTAAATAAAAAATAATGAAAGGGTTTGCTTTTACAAGGTGTGGATTAAATGCAATATTGTTAGATAATTCGGGATATTTTTTAACTTTTATATACTTTTTCCATTATGACGTCATTATTAGTATTATGACGTCAAAATGACGGGTTACCTTCTAGTATTAAATAATATAGTAGAGTTCACATAGTACAGTTTGAGGAACATAATATCTTTCAGTGTATTTTAATATTTTTTTGGATAATGTCCAATCGTCTGCCGCATTAGCAAGAAATTTTTTTTTTGTATATTTAGTTGTTATGAACATGATGATAAATTTATTTATTGTACTAGAAAAAGAAATCACGTGATCATCATTTGATAAATTAAATTCTAAAAATGAATCTTTAAAAATGCAACAAAAATCGGAAAATGGAGGTAAAGATTCGAAAAAGATCTCATTTTAAAGAAATTTTTACAATCTTTCTCGTGATGTAAATTTTAAAACCCCTAAATTATTATTTTAAATGCAAATTTAAAAATTTAATTTTAAAAAATCTAAGAAGAATTTTTCAAAAATTTTTCTTAGTGCACCCCTACAATATGAGAAGTATCGCCATGCAAAATTTCAGCCCTCTAGGTCCAGCAGTTTGGTCTGTGCGTTGTATGTCAGTGAGTGAGTCAGACATTGAGTCAGTCAGTTACGGAACTGTTTTATATATATATATATATATATATATATATATATATATATATATATATATATATATATATATATATATATATATATATATATATATATTTATATATATGTAACATGCCAGGTCAGACTCCAGAAGACAGACAATCGAGTTAGTGAATTACAGACCTGACATGTCACATCGAAATTATTTGTTGTACGCCGAGTAGACACAAAAATAAGGGAGCTGTTTAATCTCGAACATTTTTATTTAAGCTAGCAATGAAGCGTCTTCACTGGACAGTTACAGAATCCAGAAAGCGTCATCTCTCTGACCACAGGCCCTTGTATAACTTTTCATAGCCGACGTGTCACGTGACCGTGCAACGAGCTGTGATTCGCTGTGCCGGTATCTCCGGGCTTGAAAACTTATATAATGAAGAAGGATTATCTCCAAATTTGCAGTGATCGTATAGTATCTGGCGAAATCGACTCCTTTGTTCTTAAAATGAAAGCGGAAAACATAATTATTCCACGCCCAAGGAAATTTAAAAGAATTTTGAATTTTGAAAGGGTTTTGGGGTTTTATATGTTTTATATATATATATATATATGCGTGTGTGTGTGTGTGTGATAATATTACTAACAACCTATAATCGCCCCATTCTGAACTTTATCTCTGTTCTGGTAACCCCTTTTTCTATTCTTTGGCCAAAACGCCTCGCCTTACCACATACTAACTTCCTCCGCCAATTCTGGCAACCTCTCTGAGCTAATTGTATTTTGGCGCTTTTACGTTAGACGTGGGTTGACTTCGATGCGAGTAACATGTTGCTGTTTTCATGGAATAAACTTCAGTTGTTTTTATGATTTGGAATTGCATTTAATTTCGGCCTCGATTGTGTTTCTTCAAGAGATGACCACTCGGGACATCCCCCCCCCCACACACACACATATATATATATATATATATATATATATATATATATATATATAATTTCACACTGATGGGAATTTCTCAACGTCCTTTAATAAATTTTGAATTAAATTAATTACATCGCAATAGGAATCCTCGTACAAGAAACTATTATAATCTCTGGACATATTTATTTAATTATCTAAAAATGATTTGAATGAGCAACAAAAAATTTGAAAAGTGCAATAAAATAAAACGTAAACAATAATGAAAAAGTCGGGCTAGACACATTTTCTTCTTAATGCAGAAATAATTGAATCTCGAGGAGAAGCTGAAAGGACATTCAACTTCTCCACGCAGAAAAACAGATGTTTATCTTTTCGTTACATTTCTACTCGAGTACTTTTCTATTATTTATTCTATTTTTAACTAGGCGGCTCAATCTTTTAAAAAGATATTTTATTTTTGCGGGTTGAACAAAATGTTGAAAAAGTTAAAATATTCTCTTTTATGGTCTTTCCTTCTCTGTAATTTGAAATCGAAAATCTTTAATTCTGCCGCACCCTTTCTTAATAAATTGTCTCTGCTTGTTGATTTTTTCTTATCCGCGCATATAACCAGTTATACGATGACCGTAAGTCTGCCTCGCGTCATTTCGAAGTTCGGCAAACTTATATGAGCTCCTTCCGAGACAATCTGTCTGAGAGTAGTTTGGAAAAAATAAAACGCTACGGCATTGGATAAAGAAACATTTTAACACACTCATAAACTTTTAATAATGCACGTTTAGATGTTTGGTAGACGTATATATATTTATAACTTCTTCGAATAAACCGGTTTTGCGTTGATTTGTAATTTTTGCAATTCATTGGTACGTATTTTCAATAGATAAAGAAATAGTTTAGCACAGCCACATTTTTTAAAATGTGCATTTTGTAATCAATATTCGTAATTTTATAAAATATTGAAAATTTAAAATGATTTTTGACATAATTCTTGGGAATGATTATTTAATTCTAAATATATCTATGAGCATATGAACTGAACAACTCGTTTATCCTTGAAAATGCACTTTTTTTTTTACTTATGCCCCCTGGCAAGAACATTCCATACCAAGTCCATAGGTAGCTGCGTGCTGTTGAATAAGGCTCCAGTTTTTAATGGCACCACAAAGTTCGGAGTCCAACTTAGCCTGGTGTCACCTCAATTATGAAAGTGCCGTTCAATGGAAGACATCTGCTGGGCTCATACCCTCTTTCCACTCACATACCACAGGGAAAGACTTTCCAGCCTACGTATTTAAAGTCTCCATACCCGTCATATACATGTAGGCATTCAGTGGCACTTGTTGGGATTCAAACTGAACTCCCTCCGTCCAAAGTCCAACGTGCTGCCAGAAGGCTGCCTTAGGCCCTGTAAATGTAGTACATGCTGCTAGTTACTTTAAAATATAGCAACTTAAACTCTGTAAAACCTCCCATCAGCAACGTGTAAATATTAATGAATGGTAATGATTTTTCAATAACTTCTTGCATTCGAATAATTCTTATCATAAAAATGCATTGTTGTGGGAAGTGTCCCAGCTGTTTAAAAAGGCAATTCATTAAAGGATTATGCGCTCCGCACTGTCTGATCTTTACTCACAAAGTCGATAAAATCTTCTGTTAGCTTCATTTGAAAGCTGTCTCAGCTCCAAAACATATTTTTTCTCTGCCTTATTATCGATCTTTTATGAGCAAACAATTGCAACTCCCCAAGAACGTGTTCTAAAGAATCTTTTCGAACGAGACGACATTCTCTAACGGTCCAGACGTAGACTAAGTGACGCCTCTGTTCCTGATAATACGATGATGAATGGAACGAGGGATAAAACTGCAGAACAAAGCTAAGCTAATTCATCCTCTGGATATTATGCTGAATTTTAAATGATAGGCAGAATTTAGAAAGGATCGTCTGCCCGTTTGGTGAGCGTCACAAGGAGTTATGTAATATATAATTAAAGGAATGTGCTGTTATTTTCTCTCAATTTCAAAAGCCATTAAAAGCTATACTTTATTAAAAGGCAAAAAAGAGGGTTCAGAAACTGGTAACGATTCTAGAATATCTTAGGCAAGAAAAAAAGGAAAATCTGTAAAAAAGGTACACTAAACGTCATTCAAAAGCAAAAAGAAAAGTTTTGAAACTGGTAACGATACTAGAATATCATAGGTAATAAAAAATATTAAAATCTGTAAAAAAGGTAAACTAAACTTCATTAAAAGGCAAAATAATGGTTTAGAAACCTGTAACAATAATAGAATATCGTAGGTAATAAAAAAAGGAAAATCTGTAAAAAAGGTAAACTAAACTTCATTCAAAAGCAAAAAAAAATTGTTTAGAAACTGGTAACGATACTAGAATATCGTAGGTAATAAAAAAAAGGAAAATCTGTAAAAAAGGTAAACTAAACTTCATTCAAAAGCAAAAAGAATATTTAGAAACTGGTAACGATACTAGAATATCATAGGTAATAAAAAAGGGAAAATTTGTAAAAAAGGTAAATTAAACTTTAGTCAAAAGAAAAAAAGTTTAGAAACTGGTAACGATACTAGAATATCATAGGTAATAAAAAAGAAAAATCTGTAAAAAAGGTAAACTAAACTTCATTCAAAAGCAAAAAAAAAAAAGCTTAGAAACTTGTAATGATGCCAGAATATCATCTATACTTATATATAAAGAGAGAGCGATTTTGTACGTGGAGGGTAATCTTCAGAACCACTGTACCTATTTGAAAAATTCTTTCACTGTTTGAAAGGTACATTATTCCAGATGGACATAGGCTATATATTATGTATATCTGATCAGTAGAAATAAAGTTAGGGGTTTAATCCTAACAACCTCCATTGTTACCTCTACTGTCCTCTACCGCTTTTTTGTGCCGAAGTCTTCAACGATCCTTAGCGTGATGCTATCTATACTTATATATAAAGAGAGAGCGATTTTGTACGTGGAGGGTAATCTTCAGAACCACTGTACCTATTTGAAAAATTCTTTCACTGTTTGAAAGGTACATTATTCCAGATGGACATAAGCTATATGTTATGCATATCTGATCAGTAGAAATAAAGTTAGGGGCTTAATCCTAACAATCTCCATTGTTACCGCTATTGTCCTCTACCGCTTTTTTGTGCCGAAGTCTTCAACGATCCTTAGCGTGATGCTATCTATCTATACTTATATATAAAGAGAGAGAGCGATTTTGTACGTGGAGGGTAATCTTCAGAACCACTGTACCTATTTGAAAAATTCTTTCACTTTTTGAAAGGTACAGTATTCCAGATTGACATAGGCTATATATTATGTATATCTAATCAGTAGAAATAAAGTTAGGGGCTTAATCCTAACAATCTCCATTGTTACCGCTACTGTCCTCTACCGCTTTTTGTGCCGAAGTCTTCAACGATCCTTAGCGTGATGCTATCTATACTTATATATAAAGAGAGAGCGTTTTTGTACGTGGAGGGTAATCTTCAGAACCACTGCACCTATTTGAAAAATTCTTTCACTGTTTGAAAGGTACATGGCTAGGTTCAAACCTAGCCATTCTCCGGCACGCCTTTATCTTTTAAAAAATTTATTTTAATTATTAACTAACATAAAATTAATTTAAGGTATTATTTAGATTATTATTAAGGTACAAAAAGATTTGCAATTTATTTGCTATCAACTGGAAATTTATTGGTAAAATATTTTGTTCAACCCGGACAAAGTCGGGACGGGCCGCTAGTAGGTAATAAAAAAAGAAAATCTGTAAAAAAGGAAAACTGAACTTCATTAAAAAGCAAAAGAAAGATAGTTCAGAATCTGGTAACGATACTAGAATATCATAGGTAATAATAAAAATGAAAATCTGTGAAAAAGGTAAATTAAACTTCATTATAAGGTAAAATAATTAGTTTAGAAACCCGTAACAATACTATATTGCTGGCCACCCAAATTGCAACACCAAGAAAGACAAGAGATATCACAACAAAATTTATTTTGTAGATAACATGTTGACCAAGTATCAAATGATTAAATTTATAGACTTCTGTGAAGTGTGGTTCCTGCCAAAATCAGTAGCGAGTAGCCGCCATTGTTGGAGATCACCGCTGCCACACGCCTCGGCATTGATTCAAAGAGACTTTGGATGAGTTCTTGGGGTACAGCAGACCAAGCAGCTTCCACACGTTGCCAAAGTTGATCTGCTGTGGCAGCTGGAGATTTAATATGGGTCAATCGTAGAGCAACAATGGACCACATGTTTTCTATCGGCGAAAGATCCGGAGAGCGAGGCGGCCAGGAAAGCAATTCAATCTGGCGATTGACGAAGAACCGTTGGACAATGCGTGCCACGTGTGGTCGCGCATTATCCTGTTGAAATATGGCTGTGGGCAAGCCCTGAAGGTAAGGACGGACAACGGGCTCCAACACCTCGGAGATGTAGCGCTGGCTGTTTAAAGTACCGGCAATGCGTACTAGAGGTGTGCGAGAGTGATATCCAATACCGCCCCATACCATAATACCCGGTGCAGGACCAGTGTGGCGGTGCATAACGCAGTTGTTCAGCATCCTCTCTTCACGGTGTCTCCAGACTCGAATGAGACCATCGTGGTGTTGCAGACAGAAACGTGACTCGTCAATAAAGACAATTTCATTCCATTCTGCCGTCCACATCCTTCTCTCATCGCACCATTGGCGGCGGAGACGTCTGTGGTTCTGCGTCAAGGGTAGACAAAGCAATGGACGTCTTACGGACAGACCACTCTGCTGTAAACGGCGTCGAATGGTACGCGCAGACACTGGATGATGCGTTACAGACTGCATGTGCTGTGCTATGGTTCGTGATGTGACTGAGCGATCCGTCACTGCCATGCGCACAATTTGCCTGTCATCACGTGAAGTGGGGAGCTGAGGTGGATGCTTTCGAACACGCCGGTCCGTCATACCCTCCTGCATCCAACGATCACATATCCGCATTACAGTTGTTTGGTTTCGTCCAACACGACTACCGATTTCCCTGAAAGATAATCCACAATCTCGGTAGGCCACTATCATTCCTCTGTCGAACACGGATACTTGATGAAAAGATGATCGCTGTTTTCGACGAGGCATAATTGATCGTTTTTTTGAAAAAACCACAAGAAAAACACAATTGCCGAACTTGAAATCGTCGAAATCTCCAAGCCTGATGTGCGTCTGAGCTGAAATTCTAATCATTTGCATATCTCACCTCCGCTAATGCATGTTGTAAATTTCATGTTATTTGCATGTTTCCTTCAGGGTGTTGCATTTACAGTGGCCAGCAGTGTATAATATCAGGTAATAAAAATAGGAAAATATGGGAAAAGGGTAAACTAAACTTCTTAAAATGCCAAACAAAATAGTTTAGAAACTGGTAACGATACTAGAATGTCATAGGTAATAAAAAAAGGAAAATCGGTAAAAAAGGTAAAGTAAACTTCATTCAAAAGCAAAAATATATGTAGTTTAGAAACTGATAACGATACTAGAATATTGTAGGTAATAAAAAGAAGGAAAATCTGTAAAAAAGGTAAACTAAACTTCATTAAAAGGCCAAAAAAGAATAGGAAAATCTGTAAAAAAGGTAAAATAAAATAATATTTCCATTCAGCGCTGAGATAGCTATATAGGCAGTATTGAGATGTGCAGACCAATGATCAGTTAAACCATTCTTAATCAATCCTGGAGGTGGTACGATAGGGACGTATTCAGAATCATTAGTAAGAAGAAAACTATGTACGGCCAACATGATATGCCATTGGCCTAAAATATGGGGAAATAACGGGAGCAGGGTGAATAGAAATAAGGTTTTTCTTTTTATCTAGGTAATTAATTGAAATAAAGATTAAGTGAAATTTCTAATATATTTAAGGAAGCTATCAGCAAGTAAGATCAAAAGAATTGAAAATTTTCTAATTCTAAAACTAAGAAAATAAAACAAAAAAAGCAGATGTTCGAGTAAAACTTGAAGTAATAATATCTTCGCCATTTTTAAATAATTTCAAACATGAAAATGTAATGTAAATTTTAATATTATAGAATATTTCTTAGTGTATAACTGCAACTAGATGATTAGTTTTTCAGTGGCTCGTACATTCAAAACTTCATGGAGTAATATCCAACGAACAGAGATTAGAAATAGCCGTCAGACATTTAGAATTATTATTTCTTAATTATTACCAGTCTTTTTAGTGCAATATACTATTAATATCTTTAACACAATTTATAAATTCTACATTTTTTATATAAAATTCTGTTCTGTAAAACCTACACATTGAGTTCATATATCTAGATATCTTCATAAGATTCCCCAAAAATAAGTGTATATTTATTTAAAATTGCAACAAAGCGTCAGTATTTAGAAATAATTCTTGTCTTAAAAAATACGTGATATAATTCAATGACTTTATTTTGATAATTTTGAAAAAACCATTCTAATTAAAGCACAATTTTTCTGTTCTCTAGAGAAAGCAAAAAGAAAAACAAAAATTATGTACCATATCGTTTCACGAACAAGGCATTATCATATTATTGATTTTAAATCTCGTTGACTTCATTCTATTTTAGTGCTAAGACCGAAATAGAGCGGCATCGAATTTACTAATTACATATTGACATTTATCCTGATATTAATTACCTCACTTCGATAGTGCTGGTGGTATATCTCTTCCCGAAAATGCGAAAGGTTATCTTTCTGCTTTCGCAGCAGGTTGAGTATAAACGCTTTGCATAACCCCAAGGCAATTCGCACTTAACTTTCTAAACGAGTTTATAGCTCTTTAAGTATGTTAGGATTTTAGTCGAGGATTTTTTTCTTACTTTTAGAGGTAACACAAATTAATTTACCGTTGTGAAGTTTTAAGGTGAAATTCTTACAAAAGAAGAGGCGTGATCGTTATCTTAAAATTTTGTGCGCTAGTTTAAACTTGTTTTTAAATCATTATACCTGTTAAATAAAGGACAATAGATTTAATGTTTAAGATTCTCTATGCTGTTCACTTCAACCACTTATTTAGGATGTTTAAAGGCTTTTTCTAGGTTTGATTTTAATTTTTTCAAACACTTTTTTTCGCTTTTACTGAAATATTGTATGCGTTTTCAGTTGTGTATTTCAACTCCCAGAAAAATTGAATGTAATCTCCGATGTGGATTTTGTCTCACATAAATATTCGTATTCCCATCGCGAGTTTTGGCTCACACAAACATCATATATACTCCATATTGTGGAATTTGGCCCACACAAATATTGTATGTACAGGTATTCCTTGACATACGACCGCTCGCATTTACGACCGAAATTTGTAAATTAAAAAAATATTTTTTCCTCAAAAATACTGTATCGCGAATGTACAGTACATACCTATATGTATTACATAATATAATTATTAAAAAAATATGAGGCAATATTCTGCAATACTGCAAAAATTTATGACGCAATAATAAAAATATATGATGTAATAGTTCCGATATCCACACGACAAATCAAATAAACCTTCATTGGCTTCAGAAATGGCTTCGGCTTTTCATTATATTAATAAAGAACTAGAACAATTAGAAGCAATGGATCCAAATGAAGAAAGATTCACAAGTTTAAATCATTGTACTCAGTAAAATCTAGCTTGCTACCATACACTATATAAGGAAAAGGAGACGCAAACTGTTCAAATTACCTTGGCTACCTTTGTTAAAAAGATCTTCAAACGTATCTTCTGTCGCAAATTCTGAGCCAATGGATTGCACTAACATAATAAGTAGTGATGACAAAGAATAATTTACGTCTTCTAAATGCAATATATTTTAAATTACATAAAGTAAAAAATATATGTATGTGCATTTACAAAAATAATTTTGAAACTCGATTTACGCCCTACTCAACTTACGACCAATGTCTCAGTCCCTACCTCGGTCGTAAGTCAAGGAATATCTGTATTCCACAATGTGGAGTTTGGCTCGAACAAAGTTCGTATGTATTCCCCGTCATGGATAATTTTAGCTCACTAAGTATTGTATGTATTCCCTTTGGAGAAATTGGCTTACCCAAATAGTCTAGGTTCACCCTATTTAATGATTTGACTCACACAAATATTCCTGCTATGGCAGCACACAAATATTAAACGTATCTATCATCGGGAATTTTACAATCACAATAAATATTTTGTTTTTTTTCGCTTTGTAGAGAATTTTGGCTCTCAAAAATTGCGTTTGTCCTCCCCATTAAGGATTTTGAATCTCAAAAATATTTCTCAAAAAAATATAGTGCTGACATTTTGCTTTTCATAAAAATAGTTTAACTGAAACAATTTTGACCTAATCAAATTATCAATGATGGTCTTAAAATTGCTGAAAAATAGTTACGTTTGTAATGAAAAAAGATCTGAAATAGGTTCGTCAGTTGGATTTATAAGCTAAATTTTAAAGAGTGATTATTTCATGTACAGGATTTTAATCAACGCATGCTGTGGAACGTATGTTTTCGTTAAAAGAGAACTGTGTTGTTTATTTATGCGACAAGAAACTAAGTTATCTTAACATATACAACATCTCAAAATAAAGGTAACGCAAAATTAGAGAAAATAGAAATAAAAGTGTCATAAGATGAATTAAAAGAATATTGGTAGTCCATGATAGTGTACATATTAGCACGTTTTTCGAAATGATTATTTCACTAATACATGGCAACTAAATTGTTTTTAAGGGAAAACAATGTTTTAAAGTCTGGGGTTAATTTATCATCATGGTGAAAAATCCTGATTGCATTTTTTAATATAAATTATAATAAACAATTTGATAAGATTAATATGAGGCCATTTAAGAAATGTATAATTCAGCTAAGCTTTACACAATTAAAAGAATATTGGTGGTCCATGGTGGTGTACATATAAGCACATGTGTTTGGAAAAGAGTATTTCATTAATCCATGGCAACTAAGTTGTTTTTAAGGGGGTCCAGGACACAAAATTGTTCGAATTTTCGAAAAAAAATTTATTGCATTATAATTTTTTTTTGTTCTTTTACGCTTAAAATGACGTTTAAATCATGTTTCTATCTTAATTAGAACAGAATAAATTATTATTTTTCTTTGCAACATTCTAATAGTAGCCAATTGTTGTTTAAATCTGTAAATGCGTTTTTCTGGATGATGGGTTTTTTCCCCATTTCTCGTCTTTAAATTGTTATAAGTCAAGAACCATAAAAGATAAATGGTTGAAACTTGCAACATGTCTTTTTAAACTATTTTACTTTAATTCTAATTCAGAAAATTTAAAAAAAAAATTTACTTTTTAAAATATGATTTTTTAAAAATAAGTTACATCATTGTTTTTGTAATTTTTAATCTAAATATTTTTAATTTCTTTAAAAATTAATATTTCAAAAAAGTTGAGTTAAAGCTGAGTTAAAATTAAAACTTATATATTTCTGTTTAATTAAATGAAAAAATTTGAAATTCGACAAATAATATTTCGAGTTATAAAGATTTTAAATTGCCTCTCTTTTATTAAAAATTTTAAATTTAAAAATTTTTTAAATTTTTTTGAGATATTTTATAATGTGATTTTGTTTAAAAATTATATGGTTGACCATCACAAAAAAATTCAAAATTTTAACTCAATAAATAAAAATTATTTTTAAATGTGTCCCGGACCCCTTAAGGGAAAACAAAATTTGAACGTCTGGGGTTAAGTTATCATCATGGTGAACAATTCTGATAGAAACTTTTTAATATAAATTATAATCAACATTTTGCTAAGATTAATATGAGGTCATTTAATAAATGCAGAATTCAGCTAAGCTTTACACAATTTTATTATTTTATGGTACTTTGAAAGAAAATCCCTAATCTATGTTATATGAAAACATTTAATTCCAAAATTAAACATACGTTTCTAAATATTTTTTAATGCCTCTCACAAATGGAGAGGGTTAGGAAGTTTCTCAGAATACATATTTCAAAACTCTGAATGAGTAGATGTATCTCCAAACTCTTTCCTACTGATTAAATTTTGATAAAAATTGAAATCTTGTTTTTCTCGATATTGAATCCTGCAGTTTCTTGGGCTTAACGTGGAGAATATTTAAATAATTCAGAACAGAACAGGTATATCTTTAAACAGTAAATTTCAATATATTATGCAACAATATCCTTCTTGGCTCAAGACACTGAGGTACAAAATAAATATTTGCAATAACGTTTTATAAAATTCTTTGTCTTTGAAATTTAAGTTTCTCTTTTACGACATCTAAATTCTCAGATTTATAATAAGATTTACAATGGCATTCCTGTAAATTTGATCTTATTTGAATCTTTAAAGCAATCTGTTTATTTTTTCCGAGAACTGACAAGTAGAAATATACTTTTTCATCCCCGCACCTGTAATGTCATTAAAGTAGAATTAATAGCCGTAATTTCTATAGTTAAAAAACCGCAGTTAATTACTATTTAAAACTAAATCACTAAAGAAAAATACTCCTTTTAATGGACTTATTAAGAAATATATGAGAATTATTATAGCTAATTTTTACTGCTGCCAAGAAAAAATTCATCAATTCACACAGATAGACGGTGAAGCAAACTGACATAATGAAATGACCGAATGATTAAAAAGATATGGTTACAGTATGAACTTCTTTTACCTTGAAGTAGACTTTCGTCTCATTTAATTAAACAGTTTTATATTAATACGTAGGGAAAACAACCATTATATGTTTATAACTGGGAAAAATTGGATTTAAGACAATATTAGATCAGTTAACTGGTGAAATATAAAAAAAAATACATGGTTGTATATATTTTATAGGGGGCTGCGAACGTATTTTCAATGCCTCATCTAAATTTGCTTTCATGTAACACCTTTACTTTGTATCATTAATAATATTTTAGGTTTAAACTCTCCTAAAAGAATTAATTTTGAAAGAGAGTTGGTAATTTCATTCAACCAAAAATTACAAGCCAGACATTTTACCTTTAACAATAAAATATAGTTAAACTTATTTTGAGATGTATTTTACATTTAATTCTGTAATAGAGGAAGTAAATGTAGAAATGTACAGTAAATGTTAAATTAATAGTTTTAGAAAAGTAAATAATGCTAGAAATTGTTTATTGAAAAGACCTGCTGATACACCGGAAAAAATAATGCTTTGCTTAAAATATAGTTAAACTTATTGTAAAATTGTATTTTACTTCTAATTCTATAATAGAGGAAGTAAGTGAAGAAACGTGCAGTAAATATTAAATTAAAATTTTTAGACAGGAAAATAATGTTAACAATTGTTTATTGAAAAGACTGATACCCGCAAACATAATGCTTTGTTTAAAATGTAGTTAAACTTTTTTTAAATGTACTTTAATTTTAATTCTATAATAGAGGAAATAAGAGAAGAAATGTGCAGTAAATATTAAATTAATAGTTTTGGACAGGAAAATAATGTTAGTAATTGTTTATTGAAAATAGTAACTGATACACCGCAAAAAATCATGCTTTGTATAAAATATAGCTAAACTTTTTTTTAAATGTACTTTACATTTAATTCTATAATAGAGGAAGTAAGAGAATAAATGTATAGTAAATATTAAATTCATAGTTTTAGACAAGAAAATAATGTTTACAACTGTTCATTGAAAAGGCTAACTGATACACCGCAAAAAAATAATATTTTGTTTATAATATAGTTAAACTTATTTTAAAATGTATTTTACTTTTAATTCTATAATGGAGGAAGTAGGAGACGAAATGTGCAGTAAATATTAAATTAAAAGTTTTAGCCAGGAAAATAATGTTGACAATTGTTTATTGAAAAGACTAACTGATACACCGCAAAATAAAATGCTTCTATTCTACACTTAGCTGCTCTAACTCATTCTTGTTTCTGCAGTTTTACTCATTTAGCCGATGGAAAGCCTTCCAAATAAAATGCTTGAATGTTTTCGACATAGCACAATGAAAGAATTCCTTCAGTGGAGGACTTTTTTTCTATTTACGGCTATGGTAGCTATTCCCGCGGTTAATGAGTTCCATAAGAGTGATGCTACCTACGTTAAAAGTACAGGAAAAAAAAAATTGTCTGTTTTTAGGAATAGTATTAGAGTTTTATTTATGACATTTATTTATTTTGTTTTGCTTTCTTTTTATCTTTATGAGAACTGTTTTTCTACGTAGCAATATATAATCATAAAAAATTATGAGGGGAAAAAAAAGGAAATTTTTTTCTGTAATGTGATTTTGTGTGAATATGCGGTGAGGTGAATGAATGTGAAGTGAAGAATTTAGTGTTTTTTAACGTTAATTTTTCGCAAAAATTGCGTTTAAAGTTCATTTTGTTTTTTCATGCTATCTTTTGAGTCTTAGGCTTGAAGTTAAAAAAAATTGCCAAATGGCAAAATTTCAGCTTGAAATTTTACAAGTATTTTGAAGGTAAACATTGCTGTATTGAAGGTTAAATTATTTAACAATAACCGAAATGTTTTCATGTTTTAAAATATATTTCACTACGACCAATAAATTCAGAATGTGGCCACCATAGTCTACTCAAGGGGGGAGATCACCTTCACACGCGCAAAAATGCACTGATTTTACTACCAAGCTTAATGTATTGTCAAACAATTAATTTGCAATTAATTTATACCAATTTTTTAGGATGACTCGTACAAAGCTTTATCTATTAGAAAACAAAAGCAGAATTGTTGGGAGAATATTAGAAATTATTTTATGTAAAAAAAATAATGTTTTAAGATTAATGAATGCATTGCGCGCAGAATTTTTTTAAAAACTATAAGAGATATATTACACTATTTGTATATATTCTATCCATGGGTTATACTTTTAACTACACCTAAAATAATTACCATATTTCACATAAAAATATTTTTTCAGGTAAATGTATTGTAACGTACAAAAAATATCATAAATTTTTTTTCACAAAAAATTGCTGCAAAATAATTAATAATATGTACTTACCTATATTTTGGTGGAAGTTGTATAAACATACTAGATATACATGTATACAAAATTTTAGTAATGTATGACCATTATTTTTAAAGAAATAGTGAGCACAAGTTTGAAAATAACAGTTTTTAGAAAAGCCATTTAAAGTTTAAAGTTTCTATACATTATTTTACTATTAGCTTTATACATTTGGCCATAAAATCGGCTCTAATTGCAGTATCGAATTAATTTATTTAAATTCCCTACATGCTATTCTTTGAAATTAAATCAGAATTAAAAAATTGGGTTTTTGGAAGGTTTTAAGGTGATCTCCCCTTTTTAATGGATCTAAACCACACTAGCATATTTCTCAACTAGCGAGACTTCTGTCATGTTCCTACTGTAATGTGGTTCCCAAAAGTATTTGTCATACTGGAGAAATAGGGTTTAAACTAAACTCTGAAGGGAACAAATTACTGATCTGAGAAAGCCAAGAGAAAAAAATCATTGAAAGCTTTTCAAAAACTCGGTGCAGGGCACACTCCAAAAAGTTGTTAGGGTTGTAGGAACTTTTGTCTGCAGTTTTTCCCTAGACGAAAAATGGGCCTTTAGAAATATTTCAACACTTGAAACCATCTCTTCCCACAGCACTGTTTTCAACTTCTTTCTATTCCATAAAAGCCTGGTGCAACACCACTGTAATCTGTATTTGATATTCATGTCGGAGTTACGGAGCTGCGATTTTGCTCACCATCCAGAGAAACTGAGACCTTTCAGTACCGAAAATGAACATCTAACCTTTTGTATGTCTGCTGTTAGCGAGTTATCCACATTTACGAACATGGAATCTTCAACAGGACTTGAACAAATCAACAATGGATATAGAGCAACAGAAGCTTAACAAAATCAAGATAAAAAGTAAATTAAATCCGCGTTAAAAATATCCAACCTTATTTTAAAAGGGGGTGATATCCCATCACATTATTTAAAAAAATTCTAAAGAGTAACTTTCTTTATTTTATTTTTATTTTTAAATGACTGAACATTAAGTGACCGATCACTTTTGTGACTGTTTCCTTTTACCCTAATCTGTCTTGCACTGTTACATTTAACACAGACTAAATTAGTTTATCAAATGTGCAAGTCTTAATCATGCTATTGAAATTGGTGTGCGACAAAAAAATTATAAATAAATATTATAAATCGTTGAATTGGAATTTCTTACGAAAGACATAAGTGCTCGATTCAATTTGTGAGACAATGTATTTACGGTAAATTAATCATAATTATATTAAAATGTAAATTATTTTCAAAATAAACATGACTACATCAATTCATGATTTAAAAAGTGTGATATGTTCTCGTTATTTTATTCTAAAGAATTAAAATTTAATATTTAGGAAGAAAATACTATGAATAATTGCAAAATATGACAAATCTTTGCGAAATTTGATGGATTTGCAAGGATTCGAAATAAAAGTAAATATAAGAGGATATATGAGTACCAATAAACTATTTTTACAATTTTCTCCTTAGACTTTCCCTACATTTCTCCCTACATAATCCTTTCAAAATAGACGAAGTCTTGATGCGTGATCAATTTTAAGATGTGAAACTAATTCTGTGTTGTAAATAGATGGAAATCAGATTAATAACATAAATTACAGATAAAAAGTACTTTTTTTATCCTTTTCAAGAATCAGGCTTTTAAAATTATCAATATTGGAAAAAAATGATATTGAATCTCTCTATGAATCTTACTCTAAACTATATAATAGCATAATCAAAGAAGCACTAATAAAAAGACTTGTTTCTTTCCTTAAACCACTTTCATATGAAGGCCTTTTAACAAGATACAATGGGAGTAAAAATACTTTAAAGATAAACATAGGAAACATTTGTTTCAAGTAATCCATCACACTTAAGTAACAATATTTTTCTTCCAAAAGCACATAATATTTTTCTTCTAAAAAAAATTTAAGTATTTTTATGAAAATAGGAATATTTTAGGACAAATTTTTTCAGTGTATTATTTTCCACAAACTAATAAAACAAAATACATAAACAAAAAATATATTTCATCAAAGATTATTATTTCTGACACCAGTCTCTTTTACTTTATATACCTTAAAAAGGACAATCGGGAAAGGAAAATATCGAAAAATCAATTGAGGCTTTCGAACACATTATATGCTTGTAAAAAATCTCCAACCAACTCTTTCAAAGGATAATACATGCAATAAAGTGCATGCTGATATGATTCGCGAGAGTGTCTTTAAAGTTCCTTTATCATATTGAGAATACACTTACTTGTTAGGTGAACAGATTAGGGTTCTGAAAACTATTCAGAAATTTAATTTTCAAACGGCATTTTGGCATTTTCAAATTACCCGATTCTTTCAACTATATTTGAAGAGTGGTGATATACAAACTAACGTCTAACGATTTCACTAACGTCTTTTCAAATGCTCACTTCTTTATACAAATAAATACAAACACATCACATGCTTACATAACATAACCATTTTGTATTGTTGATTTGTCTTTTCGACGTTCGGTACGAATGTGTTGCCTGCGTTATTGTTGTAGAACGGAACAGATGAAAATACATCACTCTCTGAGGGATCAGGCTATACTTTGGTCAGGATTCGAGGCCGTGTCTGCTCTGTGGAACATCGAGAAGCTAATCACTATAGGATGCGAGTGGCACTATTTCGAACTAAAGCTAGTGGTAAAATTTTCTGATAATTTAGGGCAGAATATTTTCTGTCTCTTTCGGGACTCTTTAGGGCAAACTTTTCGGCTTTTAAATTATTTTACATTGAAATACACCGAACAATTTTGAAAATCCCTCTTCATCTCTAGTCTCATACCAATTATTTATTATTCAATGATCAAAGGATGGATAGACATTAACTCTTAGCGATATACTCATTTACGAAATTACTCCGGATAGCAATTCCCACTCGTTAACCCTTACGTCGGCTCATCGGTCTAGGAGACCGCTGTTGCACCTGTTCTGAAGGGTGGAGTGGTAGTGGGGGTGATCAGACTGTTGAGGGTTTGTGAGTTCTTCACTCTGGTCCTGACATTCAAGTACAACACATTGGAGATTTTCGCCCGTGCGTATTTTGTCGGTAAATTTAATCTCTGTAAAACATATTCGGTCTTGGGCCGATGAACCTTGAACTGATTTAATTTTTACCGGTCTGTATGACCGATAAGCCTTGAACCGTACTAATTATTTGTCAGTCTGTATGCGTTCTATTTCCAAGATCTTTGTTTTATTGTTGTAGCTACCATGGATGGAAGAATTCTTCCTGTTTCACAAAGAACCAGACATTTTGTCTTTCTCGCCCTATCACAGATTGAAGAATCGGATTCTGAAATTTTTGTTGAATAATCTATTTTTTATTTACCCTTTTCAAGAACGAGAGGTGGCAGAAGTTTTGCATTAATGACTTATAACTGCGAAAAACTTATAAAAATAGGAAAATATCCTAATTTTATAGCCTGCCGGTATGTGACACCCATTAGCTGGGGAACAGTATAAAGAGAGATGAGCCGACGTAAGGGTTAACTAAAGTTTTCGAAATTTAAATTATTTACTGACTAATAGATGAATTCCTTAGGCAAACTATTTAATTTGATTCAAAGTTCTTATTTCGACAATGAAGATATTCTCATTTGCAATAAGACGGTAAAACTTTACCATCAAGTACGCAGTAAGGAAAATTAAAATGCATCTCGTTCACCCTTTGTGAACTCCGTTTGCAGAGGAAACTGTTTAATTTAAAGAAACCGTTGCTAAAATGCCTGAAGCAAGTAATCTGATTACATAAAAAAAACTGAAAAAAATGACCCATTTCCCTTTAGCATTTCTCAATTCGATTTCATGTTGACTGTACTTTCAACACTGTAGAAATTTCTTAAACTCGGATAATATCTGTCCCCAATTCGCTTCCTAAACTTAAGCAAAGTACTGACTGCTTTAACATCAATTCTCTGCGGAGTCAGGACGTAGACAGACTGACGCCCAAATCTCTTTTAACAGCATGAAGAATAAAGAAAGTATACTAGCAAAATATAAAGTGTGATGAATCATGACAGCCAAAGATAGAAGTTTACAGAACCGATCAATATGGTGAGAGATTTGTTTACCATTAAAGCTTTTACGCTGTTCCTCTGTTTGGAAAGGAATTTTATTCACCCTGTAAATTGAAATATTATCCTAGTCGTTCGCGTTAAATTTTTACCACCCTAACTCTTTATTTGCTAGAAATTTCGAGGAAGGTTTACAAATTCAAAAAATTTCATTTATGCTTCGAAAAGTCTAAGGGCCCGAACTTATTCTTTATTTACTCGAAGCATCGAGGAAGGTTTAAAAAAAAATCAATTTATGCTTAGAAAAGTCTAACGGTCCGAACTTATTTTTTATTACCTTTTTAATTCATATGAGGAACATAAATTTATTATATCACTTTATCTACAAACACTAGACTTGCCCTTAAATTAAAACAATATATATACGACTTTTTGTTTCGATAGACACGTTATACAAACAACTATTACATGCCATTCTACCGTTATTGTTACTGTTCATGATTTATTTCCGTGAAGTCAGCAATAAAAATAAAATTGGTTTTATCGTTTCAAAACTACCACACACTTAGCAATTTTATGAAATTGGGAACATTTTTTTATCCGTTTTTTTTTCGCTCTAATTCTGAAAATTGCTGAATTTCTTACGTTTCCTGAAGTTTGGAGTACGAAAAAAATCCGCGCACTGCTTAAAAATCCCTAATATATTTTCTGTGTCGCGCATCACAGCAACTTCGTAACGTCTCAGCAAATTTACAGCTAATAAAGCAAATGAAAGCTCAAAAATCTCGTTCTTTTTCAAGTTTTATGATTTTATGATTTACTAGCTGAAAACCCGCACTTCGCTACGGAGTAAATTCAAATTAAATACAAAGGTCAATGTATGCAATTAATGCCAATATATATATATATATATATATATATATTTATAATAAATACGACGATCAATGTATACGATTGATGTAAAAAGAAACAAAAAAAATATATTTATAAGAAAATCGTAAGGGATATTCTTGTAGACAAAGTAATGTAGATGAAAATATTCAAATTAAATGTAATATGACATACTAAATAATATAGTAGAGTTTATATAGTACAGTTTGAGGAACATAATATCTTTTATTGTATTTTAATGTTTTTTCGGATAATGTCCAATCGTCTGCAGCATTAGCAAGCAAAAAAAAAATATGTTTTGGTCTATTTAGTTGTTATGCACGTGACGATAAATTTATTTAAAGTACCAGAAAAAGAAATCACGTGATCAGCATTTAATAAATTAAATTCTAAAAATTAATCTTTAAAAATTCACCAAAAATCAGAAAATGGAGGTAAAGATTCTAAAAAGATCTCATTTTAAAGGAATTTTTATAATCTTTCTGGTGATATAAATTTTATAACCCTCAAATGATTATTTTAAACTTAAAAAATAACAACAATAACACAATTTATGCAAACTTAAAAAAAGTTTCTAAAACAGCTTGAAAATTTAATTTAAAAAAATCTAAGAAGAATTTTTGAAAAATCTTTCTTAGTGCACCCCTACACTATAAGAAGAATCGCCATGCAAAATTTCAGCCCTTTAGGTCCAGCGGTTTGTTCTGTGCGTTGTAAATCAGTGAGTCAGTCATTCAGTGAGTCAGTCAGTTACGGAACTCTTTTATATATATAGATTATGTTTAATTTCATGCAATTTTTTTTTATTTCAATTAAGTTTATTTGTAACTTCTGTATCACATATAGTTTGTTTATTCAGAAAATTGAACCCATTTGAACATTTAAAATGGTTTTTCTGGGAGCGAGTTCCCGACGAATTTATTGTTGACCCCTATAAGTGACCCCTGATCAACAAAATGGTAAAATTCCCTGATTTATACGTTTCAAGCTCAAAAACATTGAAAAATTCATATATAGAGTCTGCTCATCTTTTTAAGTAAAATTTTCTGTAATGTATATTGGTCGATGCCTATTTCTTTAAAATATTAACTTTTAAGATATTTTTCGATTTGGTTCGTGGGGTTAAATGGAAATCAGATTTTTTAAAATTTCTTGATAATACAACTATTTCGCTAATAGATTTGTTGTAAGTGGGTATATATTTTCCATGATTATTCTAGAGTATTAAATGTTTGGAGTTATTGTATAAACTTTTTTTTTCTCTAAAAGTTTGTTACTTGGAAAAATTTAGAAATTCTACGTTGTTGGCGAAATTATACAGGGTGTTACACAAAGAATCATCCGATTAAAAAAATCATAACTATTCGTCTTTTAATTCGTTTTTATCGAATGACGTATACGTAGAGAGAGGGAAATCTCAAGTTTCAAGCATTTGCCGACCAGTAGCGCTAGCGCTCTTCCTTCGCCCCCCACTTCAGTGTTTGTAAAGATGGCGACTGCACAACAGAAATCAAAGAATCATCCGATTTAAAAAAATAATAACTATTAATCTTTTAATCCGTTTTAATCGAATAATGTATACGCAGAAAGAGGGAAATCTCGAGTTTCACGCAGTTGCCGACAAGTACTACTAACGCTCTTCCTTCGCCTGCCACTTCAGGGTTTGTAAAGATGGCGACTGCACAACAGAAAACATTTTGTGCTCTAAACAACTGTTAAGCATGATTTTCGTCGACAAAACCATGGTAGATTGACATTCCTACCTCTCAGAGCATTAGGCGATGGTATAAACAATTCCAAGACACGGGTTGTCTGTGTACGAATAACAAACGTGGAAGCAGTGTATGCAAACATGATCGCAAAAGTTTGGAACGAATTTGCCTACCTTATAGACATATATCGTGCATCAAAAGGCGAGCATATAGAGCACTTTTAATTTGGTATGTAAAAAAACTTTATGATTAGCCGTGTAGTATAAAATTAATTTTAAGTTTATATGTTCAATATTTTCCTAATACACTCATTTCAAATCCGGTGATTCTTTTTGAAACACCCTGTATAATTCTGATGATTCTTTAGAATGTATTTCAGCTCATTTTTTACTTAGCCGAGTTGATGTATTAATTCATATATTTTTCTTAAAATATAAGATGAAAATACTGCATTTTTTCTTGGAAATTTTCCTTCTTATTTTTTTTTAATATGAAGTACGAAAATTGTTTCGTCTTTGAAAAAAGTTTATTTAAAGCAGGAAAAATTTTATGATTGTGCATAATTTAGCCTGACATCTGTAGATCAAAATATTTAAAATATAAAGTGGGAAGTAAAAAAAAATTATGCGAGAAAAGAATATGCTTTCTTTGGCGAAAAAAATAATGAATCCAAACTCTAGAAAATTACAGCTCTCTGTTTTGAAATTATGTTGTTTGTTGCTCTAAGCTTAGCAGATGACGAAATGCAGAATTACAAAAAGTAGTGAAATTAATACATAAATATAGGGTGCATAAAAGCTGAAATTTTAAAGTTTATAATTTACATAATACACAAATGCATAGTGTGAACGCCAAGGAGTTGGCCTTTGTTACAAGGGTCTGTGCACTATGACCCGTGTACCGTGTTTGGACGCGGTGGTAGGTGGGGATGCTGGTTTCCATTTTGAACAGACTTTCCTTTGCAGGTCCAGTTGTATTTAACCCTCGAAGAGCGGAATATAAATGTAACATTCTCAAACACCAACTAAAAAATATTTCAAGTAGTCTCTCTTCTAACGAAACTACCGCGGGTTATTAACATAGGATTACTTATCGTTGCTTACCTCTTTTTTTCGCATTATGTTTCTTTTCTGTTTAATTGCTTAATGCTACTGGGTTTGGCACGCTACCAAAATTATAACTCGCGACGGACTCTGAATTTTTTCTTTCCGGAGGACCGTTATTGAGGAACGTAATCCTACTTTAAAATACCTCTTATGATTGAGAGTAAGTACGAGTGGAAATGTACTAATTTATTTTGTATATTTAATGATAACAATCTATTCTTACTGCAACGTAATATTACAAAAAAGGAATGTCTTTTTAATCCCGTAGCACAAGACGAGATATCACTTTGCACAACACTTATGGTGCATATACATTGGTGCAGCGTTCTCTGCCTGTGCCTTGGGGAATCCAGTGATTTATGTCACTCTCTACTCTGTACTATGCGTGGATCGCCTCCTCTGGCGGTCCATCAAAGAAAGGGTGAGGGGTCAGAGGGTCAAATGGTGTCGAGCGGGGTCGGGGGAGACACCACATCAAAGAAACCTTGAGGGCGGGAATGGGGGTGGTTCTAAATACCGTGTCTAATGTTACCGTGACTAATGTGATGACAGGAGTCGGGCAGAGAACTCTGCACCAATCTATATGCGCTATTAGAGTTGCATTGAGGCTTGAGGGAGGGTTGACCACAATAGAATAGTTATCGCCCATGCAGAAGTCTAGCTTATTTCTCATTGGACGAGAAAAATATTTTCTCTTTCCGGGAGTAATACTGCTTCTGATGCAATACTGTTGTTCTAAGCGAACTTTTGTCGTGTTGTAGCGGTTTTTATTAACGTGGTAACGAAATAGAAAATAAAGGGTGTGAAGCCCCTTTCAGGAAAAGTTGAATTCGTATACTGTTTTCTCATTAAATAGGCATGGGTGCGGGTATGTTTTAATATCAGGTGTTTCCAGTCTATACCCGTCCCTTAATTACCACACACAGGATACAAAGAAAGATAATTTTTTATGCAGAATCATTTTGAAGCACAACGTCTTGAGCTTTAAAATTTTCTTTTCAATGTTCCATAAAAGCACTGTAACGAGTTTTTCTCCTCTTTCATGCTCGATATATGATCAGTAATATAGCTTTATAATGATAAATAAACTTCCAGGATCTTATGATTTGGTCGACTTGAGTCCCTAAATCGGAGGCTTATAAATGCGAGTCTTCTGTATAATAAATTTTAGCTTAAAATCCACTATACAGAAGACAAATTCATTATACCATAAAATTCATTATACTTAAAATTCATTATACTTAAATTTATACGTATTTCATGAGACATCAAGAAGTTTTCGAATTGTTTTCGATTCCCCTTGTAATTTATTGTAGATATTGTTGATTTTTTTAAAATCTTAAACTGAACCCCTGTTATCCTCACAATTTCAAGCAGGTGATGTCACATGCAGATCCCAGAATTATCCATTGCGTGAGAGCCACGGGTAAGGAATCTAACGTAGAACCGGTAGCTAAGTTAGAGGCTACTATAATAATCAGACAGGCTGCAGCAACTGTTTGTTCGTTTGTTGAATCATACGAGGCTGTTGATTAAATCTACCACTGGTAAATGGAAGATGAAACTTTTTCGTTAATTTAAGCTAGTGAATTGAACAGATTGTACCTTAGCTTCGTTTTTGATTATTTTATGTGATTATCAATCTGCAAATGAAAACTCCAGCAGTGGGTCAATGTTATTTTTTTATCTTATTACATGATATATCAACAGACTTAGGCTGAACATCCTCTGATATATCAAACAATCTATATACTTATTTACTTTCACTTGATGTTATCTTAATCTACTTTTCTACACAGTATATTACGACCTTTACCAAATCACTCTATTTTTCTCCAAGAAAAGCCGGTGCTATGAGAGAGGAAATTGCATACTACTCAAATAAGTCTATATGTCTTGTTTTCCCTTACGCCAGACTTAGTGACGCCCACGAATTCCTTTAAATAACGTGCAATAATAAATTAGGCTTAAATAATAGAGAAAACCGCACTGAGTTAGGAAGAATTGCTATATTACAGGCCGAAGCAGAGCTAATATTTGGGAATAACTTGAGACGCATTTCCTCCGTAATATTCTTACGATATGGATGTCAAACTCAATTTGCATGTAATGAAATTTCTTTTCTTGGGGAATATCCGTACAACAAATTCTGAAGTAATACGAGAAGAAAAACAGAAGACACAACATGTAAAATAATATTATTGTAAATATAATTATTAATTTATATTTAATAGAGTATTTATCCATAATTCATATTCAATTACTAATCAGTTATGAAATATTGGTTACACATTTGTAAACGCATACACTAAGGCATATACTATAATCTATATGATTTCTTTTCATAGGTACAATTTTAATTGAAATTTATACAAGCATAGCCACTGATGTACTAAAAATTTTTCTTTACGTGCTCATCATTTTCAAGCGGAAAACTTCTATATAAAATATTTAACTCGTAGCATGATAAAGAAGTGTTTTTTCTTTGTTGGTAGAATTTCTACATTATTTATCAGACAAAATAAATGTAAGAAAATACTAGCTTAAAAAATTTCGAATGAAAAAAGAAACGAGCAGGAATTTTTGTGATGGATGCGACAAATCACATTAATGTAATGCAATTTTTGTCAGTTGTGCATTGGACTTTTTACTCGCAATAGCATTTTTTATGAGATTCTCTCACAGAGCAAGATGTGTCTAGGTTGTCAGGAACCTGGTTTTGACATCCTGAGGGTTTCAGGCTTGATGTCCACTCCCGGCAGACGAGAGGTGTTCACATAGTTAGAGCGCAAGCACATATTTAGAGCGCACTTTGCGGGTTCGAGAGCCGCTGACGACATGAATGTTTTTAGCCGTTCAGAATAGACTTTTAAATTGTAGACCCCAATATAGTTAGCCCTAATATAGCAAAAAGATGTCGAAAGTAGTGTTCTCAATATACCTGGTAAACGAGTGAAACAGTGCGGCTTTACCATGGGAAAGAAAATTGCTGACCGTTAGGAAGTTAGTAGCAAACATTTATCGTGGAAATAAAATAAACATATAAAAACTAATAAACTGATAAAAATGTAAGGCCAATACCATACGTCATACGTGTCAAAAGCCAACATTTTACGAGTGGTTACAAAAGAAGAGAGATGAAGAGGAAGACACGGAGTGATTAGCACCTTACTAGATTTACTGCCATCGGCGTGTGATTGATCGACGGTCGAGTTCATGTTGCTATAGTCTAGAACCTGTAGGTTCGTATTCCGCTCCCGAAAGAATATCTTTACTTTCTGAGTAGCCGCATTATATTTTTGGAGACAGACCAATTTAGTCTAGTCAGTATTTTAAGTAATTTTACTAATGAAAGTGATGTAATACATGATTTTCGGAGAAAAACGTAAATTAAAGAAGTATTCTTGTCTTGAACTTAGCACTTTTATCCAAAATTTTCTGCATAGATATCAAGGAATTTTTACCATGTTTTTATTAACTTGCTTTCTTGTTTGTTTGTGTGTGTGTTTGTCAAGTACAAATCTTGCAATCGATTTTTAACTAACTTCCCGACTAGCTAGACATTTGAAACTTTTAGAGTAGCTCAGAACAGGATGACAATGCATTTTTTAATACTTTGAGCCATCTTTAATCAGAATTAAATTAATTTTCAGTTATTTTCAGTTAATTTTGTTTTGTAGACTGGTGCAGCCATCTATTGGCCGGAACGGGAACAAAAAGTTAAATGCAAGTGAACTTCCAATTAACTTCATTTTCATTCAAGTTGATGGGATAATTCATCAAAAAAGTTTTTAAAACGTATTTATTAATACATAGAATTGTCAAGTTTATATGATTCAACAGACAATTAAAAAACATGGTATATAAAATTTCTTTTTATCTTGTAATTATTATCTTTTATTTTTACTCCTAACCGCTTTCAGTTAAATTCACGTTTCAATCGCCATTCTCTTGGTACACGATTCGCAAACCTAGCTTTAGGCGTCTACCATGAACGCGACGAAAAGAGAACAGAAACTGAAATATAGAAGTATATTAACAAGTGACTACAAATGTGGAAGTTGCATAAATATAACCAGACCTCTTAACTGTCAGTCCTAAAGCTGTTAATTCACAGAAAGCAAAAGAATACATTGAAATAGTGGGCTTGTTTGAGACTTCTTAGAGTACGTTAATTAGAATTCTAGATGAGCATGTAAATTTAAAAGTGTCAGCAATGTAAATAATAGTAAATCAACGGGCAACTTTCCCCACTCACTAGATTTCTGTCAATGAAGTCTTGAAACAGAAAGAAATCAGTGAAATTCGAGACAGTGAAGGAGGCATAAAAGCCAGTCTTAATTAGACGGCTTAGTGACACGCATAGGAAAGTATCGTAAGGTACTGCGATGGGGAGACATATTTCTGGATTTTGTAACGTTTAAAATGGGGTCGTAAAATCAAGTCAGAGAAGCATTTTTTTCTTTGCAGTAGGTAGTACTTTTCTCTGGTGGTGGATTCTTATGGACATTGTTCCCTGAAGATCCACCAGTTGTTGCTGGATGCTGTATTATGGGAGCACCATTTTGGTGAGCCAGAATTGATCCATGTGAGGGAGACGACATGGAAACGACCAGGCCTTATTCGGGATTTGAACCCAAGCCCACGGCGTGGCAGCTTAGTAGGCTAACCACGAGACTACGTGCGCGTCAGTTAGGAATGCATAGATATTCAAGTTTTAGGTACCATTTTGTTTTGTTAATCCTTCAAATGCATAAAAATCTTGGTAACACTAAATCGGTAGTTTTCTCAACCTGGTAATGTAACTTACTAAACTGTACTTCTCAGACAATTATATAAAAAACTTTATTTTTCTCTAATTTAATTTTTTCGTTCTTGTCAGCTTTAAACTATAAGTCCCGGTCTAATTAGCCCTTGTGTAGCTAAAGTTGACCACAGTGCTTTAAACCAGTGCTATCGAACTAATTTTTTCTTAAAAAATCACTTTATTTCGGTGTACCATGAGAATAAATTTGCTTGTTAAAAATGTTAACTTGCTAATAAATTGATTCAGATTCATTGAAAAGAAGCCAAAGAAGGTGAAAGTCCAGACACTTGTTCGGGAAAGATATTTACATCAAACTTAAAATAGACTTTTAACTACCTGTCCATGAACATTCTACATAAATTTTCGGCCTCGTTGATTGATGTTATTTTGCAAGTGATTATCGTGAGACAATTTTTTAATTCCATTACTCCTAGCCCAGAATTAAGTTTAATTTTAAGTACAGGGTGTTTCAAAAAGAATCATCCGATTTAAAAAAGATCATAACTATTCATCTTTTAATCCGTTTTTATGGAATAATGTATAGGCAGCAAGAGGGAAATCTCGAGTTTTACGCAGTTGCCGCCACGTAGCGCTAACGCTCTACCTTCGAAAGCCACTTCAGTGTTTGTAAAGATGGCGACTGCTCAACAGAAATCATTTTGTGTTCTACGCTTTGCGAAGTGTGAGTCCGTAACAACTGTTCGACATGATTTTCGTGGACAAAACCCTGGTAGATCGAAGTTCCTACCTCTCACAGCATTAGGCGACGGTATAAACAATTCCAAGACACGGGTTGTCTGTGTACGCATAACAGTCATTGAAGCAGTGTATACAGACATGCTAGCAAAAGTTTGGGACGAATTTGCCTACCACATAGACATATGTCGTGCATCCAAAGGTGGGCATATTGAGCACCTGTAATTTGGTTTCTAAAAAAAAAAAACTTTTTGATTAGCCATGTAATATAAAATTAATTTTAAGTTTCTATGTTCAATATTTTTCATAATATACTCGGATGATTCTTTTTTAAACACCCTGACATACTTGAGTATACATATGAAATTTCCTACTTTGAGGAACCTTTTTTATCCTTCTGTAAATAACAGCTGAAAATAAAAACATGCATAGATATTTGCAAAACGTATTTTTCTAAGCACGAGGATTTTACTTTTCTAAATACCATAGTTTTCTTTCTTCGGTGATAAAAACAACTATAGAGAAATATAAACATCCCGTTTCAAGAAACAGTTTCTTGAAAAATATATTTACATTATCATATCGTTTTTGACTACTGATATTTTTTTAAAATCTATCATTGAAATATCTCTTTCTTTCCTTGGGCGGTTTAAATCTGAAATAGACTCTAAACGTTTTACGAAAAATATGTTTTCAAATTTAGGTTATATTGTAACGTATGCCATGACGCACGCATTTTATCATCTGATACCTTATAAGGAAAACATATGAGAACAGAATACCTTTTGAAAAACTATAACTGAATAAAGAGATAGTAGCAAAAGGAAACAGGTAAATAAAAGGACCTGAATAAACGAGTATAGTCAGAATTTGAAATCAGAACTCTTTCTTCAGTTACTACACATAATACGATTTTAACAAAAGGTTATTTCTTAATTTGCCTCCAAAATATTTATAACTTATTTTCTGTTTAAAATCCCAGTGTTACATGAGCTTAAGATAAATGCAGATATAAATATTTCATGCGCTTAGATAACGAAGTTTATGTCGTTTGAAACATAGGTAGTCATAATTGAAATTCCTCTGTCTCGGCTCTTGTTAGTGAAAAACTTTAGTTTACGCATTACTTTCCTCAATCAAGATGTAGACTGTAATGAGAGTGGCTATGGCTATTTCGGGATAGTCAAATTGGAATCTGTGAATCCCGTCAGCCGGAAAAGCAATCCATTGTTTTGTTGATTAGCCACCAATCGAAAATAACGTTCGACGTTAGGATCATCAATCTAAGGAAACTGGTAATTCTGTAGCCAAAATTTTACAGCAGGTCATTTTTTTATGACAACGATCACGTGAAATTATATGAGAAATATACCCAAGGACTCAAATAAAATAAAATAAAACGAAAATTAGGGTAATCCTGCACGGAACAGAAATATATATATAGGAAAAAAAATACTTGATGCCTCAGAAAAAGGTGATTTCTTCTAGTGCTGATTCTCTACTTTGTTACTTGATAAACCTGTTTTATTGAAGATCGTTGAATATAGAAATATTTGTAGATTACGGATTTACAGATCAGAGAGAAAAATCGAAAAAGAGAATGCTGGGAAACTATGTCACATTATGATTGAAGTACAAGAAACCAAAAATATGTGCTAAATGTATTAGAAATATAGGCCTTTTCAGTGCTATGTATTATTCTAAATTTTAAGAGTTTTCAATTTCAACATGTTTTTAAATGTAACATGTTTATGAGAAAAAGGAGTAATGAAATTATCTAGTTTCTTATTAAAAAGTTCTGTTACAAGAAAAACCATATAAACCGCTGTCCTGTTACTGCTAAAACCGTTGGCATCAACCCTGGGTTATTGTTTATATACCTGCAGCGCACGTCCCCGCGATATAAAGGTAAAAATTATGGTTGAAAGTTAAAAGGCTCTGAGATTACTTCCCTATATCAATAGTAAATAAAAAAATTTAAAAAAGACATTGCGGCGTTCGAAAAGAAAGGAATTATTGTAAACTGAAAAGGTGTAAAAGTGTTGAAATATAGTAATTGAATTTTAAGCGCATTTACAACGAACTCTTGATTAATGACTTGGTTAACATAATTAGGGGAAATATGACTGTCTGATATTACCATACAAGGAGCCCTCCTTTATGCTGCTAGCTGGAATGAATGTGCGTTGAGGTGCCTGTGCGCACGCTGAAAAATTGAAGCTATACGGCAAGACAAGATTTGCATTGTCGATGAAAATAGTGGACAGCTGAAGTCGTGGAGGAAGCTTCTGTGGGACGGTTCTATGCACAGCTGAGTGTATTGATTTTAGGGAAGGCAAATATCCGAATGTAGTCGATAGCCCTATGTAATCATGGGTAGAATCAAACAAGAGCAACAAGACTCGTAAACGTTTTCTAATACCGTAGAGAGTATTCAAGAACCTGGTCGACAATGAACGTCTATGGTCACTTGCTCGTGCTAGTGTACCAGCTACACCATTTCATGACAAATCCTAAGTATGGATTAGTTCAAATGGAATAATGAATATTTACAAGGAGTTATAGTAGACGAGTATTACTGGAATTTTCTCTTTTCATCTAGTTCATACTTTTTCATATCTTAACCTTAATGAATATTCTTGATGTATAGCAGTAAATTAAATTTTAAATGTTGCAAAGTTCTTCAGCAAACGGTTTTGCAATTAATATACGTTTCTCTTTCTGTCTGTATTTCATATAATTTACTGAAATATGTAGTGCAAGTAATATTGTTATTTTGCTTCAAAAACATTGAAATGCTTTGCGGATTAAGAGGAACCTATTTAGATTTTGGAATAGACGAAATTTGTTTTTTTCTCAGTTTTCTACAAATATATTCTGGTTAGGACAACGTACGGCCCACAGTCTCTAATTTTCTGATGATTTATACCCTCTTAGTAGATGCCTTACTTTAAATGTAGATTGATTGGATGTATTGGATTAATTTATATTGGACACAGACTAACTGGCTTATTTTCATCTACGCATGTCCAGTTCATAACAATTCAATTCTGTATAAATATTTGCAGTGACTTATATTACATTATTAATAAAGTTCTAACAATATTCCTAAATACAATTGTTCACTAAAATTTAACATCGAGAATGGTTAAATTATATATGTTCATTATGATAATAAATTAAGATACATTTTCTTTTGTTTAATTGACTTTACTTTTTTCAAACAAATTTATCAATTAGCATTTTAGAAAGTCCAAGAAAGTACTTTTAAAGGCGTGAGACTTGCATACTTAATAAATGTGCGTGCTCTACAATTAATCTGAAATAACACAAGTCAACAAAATTAGAGCGACGTGTGGGGCATATGATATCTCTCTGAGTTTGCAAGAAATATAACATTAATAACATCTGTAAAAATAGTATGCTATTTATATTTATTTATCAACAACTCTGACCTTGTCACGGCCTCTTTTATTAAACCTAAATTGCTTTCCCTTTTTATATCAATTCTTGTTTGTACCTTTTTTTTCCCAACAACTGCGTAATTTTCAATATCGTAATTTCTCTCCCATCCCATATCACAGATTCTATCTAGGAAATATTTTTTTCTCGTCTTCACACTGGGATCGTACGTGACAAACAATTTAAGCGCTGGAATAATTTTCTGGTTACTTGAAAAAGAACAAGCTAAATGGCTTTCAGGATTGTTTTTTTTATAAAATTCATAGTAATATATTTGTGCCTTGATTCTTATTAGACTTTATCTTGAGTTTGTAACTTTATGTGTTTAATCATTTCAAGATTGAGATATTTAATCGAAACCCTGTCAGTTTTAGTTAAAAAGAAGATAAGCTTGAAAGGGGAGGAACAATAAATACATATTTATTAAATATATTATGCCTTATCTCCTCTTTTGAGATTCTAGTCCATCATGGGAAAAAATATGGTGGAAATAAGCTTTGGCCCTTCAAAATGTTACACATTTGTCGTTCATCTTCGAAGTCTACCTTAGTACCTTTGTAATTCTTTATCTTATAATACTTTTGTTATTCGAAAGTCTTTAAAAGTTGAACTCCTGGTAGGATTCCTATTCTGCTTCATCTGTGACTCGCTCACGTCAGCAAAGGCTTTACGAGGATTTCCCACTGTGCACTTTATCCCACAAAATTTACCTCTTGATCGTTTCAGAAACTGAGTTTGACAGAATATATATATACAGTATGCCCACTAAAGTCCCTTCCCATCCTCTTAACTTCGGAACGGCTGCTGCTATATTCATAAAAGTGGTGTCTAGGTATAGAAAAGTAGCCATGCGCTACTGAATGAAACCACCTACAGCGCCACCTGGTGAAAAACTGCAGAGTTAGAATTCCTCGTTCCTCGAAAACGGAACGAGATGGGGAAAAAAAGTGATTTAGAAAGTTGTAGAAAATCATCGATTTAGTACGAAAAGATACCTTGTGGACATTAATGCAAAGAATATAACGGTTAAAATGCGCATTTGTCTTTTCGTGATTTCCTACACTGTGACTTCACGAAACTTGAACGAAAGGAGAAATGATTATCTTTCGGGCAAAACACGACACCGCAATGTTCACAGTGGTATACCGCTTTTGATCCCCCAATCAAAGAGACCGAGGTTCAAACCTCGAGGGTTTCATCCTTGTACTGATTGTCTTTATAAACAGAGTATAGACAATACGTAGATCGTGTAAAATAGTGTCGCATCAACTCAACGCAACTTACGCTTGGTGTTCGAAATTTTTGCAGTATGCAAATACGTAAGAAACGTCACGCCTGTTCACCTGAGGCAGTTATAAAGGAGACATCTTCGTGGGGTTGTAATATGTTGATGCTCGTGGTCATGGCTGAGTATTCTAAAGCTGAGATCTCCAGTGAAGCAGTACCTCGTCAAGGAATTCGGGGACCAAATAATTGGGTATGGCGGTTTCGAAGAGTGGCCTCCACGTTCGCCTGATCTGACTCCACTGGACTTTTTCTTGTGGGGATACCTGAAACAGCAGGTGTATGCGACCCCTCCACAAATATTGCAGGACCTTAAACGACGCATTACGGATGCTTGTGCCAACGTGTCACGCTCTATGCTCCAACGTGTGCAACGTGAGATTCAAGCGAGGATCCAAATGTGTATTGCAGCTGACGGTGAGAAGTTTGAACATCGCAAATAAAGGTATATTGTTAAAATTAGTTTTTTTTCTTTCTCAGATCCTTTTGTCCCGTCACAGTGTAGGAAATCACGAAAAAACAAATGCGCGTTTTAACCGTTATATTCTTTGCATTAATGTCCACAAGGTATCTTTTCGTACTAAATCGATGATTTTCTACAACTTTGTAAATCACTTTTTTCCCTATCTCGTTCCGTTTTCGAGGAAAGAGGAATGCTAACTCTGCAGTTTTTCACCAGGTGGCGCGGTAGGTGTTTTCATTCAGTAGCGCATGGCTACTTTACTATACCTAGACAACACTTTTATGAATATAGCAGCAGCCGTTCCGAAGTTAAGAGGGTGGAAAGGGTCTTTAGTGGGCATACTGCATATATATATGTGTGAATATATATACAGGGCGTCTCAGTTAAACCTTTTTAGAACTTCTACGAGGGGTAGGCTGTAACCTGACGACTCGAAATCATATAGCAATGCGGGTTTTGAAATGCTTTTCTCACGCGGTAGATGGCGTTGCGAGAAAGTTCCAAGCGTTCGTGAAAGGAATCGTGATTTTGCACAAGGACTCAGAGGTAGTAGGATGGCTAATTATACGAACGCAGAGTTAGCCGACATGCATTTGTTGTACGGGGCTGCATATTGTAGTGGTCCAGCCGCACAGCGCTTGTACGCAGAACGATATCCGACGAGGCGTATTGCCAGCCATAATTTCTTTGCAAGCCTGCACCAGCGGTTAGCTGAGACAGGTTCATTTCAAATAGCTGCCAGGGATCGGGTAAGAACAGCACGGACTCTGGCCACCGAAGAGAATGTCCTACAGCAGGTACAGGAGACGCCCAGTATGAGTACGCGAAGTGTAGCGCACGCAGTCGGGGTTTCCCGTTTCAGCGTTTGCAGGGTTCTCCGAGAACACGACATGCATACGTATCACGTGCAGCGTGTCACTGCAGCCGGATGATTATGCACGTCGTATTGCTTTCGCACACTGGTGCCTTGTAAAGTGAGATCCCGTTTTCCCTGCTAAAGTGTTGTTTTCTGATGAGGCATCCTTCAAAAGGGAAGGAATGTCCAACATGCATAACGACCATTCCTGGTCGGAGGAGAACCTGCATGCAATACGACGTGGTGCAGCACAGAGTCGGGTTTTGGTTAATGTTTGCGCTGGTATTGTAGAGGATCACCTCATCGGACCTTACCTGTTGCCGAGTCGTCTAACCGGAAGTAACTACTTGATCTTTCTGCAGCAAGTATTGCCACAACTTTTGTGTGACGAACAGATTTCTGCATCGAAGCAACGAACAATGTAGTTCCAATACGATGGAGCCCCTGCCCATTTCAGACGTAATGTTGGTAAGTACCTAGACGTCAGGTTTGGCCAACAGTGGATCGGACGTGGTGATTTCGTGCGTTGGCCTGCTCGGTCACCAGACCTATCATGTCTTGATTTTTATCATATTTATGGAGGCATATGAAAACACCGGTTTATTACACCCCCGTTGACAATGCTGAGGAGCTGGTTG
This sequence comes from Dolomedes plantarius, assembly GCA_907164885.2. NCBI lineage: Eukaryota > Metazoa > Arthropoda > Arachnida > Araneae > Dolomedidae > Dolomedes > Dolomedes plantarius. The sequence goes on along the minus strand of OU015497.1, from coordinate 44,866,792 downwards.
CAAGAATCGCAGTAGCTGCTGGAGAAATTTCAGATGAGCCTGAATTATTCCAGAATGTTCGGTATTCCATGAGCCGTAGATGTGAGGTCTGGATTGCAGTGAATGGAAAAAACTTCGAACACTTTCTTTGACCCATGTGCCTTTTGTTTTTGTACATTTATTATTAAAACAATTATTCACTTACGGTCTCTTTCTTTATGGTGTTTCTGTGTACATCACTGCTTCAGGAAAGTACTTCCGACCCCACATTGCTAGATGATTTCGAGTCGTCAGGATGCACCCTACCCCTCGTAGAAATTCTGAAACGTTTAATATATATATATATGCATGTGTGTGTGAGTGTGTAATGTATAGAAGCGTAGGCTATAATTAACTATATTTTTTGAGACGGTCGATGCTAAATCTAAAGGAATTAATATGAATAAATAATTATTAAACGAGATAGTAGTCTGAGGGGGAGCGAAAATGCCAAAAGATGGCGATACGTATTCTATCTCGCGGTTTAAGAGAGTCCTTGGCCTCGACCGGCGATTACATCAGAAAAGTACGGGCGGGAATCGTATGACAATGATATCACCCCATCACTCAACCATCACGCGCTTTTGAATTGCGGCGCGCTTTTAAAGAGCAAAGCGTGGATAAGGGATTCTTTTTCGGAGAGGTAGGGCACGCCTGTCGTGAGCTGAAAGGAGGGAAATGGCGGCTTATCGGATTGATTTGAATTTAATTAATGCTAATGCAGTCTTGGTTGTAATTTAAATATTAATTCTTTGCCATTGGCCTACTTTTATGACTGCTTTTAGATTATTTATTTAGAAAAAGGTTACGCGGTGTGCCGTATAAAATTTTATTTATTTATATATTTATTTATTTATTTATAACACATATAATTTTAGTAAACAATCTACATCATCTTACTCACGTATAATACTTGTAAACACGTTATTTGCCTCTTTATACACACTCGTATATTTACCTGTTATGCTAATATGTAATTATGAATATTAGCAGGGCATTTCAATTATCGTATTCGGATAATAAAAACGCATCACATTTAGTGCTAAAGCTTTCAACTTGGTTTAGTCCCACGCAAGTTTTGACGTCCCAAGCATGACTTTTTCCACGAACTGGAAACCACTGGGATATGAATTGTGTTGAACTCACGGTATGTAATTTATTCTAATACCATTACTTCGGAAGAGGTGTGTTGGATGCTTTAAGCGAATATTTTGAATAGCAGTTTCAGTAGTACAGTAAATACTACTTCACATATCTCGGTAAAAATTAACAGACAGTGATGTCTTACATAAAATGATAAATCAAATGTGCTACGAGAAGTAACTGCAGGAATTTATAGGAATAACTGTTTAAATTGTAAAATTTACTGCAATACTGCAATAATGCTCGGTGAAGGGAACATATAAAATATTTAACATATTTTATATTATTAACTTATATTAACTTATATTAAATTATTTTATTTTATTAACTTATTTTATTTTATTAACTTATTTATTTTATTAACTTATTTATTTTATTAACATATTTTAATTACTGCAATAATGCAATAATGCAATACCGCTCGATGAAGGGAACGGATAACTTATTTTATATTATTAACTTATATTAAATTATTTTATATCATTAACTTATTTTATTTACTGCAATACTGCAATACTGCAATACTGCTCGATGAAGGGAACAGATAACTCAACTTATTTTATACACATATTTATCAGTGATTGCGATCAATACTTGTCCCTGTTGATAAATGAGCGAAAACTATTGTTTAAATTTTGTGAAATAGTGAGTTATTCAGCAATGTACATCAGTACATCAGACAGCTACAGGAAGGTGTTTTGTTCATTGAGTAAATAAAATAAAAAATTATATCACATCTTACTCTAGCACAATAATGGATTCATACAATACAGGGATACGGACAGGATTTATTCCCCAGTAAAAAGTACAATAACATGATCTTTAATTTATAGTAAAATTGGGTTTGGATGCATTAAGACATTACATAAGTTATAAAGCAGCTATAAAGAAATCACATTCTTCTGTATCATATTCTGTAAAATAAAATAATTTTTATTAAATATTTTGTATAAATAAGGATCCGTCTTTCAGTTTTACAAAGTTTATCGCCAAACAATCTTCCCCTGACGATTGCAGATACTAGCCCAGTCAAAATAGGTTTTATGGCTAAAAAAAATAATGAAAGTTTTGAAAATTGGTGGAAATGTTTGTCTGAGCATGTTAATGAACATACCAAAAGTCCACACCGATCAGACTTGAGCTTTCGCCGCCATCTTGGAAAATGTATAGACTTTTTTGATTTTTTGCAAGTAACTTCAGAAATATTGATTTTATGTAAAAAAAAATTGAGTACAAAAATTGAAGAGCATTAAATTATGAACAAAAACATCAGTTACATTTTTTTATAAGTCTAACACGAACAAAGATAATTGACTTTAAGAATAGCGAAGAATCACGCGTAGGACGCGGATGCGCGGGTCATCCCTATCGCGATAGGGGGATGACCCGCGCATGTGCCCCAAAAGTCTTGCACACTCACGTGTGTCAAACCTCTGCATATTAAAGCTCGAGATAAAAAGTTGCAGCAACATCCAATCCATTGTTATCAGGTTGTATTGTGGGGTTTGGTGGATTCTATCTTTTTATGTCATACTTAGGCTGCATTGGATACATAATGGCTGGAAGTGGGTAAAAATAAATACTAAATTTGTTGTATGCAACTAGGTCAGTAGAAAAAACGTTGCCTGGCCATGCATACGCTAGAAAAATCCTAGCTCATTTATTTATCCAAACAGCTTTAGCAAAAATAAATTTTGACGCCATGGATATATCTGATTTCAAAAGCAATAATCTCCATGAGTTATTTAGAGATTTTGCTACTGAACTACTATCACTAGAAACCATATACGGACATACTCATATACGAGACATCGAGATTAAAATGGGGAAGACTTTGAAGCAGTTGAAAGAGAATGGCCCGAATGCATCCCTCTGGGTTCAGTACTTTGAAATGGTAAAGCTTGTGAAAGCTTGATCACCGTCAATTGTACGGTGAAAGTAAACGGTTTCAATACATTAGTAAACCCGTTGTTGCTTTTCCAGAGGATAGAGATTGTTAAGTAATATCGCCGCCGTCCACACCGGAAGGTTATACGGCCCTTCAATAATAAAACTAATCATGCCGACGGCAATCCAACCTCACCGGGTCCCGAAGTTTTTCTTTTTTCAATTCGTTTACCTGTCTTTTTTTTTAAATATGAGGGGCTATCCACCTTCCCCTTGTAGGGGGAAGTGTATATTCATAAGTTCCTGCATAATATTCTTGATGTACTTTCTACAATAATAATCCGTAAATAATTTACTAGGGGTCCAATCTTGAAAGCCCAAAGGTAGGTTTTTTCGTGCTTCAGTCCATTTGCTACAATTGTATATACAGTGCTTTATAGTTTGTATATTGCCACACTCACAAAGATCTGTTTTAGCAAAAAATCTGTTTTGATAGACTCCTATACAGCCATGTTCAGTTATTGCTTGATTAACAGGGAAATCTGCCGACAGTCTTTTCGTAGAAACTCTAGGGAATACCTCAAATACTTTCCTTCCTACACTGCTTCTCTCCCAATTTTCTTGCCATATATTTATGTAATAATTCTTAATTTTATTCTTAATCTGTTCTTTAGTTAATTTATAATTTCCTGTGATTTCATTCAGTGTTGTTGCTTGTTTAGCTGCTGCGTCTACCATCTCATTTTCATTAATGCCACAGTGGGCAACCCAGTGTAAGTTTACTGCTATGTAATGACTTTCTATTAGGTTTTTTATATTTTCAATCCTATCTCCCTTAAAATAATATGCGCATATAGCTTGCAGTGTACTTCTAGAATCACTGTATATGTCGATTTCTTGTATTCCTTTACTTATAGCATCAGTGATGGCCATGTCAATGGCTTCAACTTCGGCGCTATAGGATGATGCATTATTAGGTAGACGTTTAAGTTTTGTTTGTTCTAAAACATTAAGGTTGTAACGTGTACACGCCGCACCAACCCCTTCGTTGGTTTTTGAGCCATCAGTGTAGTATTTAATGTTCGATTTTGATTCCATGTTATATGTCCATTCATATTTCCTCATTTCACGTACTTTCTTTAGAGGTCGGCTTTTTGTTTCGCAATTCTGCGCGTTCAGTACGATGTCTCCTAATTTTATTTCTGATCCTTTATTGTAGATTTCATAGATATTCTTTTCAATTTTAGCTGTTAAGTCTAATGGTATGCATCCTGATAGAACGTGGAGTGCATCCGTCGAAACTGTTCTGTAACATTTAGTTAACATTATTAAGAATGGTCGTTGTATCTGTCTTAATTTTAAATCCATTGTACGTTTACCATTATACCATGACTGCACTCCATGCAATAGTATCTTTTCTATAACAGTTAAATATAGCTTTTTGACAATCTCAGGTTTCAAACCCCACGTACTCTTACTGACTCTATTGATACTGTGTTGAAATTTTAATGCCTTATCTCTAATATTATTCATATGAAAGTTAAAATTTAGCTTCTCGTCTAAATAAATTCGTAAGTATTTAATATGCTCATTGTGTTTGATGTTCTCCCCTTTAAACTTAATCGTGGGTCTCCTTGTGTCTTTTACTTTGTGTGGTATTATTATGTAGTTGGATTTTTCGACACTAAATTGTAGTTGGTTTTTCTCTGCCCAGCTCGAACATTTTTCCATTATTGCTCTCGCTATCTCTGTAAATCTATATATAGCTTTACTCCTAAGCAGTATTACTATATCATCCGCAAATGCCTGTATTTTGTTGCCATCGCCCACATTCTCTAATAGCAACTCATTAATAATTAGTAACCACAGGATTGGCCCAATGGACGATCTGATAAAATTAAAGAAAACAAAGAGAATAACTACCATACGTGCTTAATTGCTCTGGATGTGAAAAATGCATTTAATTCAGTTAGAATAAAAAGAATAAAGGAAGAACTTGACAAAACTGAAATGGATACTAACTTAAGGAAAATAATAATGGATTATCTGAAAGACCGTACTGTAATTATAAATGATGAACATGAGTGGGAATATAATATTGGCGTACCACAGGGTTCGTCCATTGGGCCAATCCTGTGGTTACTAATTATTAATGAGTTGCTATTAGAGAATAATAGAGATTGTTAAACAAAATGACGAAGAAACGAGTAGCATTTTATTTAGAATATGAGTTAGCTCCTTTTACATTTGTTCTGTTTAATGAAGCTGGCATGCGAGAGACAACAAGATTGGCTAGGTACGTCGTTTTTGAAGTTCCAAACAAAGACCTTAACTTCCTGAACTGCGTCAACATTGTGGACGGTGGTTTTCTCCTAAACCGTGTCAAATGAGGAACACAATTAACTTTTTCGGATGTTTGCACAAATTTAGTTAATTATATAAAAAAGGCGCTATGGGACCAGCTGTATAGTCGTTTTTAATGGCTAATCCAACACCAATAACAGTACAAAAAATGGAAGAAAATCTGCGGTCTATTGTGATAAAATCTGTAGACATAAGTTTTAATGGAAACATGCGAGTTACTGTTCACCAATAGCAGTACAAAAAAATGGAAGAAAATCTGCTGTCTATTGTGATAAAATCTGTAGACATAAGTTTTAATGGAAACATGCGAGTTACTGTTCAGCAATAACAGTTCCTTTCAAATGAAAACAACAAGAGCAAACTGATCAGCATGCTATCAGCTGAGATGGAAAAAAGTGGGATTCGATTCCGACAATGTAATGATGAAGCCGACATTCTCATTGTAAATACTACAATCAATGAAGTATGTTCTGGTAACAACATCGTTGTAATCATCGGTGAAGATGTTAACCACCTTCTTCTATTAACAGCTCTCATGCCGACAGAAAAGACATTTTCCTTGTCAAAACATGCAAAGGGAAAGCAAAGAAAAAATACATTCGTGAAATAAAATACAATCATCGGGACATATCAAAGTATCCTTTTTCTCCATGCGTTCAGTGGATACGATACTACTTCTGCAGCATTCAACAAAGGAAAGAAAAATTGTGTAAAATTGTTCCAAAGTAAAGATATGGAACACGACGTGACAGTATTTAATAAATGCAACTCATCGCATAATGATGTTGCTTAAGCAGGAGAATGCTTTTTTCTGATCTGGTATGGAGCACATCCCAGTGAAAAGTCCCTAAATAAGTTTAGGTACAAATGCTTCGCAAAATTTGTCACTAAAATAAAACCATATATTTCGTCTCTTCTCTCAACTGAAGAGACAGCCATGCGACATTCCTGTGATGCGTGTGTCGGAAAGCAAGCATCAACTGCACAACGGCCTACAATAACTGCAATGGGGTATGTAACAACGACATACCCCATTGCAGTTACTGCACTGTAGATCACGAGGATCCAATAAAAGGAATTGATGAATGAGGTGGTGCTAGCTGGCCCATAGACGTTCTTTTCAAGACTGACGACGCAAAAAATCTCGTATCGAAAAAAGCACGACAACCATAAAGTAGGTAAGATTAAAAAATTATATGCAATGAAAATATGCTAGTGAATAAATCCAAGTTTATTACATTCGTTCATAAAATTAAAAATGATCAATTATCTACATACCAAAAAACTTTAGTCTATTTTCTTGTGTTTAAAGATTGCCCAAATGAGGGAGAGGAGAGAATTCAAAGGACAGCGCCTGCACCGAGACTTTGAGGCTACATTCATAATCAACCCGCATTTAATAGTCAATATTTTGGTTCTTGGGCTTACGACAAAATGTATTTAATATTTTTTGTACACAATTTAATGTTCTTTAATTTTTGTATAAAACTTTTTTTTTACATAAAGTTAATATTTCCCAAGTTATTTGCAAAAACACAAAAAAGGACTTCAAAATCTTTAAACAACTCATGGAGATTACTGCTTTAGAAATCAGATGTCCATGGCGTCAGAAATTATTTTTGCTAAAGTTGTTTAGGTAAAAAAATGAGCTAAGATTTTTCTAGAGTATGCATGGCCAGGAAACATTTTTTTACTGTCGTAGTTGCATACATCAAATTTAGTATTTATTTTTACCCACTTCCAGCCATTATGTACCCAATACAGCCTAAGTATGACATAAAAAGATAGAATCCACCAAACCCCACAATACAGCCTGATAACAATGGATTGGATGTTGCTGCAACTTTATCTCGAGCTTTTATATGCAGAGGTTTGACACACGTGAGTGTGCAAGACTTTTGGGTCACATACGTGGGTCATCCCCCATCGCGATGGGGATGACCCGCGCATCCGCGTCCTACGCGTGATTGTTCGCTATTTTAAAAGCAATTATCTTTGTTCGTGCTAGACTCATAAAAAAATTGTAAATGATGTTTTTGTTCATAATTTAATGCTCTTCAATTTTTGTACTCAATTTTTTTACATAAAAAAAATCATCAGCATGCCGTACTCCCCGGCTAACATTCCTACAGCGGATTGGTGAACTGGATTCACAGAACAGAGTACTGAAAGGGAATCGAGACTGTTCTTCACAAAACTCCCGATGCTTATATCTGGTTACATCGGTGTGCCTCGATGTTTTTTTCTTCCCTCGGCTCACCGAGGTTTCTTCTTCCGCCAGTTAAATGATGGCTTCTTCTACTCACTCTCGACAGCCACAAGTCCAAGCATCCCCAGTGCCGAAAGCCGTCGCGCTATCGCTTGGCTACCTCGGGCCCAGGAATAGATGTTGCTCCAAACGTGTACGGGAATAGATGTGTATGAGCTGTGCTACTTAACAATCAGATCTTCAAAAAGGAGAGTGAAAACTACATCTCCGAACTCAGTTCTCTAAATCTCCGAGACATGTCATGAAACTTTCGAATTGATTATTTGTCTATCATTAACCTTTAGCTTACAGAGCCCATTTTTCCGATTCCCACTTTAGAACGGGAAATTTCATATCCCCTTTGTAAGAACATCCATTAAGGGGGTTATATATATATACTATATATATACATGCATATATATATACTATATATATACATGCATATATATATATATATATATATATATATATATATATATATATATATATATATATATATATATATATATATATATATATATATATATATATTTTCTTGGACCCGTATTCTTGGGATACGTGTTTCCCCCCCCCATAAGGGAAATGTTAATAAATATGTCATTATTCTAGACTGATGTACTAAAAGCACAGTATAAGGAACTCCTTCCAACTCACTCCTCCATGCCTCCCACACCCCACCATGATTCTCTCGAATTAAATATAATGTCTCTTTTAATTAATGTGCATTGCCAATCTTTTTCTTAAATAGAATTTACAAAGTGTGAGAATTAAAAGAAAAGGGTAAACATTTCTATGTTTTTAAGGCAGCGAGGTTATTGATTTAATATTTACATCATTAATAAAAAAAAATATCTTCATGTGAACCAAAATTTTCAACCTTAATAAATTTTCAATTTAAAAAATTTTCTCTAAGCCTTTTCACAATAATTTGTCTCTTTAAATATGTTCTGACGCCCCTAGTAATTAAAAAGCTTTAACTGCCTTCTTCTAAATCCCTTTCAATGCCTCGGTGATTGTTGTTTTTGTGCTTCATATCTTTTTAAACAATTAACAATTTACATTAATCATATATCTTTATCATTAAAAATAACCCTTTTCAACCATTTCAGAAATGTTCTTTGTGGAAGTTTATTTCTGCAGTTTTATATTAGATAAATATGGCTGATCCTTTTTCCATTTTAAATGATTCTATCGAGTTTTCAAAGAAAAAAAATTGTTTAAAGTTGACAAATTTTTACGGCAGACTTTTCTCTTGTAATTTTTTTAATCTAAGAATGCTGTAAACACTCAACAAATAGTCAATACTCCCAATATTTGATTATAGCACCAAATTCAAAAAATCTTTTAAAAATCACATTTCACTTTTAGTTAGGTGAGAGAAATAATACCAAATATAGAATTTTGTTTTTAATTTAAGCACATTTTGGTAATACTTTCTGTTACATCAGATGTGATCATTATGCATACAAAAATATTAAGGGGGCAGGACATTGAAACTCGACGAAATGACTGTAAGTATGTTCTAATTCTAACCTCAAAAACTCAAATAATATTAGAAAAATCAATTTTCTTTCTTTATACATGTAAAGTACATATCTTTAAATATGTCATCTATAAAAATGGAAATTATAAATCTTTTAATAATTTTCTAATTAGCAGTTTAGAATCCTATATATAATAGCCGTTGTCTCTGTATGACACTTCCGGGCTGTACTCATCTTTCAATTGAAGCCCTGAGTAAACAAACCGCCGGATAGGCTTAATTTCAATTTCAGATTTGGATCAGAATTTTTTCTTACCTAAAAACAAATATCTTCTCCATCAAATCACGTTTGTTCAGCCTATTTTTCTATAAAACATTCAGAACTAAAAAAATTGGATGCTTTTAGCTGTATATTTAACAGTTTTTAAAAATCTGTTTACTTTTGCGATGAATTCTGAAAGTAAACAACAAACTTGAATGTGAATGAATCGCGTAGTGAACTGTAAAAAATTTTTTTAACTTTCATATAAATTTTTCATTATGACGTCATTTTTAGTATTATGACGTCAAAATGACGGGTTGGATGGCAGTCTACTACTCCAATCGCATGAAAAACTAAATAAATAAAAAAATAATGAAAGGGATTGCTTTTACAAGGTGTGGATTAAATGCAATATTTTAGATAATTCAGGATATTTTTTAACTTTCATATACTTTTTCCATTATGACGTCAAAATGGCGGGTTACCTACTAGTTTTATATGATTAACTGCGAATTTTGAGATTGTGTGCAGAATTACTTTTAAACTATCAATAGTAAACTGATAAAACTACACTCATATGTATATATCATGATACTCTGTATTTTAAAATCTGAAAAAGGTGCAATTCTAGAATGTTTTTTTATGTGGGAAAATAATTGTGATAATTTTTGAATTTTTCCAATTTTATACTCAATTTTTAATTTAAATAATATTTATTACAACTTATTTGGTTATACATTACAGGTAAATATATTACAAGTATATTCTGGCCATTAATTATTTTCCGTAAGCATATTTCTCAATTTTATGATACATGCAGCACTTCTTGATTTTTAATCAATTCTAAACTGCCAATTTGAAAATTATTTATAGATTTATAATTTCCATTTTTATATATGAAATGTTTAAAGCATAGGTGTCCAAACTATGACCATTTGAGGGCCACATTACAAAAAAAAAAAAAATTGCTGGACCACACATACAATATTTTTTTCAACAAATTGAAATAAAAATTAACTCTATGTAGTTTTATTAAAATAAATTAACTTATTTTTATTATAAATTTTTTAAAACTTGAATTAGATATGTATAGGTACATATTTTTTTTAAATTTGTAAAAGTTTCGTTTCATTTAGTTTGGATTTCATAAAGATGGGGAACTCTTGAATCTCTCTTCAAACTCTTGAATTAAATCAAAAATTAATGCACCATATTTTGCATATTTTGTGCAACTCATAGGTTTATGGGCAGCCAAACTACTGAAATGTGTCAAATCTTTTACTTTTATTTGATTGTGCCAAAATTTCAACTTTCTTTCAAACGCTGTTATTGTTTGGAACATATTATAAGAAAATGGTTTTTTTCCTTGAAGTCTCAAATTTAAATCATTCAAATGTTCTGTTAAGTCTACTAAAAAAGCTAAATCTAAAACCCAATCTTCGTCTTCAAATTCAGTCACAGATTTCCCGTTTGTTTCCATAAATATTTTTATTTTAGTTCTTAAATCATAAAATCTTTTGAGCATTATCCCCTTAGGCCGTCTGCAGACGGATCAACTCAAAAGAAACTGATAACTGACAACAGTTGCAAACCAGTCCGTCATGAGTCGTAACCTATGTAATTGAATGGAGCCACGCACATGGCGCAACTGGTTACAAACCCGTCAGCAACGCGTTTGTAATCAGTCGTAGGCAACTCAACGTGTCGAGTCACTAGCAACTTCAGTCGCCAGTTTCTCTTGCGTTGAGCGCGTTATTACGCAATCTGTGTTACAGCCGCTCTTTTGGCAAGCTGCCAAATGACGTACACGAGAGTCACGTGACTTCTGCCTAGCTATGAAATGAAATTCTAACGTTTTTTGTTGTATGTAATATGTGCGCCCATATGTACAGTCCATTTTTAAACGATTGATCAAAGACAATCTATTTTGACAATTTTTTAAAATAAATTAATTCAGCTAATAATTTAACTTAAAAATGCCCGGAATAATGATGTTCTTCCTTCCATTACAGGTCGCAAACTATTGATTTGAATCACTTTTGAGTAGGCCCGTGTGCGGAGCCGCATCACTAACGATTTTGCAACCGATAAGCAATTTCAGTCGCTAACCAGTTCGGTTTCTTTTGAGTCGCTCCGTGTGCAGATGGCCTTACTGAGCCATCTTACTACTGTATAATAAATAACATCAAATTCAGTGCCCATTACCTTAAGAAACTCTTGAAATTGTCTATGATTAAGTCCTTTTGCTCTTATAAATTTAATGATTTTTATAACAACGCTTAATACACTTTTCATTTTTAAAATTTTTCCACATAAATTGCCCTGATGTACAATACAATGATATGCCCCAAACTTGGTTGTGTCTTAACGATACTAAAGCAACTATTTCTTCCGTGATATTGTAATGTATGATGTGATATTAAAAAATTCACCATCGAGTGGATACACACATAATTCGAAACAAAAATTCTCATGGCATACTAAGATGTTTTTATTTAAATTTTTATTTCAAAATAAATGTAAACGAATCGATTATATATGAAAAATATTGCAAACATTTATTTTTTTAATAAAAATGTGTAAATTTAAATATTTTTATAATTTGCGTTTGGGCCGCATTTTAAAGGCTTTTGGGCCGCACTTTAGACAAGCATGGTTTAAAGTAAATATTATGTACTTTATATGTATAAAGAAAGAAAATTTCTTTTTATAATATTATTTATGTTTTTGTGGTTACAATTAGACCATATTTATAGTGATTTTGTTGAGCTTCAAGGTTCTGTGCCCCATTAAATCAATTGAAATTTTGTGTTTCACAATTTTGATTTCAAAATCGAAACATGTTTAATTTTGGTATACCTTCTTAACTAATACCTCTTTTAGCAAAAATATTTCACTCTTGTTTACATGGAATTTTTTTTAAACAATTTGCATTTACGGGGTTTACAAAAATAATATTTTAAAAATTTAACTAGTTAAAGGGACATCAAAACCTTTTTTTTTTCTTCAGGGTAATGTCTGCTTCGGAGAAAATGTTTTCAGAATTTTCATGTTCTCAGAATTTATATGGAATTTTTTAAAACAATTTGCATTTATGGGGTTTACAAAAATAATATTTTAAAAATTTAATTAGTTAAAGGAACATCAAAACCTTTTTTTTCTTCAGGGCAATGTCTGCTTCGGAGAAAATGTTTTCAGAATTTTCCTTCTATAAGTAAAATGCTAATGAATTTTTAATGAAAATAAAACGGAAGAACGCTGTATAAGTTTCCTAGAAATACCTTGCATGGAATTTTAGGTTTACCCTTTTAAATATTGCAACTCGATGCATGCGAATGGAATGAGTAATTCCATTCGCAAGAAAATTGACTTATAATCTTCTTTAGAATAATCGATTTCGGTTATTTTATGCTAAAAGCTCTACATTATTTTAAGAGAAAGTAATGAAAATGATTTTTTCTAAATACTTTATGTCCTGAATCCCCTTACAAATGAAACGCAGACCGGTAAAGCAGTTAAATTGGTTGGTAACTAGTTTCGGACAAAGAATACTGTGGTGCTTCTTAAGCCCCTGAGATTACTAAAGTATAATGCTCTGACCTCATGATGAGTCCCTCTTATTAGCTCGATAGTATATGCTCCATTTATAAATTACTAGCTGAAAACTCGTACTTCGCTACGGAGTACATTCAAATTAAATACAACGGCCAATGTATGCAATTTGTTATCGTATTTTGATTGGAGAGCATATTAATATAAAAATAGATGGTCGGCCAATGAAGTGGCCCCTGATCGACCTATTGGGCAGGAGATAGCCACCAATGGAGGCCTGAATAGATAATAAAAAAAAGTTTAGCTCGAGATGAAATGTGGCAGAGAAGTATCAGATGGTTTTGAGAACTCAAAAAGTGAGGCAGGCAGCATTTAGACGAAATTGAGAGGACAAACTGCTTACGGACGGACCTTAGCGAACCGAGGCCGTCGTCTACGCCAGATACCAGAGTATGAGAGCCGTCGTCTACGCCAGATACCAGAGTATGAGAATACAGGCTCGTAAAGAATCAACAGAGGGCGAGATGAAATACTACGGAAATTAGCCTGGAGAAATAGATGTAAGCCCTATATACGGGAGTGACCGACCGCTTACCCTGCCGACTACGAAGGAAGAAGCTGACCGATGACTGACCCCCGCCCAGCCGAAATGTGTGTGCATTGACGGAACATGTTCCCTGACTGATGCCGCCAGCGTATGGTGATCCTGCCGCTTCTCTGGACCAGCGACGTACGATGATCACCCCCTCTTATCCACCCCGATGAGGCGCATTTTGACGCAGAAACCATTGTTGTAAGGAGAGGTCTTTGACGTGACGGAGTGTCTTCAAATAAGGTAGGAGCTTAAGTTTTGCTAATTCTGCCAATGCCCAATTCGTACGAGTAATCAGAGGTAATTAGATGGGATTATCGTAAGGGGAAATGTTGTTTAATGTGATTTGCTATGTACATAGATATCTATCATAAATATATACACAGTTTAATCACTTGATTCATATTCATACACAGAGCAATCACTTCTTTCTGAGGGTCGTTGGTCCCCATATAAAATTTCTACACAACTTATTTTAAACAAATCCACTATTTAACCTCCAAATCCTGGACACGGCACCAATTTATGTTACCGTGGTTTTAAAAGTGGTGGTTAGTACTTAGCATAATTAAGTGATTACTCATATGTATACATACAAATCAATTTATTAAACATTCACAATACATATACAATTCATATCATTCATTACTTAATTCCGATTACTCCTATATCATGTTACAACAATATTTCCTATCATTAATACATTATTTATTCTCATAAATATCCTCCTTCAACTATTCAGTGCCATCCTTTAATTATAAAGCAATCTTCTTAATTAATAATCCCACCTATACATCACTAAGCTTCTTAACTGATACACATAAACACCTTACTGAATCAATATAACACACTAATCCAAAACAATATTTCTTATCATTAATACGTTATTTATTCTCATCAATACTCTCCTTCACTATTCAGTGCCATCGTTTAATTATAAAGCAATCTTCTTAATTAATAACCTCACCTATACAGCATTCAGATTCTTAACTGATACATATAAACACATACTAAATCAATATAACACACTAATACAAAACAATTATTACGGAATTCCACAACCAAATATTTTATGATAGATATCTATGTACATAGCAAATCACATTAAACAACATTTCCCCTTACGATAATCCCATCTAATTACCTCTGATTACTCGTACGAATTGGGCATTGGCAGAATTAGCAAAACTTAAGCTCCTACCTTATATGAAGACACTCCGTCACGTCAAAGCCTCCTCCTTACAACAATGGTTTCTCCGTCAAAATGCGGCTCATCGGGGTGGCTAAGAGGGGGGGGGAATCATCGTACGTCGCTGGTCCAGAAAAGCGGCAGGATCACCATACGCTGGCGACATCAGTCAGGGAACCTGTTCCGTCAATGCACACTCATTTCGGCTGGGCGGGGGTCAGTCATCGGTCAGCTTCTTCCTTGGTGGTCGGCGGGGTAAGCGGTCGGTCACTCCGGTATATGGGGCTAACATCTATTTCTCCAGGCTAGTTTCCGTATTACTTCATCTCGCCCTCTGTTGATTCTTTACGAGCCTGTATTCTCATACTCTGGTATCTGGCATAGACGACGGCCTCGGTTAGCTAAGGTCCGTCCGTAAGCAGTTTGTCCTCTCACTTTCGTCTAAATGCTGCCTGCTTCACTTTTTGAGTTCTCAAAACCATCTGATACTTCTCTGCCACATTTCATCTCGAGCTAAAATTTTTTTAATTATCTATTCAGACCTCCATTGGTGGCTATCTCCCGCCCAATAGGTCGATCCGGGGCCACTTCATTGGACGTTCATTTATTTTTATATTAAGATGCTCTCCAATCAAAATTGAAGGGGGCCTACGCCCGTGCACCCTTCTGGGGTTTCTCACGCTATTCTCCTACTCCTACTGTGCTTTTTAACAAAGTCCCACATCGTAAAAACTGCCTAATCCCTTTTTTTTCTCTCACTAAGACTCTTTGCATCCAATTTCAGCTCGTTAAACGCATCTGGTGACCCCTTTTCTTATCTCCAATTCCCCAACTTGTCACATCTCATCTTTCATTTCGCCTACTCAGCTCATTACATCCAGCTGGTCAAGGCACTTCTTTGATTGCTTTCCTTGCTTTATATCTCCTGCACCCCTCTAAATATCGTTTTCCGCACCTGCGGTATTCCCATCTCTATTTTCTGATAACGTGTCATGTCTCCACGACACAATTAATGCCAAAAATATGTATAAATATATTTATAAAAAATACAACGATCAATGTATGCAATTGATGTAAAAAAAACGAAAAAATGTATTTATAAAAACATCGTAACGGATATTTTTATAGACAGAATAATGTAGAAGAAAATATTCAAATTAAATCTAATAGAACATAAAGAATATAGTACAGTTTGAGGAAAATTTCTTTTACTGTATGTTAATATTTTTTTGGATAACGTCCAATCGTCTGCCGCATCAGTAAGAAACTTTTTTTTGTCTATTTCGTTGTTATGCACGTGACGCAAAATTAATAGAAAAGAAACCACGGGATCAGCATTTAACTAATTAAATTCTAAAAATTCATCATTAAAAATTCATCAAAAATTAGAAAGAGGTAAAGATTCGAAAAAGATTTCATTTTAGGATCATTTTATGAAAAGGATTTTTTATGATCTTTCCCGTGATATAAATTTTATAACTCTTATTATTTTAAAATTATTATTTTAAATGCAAACTTTAAAGAATATTACTAAAACAGCTTAAAAATTTAATTTAAAAAAATCTAAGAAGAATTTTTCACAAATCTCCCTTAGTGCACCCCCACACTATAAGAAGAATCGTCATGCGAAATTTCAGCCCTTTAGGTCCAGCAGTTTGGTCTGTGCGTTATATGCGAGTCAGTCAGTCAGTTACGGAACTGTTTTATATATATATAGACTATAGATCAGGCCGTGGCGGCCTTGTGATACAGCGCGCGGGTTTTCGGTGCTGAGGGTGCTCAGATCGAATCCTGCCGAAGCGCCACTAAAATGCCTCCGTTTGAGTCGTCCCTTCAGAGGGGGCAATGCTGGTCTACCTATATGGCGCCCCCATAATAAAATGGCCAGCAAAACTGCGGTGAATTATAGGCGAATGTCTTCGTTACAAGTGCCTCCGCATTGGGGGGAAAAAAAGATTATAGATTTACGAAAATTTTACCATCAAGATAATTTTTTATTTTTCTCCTCTGGGGAGAACTTAATATGAAGCTTGACATTAATATACCCTGAAAAAAAACATATATTTTCTGAGCTTTTAAAAATGCAACGAGATAATTGTGCTAATTTGTGAAGGATTGTCTTAACTTTTAAAGATCAGTTTAAAAAAAGGGTTTACAGTATCATTGAATATGCAGTTGGAAATTTTAAAATGAGGATGACTTTTACATAACCTACGATCGATATCAATCTTAATTTTTTTGTATATTGTTCATACGTTCTGAGTTCAACTCGGTTTTTGTCTGCATAGATTTTTACCTTTATTTTATTTTCCCTAAAATCTTAAAAATCTAAATAGTATTAGAAAAAATTATTTATTTCTTCTTTTATTGATCTTATCTCAACTGCTTCCGATATCTCCACTTGCACGAGAAAGAAAAATTGGTCAAATGTACACGAGTGCGTAAGAAAGAATAGCTAAGTGAATCACAGGAATGGTCAGATGACAGAATAAATTCCAGCTTTGAACAAAACAATGTCATACGAGAGTCTCTTAAATTTCCCTGTTGTTTCGTGCTTCCATCCCATATTTTTTTTCCTATAAAGGAAGTTGAGATAAATTGAAAGCTGTCTAACATTTTATGACAGAAAAAGGTTTCTAGGGGAAATGAATTTTTCCTCTATTTTAAACATTTGATGGAAAGCTCAGGAGACCAACATATACAATTTATTGGAGTGTTTCAGTAAAAAAACACTACTATAAATAATTTTCATAGCCAATAAATGCTATCAACTTTTTTCAGAGAATCAATTTAAATATGAATAGTTTTCATTCGACTATTCTTCAAGACAAGCACGTTCATAGTTGCGTTTCAGTATCTTTCTAAATTTATTTGGTAGGCACTGACAAGGAATAGCAAATAATTCACAAATTGTGATTAGCGAATAATTTCTAATTTACAGCTCCTTAAAATTCACAATGATGCAATGATTTACGATTAGTTCCAGCGTAATTTATGGTTTTGTGATTTCGAAAAAAATTAGATGTGACTGTCTTTATTATTATTATTTTTAAACTAGACGCATAATTGTTTATAAAGATGAATCCCAGCTTTAGATGCGGTTGTCTTTAAGTACGAATCTCGGTAAAAGATGCAAATATTTGTAAGAGCCCAAAGCACAATATTGTATAGATTGTTTAAAATGACAAATCACGGTATGAAATATGATTAAAGACAAATTCTAGTATTAGCGGGTGGTATTTAAGAGCACATCACAAGATTACCAACTATTGTCTGTAAAAACGTATCCCTTTTAATTTCCTCTCTTGTTCACGTGCGAAAAAGCTATCAAATATACTGAAGGGTGATTTATCAAAATAAACTGTCACATCTAATGCCGTTCTGACTCTTAAAAAAACTATACCTGGTAGTTTAAGAGTAATCGAATACTTTTGGATCGTAGAAGGATTTTAATTACTTTTGCCTTATTTGAACAATTAACAATTCAAATCGATCAATTCCACTTTTTGAGATTTTAGTGTCAAAACACTTGACTGACTCCTAACTTTTTACATTCATAATAATTTTCCCAAGTAATAAGGATTAACACCAACTAAATGACAAAAAAAATTCTAGCCATCGAATAATATGTAACTTTTTTCATAAGAAGCCAATCAAGGTAAGTCTATATTCTAATGTAAATCGTTGCTTTACTTGATTATAACGGTAAATCGTTTAGTGTTGTTTCATCACAAAAAAATGTAAAATAAATGGGTCAGTTACAGTCTATCTGCTTCAGAAGTAAGTACTTGGGAATTATTAAACAATTATTTAAATTTTTTTCTGTGGCTAAAAAATAATTTAAAGACTGAGTTGGATGTTATTACTTTTTTTTTACTTTTCTAACTGATTAAGTCCCTTAGTCACTCAAAAATTCTTATAATAATAACGATTGCTCCAAGGATATTCTATATTATAGATTTTATATGTCGTCAGATAAAAGTTATATCTACAATGGTACATTCTACAATGTTTATTACAATTTATATTTTCAGAAGAATTTTTAAAAAAACAATGTGTATTAATTTATCGCTTTTCTACATTTTTTATTTATGGGCTTAACCGATGTGGCAAGTGAGCGACTCATTAATAACTTAATTTAAAAATTTGAAAAAAGAGAAAATGAATCAAATTAAAATAAAGGATTGTATTCATACCATGTTTTTTTATATCAAATAATTTTTTTAGCCTTTTCTGGTTGGTTGCACGTCATTTGAGGTATACTATTACAGGGCAGGTATTTGGGAGTTTTCTTTTACAAATTTGTTTCGAAGAAAAGAAAAATATTGTATTTTACATGCGTTTAAAATAATGTTTTAGATACACGTTACGTACAATTATACAGGGTGTCCGGGCTAAAGGTATCCAAAAGTCATGGCTTATTTTTACGGAACTACCCATTAGAATTTAAAAAAAGAATATTCAAATAAAAAGAACATTTCACCAAGTTTTAGTATTAATCATAGATTTCTATCATAGTATCATAGATTTCGATGTGTGCACCTTTTGTAGCAGGACTAACGTCTAAATGGTAATCCAGTTCTCTCCAAGGGTTTCGTAGCATATCAGGCGTTATTAGACTTTTTTCTTGGGGATTTATTAAATCCGTTGAGTATAAACAAAAAAACTAAAACTGTGGATGAGTTGAAGAAGAGTATCATTATAGCAATTCTTGTAATAACTCCTGATATGCTACGAAACACTTGGAGAGAACTGGATTACCATTTTCAGGTTTGTCGTGCTACAAAAAGTGCACACATCCAAATCTGTGATACTATGATCAAAGTATATGGTTGATATTAAAACTTGGTGAGAAGTTCTTTCAGTCTAAATATTTTTTTTTAAATCTAATGGCTAGTTCCGTAAAAATAAGTCATTATTTTTGGTTACCTTTAGCCCGGACACCCTTTATAATATGGTAAGAGTTAAGGCATAGTAATATGCAAATAAAATTATTCTGTATATTTTAAAAGTTCATAATATTTTATTTCATCATTTATCATAATAAATTATAATACATTTTAAAGTGAATAGATTATTACAACATCGGTTGATCCATTCTGATGTCATTTCTCGGACATACAAGTAAATTTAATTAGCTGAACATCATACAAGCACTTTTGACTATTGTAGGGGAGAATATTAACTTACTTTCGTTTAGAAGTTCATTTCCTTGTAAACATAGGTACTTCAATAATTGGCACTTTACATGCTTATCAACTTTTCCCTAGAAAATTAGTGTATGATATCTAAGAGCATTTCTTGTAACATCTAAATCTGATACTTTCATATAGATTCTTAAAAACGTATTCCTTTATAGACATACTTTTTGTAGACAGTCCTCTATAGTAGTCCTGTCTTACAGTCCTTTCTAGATATACTTCAACGTATTCCTTTATAGACAAATACTATGATTTGAAGAAATCTTCAAGTCATGGTGTTTTCAGTCGTTTCGAGTCAATGCTAGTTAATATTCCATATTTTTTTAAATCTAAATTGGAGAATTAAGTTATATTTATTGATTATAAAACTTATTAGAAAACTGAATTTAGGTGTCGAAAGCGCAATATAATTAAAGTCGTTACTATCCTCTTGAATAATTCTGTTACTATGGTAAGATTAGCATCGCGGAACTCCTTTAAAATAAAAACTCTGACAATAAAAATTTTGGTTTTATTATTTAAAAAACAAACTCTTATAAATCATCTAATATTTGAAGGGAAGATTTATCTGTTGATTTAAACAGATAACGAACAATAACATTTTGTACTGCCAGTCGAAAAACTCTTCTTTATAAAAAGGCGAAGATTCATTTCTCAAGATCTGGAAACATATAGGATTTCTAACAGACCTTTTATTGAATGCCAGTCTCTTGAATGAAAAGCATTCTTCTGAGACTTAATAAGCTAGCTATAATTTTCAGCAAAGACCTAAATTACAATAAAAAGCTTTTAAAAAGGAATTAGTAGAAATATTTTTTTAAATCTGATTAACAGTCGGATTTATATAATTAACTGATTTCCATAGAAGAGAGTATCATGACATTTTGTTTGTAAACATGAATATTTCTTCTTTTTGCAGAAAAACTTTTTTAAAAGCTTATCTTGGACTTATTGTTGACCGCAAACGTTGCCCAACATTTTTCAAAATCTTGTCTGGCTTATAATACAACCCAGGTTTAATTATAAACAGGTTTTAATCAGTTATTCTGAAGGAAATAATTAATATATAAGCTACCGGCTAAAACATTCCTTCACGAAAAAGATTCTCTGAAAATTGAAAATCCATTAACTACGAATAAATTTTATTTGCCCTTCTTCTTAATGAAGTGTTTGTTCTAAATGCCTCAACCCACGTATTATGAATAAAATCAATCTATCAGTCATTCCAGTCCGTTGAATTTTCTATATGAACATACCCTCGGGCTGAGTACCATATTCTAGTGCAACATTTTGTAACAGTATCAAGGGTAATTCCTTGTTGATACAGTTTAAATAAAGGAATGTATGCGTTAAAAAATAAGCAGGGAACACCTACTACAAGGAGCGCATTCCGCGTGAACTTCAGTCATTAGTTTGGATGACTAAGAGTAACATGTTGAGTAAGTGAGAAATAACAAATTTAGGTATACGAAACTTAACATTCTAACACTTTTACGGGAAAAAAATCAATAGAGACAGTAACAAGCTGCGATAAGGGATTTTTGTGATTCTATAATGCAGAGGCGTAGTAAAGGGTACAAACATCCAATTTGCTATCTCCTCGTTGCACCCCTTTCACTTATAGATGATTAGATTTATAAGCCTTTTTATTAATGTTTCATATTGGGAAGGAAGTCCTTCCCATTTAACATGCACTCGGGGGGATATACACGCCTTTTTTCCCCTAGTGCAACGCTTCACCCATAATGAAGGAAGTTGAAGGAATAAAATTTTTTTAAGTATCCCTATTGTTTTAGACTCTTTAAAACTTTGATACAGAGGATGTAGTACTTCCGATCAGGAAAAATAAATAAAACGGGTTGGAAGACGAGAAGTATTTTTAAGTCGCTTCTATTTTTTTTAATCGAAACAGTGCTTGTTCTTTGAACTGTTTTTTTCAAGCAGGAATTTCAGCGATAAAATTGCAAAGTTGAAGTGTTGCTTTGAGAAGAAAATGTGTCCAATGAATAAAGTGGAATTCACTCAAAATAGCTTTAAAAAAGCTTTTATCAAATTAGTCGATTGCTGACTTCTTCGTAGCAATAATTAACGCAAGTAACTCATGGTCATAAAAAGAATATTAATTACCACTTCATTTGAGAATAAAAAACAATATCTTGCAATTTATTTGACATTAGAAAGGGTATATAACTGGAGATAAAAAAAGTAACCTATCTTAAACTAAATAATTATTACGCCCCAATTCATATTCAAAATGCTCTGGGGTATTCATTTCAAATGCTCTGCGGTAGCTAAAACTTCTCGACACGTGGAGCTAAATGGTCTTAACGAAATCTCCATTGTTCGCTGAAATCTACTGTTCTGGACCAGTTGTTCCTAAGCTTTTTTTGCTCATTTTTATCAATTGTAACCTTCATTCCAGTAAAACGATTGTAAGAATTGCAGTTGCTATGATTCAAATTCATTTGTTAAACTCTAAACAAGTGGACAATAAGGGTATTAACTCTAGGACTCCGGGCCATTAAGATATACCTACGCCTACCAGAGTCATTTTGACAGGCTAGATTGTTCTGTTAAAATTAAAGGAATAAAATGGGTTTAAGAATTCAAAACTCTAAATCTGTACGTCGGAGGTATACCATCATATGTACAAAATTCCCATTTTTCAGGAGAGCTTTGTGATGGTTTACCTCTCATCAGGACTTACATATGCGATAGTTTATTAGTCTGTATTTCACAAACCATTAATTACGCATCTAGGACAGTTTTACTCAAAGAAGCTCTATCCAAAAGGAGTCACAATAAAAATATCAAAAATGAGGAAAATTCATTTATGGTTTAAATCTGACATTCAGAAATATAAAATGAAAGAAATATTTTTTATTTTATACTACGTGTAGAACTTCATTACTGCTGACCTTTTTCCGCCATAGTCTTTTTCTTTTCGTTCCCGAAATGGGTTGAGAGCACAGATCTAGACGACAGTCAGTATTCTTGAGGCTTCCGAACAGCATCTTCAAGCTTAGAGATTTCTTTGTTCCTGAGATAAGGGAAAATTATTTTTCCCTATTTCTTCACTTTTTAAGCACATCAGTGCTTATCTGTGCCATATTTCCCAATGATTATGACTAGACTTTTCATTTCGTTTGAGCAATCTTCTGGATGCTGAGTAAGTTTCAAAAATAGAAATATTTGTGATGAAGGCACGTGTAAAATACAGTTGTAAATAAAATAGGCATTGTAAATCGGGCACACTTTTCATAATTTTTCCATGAGAAAACAAATTCTAGATTAGTAAGCAGCTGTCTGAGTTTATTTTTTGTTAAAAAATGGACCTTTAACAGTACTTTTGATTGTTCTTATAGTAAAATTTTGCTTCTTTTGTCAACCAACGTCATAGAAATGTGATTTTATGATTACGTAATGAAAAGTCCTTTTTAAGAAATTTTTCATTACATAATAGTAGATAGTGATAGAAGAGAATAGTAAAAAATGAAATAAATGTTCATTTTCTACTATCATTTTTAAAGCTTTTACTAGTCAGCTGCTTTACTGAGATTTTTTTTTACCTATTTCCGTTCTTAAGAAAATAGGTTATATACCTATTTGCGTATATTTCAGTAATAGAAAATAGGAGGCTCATAAAAACGGTAAAAAAAAATTCTAACTCACATAAAAGACTTAAAGTATATCCAAATGCTTATGTTAAAATCCTGTCTCCAGACATATACTTGATGCACCACACTGTATGACTGAAAAGTATTTACTAAAGTTTTAACAAAATTAAGAAAATTCTTTTAAAAATATATGGAAATTTTTGAGCAGCTTAAAAGAAATTAAAACTGTGCTATTTTTATGTTTCTTAACGGTCCAACAAAATTCCCTAAAATATGTAAACTAAAGCTATTTGGGTTTTTCTCTAAGAAGCTGATTCTACACATCTAAGATTCCCACTCCAACCGCGAAGTGTAACCAAGTAAACTTTTTTTTTTTTTTTTTTTTTTTAACCAATGCGGAGGCACTTGTATTCAAACATTGGCCCTTACTACGCCGCAGTTTTTTACTGTCCATTTCATTGTGGGGGCACCATATAGGCGGACAGCATTACCCCCTATGAAGGGACGACACGAACGGAGGCATTTTTCGTGGCGCAACGCTGGGACTCGATCTGAGCACCCTCAGCACCGAAAACCAGCGCGCTGTACCACTGGGCCGCCACAAGCCCCTGTTTCTTTTATAACTGTAGAATTATTATGTCCAAAAACAATACCACGTTTAATATACTAGTTTAAATTGATAAAAATCATAATAACTTGGTTTTTCTGAAAGAAAATCTAATTTATTATGATAACTTACTTATTATGGAGAAAAGCAGAGACACTAGGTTTCAGTCTTGATTGTTTCTTTCTTCTGATTAGAGACAAGGCAATATTCAACCATTCAAATTTATTTTTGGCATCCCCTTTAAGTAAGTGTGATACCATGTCTATTCCTATCCAAATCATTTCCTATCAGTTTCTAAAAAAAGAATTAGTGGTATCCAATATAACAATATGTAATCACTTTAATCTAGAAACTTTTAGACTTAGAAATATATCCTCTTTGTGTCTCGTAAAAGCAAATTAGTTCATCTATTTAACAGAAATTATTTTATCATAATTTTTGGCAGATATATTAAATTTATTTTTTGTCGAAATCTTATATTCTTGTGATTATAAGATATGTTTAAATCACTATAAAATATTTATATAAATTATCTTTTGAGATTGTAAAATAGAAAATTTTGTAATTCATTGCAATACCATAAACATTTTCGTAGTAGATTATTTTTAAATCTATAATAATGGATATTACAATATATGAAAATTATGTCCAATACTTAATAGCATTATTGGACTGATATTAAAGAATTAATTAGTATTCATACAGATTTATAAGATTGTGTGCCTTAAAAATATCAAAGATTAACTTTTCACATGAATTTCTTCACTTAAATTTGCGATACATTATGTTGCCTGTGTATAACATTACACTTCCTTAAATTCCAAATTCTACAGTTAAGCAAGTGGTTGGCTAAATATTCTTACTGAACTGGAGATCTTTAATAACAAGGTAAAGTCGTTTTAGGCTAATGCGTGTGCACACATAGGTATGTCGAAAGAAAAATTGAATTTCTGCGTACATTACATGAAATTTTAAAAAGGTGAACAACTTAAAATCCATCCCCTGTATAAATCGTCAGGAAATTTTCCAAAAACATACTACACTCAACCCCCCCCCCCAAATAAATTTAAAAATGCAAACCAAAGAAAAATTTCCTTAGAAACAAATTTTGGAAACAGCTTTTCTTTTGTTCGAATCGCTTTTCCTTCCTGACAGAACTCTTACTTTCACAACAGTATAAGAAAAATAAATGAAAATTTAAAATAATACCCTAATGTCTTCTTATGTAAAATACATTCCATGCGCCTAAAATGAGATATCCAAAGCGTACTTATTCTGAAAAATAAAAGAATGATTCCATAAATCAACGTTATCTCAATTCAACGTATGTTGTCTCACATTTCATTTCCTTGTTTCTAGTTTTCAATGGATTATTTGCGGAGAACATGGGAAAAAAAGGAGTAGAAATTATGTTTGAATAATAGCAATTCGGTGCAAATATAACATTTTTATGGAGGAGGGAACGGAGAACTATAACAAAAGGATTTTAATATTTACTCAGCAGTCAACAATGCAATTTTTTTTACAAAAAAATATATACATATATAAATATTCATGAGGGCAAATATTTTTCTTTCAAAAGCTTAAAATTGTTTTTGTTTAAAATTTTATTATCAAAGAATTAAAAATGGTATTTTTTCAAACAAAACCGTTAAAATTAACGATTTTTTTGGGGACATTCTGCAAAAATAAATATTATTTTAGCAGTATTTCTCTTTTATATGTCTTTGGATTCAGATGGAATCTTCTCCAATACAGACAAGATTCATCATAAAACATATAAATTTCATTTATAATTCTTTTTACGTATATTTTAAAATTTCATGCTATTAAATTCAAATATTAAAACTCAATAAATATTCAAAATATTAAAGCCTCAACTTTTTTTTTAAAGTAATGAAAAATTTTATGTGTGCTGTGCACCATAGAATTTATAATGTAAATTATCATGTGTACTACAGTTTACTAAATATTAAATTCTAGGAAGTAATGTGAAATAAAATATTAATCAAATCAACAGGTAATCCATTACATATGTTAATATTCGCAATGCAAAGCAATTACGATAATAAAAATAAAATATAATTTGAATCAACAGGTTATACATTACTAATATGATGAATATAATGCAAAGTAATTACTGTTCATATATCTTTATATGCTCCTGAAAGGGCATAATGTCCCTAAGAGTAAGGTTGCGTAAAATAAATTATGCATTTTAAGGCACTTTACAACTTGACTAAGGTCAACGTGGTTCTTTTTAACGTAAATATAATTAGTAATGGTAAGTTTAAACAGTTTGAATATGTACCTCTTTCACATTTCGTTACTTAATGTTACTTAACAAAAAACAAATATACCAAACTTAAGATTAAATGCAAGGACACATAAGTTTAAGGAAATGAGGAATTCAAAATTTTAAGGCGTGTTTTATTGATGAATAAATGAATATATCTTGCAAGCCCGTAAAGAAAGGGTGAGGAGGGGAGTCAGGGGTCCGTGATCTTTTAGAACGGATCCATGAAGGTGTAAAAGTGAAGTCCAATAAAAAGTTTTTCGCTGACCTGGTGTCTTCTTTGGGCATCTTTGATTTTAATCCTCCCAAACCGATATGAGACATGTCCTTAAAAAAAAAACGAGCAAGGTTTCTAGTTTGATTATGTGCGATTGAACTTGATTCTCAAGTGAAGAATGTGACAGAACGACGGGGATATAAATCAAATTTTTTGCAAACAAATATTCTTCCAATAAATGACATTTATTTTATGTTATGACTAGCTGAAAACCCACACTTCGCTAAGGAGTACACTCAAATTAAATACAACGGTCAATGTATGCAATTAATGCCAATATATATATATATATATATATATATATATATATATATATATATATATATATATATATATATATATATATAAATATATATATATATATAAATATATATATATATAAATATATATATATATATAAATATATATATATATAAATATATATATATATAAATATATATATATATATATATATATATATATATATATATATATATATAAATATATATATATATATATATAAATATATATATATATATATATATATATATATATATATATATATATATATATATATATATATATATATATATATATATATATATATATATATATATATATATTTATTTATTTATAATAAATACGACGATCAATGTATACAGTTGATGTAAAAAAAACATATTTATAAAAAAATCGCAAGGGATAATTTTATAGACAAAATAATGTCCAATCGTCTGCCGCATTAGCAAGAAAAAAAAATATTTTGTGTCTATTTAGTTTCTATGCACGTGACGATAAATTTATTAAAAGTACCAGAAAAAGAAATCACGTGATCAGCATTTAATAAATTAAATTCTAAAAATTAATCTTTAAAAATTCACCAAATATCAGAAAAGGGAGGTAAAGATTCGAAAAGATCTCATTTTGAAGGAATTTTTATGATCTTTCTTGTGATCTAAATTTTATAACCCTCAAATTATTATTTTAAATGCAAACTTAAAAAAAGTTACAAAAGCAGCTTAAAAATTTGATTTTAAAAAAATCTAAGAAGAATTTTTCAGAAATCGTTCTTAGTGCACCCCTACACTATAAGAAGAATCGCCATACAAAATTTCAGCTCTTTAGGTCCAGCGGTTTGGTCTGTGCGTTGTATGTCAGTCAGTCAGTGAGTCAGTGAGTCAGTCAGTTACGGAACTGTTTTATATATATAGATTAAATTACTTCGGTTTTTTCCTGTATTTCAATATCATGTTACAAAATATCTATTTGTAAAGTACCTTAAAAAGAGACTCCTGGCTAATGATCTTAGCTTCTTTACATAGGTATAGCTCCAAAGACAAAAATGCTTTTACAGGCGAACTAAATTGCTCGCTATTGTTGTCGAGTGTAGCGAATTAAGTATACGTGAGCACGCAAAACAACTTTGTCCTAAATACTGATTAAAAATGAATGTCCTCCCAGAGTTTCAAACTGTTAAAAGATTAGAAAATGTTTTTGTTTTGTTTTATTTTATTCAAAATTTTATCAAAAATCCCGCAAACTAAACTCAACGAAGTTTCATTTATTTTCAGATAGGAAAACTTAATTTTACAGAATGTTAAGAAAAGAATACACTATATATAATACTATTAAAAATAGTACTATATTTCAGATATCTTTCTCAGACATTTTCATTCAGCACATGTAAGGAAATTTGGAAATAAAATTTAATAGAAAACTTCATAAGAGTTTCAAACTTTAGCAAGCATATCTCAAGCATACAGAAAGCATAATATTTGAGATTTACTTATGAAAAAGTTTTCTGATGAAAAATCCGGTTTACTACTTAATACAATTTTTCCAAATTCAGGATTCTTTTCTAGCAGTAAATGTAGTTTATGGTAGAAAATAGTTTCGTAAAATTATCTGAGTTCACCAGTTTAGTTTGATACGTTTAATTCAGTTGTAAGATAAATATTTATATTTTGGCACAATTTTTTGAGAACTTTTGTTATTACATTGGATAGAGTACACTGTTAAATTGAAATGGTGCTTCAGGTTAAAAAAAACTACCTGTTCTTTCTCGGTAGGGGATTTCCCTATTTTGGGTATCCCATAAGCTTTCGTATCGTTCTAGTTATACTTCCACTTTTGTAATATACCTAAAACAGACTTTCCTTTTAACAGTCTGTTTTCCTAATTCCTCCCATTGATAAATAAAATATCATTCATTGAAATATACACTTATCTTAACAGTATATAAAAAGATAATAATAAATTTCCATTGATATACTTTGTTTAGAAATATTTTTTCCCTTTTCTTGGAACTGTTTTATAGTTTTCTCTCAGGGATCATATTAAATCTCAATACAATAACAAATTTAAAGTAAATGTATTTTTCAACTACATTTATTTTTGGAAAGAGAAGACGTTTATTTTTTTTATCATAATACATTAATCATTTATCAATAAACTAATGTTTCTTTTAAATTAGCAAAACTTTTATACCTCTTTAATACGCAGTGCTCGTATATTACATGCTAAAATATTCTTCGCCAATAAATTATCTTTTACCCCATTTCTTAGTTTCTGCGATGTACATAGATAATTGAATGGCAACGCTGCATTGTATTTAATCTAATACGTTTTATAGAAAATTAATAGCTGGACAAAAATATTTGGAAAAAGGAACAAAAAATTATTTTCAAACAACCAATCCCAAGTAAAAGTAGAGGACATTATTTTCGACTCATATACCCCTAGCTATCTGTTCTGGTATACTGAATTCAATTTTTCATCATTTCTTTTAAGTGAGTAAGCATTCCAACAAATAAAAAGTGAGGCACGAAAAGTCCTCGAACATAAAAAGGATGCCAGAGAAATGAGCACTGCAGACCTAAAAATCGATCCCTAAATATCACGTGGCAAGGTCATATTATTCATGCTCTAAGAATCTCCCCCTGTTGCGCTTTGTTTACTCTTAAGATGGCATATTAGTGAACAAGAATACAGACACAAGGGAGTGCAGGGAGGACAATACATGACATACTTACTAAGCGATGATCGTCAATTAATGGAGATCATTTATTTTTCAACAGATTGTTAGGGTGTGAACTAGAGCGTACAAATATTTTTTAATGAATAATTTTACGAGCAATCATCATTTAGTTTTAATGTACTTTTCCTAAGCAGCTGTTTAGGTCCAAGGTCTTTTTTTAGTTTAAATTTTCATTTAAGGAAAATACAATCAAATGTTTAAAGCATAATAGTGATAAACGATCTGACAAAAATTAAATTATCACTGATCCTTTTACCTAATGGCACGTGGAAGAAAGAAATCTTCACAAAATCGAATGCTTTTAAGTTATAACTAGGAGTACGTAAATTTCGCATAAAAAATATAGAAATTTCGCAGAAAAAAAATTACAATATGTAAAGTTTCACATCTAATTGCAAATATACATACATACATGCATACATATATATATATATATATATATATATATATATATATATATATATATATATATATATATATATATCTATATATACACACATATATATATATATATATATATATATATATATATATATATATATATATATAAATTCAAAATTTTCGCATTCATTATACGAAATCACAATTTTACTTACTTGGTTAGGTAAGTGTGAAAATTCTTAGTTAAAAGATAACATTGCAGTAGTCTCCACGTTCTGTTCCTTAAGTGTTTAGCAATAAGTAATAAGCAAATTTCGAGAGTGAGATCTCTCAATTAAAGACCGGGGATGGTCTTAGATAAGCAATTATGTTGGTAAATTATTACTATTATTACCTAATTTCGCTTAAATGCCGTTTATCACCGAGTTTTTACCGAAAAGTTGTGAAAAATTAATTTACGCATTTAATCGCAAATATCAGAAAATTTCTCATTTACCGCATCTATTTCGTAAATACGAAAATTACGTATCCCTAGTGACTGTTTAACTATATTTTAATATGAATATACATCTTCATATGTTAATCAATGTTTTTCTGAATAAACGTAATATTTTTGAAAAGGCATTAAAAGAGAATTCAGTTTCTTACAGTCTCATTTCCAATACTCTTGCGAATAATGTTTTTATTTCTATGTATAGGCGAAAAGCTTTAAATTTTAAAATTTTCATTGGATGGAAAGACCTTTTTTTTTACTTTTGTTTTGTTTGTATCTTTTTTTCCCATACCTAATTTTTTTGGCATTTATTGTTACCATAAAACATTTATTCTAAACCTACCTATTTATTTATTTAAACATTTATCATTATTTAATCTTTAAATTAAAACAATTATTTATGAAAAAAACATTTAATTTGTATTCTTCTTTTATTCCTTATTTAAATCCTTCAAGTTAATGATTGCAATGTTCTAAAGAAAAATCGCATTTTAATTTTTGCTTGTAATTAATTAAATAAAATCTAATACATGTATTAGAGTCGTATTATATGTTATAGAGTCGAATAAATATTGACTACGTTTATTTTAAGGGGATGGGGTAAAAAATTAAATTGTTGCCTTGGAAAATTTCAGTTTTTTCTTTTTTTGGTGGTGGTGGCGGTGGTGGAGGGGGGGGGGACAAAGAAAGTGTTTGTTTACTTCTATGCAAAAAAAAAAATCAACTCCAGGGCAAAGTAGGGTTTGGGGGACCCTAAAACTTTAACTTTGGTTTAACTTTGCCCTTTAACTTTGATTGCTAGCAGAAAGCTATGAAATCCAACCTAAAGGGAATAAGAGGAGGACTTAAGATTTAGTGGAGCTTGAGGCCTTGAGGATGACTTCAGCTTATAAACTAAAAAAATAAGAAACTCCGCGTGTGAAATTTTATCACGTCCAGTTGACATGCATAGGAGTTCATTATGAAAAGGAATCCACGATAAATGGCTTCTGGGTACACTAGAGATGTTTATCTTCCCATAAGGCAACCTCTTACATGGATGTACTTTATGCAAATTTCTCATCAATTGTGATGTTTTTTTTTTCATTAATGAAATATGAAGAACCAAATAGAAATACCTTACCAAAGTGTTTCCCCGCAGTATGTGGCGGACGTTTCAGGACTGAAAGGCTCTACGAACTTTACTGGCTATACGAAGACTTAAGATTTGGGTTGACCTATTGTTCAGTGACTTTCACTTACTATAGGACTTGTCTAACCACTAGGGTGGTTAGAGAGAGCGCAACTGAGTTGTAGTTCATGTTAATATTAAGGTATTGTTGTAGTGAGTATGTTGTGTTAGTTAAACAGTAAGTTGAATAAATTTCTTGTATTTATTATTTGGAGGCAAAGGATAGCTCATTTTTTGTAAAGGTACTAGCTTTTGCCTGGCCCTTAGTAAGGAGCAACTTCTGTTATTTGTTCATCTATATACACTGCTGGCCACCCACATTGCAACACCAAGAAAGACAAGAGATATCACAACAAAATTTATTTTGTAGATAACATGTTGACCAAGTATCAAATGATTAAATTTATAGACTTCTGTGAAGTGTGGTTCCTGCCAAAATCAGTAGCCAAAGTAGCCAGCCATTGTTGGAGATCACCGCTGCCACACGCCTCGGCATTGATTCAAAGAGACTTTGGATGAGTTCTTGGGGTACAGCAGAGCAAGCAGCTTCCACAAGTTGCCAAAGTTGATCTGCTGTGGCAGCTGGGGAGGGAATATGGGTCAATCGTAGAGCAACCATGGACCACATGTTTTCTATCGGCGAAAGATCCGGAGAGCGAGGCGGCCAGGGAAGCAATTCAATCTGGCGATTGACGAAGTACCGTTGGACAATGCGTGCCACGTGTGGTCGCGCATTATGCTGTTGAAATATGGCTGTGGGCAAGCCCTGAAGGTAAGGAAGAACAACTGGCTCCAACACCTCGGTGATGTCTGGCTGTTTAAAGTACCGGCAATGCGTACTAGAGGTGTGCGAGAGAGATATCCAATACCGCCCCATACCATAATACCCGGTGCAGGACCAGTGTGGCGGTGCATAACGCAGCTGTTCAGCATCCTCTCTTCACGGTGTCTCCAGACTGGAATGCGACCATCGTGGTGTTGCAGACAGAAGCGTGACTCGTCAGTAAAGACAATTCCATTCCGTTCTGCCGTCCACATCCTTCTGTCATCGCACCATTGGCGGCGGAGACGTCTGTGGTTCTGCGTCAAGGGTAGACAAAGCAATGGACGTCTTGCGTACAGACCACTCTGCTGTAAACGGCGTCGAATGGTACGCGCAGACACTGGATGATGCGTTACAGACTGCATGTGCTGTGCTATGGTTCGTGATGTGACTCAGCGATCCGTCACTGCCATGCGCACAATTTGCCTGCCATCACGTAAAGTGTTGCGCTGAGGTGGATGCGATCGAACACGCCGGTCCGTCGTACCCTTCTGCATCCAACGATCACATATCCGCATTACAGTTGTTTGGTTTCGTCCAACACGACTACCGATTTCCCTGAAAGATAATCCGCAATCTCTGTAGACCACTATCCTTCCTCTGTCGAACTCGGATACTTGATCAAAAGATGATCGCTGTTTTCGACGAGGCATAATTGATCGTTTTTTTGTAAAACCACAAGAAAAACACAATTGCCGAACTTGAAATCGTCGAAATCTCCAAGCCTTAAATAGCGCTTTGAAGTGGCGCCACAGGCGCGCGTGATGTGCGTCAGCGCTGAAATTCTAATTATTTGCATATCTCACCTCCGCTAATGCATGTTGTATATTTCATGTTGTTTGCATGTTTCCTTCAGGGTGTTGCATTTACAGTGGCCAGCAGTGTATATTAAACAGTCAAATTATGTTTGTCTAAGTGATGTTAACAGTTACGCAAGTATATAGGAGGATTTGTCATTTGATTTTATAAATTTAATTGTATTGTAAATAGTAAAGTGTGATATTCATTAATTTATTAAGTGTGGTGAATAAGTTAAAGTAATTGCAGTATAAATATACAAATAATGAGTTTCATATATGCAAGTGAGATGATATTAACTGAACATGTATATTAGATGAAATATATATTAATTGAACATGAAATATATATTATTGAACATGTATATTAATTGTAGATTTTGTACTCTACACTTGGAAAAAACTTGATGCAATGTGAAATAGCAATAAAGCTTTGGCAGGGAAAGTTTGATGTAGATTGCAACGCGGTGGACTTTGGCTAAATTTGGTTTACGTTCTACTATTTTCCCGAAGTTCAGGTATAGATATTTAGTTTGTTGCCTTGTAATGGGCGCAGTTGCTGTCGTGGGATCGATCGTCGGTAAAATTTTCCCTGATCCCTTCGGGCGGGCTGGGTTAACTTTGGATTATGACTGCCGTATACTTATAGTAATTCTTCGAGGCACCTTCGCAGTGCATTATTACGATGGAGACTGTGTATTTGATACTCTCTTGACTACATAAGTTCCCAGGACTGTCAATATCGTACCGATATCCTTCCCTTTTGTACCCTCTCTCTGAAACCCCTTACATAAAATGAGTTTGAAGTGTGACGCATCGATATCTACGATCATATGACGTAATATACAAGAACTAGCTTAGACAATTTACAGTTCAGGTAATTCTTAAATAATATGTAGTACAATAGCATGATATTACGATCATACTATAGAACAATATGATTTATATATATATATATATATATATATATATATATATATATATATATATATATATATACATATATGTATATATACATATATATACATATATATATATATATATATATATATATATATATATATATATATATATATATATACATATATATACACACACACACACATATATATATATATATATATATATATATACAGTGGAATCTCGATCTATCGTTTTTCAAGGGACCGATTGAAATGAACGATAAATGCAGGAAAACGATAGATGCGGAAACATAACAAAGAAATATGATCGTTGGGACAGGATAAAATGAACGACACATACGGAAAAACGATGGATCCGAAAACGATCGATTCCACTGAGTATATATATATATATATATATATATATATATATATATATATATATATATATATATATATATATATACACTGCTGGCCACTGTAAATGCAACACCCTGAAGGAAACATGCAAATTACATGAAATTTACAACATGCATTAGCGGAGATGAGATATGCAAATGATTAGAATTTCAGCGCAGACGCACATCACGCGCGCCTGTGGCGCCACTTCAAAGTGCTATTTAAGGCTTGGAGATTTCGACGATTTCAAGTTCGGCAATTCTGTTTTTCTTCTGGTTTTTTCAAAAAAAACGATCAGTTATGCCTCGTCGAAAACAGCGATCATCTTTTGATCAAGTATCCGAGTTCGACAGAGGAAGGATAGTGGCCTACCGAGATTGTGGATTATCTTTCAGGGAAATCGGTAGTCGTGTTGGACGAAACCAAACAACTGTAATGCTGATATGTGATCATTGGATGCAGGAGGGTACGACGGTCCGGCGTGTTCGATCGCATCCCCTCAGCGCACCACTTCACGTGATGACAGGCAAATTGTGCGCATGGCAATGACGGATCGCTCAGTCACATCACGAACCATAGCACAGCACAGGCAGTCTGTAACGCAACATCCGGTGTCTGCGCGTACCATTCGACGCCGTTTACAGCAGAGTGGTCTGTCCGCAAGACGTCCATTGCTTTGTCTACCCTTGACGCAGAACCACAGACGTCTCCGCCGTCAAAGGTGCGATGACAGAAGGATGTGGACAGCAGAATGGAATGAAATTGTCTTTACTGACGAGTCACGCTTCTGTCTGCAACACCACGATGATCGCATTCGAGTCTGGAGACGCCGGGAAGAGATGATGCTGAACAGCTGCATTATGCACCGCCACACTGGTCCTGCACCGGGTATTATGGTATGGGGCGGTATTGGATATCACTCTCGCACACCTCTAGTACGCATTGCCGGTACTTTAAACAGCCAAAGCTACATGTCCGAGGTGTTGGAGCCAGTTGTCCTTCCTTACCTTCAGGGCTTGCCCACAGCCATATTTCAACAGGATAATGCGCGACCACACGTGGCACGCATTGTCCAACGGTTCTTCGTCAATCGCCATATTGAATTGCTTCCCTGACCGCCTCGCTCTCCGGATCTTTCGCCGATAGAAAACATGTGGTCCATGGTTGCTCTACGATTGACCCAGATTCCATCCCCAGCTGCCACAGCAGATCAACTTTGGCAACGTGTAGAAGCTGCTTGGTCCGCTGTACCCCAAGAACTCATCCAAAGTCTCTTTGAATCAATGCCGAGGCTTGTGGCAGCGGTGATCTCCAACAATGGCTGGCTACTCTGGCTACTGATTTTGGCAGGAACCACACTTCACAGAAGTCTATAAATTTAATCATTTGATACTTGGTCAACATGTTATCTACAAAATAAATTTTGTTGTGATATTTCTTGTCTTTCTTGGTGTTGCAATTTGGGTGGCCAGCAGTGTATATACATATATATATATATACATATATATATATGCATATATACATACATATATATATATATTTAAATATATATATATATATATATATATATATATATATATATATACATATATATATATATATATATATATATATATATATATATATATATATATATATATATATATATATATATATATATATATGTATATATATATAAAAGAGACATGTTTAGTTGTTCCCTGATGTAACAGTCTGTTTCCAAATAAATATCTTACTGTTTCTAGAAGTGTAATCTATATTTTTCGGCACAGATAAACTGTCGAATTAGTTGTCATCACTAACGGCTGATCATGACGACAGGTGGCTTTGATTTATTTCATTTTTATTTTGTGTTTTGTGTGTGTATTAAAAGTACATATATGTACTTTATTCTTAATTTTATGTAATTTTTAGAGTTGTGTACATAACCAGCTCGAAAAATCCTGGTAGGAAGTCATAAAAATACAGTTTGCTGTTTATTTTTAGCTTAGGTAATAAAAAATCTATTTAATATATTTACAAGTAATTATCCATTTACATAATTTAAACCATGAATATAAGACTCGTTAAAAAAATCATTACTGAATTTCTCGAAATTACTACATTTTAGATATATCAATATCATTTTCATGTATAAGATAAAAACAAATCTCACATTAAAAAAAAACAGATAATGTATAACGAGGATGAAATCTAAGCAGTTTCGGTTGTTAAAAAAAATGGTATCAGATGGAAAATCAGTGCTTCATATCACAGTTTTTATGGTGCTATTAAAATATAACTATGGCAACGTTGTATGAGGAACATGTGCTCAAAACACCCCAAAAAGAGTATTGCCGATGTTAATTTCATACGAGACTAAGGAGGAATGATAATAATAATGTAGAGAATACAGAAAAAAAATTCATTAAGGCACTTACTGTTAGGCTGAAGCATCGTAGTGACTGCATTTACTTAAGTCTGAAACACTTAAAATCACACTTTATCTCTTTTGGGTTAAACATTTGTTCCGTTTCCTTCAGTGTGTATTATGTCTTTCAGAACATATCCTTGAGAGTTTCACAAAAAGGAATTAAATTACAACTTTTTGTAAATATTGTAAAAATGAGACATGGATATATTTTTACGTGTATTTTTTTGTCTATATTTTTTAAAAAATAATTCAGTTACATTTTAGTTACCTCCTTTGCATGTTAGTCTGATCTTTTAATATGTTTGATGTTTGCCGGTAGTTTTGGAGGAAAGCATAAGAACGTAGATTCATTATTAATTATGAAACTTTTCAATGCTGGAGGATTTCGACAGTAATCACGGGTAACTGTTTGTGGTATACTTTTCTTCTATTCCCTAATGAATAATTTCCTTATTTTTTAAATGTATCAACTCTGTTAAATAGCAGTGAAAATAAGAATATCACAAAACCGCAAAAGTAAAAATGTCGGTAATATAAGAGAAAAGAAAGTCATAATTTGATCTTCACATCTGAAAGGACAACACTAGTTTCCAAAAGTTACAATGTAAAGAGTTAAAACCATCACCAAAGGAAAAATATGCGTGTTCATTATACTATTTCTCCTTCTAGGACTTTCTGTAAAGTTATTCGACAGTTTTAATGCTCTTTAAATCGTGATAGACTCAAAAGTTCAATTCAGTGAGTAAAAATTTCATTGGAATAAACTAAATGTTTTAATCATGACTAAACTTTGAGTGATTTCAACAAACTGAGGCTTTTTAAACAAATGAACATTCCTATTAGTGTTGGTTCTTGAATCGGTTAAGAAGGATTAGTTTACGAACTCGAATCTCGCGATAGAATGGGTGTTTACAGCCATTCGGAAAGGTTTTAACTGCTGACCGCAATCTTTTCATTCCTAATTTTGTGAAAGTGGTGGTACTGCTCAATAAAATATTAAAGCGCGAAATTCATATTCGCCGATTTAAAGCATATTATGTAATAGAAAACGTAAATTTTACTTTGTCTAAAATTTTAAAATATCCCCCTCTAAAAGGAATAAACGTCGAGCTCTAAAATATATGATAAATATCTCTGAAACGAACATTAGCTTCTCTGAAACGAACAAAAGCATAAGTATCAATATATACATTCATGTTAAGGTATTTACGCACTGGTAAAATTATTTCGAATATAGAATATGACTTTCATTCGTTTTGAAATAAACATAATTTTTTTTTAAATGACTAGTGGCAAATAATTTTTTAGAATGAAATTTTTAAAGATAATTCGTTCTAAAAGAGATAGACGTAGAGGATTCTGTTTTTTATTTCAATTAGAATGATAGCATTTTTAATTTGCTTAAAATATTTACTATTTCGAATGTATTTCTGGCATACATTTGAATTGACTAATTTATCAGAACTTGTTAAGAGCTTTAATCTCAAATCCAAAATTAATAATTAATTTTACGTTACAATATTATCGTATAGAAATAGTCTTATTAAAAACGCTGACAGTTATTCACCCAAAACAAAATATAATATCCCAAAACAAAATATAAGTAGATCTTATAGGAAATTGATTATTTTCTCTTAAGAGATCTTATTTGTTGTTGTTGTTCCTAATGTCCCCCTGGTCGGAAGTTCCAGACCAGGTTAAATATATATATATATATATATATATATATATATATATATATATATATATATATATATATATATATATATATATATATATATATATATATATATATATATATAGGGTGAACCAAAAGTCTTGCCCTGATTATAAAAATTCATAACAAAATAACCGTTTAATATATTAATGTAACTTTTGTATCATGGGATAGGTCAGTTTTAGTAGTTTTTTTGCGCAATAGATGGTGCGAGTGCTCCTTCAAGAATGACTCAGGGAAACATTTGTAAGACAGACATCATTTTCTGCCGAAATGCCGTCGATTCAAGAGAAAGCCCAATGTGTGGTTTGGTTTCACGAAACGAAATCGCCCATTAATGTTCAGCGTAAATTTCGACGTTGTTATGGGTTCAACCCTCCTGATGCAAAATTTTTAAATTCATGGTATGAAAGGTTTAAAGAAACAGGCAGCGTTAAGGATTTTCCCAGAAGTGGCAGGCCTAGTGTGAGTGAAGCAACTGTTGATCGCTTTCGGCAATCGTTTCAACGGAGTCGTACTAAATCAACTAGTGAAGCATCACGGGAACTTCAAATACCGCAAACAAGTATGGTAAGAATTCTTCATAAAAGGCCTAGGTTGCATGCTTATAAAGTGCAAATCGTTCAGGCCTTACAACCAAATGATTGCCCAAGACGTGCAGAATTTGTAATTGAGATTCTGTACAGAATTGATGTCAAACACTTGGCGGGAACTGGAATACCGCTTCGACATTCTCTGAGATACTATGGGGGCACACGTTGAAATTTACTGAGGTAAATGGTCTTATAAAAAAATTTATAACAGTACTTACAATATATCCAAACAAACGTATGTCTAATTATAATAGTTTGAGCACAATAAATATTTATAATCAGGGCAAGACTTTTGGTCCACTCTATATATCCCCCTGGTATATATATATATATATATATATATATATATATATATATATATATATATATATATATATATATATATATATATATATATATATATATATATATATATATATATAGATAGATAGATAGATAGATAGATAGATAGATAAATGTATATAGATATATATACATATAAATGTATATAGGCTTCGGGATGAGTAGTGGGGTTCCGGTTTATAATAGCATCACAAGGGTGGGAGTCCGACTTGGCTAGGTGCCACCACAATTTTGACCCAGCACCCCTAGGGGCGACATCTGGTGGGAGACGCACATTCCTCCACTGACCTCATAGAAGAATTTTCCGATCTACGGGTTTAACATGCCCATATGCGCCAAGACACGAAGGTATTTGACAGACCTTGTCGGGATTCGATTCGAACGCCTTCAGTACTGAACGCCGACGCGCTACCGATAGACTACCTCGGGCCCAGATGTTATTTTATATATATATATAGGGTAACTCTGGGATAGATGGCCATAGAGGAGAGATGACCAGTCTAAATATTTCCAAAACTTGATCGTAAATGGTAGTTTAAACTTAATTCTTAGAAAATGTTCAACGAGTTCATTTATTGCGAGGTACAGCTGTGTTTTTCGATTATAAAAATTAAGTGAAATTTTACTGTTTATTAAATTAGTGGTTGAATATTTTTGTTGAGTTAGGTATCTGAATGTTTTGCAATAAGTACGCTACATTTTTGTTTTACTTTATGGACTTTTAAGGCACGTATATAATCCAATCTTTCCTTCTAAGTCTAAAACAACAGTGGTGGAGTGACACTTTAAATTGGGCGGCAATCTGTTCTTCAATTTTAGGGTAGATGGCCACATAAAATCGAGGAGAGATGACCACATTTCAAAATTATACGGATTGAGGATTTGAACTAAATATAATTATATTTAAAATAATTATTTAACTTTTATGTTTATAATTATATTAATGGATGCAATTGTTTAAATTTTAATTAATATAAATATTTCAATAATAATAATAATAATATAATATGCCGAACGATGTATTTTTTTCCTGTTTTTCAAGATGCCGAATGAATACGTAAGAAACTCTCATTCAAACCGAGGGACCTGGAGTCAAAATAATAAGTTTGTCTAAGGCAATGGAGGCTGTACAAACGGGGTCATATTCGGTAAAAGGAGCGCCTGTAGCATTTCACATTCCACGCAAGACTTTGGAGTGCCGATTGAAGACCAATAATTCCAATAAAGGCAGCATGGGTCCTGGTCCAATGTTTGGAAAAGAAAGCGAAGAAAGATTAGTAAAACACATTAAAAGAATGCAGAAACAAGGATTCCCATTTACTCGAGATGATGTGAGAATTCTCGCTTTTTTAATTTGTCAAAAAAACTGGATACCTATAAAGCACCTTTTTAATGATATAAGTTAAACGGCTAGGTATGTTTGGCTAAGTCTATTCCTAAATAGCCATTCTGATATATCAATCAGAAAAGCTGAAGGTGTGTCGCTTGCGAGAAGTGAAGCCATGAATCGTGAAGAAATAGATGCCTACTTCAAACTACAGAAAATGAAATACATTTGAAATTATCAGATTCTACAGATTCCGAGGGAATAGAATTTGATTAGGATCACTGTGTTGGTTGTGGAGAAGAATACAATACAACCAAAAAGGATGACTGTATAAAATGTATAAGGTACCTGAAGTGGTTCCATGAAACAAACTATCAAGACCTTTGCCAAAATGTGGTAAAATTTTACGAAAAGTGAAGGGCTGAAATTATACTTCAAATGTTGCTTATTCGAATTTTTTCACTCATTTTCCGTGATATAATTGCATCTTTACAAATTGCTATGTGTTTTTCATGATTAACTATATGAAATGTGTTGTTTTTTAACTTCATATAACGTTTTAACTTCATACATCGTTTTAACTTTTATTTTTCTTTCTTGTATTGGATGGCTATCTCTCCTCGGCTTGAAGGAGAGATGGCCATCTGCCATTTTAATTTCAAACTATGTTTCCCAATTTTTGTTCTCAATGTTTAATTATTTTTTGCCCAAAATATGATGAGTATATGTATAAGAATTTTAAATATGCATAGATAT
Source organism: Dolomedes plantarius (assembly GCA_907164885.2). Lineage (NCBI taxonomy): Eukaryota > Metazoa > Arthropoda > Arachnida > Araneae > Dolomedidae > Dolomedes > Dolomedes plantarius. The sequence goes on along the minus strand of OU015497.1, from coordinate 44,824,926 downwards.
TCCTTGTGTTTGCATTCTAAGAATTTTTATTTCAATCTTTAAAAACTATGGCCATCTATCCTAGAGTTACCCTATATATACATATATATATATAATGTTATTATTCATTTCAAATTCATATAAAATAGAAATATTATCTTTTATATAATTGAAATAATAAAGAAAATATTGGTATTTACAGAAAAAAGTTAGAAAGAGCTTTATTTATTTTTCTCCTGCATTAATTCATCGTTTACGATAATTTTCCTGCATTCGTCTGGCAAAAAACTTGACGAATATCGGTTTTATTTATTTATTTATTTATTTATTTTTTGTAGGATCAAATACGGACTCAGTTCCATTAGCTAATTTTATTTGCTTTAAATAAGTTTTAAAAAAACTGTTTTTATTTTTGAACTTTGACATTAAGGTATAAGATCTGTTTAATAACGTTTCTTTTCCCCAATTAAATAAAAATATGTTTGAAATTGTAGAAAAAAATTTGATAGCTCGACTTAGCGGGACGTTTAGTGTTTGTATAAGATTATTTAAATAATTATATTTTACACATTTAACTTTTGAAAGTTAAAATATATGAATTAATTATTAGATATTAGTCATTAATGCATTAAATGGAAATAAAATAATTCTATAATTAAAATGTCATAAGGCATAATATGTATTAAATTAATATCAAATGAAGTTAATATTGTGTAATATTAATTAAGCAAATTATGCATCTCTAGTGCACAGATATTTCGCAGGCTTTATGCACTTTGTTATTAATTCAGTCTCTAATGTACAACAAAGTGAGCTTTAAAATAGTGTCGTTACCTTAAGTACATAGATTGCGAAGTTTAAATATTCATAAAGAGCAAAAGTAATATTAATTCAGTACATGTTTTTTTACTTTCGAGATCACTCAAATTGTTAAAAAAACAGCGGATTCTTTATAGAAAGTCTATTAATCAGTACAATGTTTTGAAATGTTATAAAAATGCGTGAGTAACTATTAAAATACAGGGTCATCGAAAAAGTTGTCAGCGATTTCTACGTGAAATAAAGTACCATATATTAGAACTCTTTTATCAAAAGATACAGAAACGAATCAAGTTTCATACATTATCTAGTAGGTTTCGATATGAGCACCCCTGGTCGCTCAGCACACATCTTGGTGATAGTCGATCACCATCCAGGTAGCGATCATAGTAGCAGAAGTCACAGTCTCCATTGCAGCAGGGTTCCATGGCGTAGAGCCCAGAACTGCCCTGCGTACACAATGCATTTCATGTAACCCCATAGAATAAAGTCTGTGGGGTCAAATAGGAGCTTCTCAGTAGCCGAAATATTGGACCGTCCTTTCCTATCCAACGTCAAAAATTCATGTAGGAGGAAGCGTGACGTAACAGCGTCGGCGCATGCCCCCAACGCAGTCACGGTCACCATGACGTGGATAGATAAAACTCCAAGAATTAACATACCATTTGCTGCTGCGCAAAATCCGATCGGTCAATTGTTTTTCCCGGTGTTCACAACTTTCGATGACCCAGTATATTGCCATGTTTTAATACCTAGTTTAAGGGGACACAGGACCTTCAAGCTCGACGAAATGACTATAAATATGGTCTTATTCTAACCTCAAAAACTCAAATAATATTCGAAAAAGAAATTTTCTTTCTTTGTACATATAAAGTACATATCTTTAAATATGCCACATATATATAAATGGAAAGTGTAAATCTATAAATAATTTTCAAATTAGCAGTTTAAAATTTTATATGTTTAAAATTGCTTGGTGATTAAAAATCATAAAGTGCTGCGCGCATCCTAAAATTGAGATATATGTTTACAGAAAATAATTAATTTTCAGAATACACTTGTAATATATTTACCTGTAATGTAAAACCAAATAAATTGTAATAAATATTATTTAAATTAATAATTGAGCATAAAATTTGAAGACTTCAAAAATTATTACAATTATTTGCATAATTTTCCCACAGTAAAAAGTATTCCAGAATTGCACTTTTTCTGGTTTTAAAATGTAGAGTACCTTGAAATATACATATGAGTGTAGTTTCATAAGTTTCCTACTGATAGTTTATCATCGAAAAAGTTGTCCGCGATTTCAATGTGAAATAAAATACCATGTATTAGAACTCTTTTTATCAAAAGATACAGAAACGAATCAAGTTTCATACATTATCTAGTAGGTTTCGATTATGTAAAACCAAATAAATTGTAATAAATATTATTTAATTTAATAATTGAGCATAAAATTTGAAGACTTCAAAAATTATCACAAATATTTGCGTAATTTTCCCACATAAAAAAAAGTATTCCCGAATTGCACTTTTTCTGGTTTTAAAATGTAGAGTACCTTGAAATATACATATGAGTGTAGTTTCATAAGTTTCCTATTTATAGTTTAAAAGAAATGCTGCACACAAACTCAAATTAGCAGTTAATCATATAAAATTCTAAACTGCTAATTTGAAAATTATTTATAGATTTATAGTTTCCACTTTTATATATGACATATTTAAAGATATGTGCTTTATATGTATAAAGAAACAAAATTTCCTTTTCTAATAGTATTTGGGTTTTTGTGGTTAGAATTAGACCATATACATAGTCATTTTCTCGAGCTTGAAGGTCCTGTACCCCCTTAAATATTTTACTCCCCGTTTTATGAAGGACTTCCTTTCCTTTCCTCAATGTATAAGAAATTCGTATTATACACAGGAACTAAATCGTGTTCCCCCTTTCCTATTCTCTTTCGAATGAATCGTATTCGGTCTACAATTGCCAAAGTTTGAGTCAATTAAACTGAATCTTATGATTTCAATCTCTCTTTTCGGAACAGATAATAAGCACGACGTTTCTAAAAGCAACGAATTCTACAGTTCGCAGCACTGACAATGTTTTTCCTTCCAGGAAAACTACATTTTCTCCCTACTATAGCTTGTAAACGAATCACTAAAGCGAGAATTCCACCAGACTATAGTCATTAGTGTCTCTGTTGTGTGTGCTGATAGTAGAGTATTCGATTAGGCTTTGATTCTTCAGAGTCCCTTTAAGCATTCTACCCTTAACTGCTGAAAGTCAGAGCCATGATACTTTAATTTATGCATGAAGTCCGAGCTTAATGTCAGGTAGATAGCTTATTGTGAACATAAGGCAAGTTCAGTTTTATTAAAAGTATATTAAACATTATGAAATTCAATTTAGAAGTAAAGATATGAGATCAAATGATTATGAAATAAAAGGAGTCTGGGATATTAAAAGACGTCTTTAAGGATAAACATTTATACAAGCAGATAAAGATAACGTATACACGTCATTAATTAAAAGTGTGGTAATAAAAGAGGTAGGAAAGTTTTCTAGAAAATCTACAATTCAGATACGAAGTTAATATAGAGAATAAATTTCTCGTCAGAAAATTAAACTGAAGCCCGTATATTCCCGGGAGTGTTTGTCAATCATAGATTTAGATATTTCTTAATTTTTAAATGTACCTTTCATGCTCTTTAAGGAGACCAATATAAGACAAGTTTGAATCCCATCAAGATTTGCTATAAATTCCTGATTTACGAAATTTGGATTTGGGAATTTCCATGGAATAAACTTAAGTTTACGTCGGATTTAAATATGACTATAACCCCTTCCTTCTCGCTACCGTCTAAATTACGGGGTGAGGTTTCGCCTTCTATTTCTCGTGCCCGTGATATTTCCAGGCTGGAGTGTTTAAAAATAACGCACCAAAAATATTAAAACAATCCATTTCATTTACCCTGAAACAATTTTATTTCTTATTTTACAGACCAGATGGCAGCACCAGACTATTTATAATGTATTTGGAGATGGGTTTTCTTTTAAACTAGATGGGGCAGATCAATAAATTAATGGAATCCTCCTGAAAAAATACACTTTTATTACCGTTTTCTTGAAAATTATGCGATCGTTAAGGGGTTAATAATAAAGCAAGATTTTATCTCAATGGTTTTATCTCAATTCAAAACACAAGGCTTAGGTGGGTTCAAGTCTTCTTCAGTCTACGACGCTCTTTTGAAAATTCCTGACGTTTTCTCTGTTTATATCAAATATTTTGATTATCCCCGCATTAGTGAATTGTACATCTAACGTTCTTCGGCTTGATGAAGAGTTATGCTAAACCGTTCGAAACAGTTGCTACACTTATTTTTGTGGATACTAAAAATCTGGGTGTCTCTACTATGCACTTTCAATAAGATTCATGAAAACAATATTGCGTGAGCTTTTACGTGTTTCAAAGCTACATACATTCTTGTATAACATATTTGATTTCAAAAGTATACTTTCTCTGCAAAAGATATCCTAATCAAGTGAAGAATTTTTGAAATTGCTGGAGCAATAGGGATTACACATTTACCTGAAGAAACCTCTGAGGTAATGCCTCTCAAAATAATTCTAGATCGTCTTTTATTTAGTTATCTTTTTCGGTCGCGAGTCAGGCAAAATTTTCTCCAGTTTCATATTTCTCACCATGGATACGCAAAAATAAACGAAGCTGAAGGCATGCACCAGCTTTCACTTTTGCTTTCATCATGGACGTAGAACGTCTCCATTAACAACCATTTGGAATTATTTTCTTCCAGCGATATTATCGGCTGAGCCTTAAGGCTTCTGTGTACTAACCCTATTGGATTCGCTTACCTCAGTGTTAACCTATGGGGAAAATGTGTCTACTATTTACAGCTACATAAATGCTGATAATCCAATCAAAATGGTATTTTCAGATACCCTGAACATTAGGAGCTTTTAAATTTTCTCCAGTTTCATATTTCTCACCATGGATACGCAAAAATACTCCATCTTGAACATTAGGAGCGTTTTAAACACACCATACTATGTTTTTTATCACGAATAATTTAAAATTTAAAATATTAATTGAATTTTTTTAAACGAAAAATGCCGCAAGGTGTAAAATGTCTTTCTCTATTATGGACTACATTCTTTTAAAAATCTTTAAATCCAAGTTCGCATTCCTTGGACAAATGTCCATAGGTTAACACTGAGGTGAGGAAATTCAATAGGATTAGTACACAGCGGCCTTACTGATTCATGTAATTTATTTACATTTAACTTAGCACATAGCTGCCGAATAGTGTTTTGTTTTGAGGCGCTACGGTCATTTTTTCTAAACGAGGGCTAATTAGACCTATTGCTTCAAGCCGATTTCGAACGGCTACAAAAGTTCATGCCAAAAGTAGGACTCCAACCCACAGACTCTGGTACCGAATACCTGTGCCCTAGTCATTCGGTCTCTGTCCGCAGGCCCTGATTTTCCATTAGGCCCGGTAGACCAGGGCCTGTGGAAACCCAAAATTTTTATTTTAAAAGAAAAAGAAAAAATTCTCAATTCAATTTTTTTTATTTTACCTTTTTAATAGCAATTTTTTTTATATCCTTTCAAATTTGATTGATTGGTTCATCATATGCATAGTTATATGTATAGTTCATGATATGTATGTTATAGTATATATAAGGGATTAATAAGTTTTTCTGGTTGCATTGTATTGGTGTTTTAATGATGAAGTTAATATGTTGCATTACTTTTTTGTTATTTGATAATGTTCTAGGATTCTACGCTTCAAATTGCAATCCTTGGTAAAATGGTACTTTCAAAATGATTCATGATTATTTTTGTGTGTGTGTCAATTTTACAAATTTTAGGCCCATATCATTGTTAGGGTGCCCTCCATCCCGAGTTGTACCTATAGTCAAGAATTTTCTAAATCAGGCCCTGACTGTTGGGGTCCTGTAGCAGAAAGAGTGAAGATTTTAAAAACTTTTGTTTTGAGGTTACGCTAATGCCAAATTTGTCACCAGATGGACGTAGGAAGAAGAATCCCTACATGTGTCCCCTAAGTGTACCTACTGTACATGTATCTCTAGATGTATCTACATGTATCCCGTTCTTACATCCTGATGTACTCAACAGGTTGTAAGTGACAGAAGGGTGCAGAAGATGAACCTGAGTGAGGCAGTATTAAGAGTAGTGGTAAGTGTGCTCCCACATGAAACTAAAATGTCATTGTCACTTCTCGTTTGAAAATTTCTATTCATGCTTTTTGGTAAGCGAATAGTTTCCAGAATTGGCAGTTTCTCCCTTATATTTATTTGGCTTCAATCTGCTGACTTCAGGATTTTAATCTTCTGGTGAGCGAATTAAGGTTTCCAAATATTATTAAGGTATCAGACTACGCTCGGAGTCCTATTATTTTATAAAACTGTACTTGAGAAAATTTATGCCTTATTTTTCGAAGGAATATAACACTAAAATTCTAAAATGATGAAAAAATAGACATTAAATATGAAAATGTTTTTTCAAAATTGAGGAAATTGGGTCGAAATTTAGCAAATTTTTACAAAAACGGTTCTAGTTCTAAAAAAAAAATATTATGCATATAACATTAAATTTTTTTGTCATATGTACGTAAGTATCTTCTATGTGTAATGAACTACAAGCTAATCGATATCTTAAAATATAAAAAAATACAGGTTATTATATGCAATTACTTGTAAAATTTTAGTAATTTTCCATGAGATTTTTTATAAATGCAGCTAAAAATCAACAAATAATATACCTAGAACCAAATCTGTAGTCACATTCTTAGTATTATGAAAAACATGCGTAAAAAATTTCACAAACATATCATGGTTATGAAATTATCTAAGTTATTACAAGAGTCGTTTACATTTTTGATGAAAAACAAGTTCTTCAGAAAACACGATTAAAGTTTTCGACTTGTATTGAAATTTATAGCTGCTGCTGATTTTTAAATAACTCCAATTTCATATCTAATGATCGTATCGAGAAAATGAAAGCAGATTTAGAAATGTAAATTTACAATCTTTAGAAAAGGGAATAAAAACAATTTCGGAATTTTCGTCAGAATCGACGTTTTAAGCGTAGTCGGATACCTTAAGTGTGAATTTCATAGAGGATATTAACACTGTCTGCAGTATTCCGTATTAAATGCTCTTTTACTGGAAGAGTACTGTATCCGTCATTTCGAAACTTGTCTTTAAACCCTTCTCTTAATTGCAGAAAATAAAAGCTTTGTTTTCGACTTTTTGCAGAAGTGTTAATTTTACTCATTATCCCGACATCTGGCGGGAGAGAGACATAATTATCCCCAACAGATAAGAATCCCCATTTTATATTAACTGTCAGTTAGGAAGCGGCCATTACCATTAGCGTATTATGATACACCGATGCAATTTTCGATTTGCTTTAAGCGAAGTGTGTTTATCTTTGAGACTGTATTCCAGAGTGACTGATGGATTTGGAACTTGAACGGTGCTTCGCTTCCTTTTAATAATGAGCACTACATCTCGTGAGAGATTTAAACCGCATCATATTGATCCTAGAACATTTACGATCATTGAACCGAAGTTCAACCTGGCAGCGGTCAAGAACCTTTCACTGAGAAATCAGATTTGATGGCATGAAAAGACATACGATATGCTAAATACTTTGCACGTTCTTTAGTATGTCATTACGAATAAATTGTTATAATAGTTAGCACGCTAGTGCTATAATATACGGCTGGTATCATATAATCAAGTAGTTTTACTAAATTCAAAATGAAACCATGTAAACATATCTAGATTTTTAATACAGTCGAATCCCGTTATAACGAACTTCAAGGGACCAATGTTTTTTTTTCGCTTTATCCGGTGGTTTGCTATATCCGAACCGTTAAAAAAAATGGTAGAGTTCACAAAATATATAACTCATTAGTTGCAATGTGTATTCAATAATGATGTATTAAAAAATGATGAAATCTATTAAAAATGACCATTAATTAATTAAATCGACAAAAGTCGATTACATTAAACTGACACAATACTAATTGAATCACGTACAATAGGAAAACATCAGGACCAAAACTTTTGTTCATTATATCCGTGAGTTCGTTATATACCGGGTTCGCTATAATTGGGTTCGACTGTATACCTTGAATGCTCTTTAAAGTGATGTATGAGACAAGTAGTAATCGCCACAAGGTGTGCTACAAAAGCCTCACGAAATTTAGGAGTTGGAGTTACCCTCAAATAATCCAAAGTTTATTGATGGGTTTAAATTACACTGCTGGCCACTGTAAATGCAACACCCTGAAGGAAACATGCAAATAACATGAAATTTGCAACATGCATTAGCGGAGGTGAGATATGCAAATGATTAGAATTTCAGCGCAGACGCACATCACGCGCGCCCGTGGCGCCACTTCAAAGCGCTATTTAAGGCTTGGAGATTTCGACGATTTCAAGTACGGCAATTGTGTTTTTCTTGTGGTTTTACAAAAAAAAAACGATCAATTATGCCTCGTCGAAAACAGCGATCATCTTTTGATCAAGTATCCGAGTTCGACAGAGGAAGGATAGTGGCCTACCGAGATTGTGGATTATCTTTCAGGGAAATAGGTAGTCGTGTTGGAAGAAACCAAACAAGTGTAATGCGGATATGTGATCGTTGGATACAGGAGGGTACGACGGACCGGCGTGTTCGATCGCATCCACCTCAGCGCAACACTTTACGTGATGGCAGCCAAATTGTGCGCATGGCAGTGACGGATCGCTGAGTCACATCACGAACCATAGCACAGCACATGCAGTCTGTAACGCATCATCCAGTGTCTGCGCGTACCATTCGACGCCGTTTACAGCAGAGTGGTCTGTCCGCAAGACGTCCATTGCTTTGTCTACTCTTGACGCAGAACCACAGATGTCTCCGCCGCCAATGGTGCGATGACAGAAGGATGTGGACGGCAGAATAGAATGAAATTATCTTTACTGACGAGTCACGCTTCTGTCTGCAACACCACGATGGTCGCATTCGAGTCTGGAGACACCGTGAAGAGAGGATGCTGAAGAGCTGCGTTATGGACCGCCACACTGGTCCTGCACCGGGTATTATGGTATGGGGCGGTATTGGATATCACTCTCGCACACCTCTATTACGCATTGCCGGTACTTTAAACAGCCAGCGCTACATCTCCGAGGTGTTTGAGCCAGTTGTCCTTCCTTACCTTCAGGGCTTGCCCACAGCCATATTTCAACAGGATAATGCGCGACCACACGTGGCACGCATTGTCCAACTGTTCTTCGTCAATCGCCAGATTGAATTGCTTCCCTGGCCGCCTCGCTCTCCGGATCTTTCGCCGATAGAAAACATGTGGTCCATGGTTGCTCTACGATTGACCCAGATTCCATCCCCAGCTGCCACAGCAGATCAACTTTGGCAACGTGTGGAAGCTGCTTGGTCTGTTGTACCCCAAGAACTCATCCAAAGTTTCTTTGAATCAATGCCGAGACTTTGGATGACGAGGCGTGTGGCAGCGGTGATCTCCAATAATGGCGGCTACTCTGGCTACTGATTTTGGCAGGAACCACACTTCACAGAAGTCTATAAATTTAATTATTTGATACTTGGTCAACATGTTATCTACAAAATAAATTTTGTTGTGATATCTCTCGTCTTTCTTGGTGTTGCAATTTGGGTGGCCAGCAGTGTATTTAAGTTTAAAAATGAAGCAAGACGTGGTTTTTCCTAATTCAAAACACAGGGCTTAAGTGGATTCATGTCTCTTCTCCATCCGTTGCCGTTCTTATGTAAATTTCAATTGTTTCCCCAATTTATATCAAACAGTTTGATAATCCCCGCATTTGTGAACTGTACATATAATGATCCTCGGCATGATGAAGAGTTATGTTAATCACTTCGAAACCAGTTGCCGGTCTTATTTTTTGTGGTTATCAGGGAGCTGTTATGAAATTTCTACAAGATTCATGAAATTAATATTTCGTGAGCTTTTATGTGCTTCAAAACTACACTCTTGTATAACATATTTAATCAAAAAGTGTGATTTCTTTGCGAAAGATATCCTAATCAAGATATCCAAAAAATATCCTTATAAAAATATGAAGGCCTTATTTGAATAGTGGTCCAACTCCATTCTTGTTCGTTTTGAGATACAGAGCCTTAAAGTGTGATGATAAGTAGAAATGACTGCTGAAGTAAGAAATGACTGCTGAAGTCTGATTTGTAATGCCCTCTGTTGGCAGCAGAAATATGCTGGAGGTGTAGCAGTTTTAGAATGAGATAGAAATGACTTGTATGAAGATGAAAGTGAGGCTAACTCCATTTTTTAAAAAGTGAAATTGGACCACTATTCAAATAAGGTCTTCATATAAAATTGCAAAAGATTCGAAGGTAGTATCACACTCACTGAAAGTAATCCATCATCTGAGAAGAGCGCAATTTAACGCAGTCCTCTCTGAAGATAAAACCTACATGCAAAGAATAAATAATTTCATTAACGCATAAGGGAAAAAACAAAAAATAAATTCTAGAAAGGAATTCAGCTATTTTAAAGTGGTTAAAAAGACCATAATAACGTCAAAGAATCCCAAAACCTGAGGTTAAGTAAAAATGCTTACAAGAGAAGGAAAGGGGCATAAATAAAAATAACCAATTCATAACGATGAAAGATGGTAAGAAATATAGCATTAAAAAATTAGAAAATGGAGAATATAGAATATAGAATATGTATAGAATATAGCATGAAAATATTAGAACGTTGAAATAAAGGGAAAAAAGAGAAAAACTAACTGAGGAAATTAAAAGAAACTTAATTTAAAAAGTTTGTAAAAATCAAAGAAATCTTATGTTGGTAAAAAAGTTTTCCAAGTAAGGGAAAAAGAGACTGATAATTATATCCACCAAATTCTAAAAATTAGCATAGTAAGCAAAGATTTCATGGAAATCCAATTTCAAAATAAAGCAAGCAATATGAATAATTACGAACACTGAATTTGAATACATGCTCGAATTTTTATAACTTCCGAGTAATCATGAGGATTTTTACAAGAACAAATTACTCGTGGTTCGTTAAAGGGAGGTCGAACTAAAAGAATTTTAAATCTTACCAAAAAAAAGCATGTTACTAGTATGAAATTTTTATACGAAGATGGCTAGTCCATCTTAGAAGTTCTGGCAGTAATTTAAATTATCCGCTGATAAAGTTATTCTCCATATTACTGCTATTTCAGATTGAATTTTATGCAAAACTTTTCAATATACTTTAATTATTATTGTGAATCATAAGAATTCTTTTTTTCTGTTTACTATTACTCCTCAAGATCCCTGTAAGTATTAATATACGATTACTTGTACTATAAAAATGCAATAGAGCGGAATTAGGCAAAATGTTAGGAACTAACTCTTTAAACATATTATTGACTTTTAGTGACTAAGATCAACAGATAACTGTTATAAAATTAAGACTCAATGAACTATTATTAACAAACCAAAATTTATTTCTCCTGGACTTCAATACACAAGTTAGTGGGTGGATAAAAATATAAGAATACAAAAGGGGGTTTGCAAAAATACTCTTACTCGGAGCTCACAGGACTCAGGTCATTTTGAAATCTACACCCACATCCCCTCCCCTGGCGCCCTAACATAACCCAGTACTACTAATACCCAGACTATTTAAGCTTGCCCCCATTTCCCTCGCTAGTTGAACTAACCTCCAAGGATTCCTGTGGCGGTAGTCAGCTTCGATGTTAAACTTGATATCTAAAGAAGGAAAGAAGGTGATTTCGTGTCCGCTGTACGACAAATTACGCCGCACTGAACTGGAATACCTAGTCTACACAAATTCTGTGATATCTTAATTCGTAGTCTTTTCTTTGAATTATCAAATGATATATATATATATATATATATATATTTACCAAGAATGTTATGTGAATTTTCCTCGTAAAAGAGGTTACACAGAAATAAGAGCAATTTTTCTGAAAATTATCTTTTGTTTAATCATCGCCTTCCCTTTCAAAGCCATAATTCTGATACAGATTTCTGCTACTTACGGCTACGAATCGGAAGTCCGTTTCCGGGACGTCGCAGATAATTCGGTGACGGCTCGATTCTCATCAACCCGTCACAGGCCCTCAATCGCGTAAAAGCAAAGCGTTCCCCATTCGGAGGTTCGTAAACAACCCGCCAGCGGCCCGGAAAAATCCTCCCGTACTTGTCATTCTACCGGCGCCTTCCGCACTGGCTAGTAAAGCTGCCGTCAGTCCTGTGTTTGTTGGGTATATATATATATATATATATATATATATATATATATATATATATATATAATTGACATGGGGCTTACACTGCATAACCATTATCTTATTCATTAATCTAAAAGCTGTCATCAAACTAGGCTTGTGGCAAACAACTAAAATTACCACCAAGACTTTATTAACATTGGTTAAATTCAAATCAATCCGCTAAGCTGCTATTTCCCTCATTTCAGCTCACGATCCGCGACGCGACCTCGTCCAACGGCGGACAACTCTAATCTATGCTTTTTTCTTTTTCCACGCTTATGCAAAGGCGCGGGCGTCAGTGAGTGTCCTGTGACCGATGATTCACTCTCATGCTCTTTCGAACATTCAAGAATATGACGCAATCCTCTGCGATTTGCTCAAGGCCTCTCTTAACCCGAGAGATTGAAAGCGTACTCCGGTGTTAATAAATAGGGAATTTTTCATAGTAAATTACCGTTTAAAGCTAATTTGTCTAGTTTTAACCCAATTAAATCTAGTTAATTATAGTTTACGTTCCTAGCATTACTTACTTACTTACACACACACACACACACATATATATATATATATATATATATATATATATATATATGTCGGGGAGGGGTTGTAGGAAGAAGAATAAAGAGAAGGGGAAAATGGAGGGAGACATAGGCTATTAAACCAGTTAAGCTAATATTAAGTGCAAAATATGTCTTGTGTAGTTAACGAAAAGAGTTAACCAAATGAGTACACATAGTACAAAGATATTTTTATTATTGTAGGAGCTCTATGAACTGACTGCCATACGATTTTTTTTTCTAATACTTATTCCACTCTAGGGATCATTTGTACTGCTCAGCTATTTCGTAAGAGTAGTGAAGTAATGTATGAAAAAACTTCTCATAAAAGAAGTAGATTTTTTTGGTGTGTGCAAAGATTTTAATGTGTTAACAATGATTTTTTTTGTGCTCTGTTCTTCCTCATCCGGAATCGGAGCGTAGCTATGGAGACACATCATTAGCCGTTAAGAAAAAGGGTTCGTTAACCGGCATCATTACTTCAACTTTACGAGTGAAGATCCGCGAAACTTGAAACTGTATAAAAATTCAAGGTCATCGTATTAATTTTATAGCATTTGTATAGACGAAAATGATATAAAAATAAGCAATGGAACGCGTCTAAACACTGAGAAAGAGAAGAAGTGTTTTTAGTTTTTTTTAATGATCATTAACATTTGTTATCTGTTGTATGTCATCTACATAAAATGAACATATTTGTGCACTTTGTTTTTACAAAGTGCAAATAAAGTATGTTCTTACATGGGACACTTTTTGTTGAAAAAATCGTATACATTGCTGACACATTAGTTGAGTTTTCAGTAACTTTAACATAGATGTATTACACTGAAGAGAGAGAAAAAACTGATACAGGCATGCGTATGCAAATAACGGAAATATGCAACCAATCAGCATAACTCGATGCGATCGGCAGCACCCATATAAGACAACAGGTGTCTGGCGAAGCTGTTAGATTGGTTCCTGCTGCTACAATGGCAGGTTATCACGATGTGACTTTGAACGTGGTGTTATAGTCGACGCACGAGAGATGGGACTATCATCTCCGCGGTAGTGATGCAATTTGATTTTCACGCGAGAACATTTCACGAGTGTACCGTGAATATCAGGTATCCGGTAAAACATCAAATATCCGACAGCGGTGCAGCTGGAAAAATAACTTGAAAGAACTGGACCATTGGCAACTGAACGAAGAATTCTTAAACGATACAGATGTGCAACGCTTCCTGAAATTGCTGCGGATTTCAATGTTGGGGCATCAACAATTCTCAGCGTGTGAACTGTTCAATGGACCGTCTTTGATATGGGCGTTCGGATCCGCAGGCCTACTCGTGAATGTTGTTGACTGCAGGGCACAAAGCTTTGCGCCTTTCCTGGGCCCGCCAATACATCCACTGGACTGTTGATGATTGGAAACACGTTACCTGGTCTGACGAGTCTCGTTTCCTATTATATCGGGCAGATGGACGTGTACGGGTATGGAGACAACCTCTTGAATCGATGGACCGTACATGTCAACCGGAGACTGTTCAAGCTGGTGGAGCCTCTGTGATGGTATGGGGCGTGTGCAGTTGGCGGGATATGGGACCCCTGATACGTCTAAAGACGACTCTTACAGGTGACGGGTACATAAGCATCCTGTTCGATCATCTACCCCCATTCATGTCCATTGTGCATTCCAACGGACTTGGACAATTCCAGCAGGACAACGTGACAACCCCCTTTCCACGTCGAAAGTTGCTACCGAGTGGCTCCAGGATCACTCTTCTGACTTTAGACACTTCCATTGTCGACCTATATCCCCAGACATTGACATTATTGAGCATATCTTGGATGCCTTGCAGCGTACTGTTCAGAAGAGATCTCCACCCACTCGCAATCCTATAGATTCGTGGACTGCCCTGCAGGATTCATGGCGTGAATTGCCTCTAGGATACCTTCAGACAGTAGTCGAGTCCATGCCACGTCCACCGTCAGGATTAACCCAGTTGGGCTTCGGCCAGGTCGGGCCTGATGTGTGCTTCTTGGGAGTCCATGCCACGTCATATTTCGGCACTTCTGCGTACCCGTGGGGGTCCTACACGATAGCAGGCAGGTGAACCAGTTTTTTGGTTCTTAAATGTATGTTATTAAGTTCTAACGGGGAATTGCCGTATATAGCAAGTAACATTTCTGTGCGGAGTGCTGCAACTAAACTATAAGCATTAAAATCGGCCGTTAACTGATTTCTTGAAGACATAAAATTAAGATTGTGGGTCTAAATTAAAAAAAACCGTATGATGAAAGTGAACATGATAGAAAAGCCCAAGTTGCAAAAAATCCCACTCATGTTTTGACTGAAAGTTAACTGTGAAAAAGCTAATGAAAAATAGAATCGACACCCCGTTAAAAAAAATACTTACAAAATCTGTTGTCGATAGATGCTGTCGATAAAAAATTTCTCGACATAAAAAATCAAAGAAAATTATATTTCTTGTCAAATTTTTAAGATTTGCAGAATTAATTGTAAATGGGAACAGTGTGAAACGTTGCTTTTCTGATTCTGCTGAATACTGCTAGTTACTTTCTGATCCTCTATCAGTAGGTGGCGCCTAGTAAATCTTCAAATTTAAAAAAAGGTGGAAATGGGACGTAACTTATTAAAAAATGATTATCTCGTTTATATCAAATCGAGAAATCGGTAAGAAAAATGAAATTAAGCCGTACATGCCCTTTAAATCGTATGAAGACAAGACAGCTATCTATTAGCAAGAATCGAAAACCAGAAACTGGCCTGGTTGCTTATGGTCTGTTTACGATGTTATTTCAGTGTAATTCGGATCTTTCTTTCATTAATTACTACCTTCAACAA
Organism: Dolomedes plantarius; assembly: GCA_907164885.2. Classification (NCBI taxonomy): domain Eukaryota; kingdom Metazoa; phylum Arthropoda; class Arachnida; order Araneae; family Dolomedidae; genus Dolomedes; species Dolomedes plantarius. Next base: position 44,809,386 of record OU015497.1, on the reverse strand, counting down.
TAGAATGAATCTATTACAAATTATTCTTTACTAAATCTCAGCATTCTATCGTATGTGCTAGATGACCAGTGGCTGAATGGTCATCGTTAATAGATGCAACAAACTGCAATCACCAGAGTCTCAATCCTCAGTGTAGCTATTGCGATGTGTGTGCTATGTAAAATTTATTTTTCTTTGTTTTTCTACATGTAATGAAAATATATATCTATATGAGCCTCCTCCCATCCCCAGGAAGATGAGAACATATATGTCTTATCGAAATTAGGTCAATGTAGCCACAACGTTATTTATTATTAAAATGAATTTATAATAAATTGTTCTGAGTGAATGAGTAGTGAAACAAAAACTTAAAGCGCTTTAATAATTTGAATTACATAATTTATTATTTATATTCAATTGACTGTTAAATAATTTGTTAGGGATCTATTTTTTTCGTTACTATCAAAGTACGATTGCATTAGTTTCTGGTTTGAGATATTTTTTTTTCTGTATGCATGCCTTGCGTTCAGCTAAAAACAATTTACAATAGTTCAACTATCATTTTTTCAGTCATATAAATATTTTATTCAAAAGTTAAACGGATTTACTTACGACAAAATTCTTTTATAGCTAAATTTTACGTTTTTAATGTTCTTGAAATGTTTCTGCAACAATACAAAAAGATTTATATTTTGATCACACGACACTTTTAATTAAGGAAAGCGATGTTTTTTGAGTCGTAATCTGATGTTCGCAATGTGCTTCAATATAAAATCGAGGATTCTGCCATTATACTTGATTTACGAATAAAGTAGAATTAGAATTTAACCTTGATTTAGAAAGTAACAGAATTGGATTTTATACTAGATTTAGGTCAAGGAACTGTAATTTAACCCCTTCCGTTCCTGCATATGTATATGAAGATTACATGCAAAACCAGTTTTTCGGGCATTTAGATTTAAAATATCAAGTAGTAGTTTTCAGATAAATGAGAAGCTTTTATTCATATTAATAAGAAGAGATATAGGTATCGATATTTAAATCGGTATATATATATATATATATATATATATATATATATATATATATATATATATATATATATATATATATATATATCAATATCTAAATTGATACATATAGAAATACAACGATATCTACATCGATTTATGTAAAAATTACATAAAAAAGTTTACAGTTTTGTTACCTTTATATATCAATATCTAAATCGATACTTATAGAAATATAACGATATCTAAATCGATACACATAGAAATATACCGATATCTAAATCGATACACATAGAAATATAACGATATCTACATCGATTTATGTAAAAATTAAATGAAAAAGTTAATTTACAGTTCTGTCACCAGTGTATTCATACGTGGATCCACTGGTATAGAAGGGGTTAAACTAGATTTAGACAAAAAAATCTGAAGCATAAATATTCAGCATAAATATTCAGCAATTATTTAAAAGATAATAATTTCTGACTATTTATGCTGAATATATATGCTTTAGAATTCTTTTTGTCTAAATCTAGCAAAACATTGAAATAAAGCATAAATATTCAGCATAAATATTCAGCATAAATATTCAGCAATTATTTTTAAAAAATATTGTAATATATAACTTTGGATACCTTAATGCTAAAAAGAAATCCAAATTATTTTGTATAATATGTTGCTGTTGCTGTTTTTTTCTAATGCCGCCTGACAGGAAGTACCAGACCAGGTCCACTTAGGCTTCGGGCTGACGTGTGCGGTTCCGGTTTATAAAAGCACCAAAGAGTTCGAGTCCGATTTAGCTAGGTGCCACCTCAATTTTGACCGATCACCCCCAGGGACGACATCTGGGGATATCGTATCCTCTCTCACCTTTCCTGACCTCATAGAGGGACTTTCTCGTCTACAGATTTAACGCGCCAATATTAGACACGGAGGTATTTAATGGTGTGCATCGGGATTCGATCCGAGAACCCTCAGCACCGAAAACCAGCGCGCTACCACAAGGCCACCTCGAATCCTTTTTGTAGGATATAACTGTGTGTAGAAACCCATATGTATCATACCTATAAATATTTGTTCATGTATCTATAGATATAGAGGCAATATTTGTTCATTATATTTGTAAGTACAATAATCAGCAAAATATAGAGAGAAACATTTTACCTGAAATTGATACCATTTATCGTCAAAGAAGTTGCATTTACTGACCACTCATAAACTTTCAGGTGTAGCGCATAGACAAAAATAAACACGTGTTATACCAACTGATCAACAAAACTAGTTTCAATCTATGGAACGATGGAAAAGCAACTTTAGCTTTTAGGTAAAATATAACTTTTTGATAAATTGCGAAAATCCAATGTCGCGTGATTTAGTTGACAGCTATATCAACTAGCTCTTAATAGAGAATCAGGTTAAACTTCTTGCATGTTGGTCGAAGTGGGTTTCAAAACACAAATTTGTTTTTAAAAATGTGCATATTTATACCTTTCGGCTTATAGCGTGAAAGTGCTATAGAAATTTTAGAATAAATAACATTAACCGCATGGTTATACAATCATTATATTACTAAATGCAACATTTTTATGGTGTACTCTTCGGGCATAAAGTGACGTACACATGTATTTTAATTCAATTCGTCTCAAAACTAAATGTTTCCTAATTTGCCAATTTTAAAAAATATGTTTTGGAAATTCTTTGCGACCTATTTGCTTGAAAGTGGGAACAGTATTGCATTGTTTTGTTTCCGTGCAATCGCAATCAGGATTTTTGATTTAGAAACAAAATATTTGAAAAAAGTTTTCCCACAGCAAAAATTACTCTACATAAAAGGGTTTTTGCTTTTTAGAGTGTTGAAAATAAATACAGAAAGATTTTGTTAATCCTAAAGACTATAAAGAAATAAGTATTTCGATACCATAGCGTAAATATGGGGGAAAAATAATGCAAATAAAGCTATCATTTCTCATCTGACAGGCAAAACATGCATTAAATTTTGAATTTTGCATATTTTGGAAACAAAACTCATATTGTTTGAGCATTTTTAAATGCATTAATAATCTTTATATAAATTCACATTTCGAGGTAAAATCAATAAAAAATGCATGTAAATTAAAAATTAAATAAAGTTTTGTGTCATGAGCACCCTTCTTAATAGCTTAAATAACACATTGTTCAGTAAAGATGATTGTATTTAATATATGTTCATCTATGTATGTATGTATGTACATACCCGATTTACAATCCTTCTTAATAGATTAAATAACACATTGTTCAATAACGAAGATTTTATTTAACATATGTTCATCTATGTATGTATGTGTTTACATACTTAACTTAAAATCCTTCTTAATAACTTAAATAAAACATTGTTCAGTAAAGATTATTTTTTTAAATATATGTGCATCTATGTATGCATGTGTTTACATACGCAATTTAAAATCCTTCTTAATAGATTAAATAACACTCTGTTCAGTAACGAAGATTGATATTAATATATGTTCATCTATGTATGTATGTGTTTACATACTCAATTTAAAATCCTTCTTGATAGCTTAAATAACACATTGTTCACTAAAGAAGATTGTTTTTAATATATGTTCATCTATGTATATATATGTTTACATACCCAATTTAAAATCCTTCTTAAGGGGACAGTGGACCTTCAAACCTAACTTTTTTTGTTTTGAATGGATTTTCTTGAAATTTGAATATGTGATTAGTACCATAGATATGTAAAAGTAGTTAAAATGTAATGATGAAAAATTAATAAATTATGAATTATTATATCAAAAATTGGCCTAATTAAAAATGTTCCATGAGCATTTCTTTTGCATATAATATGGTAATTTTTATTTACAGGATACCTTATAGAACTAAGAATGAAACTTATTGCTTATTTTAAACATTCATTAAAAATATAAAGAGAAAAAAATAATAATAATGAAAACACCCTTTTTATTACACAAAATACCTATAAATCATCTTTTCGAGTACAAAATTTAGAAATTCTGAGCTACGAAGCATAATTATTTTCAATAAGATTTATTTCATATACAGTTAAGTATATAAAACTTAAATTTCAAAGCAATACGATTGTTAGAAATGCGCCTGGAGCAGTTTGAATATTCGTATGACATGAAAATTTTTATTTTGAGAAAAACACATTTAAAATTATTGCTATTAGCAACCACATAATATCTAAATTAAATACATATGCCTATAACTAGGAAAGTAATCACAGAAATTAAAGATTCTTTTTGTAACACATTCCTACTCGTCCGTAGTTTCACAATACAATAAAATAAAAATATCGAATTTTTGGACAAATTCCACAATTTTGAAAGTCCACTGTCCCCTTAATAACTTAAACAACACTTTGTTCAGTAAAGAAGATTGTATTTAATATATGTTCATCTATGTATGTATGTATTTACATACCCGATTTAAAATCCATTATTAGTCATTTTTAAATCATACATTTGTAATGTTGCAATACGATATGGCGCGATGGTTCGTGCGCTGGGAAATTAATTCCCCAGGATGCAGAAGATGGGGTCTGAATTTATGCCGCAGTGATAATGTGATTTTGATAATATTAAAAAAGGTCTTTGAATATCTAAAGCATCTGTACGTTTAAAATAAAATGTAATGGTTTACAATGAATTGCATTTACTTATAGCGCTTACATATTTTTAAACATGGAAAATATCTAAGCATTTAAAATAAACACTGATTAATATAGAATTACATTTATTTATAGCATTATGGTATTTCAAAAGATGATTTTATATATTTATAAAAATTTGAATAACAAATATTGGATCTTTGCGTAGAATAGTGATATAGAAAAGCATCAATATTTAAATCCAAATAGATTTTCTTAAAATAACAATATAAGAAATTCAAATTAGAATTTTTTCAAAAGATCAATTTTGTGTATCATTGGAAAACGAAGTTGTTCAAAAAATTTCCGGAAAAAATACAATTCCTTAAGTATTCCGGAAATAAATAATATAAAATCCGCAAGAAATGTTAAAAAATAGTTTAACCTGAACATTTTATAACAGGAAACAAATTTCAATTTTCCTTCGAATAATAAATTTTGAACTTTGATCCTTAAAAATTGCATTTTCTTATTTCTAATATAATTTAAACTTCGGGGTGTTTTATTGTATCACTAATAAAAATAGCGTTCTTGAAATTCCATAAATGTAAATAATCTTTTTCAAGGCGTATTTTTGATGCACCGCAAATAGCTTTCTTATCGTAACAAGTTTTCTTTTAGAGCCGATAAATTCCATCTTAATACATCAATATGTATTTTTTAAACTGTCACAATGTAAAACAAATTTCTTATCTCAGCGTGTTGTTTTCTGAAACACAAGCTCTTTGGTATTGTTTCTTAAGGTTGTACTAAGTTGTTAGTTTGCATAAAACGCGCCATAGTATGAAGGGTCACATAAGTTGCAATATGCATCTCCAACGTATTTAACAGCCAAGATCCTAGGTTTTCTCTTTATAATGGCTTCTTAAACATAGTGTTGCCAACAACTACGCTCAAGTTGAGAAAATTCCATAGGCGTAATTTCCCTTAAATTTTACTTGTGACTGACAATATTGAGTCAGTCAACCCCACAACGGTACGAGCCAAGCGTCAGCTAAAGCGGGCAATTTTTACTCGGGTAGAAATTGTATATATGTAAAAATAAAGGATTAGTAACTTCGAAGGGAGTAAAGAGTGGGTTTTTTTTATGAAAGAGTAATTTTATCATATCTTGTCAAAATCTTGTCTCCTTCTTCGTAGTTGTTGTTTATAGCATGCTAAGCAAAGCTTAAAAAACTTAGGACAGCTAGTAACATTGAGGTAGACTATATCTTACTCCTCTGACTACTCCAGGGTTGAGAGGCAAGTAAGTCAAACAAAGTCCTAAACTTAATCAACTATTTATTAATGACTTAACTTGAATTTACATATAAAAGCAAACAATGTGCATTTATTAATTTATGGGGCTGACTCTAAAGAAAATAGCTATGGCTTTGAAAAAACTTTTATATTCTTACAAAAACAGCCATTTGCTTGCATAGAACTTATTCAGCACTTTGAACAGTAAGAAGAGGCTTATAAATCACCTTCATTAAGACACTTTTCTACCACATTTTTTTTTTATTTCCCCACTTAGAAGTTTTTGCTGTAAGATAAAACGGAATATTATTTATCTACTACACTTAATGGCTAAAGGACATAGCACAAATAATGTCTCAACCTAATAACTCATAACTCCCAACCACAATGAATTACTAAAATAGATATCACTTTCAAACAAATTGAAACTTCAAATGCGTAAATATTAAACCAATGAACTTCCTATCCAGACATGGCACTAACCCTTAATAATTCAAATATCGATTCCTCTCAGAGCCAAAGTATCATATTCATCTTTTCTCGGACCATAATCTGGTTTTTGAGCTGATCTATCTGTTGTTTCCAATGCTTTCTTTTACTACTACACTCTGATTTCCTTCTTCCCTATACATTTCCTTCTATACCCTCTACATACCCGCATTCGTATGAAGGCTCTGTGAGGTTGTTACGAAGAAACTTGCCGAAGAATGAAGATTGGAAAATGAACTCTAGAAACGCTTTAGAAGTTGTAGATTAATGCGTCATAAGTGTGATATAAAACTTGTCTATTTAGGAAAACACACTAATCTCAATAGCATATTCAATAATTTGAGAAAGAATATAAGCGGTATAAAAATTGTTTTGAGAGCAAGATTAACACGACATTTACGTATGAGAGACTTATCTTCTAAGTATATCTAGGTCCTTTATAACTGGTTATTTAACAGACACTTAAGGGGTCCGGGACACATTTTGAAATTTTTTTTATTTATTGAGTTAAAATTTTGAATTTTTTGTGATGGTTAACCATATAATTTGTAAACAAAATCACATCATAAAACTTCTCAAAAAGCTTTTAAAAAACGTTTAAATTTAAAAATTTTAATAAAAGACGGGTAATTTAAAATCGTTATAACTCGAAATATTATTTGTCGAATTTCAAAATTTTTTCCTTTAATAAAACAGAAATATTTAAGTTTTAATTTTGATTCAACATTTTTTAAAATATAAATTTTTAAAAAAATTAGAAATATTTAGATTAAAAATTACGAAAAAAGGATGTAACTTATTTTTAAAAAATCATATTTTCAAATGTAAATATTTTTTCCAATTTTCTGAATCAAAATTAAATTAAAATAGTTGTAAAAGACGTGTTAGAAGTTTCAACCATTTATCTTCCGGTTCTTGACTTATAACAATTTAAAGACGAGAAATGGGGAAAAACCCATCATACGGAAAACGCACTTACAGGTTTAAACAATGATTGGCTACTATTAGAATGTTGCAAAAAAAAAATACTAATTTCTCCTGTTCTAATTAAGATAGAAACATGATTTAAACGTCATTTTAAGCTCAAAAGAACACAAAAATTTTTAATGCAATAAATTTTTTTTCGAAAATTCGAACAATTTTGTGTCCTGGACCCCCTTAAAGCTTTTTCTTGAGATGGAATCAAACATTTATTTCAAATGTCTAAAGGAGAAAAAATTCAAGCTTTGAAAGACATCATAAATGGATTTGCCACACTGTGAAATGTAGGTCCACACCGGTCTACATGGCTATTTTGGACCAGTATGAAAGAAAATATGTCGAAAAAAAGTGACATTCCAAAGTTGAAACTCGTGGAGTATGGGAAAATTTACCTGAAATCACTTTTTTATACATAAAATCTCAACACATTTTACGTTAAACCGTATCCTGATATGCATATTTTCACAGTACTGCACATGTAACGTTTACCCAACAGATTCATAAAATTTCCCATGCATGGTTAGTATGGATTTCATGTCAGCATCTCTGAATCAGTATTCTCTCTTTCTTTTGATATACACGGTGATCAGAAAGTCAGTATACATTTGAAAAAGTAATAATTTACGGAATAATGTAGGTAGAGAGGTAAAAATTGACACACATGCTTGGAATGACATGGGGTTTTATTGTACCCTCAAAAAAAGTTCAAAAAATGGCCAACAGGTGGCGCTGGAGAGCAAAACGTCAGTGACGCTGCATTAGAATCGGGTATAAATGGAGCTGTGCATTTTCCTGAACTGTTGATGCTATTCTACGAACTTTCAATACTCATTTCGTTGGTACTTCCGCTCTCCGCTGCCATTCTCCTGAAATATCTGTGTTTGAAGGCGTTGGCCTAGGTAACACAGTTAACCAATTGTTCCTATGGTCCTATGGAGGGAATCAGATGCACCAGCAATCGCAGCATGTTGACGTTACCAGAAAAGGCACTGTTAGTGAAGCTGTACTATCAGAATGGGGAATCTGCTACTGCAGCTTTACGATCCTATCGCCATAGGAAGGGCATTTGAAAGGGTAAAGGTCCTATGACAATTGCAGCTGTGAATTGAATGATTTTGAAGTTCACGATGGACCGACATCAATAGGGATGCTAAAAGACAACATCCAACGCCAATGTCTCACCATAAACAGAGATATCTTGTACAGTGCTGTTCACAACATTGTCCCTCGACTACAGCTATTGATGAGGAATGAGGGTCGAAATGTTGAGCATTTGTTCTGAAGAACATCATCTTTGCTTTATCATAATTTGTTATGCTAATTATTGCTTTTCTTATCACAAGAAGCGCCATCTTTCGGCCATTTTTTTAATTTTTGTTTTGTGGTTGCAATAAAACCCCATGTCATTCCAAGCATGTGTGTCAATTTTTACCTCTCTACCTATATTATTCCATGAATTATTACTTTTTAAAATGTATACTGACTTTCTGATCACCCTGTACATACTTTTAACTATTTACCCAATATAATCTTGTCCGCGAACCCTAATTTTTTCTTTCCATGTAGAACCTAATATTCAAGAAAATGGATGTTTGCGTTGTTACTTAGAACAATAATGTCCTTTCCTATGAATTTGAACGGAATTATATATCTTCGGTCCCGACGTTAAGTTTTGGGTAAGGTTCCTCTCAATATTTTCCTAATCACAGCGTATTATTAAACGGCTAATTTTTAATTTTGTTTCCTGAATTTAAAAATGATATTTAAATTCAAAGCTCTTATTTATTGAAAATTCTTGTCGTTAATTCATCTTTTTTAATAAGCTAATTTTAATTTTGAAGCGTTAATCAATAACTTTTTAAACAGTAACAAAAGGAAATTTCAAATATTTTAAAGTTTATCAAATTACATTAAAATTATGTAATGGGATAAATATGTTAAAGTTTACCCTATTCTAGCAAAGTTAACATATAACATTATTTTTGATATTTTAATTTTTTTCTGGTAAATTAAAATTACACACTTTTTATTAATAAATGGCTGTATTCATAATAGAAAAAATCGTGTTTACTGACGCTCGGTGGAAAATTCACACGAGTCGAGGTCAACTTCTGTACCTCCTTGGTAAATCAATATCTTTATTCTAAAATGGAAGAGAGAGAAGAAAAAAATCAATTCGGAAAAAATTTCTTCCTGGAGGTAAATTCATTTGTGCTGCAGATAAGCAAAATTTGCATAAACCAATGTAATAATCTATGCGAAATTATTATCGAATAATGTTTGTTAGGATGGTGGGTGAAAGAATTAGTTTGGCGTATCTCGATCGATTTTTTTTTAAAAATCCCATCAAATTAGTAGGCATTCATAATCATAAATCAGAGTAAGGGATTAACGATAAAGTTAAATTTGATGGTTCTTCACGCCTCATTTATCAAAGGAAAAATTATTTTCGCATGAAAGGGGGAAAATTGGAAGGATAATTAATAAAATGAAAAGTAGTTGCATTCCTTCAGAAAGTTGAAATACAAATTTAATCCCTTGAATGTCATTTAAATTATGCTACATGTCAGATACAAAATGTATGGGTAATTTCAAAATGCGATCTTTAAATGTTTAAAAAAAATTGCAGCATTTTTTTTCATAATTAGATTCATTTATGTATTTATTTGTATGCGGGATAACCACGAATAAAAAATAGTATAGCATAAAGAACCATACGGATTACAATATCCATAGCTATTGAGGGTTAATGTTTACAGTAATTCGACCCAATACTGTTTTGTTCGGAAACTTATCCATAATTAAAAGAGACTATATTGAATAGCATGATATATTTTTATAAGCTTTTTCTTGGAAAATACAATAGTACTTACCTAATAAAGTGATCCACCTACTTAAAACCCTACAATCTACCTCTATCACCCATTAGTTTTAGACTCATTAGAAAAATTAAACACAATTAGGAATTGTTCTTAGAGTACTCAGTACATTCTTTCAGGGATAACTAAACTTAACTGTTATTTACTTTGCTTAATGTGAGAGCTCTACTTAACCACGCTTCTAACTCAGGCGTGCTCAATTCACAATAAATGTCTTAATTCACCTAAAATTTATTTGTTCGGGTCTATGACTACACTTTAATCCCTTATTCTGCTTGTGTAATATTATCTGTCTATCATCCTTTATTATTAATTGAAAAACTTTTGCCTTGTGACCTTAAATATTTCGACATCCGTTTCATTCTTTTGATATCACTCCTTTTTCGTTTGTTTTACGGCTACCATTTTTGTTTTTCGGAATCATGTCTCACAACCGAGCAGAATGATATTCTGCTCTCTGTCATCATCGATAGTAAACTCCTTATCTCGTTGGATTTGTGAACCAAGCCCTGGATTACTTATTACTAAATAACTGTTAAAGCAACCAAGAGTCTGGACGGACAGCTATAACTGTTATTACATATCATATATGGGAACATCTGTCATCACCGAAGAAATGAGTCAGGGAATTGAAATTAGATTCCCCATTCCTTGCAATCGGTAGAGCTCTGAAGCATTACTTAAAGAACACCTTGTTAATAGTTAAAAGTAAAAACCTTTAAAATGTTGAAAATATACTGTGATCTCATTAATCAAAATAACATAACAACAACGATAAAATTTTCTACATAATTTATGCTCGTAATTAAAAAAAACTTATTTTTATTACATTCAAAATAATGATTTGATATCAACGATCTTTATAACAACCATTAAAAATCCTAGAAGTATTAACATACTACAGTAAACTAGCGTTGTATGAACTGCTTCAAACAACTTATACTTAAATTCTGGGCACGCATGCAACCATATACTATACAAAAACGAAAATTTATGTTGCGTGAAAAAAACTCTTAGTAAATAATTTTATATACACTCAAGAGTCGTTTATTTTCAGATATTGAATGTAACTTATCGTTCGTAAATATATTTTTGCTACGAATCTTTCAAAAACAAACAGTTTTTCCTATTAAGAATTAAGAATGGAACCTAGAAATTCATCTTAATGTGTTTATCTTCATGTAATTTAGTAACATGGAGAAGGAAGAAAATTTTTTTTCCAGATGTACTGCCATATAATTGAAATTACACTTAAGAGAGAGATCTGGTGCTCTGTTCACGCTACTTCTAGAATCATAAACTTTTTTCTAAAGTTTGAGAGATCTATGGGAATAATTTTGTAAATATACATCATATATTTTGTTAGATGTGCTTTTATTGTCATGTTTTGCGTTCGTGTTGAACAAAGTCAATTCTGTAAATTAAAATTTAACAGATATATTGTAATACAGAACAGTTTCAGGTTTTTCTTATAAAATTAAAAGTAAAAGCCTAAGAGTTACGGGATCATTAAGAAAGTTGCCTAGATATAATATTCCCGGATATTTCACCTTCTCAGAGTCCCATGGTTGAAATACCCTTTAGCACGGAAGACCGAAATTATTTACTTGTTAATTTCTGAATTTTACTGGCATACTGACACATACTCATCTTGCACACGCATGCATGATACAAATTCAATGTATAAAGCAGTGCTCCGCAACCGCCGTGCTGCGACACACTAGTGTGCCGCGAAGTGATCTTGACTGTGCAGCGATAATTTTATCGATAATAAAAAATATATTTAACCACGATATTAGTTGGAAATTTCTCTAAGTCAAATATTCCTCTAACTTTTTAATATTTAATTTCGGTATATAACGGTAATACGATGTTCAACAGCACCTTTATGAATTTAGTCGTGAACAGAAAGCAGCAACCAGCGAAACAGCCACACATGAATAGTTTCAATGAACAACGCCAAGCTTGTCAATTTGGTGTAAAACGGACTTCAACTTGGCACATTATACCCTTTAAAATATAGACAAGTATTTACGGGGAAAATTTTCGAATTCAGTGACAAATGGTAATGAACCTTGCACAAGTGGTGCTGTAAAAAAACAGAACATTTATGAAAGAAAGTATAACGAAGATTACATTCGATATGCGTTTTCGTGTTGTGATAATAGGTTTTATGGCTAAATAATATATGAAAATTTTGAAAATTGGTGGAGATGTTTGCTTAGGTATACAGTTGAACTTACTAAAAGTCCCCACAGATCAGACTTAAGCTTTCACCGCCATCTTGGAAAATGTGTAGACTTTTTTAGTTTTTTGCAAGTAACTTCAGAAATATGGATTTTATGTAAAAAAATTTAATTAAAAAATTGAAGAGCATTAAGTTATGAACAAAAACATTGTTTACATTTTTTTATAAGTCTAACACGAACAAAGATAATTGACTTTGAAAATAGCGAACAATCACGCGTAGGACGCGGATGCGCGGGTCATCCCCATCGCGATGGGGGATGACCCGCGTATGTACCCCAAATGTCTTGCACACTAACGCTTGTCGAACCTCTACATATCAAAGCTCGAGATAAAGTTGCAGCAACATCAAATCCATTGTCATCAGGTTGTATTGCGAGGTTTGGTATATTCTATCTTTTTATGTCATACTTAGGCTGCATTGGGTACATAATGGATGGAAGTGAGAAAAATAAATACTAAATTTGATGTATACAACTACGTCAGTAAAAAAAAAATGTTTCCTGCTCATGCATACGCTAGAAAAATCCTATCTTATTTATTTACCCAAACAGCTTTAGCAAAAATAATTTTTGACGCCATGGACATATCTGATTTCTAAAGCAGTAATCTCCATGAGTTTTTTAAAGATTTTGGAGGCATTTTTTGTGTTTTTGCAAATAACTTGAGAAATATTAAATTTATGTAAAAAAAATTTTATACAAAAATTAAAGAACATTAAAGTGTGTCCAAAAAATATTAAATACTTTTTGTCGTAACCCTAACAAAAACCAAAATATTGACTATTAAATGCGGGTTGATTATGAATGTAGCGTCCAAGTCTCGTTGCAGGCGCTTTGATTTGAATTCTCTCCTCTCCCTCATTTGGGTAATCTTTAAAAACAAGAAAATAGATTAATGTTTTTTGGTATGTAGGTAATTGATCATTTTTAATTTTATGAACGAATGTAATAAACTTGGATTTATTCACTACCATATTTTCATTGTATATAATTTTTTAAGCTTACCTACTTTATGGTTGTCGTGTTTTTTTTTTGGTACGGGATTGTTCGCGTCGTCAGTCTTGAAAAGATCGTCTATGGGTCAGTTAGCACCACCTCATTCATCAATTCCTTTTATTGGATCCTCATGATCTACAGTGCAATAACTGCAATTGGGTATGTCATTGTGAGATACCCCATTGCAGTTATTGTAGGCCGTTGTGCAGTTGATGCTTGCTTTCCGACACACATCTTTCTCCCCAGTCAGTCTTACAGTTGTGAAACACCATGCTTAAAACTGAAACGAAAGCCACTGCATCCATAGTTGTGATGGGCACGAGAGTTTTCTTTTGACATTTCCATCCCACACTTCAGGATTCTACTCATTCCCAAACCACTTTTGCACTTGGTAATACAACCGAAAGGAATGTCGCATGGTTGTCTCTTCAGTTGAGGGAAGAGACGAAATATATGGTTTTATTTTAGTGACAAATTTTGCGAAGCATTTATACCTAAACTTATTTAGGGACTTTTCACTGGGATGTGCTCCATACCAAATCAGAAAAAAGCATTCTCCTGCTTAAGCAACATCATTATGCGATGAGTTGCGTTTACTAACTACTGTCACGTCGTGTTCCATATATTTACTTTGGAACATTTTTACACAATTTTCTTTCCTTTGTTGAATGCTGCAGAAGTAGTATCGTATCCACTGAACGCATGGAGAAAAAGGATACTTCGGTATGTCCCGATGATTGTATTTTATTTCACGAATGTATTTTTTTCCTTGCTTTCCCTTTGCATGTTTTGACAAGGAAAATGTCTTTTCTGTCGGCGTGAGAGCTGTTAATAGAAGCAGATGGTCAGCATCTTCATCGATGATTACAACGATATTGTTACCAGAACATACATCATTAATTGCACTATATACAATGAGAATGTCGGCTTCGTCATTACAATGTCGGAATCGAATCCCACTGTTTTCCAGCTCAGCTGATAGCATGCTGATCAGTTTGCTCTTGTTGTTTTCATTTGAAAGGAACTGTTATTGCTAATCAGTAACTCGCATGTTTCCATTAAAACTTATGTCTACAGATTTTATCACAATAGACCGTAGATTTTCTTCCATTTTTTTGTACTGTTATTGGTGTTGGATTAGCCATTAAAAACGACTATACAGCTGGTCCCATAATGCTTTTTTTATATAATTAACTTAATTGGTGCAAACATCCGAAAAAGTTAATTGTGTTCCCCATTTGAGACGGTGTAGGAGAAAACTACTGTCCACAATGTTGACGCAGTTCAGGAGGTTAAGGTCTTTGTTTGGAACTTCAAAAACGTCGTACCTAGCCAATGTCGTTGTCTCTCGCATGCCAGCTTCATTAAACAGAGCAAATGTAAAAGGAGCTAACACATATTCTAAATAAAATGCTACTCGTTTCTTCGTCATTTTGTTTAACAATTTCTATCCTCTCGAAAAGCAACAACGGGTTTACTAATGTTTTGAAACCGTTTACTTTCACCGTACAATTGACGGTGTTCAAGCTTTCATAAGCTTTACCATTTCAAAGTACTGAACCCAGAGGGATGCATTCGGGCCATTCTCTTTCAACTGCTTCAAAGTCTTCCTAATTTTAATCTCGATGTCTCGTATATGAGTATGTCCGTATATGGTTTCTAGTGATAGTAGTTCAGTAGCAAAATATCTAAACAACTCATGGAGATTATTGCTTTTGAAATCAGATATATCCATGGCGTCAAAATTTATTTTTGCTAAAGCTGTTTGGGTAAATAAATAAGATAGGATTTTTATAGCGTATGCATGAGCAGGAAACATTTTTTTTTACTGACGTAGTTGCATACATCAAATTTAGTATTTATTTTTACCCACTTCCAGCCATTATGTACCAATGCAGCCTAAGTATGACATAAAAAGATAGAATCCACCAAACCTCACAATACAACCTGATGACTATGGATTGGATGTTTCTGCAACTTTATCTCGACCTTTTATATGCAGAGGTTAGACAAACGTTAGTGTGCAAGACATTTGGGGCACATACGCGGGTCATCCCCCTATCGCGATAGGGATGACCCGCGCATCCGCGTCCTACGCGTGATTGTTCAATATTTTCAAAGTCAATTATCTTTGTTCGGGTTAGACTTATAAAAAAATGTAAATAATGTTTTTGTGCATAATTTCATGCTCTTTAAATTTTGCATTCAATTTTTTTTTTACATAAAATTAATATTTCTGAAGTTACATGCAAAAAACCAAAAAATTCTACACATTTTCCAAGATGGCGGCGAAAGCTCAAGTCTGATCGGCGGGGACTTTTAGTATGTTCATTAACATGCTCAAACAAACATTTCCACCAATTTTCAAAACTTTCATATTTTTTTAGCCATTCGTCAAAATCGGGTCTGTTTTGACTGGGGTATAAAGAAACACCATCCAAACCAGATTGCATCATTTGCGGAGAAATGCTATCTAATGAATCAATGGTACCTAGTAAACTGCTTCGCCATTTAAATTCAAACCATTGCAGTACGCTTAGAAGGATAAATCATTTCTTCTTAGGCTGTTAGATCATAGGCGAAAACAAAGGCTATCACTGTTATCATCAGTCACAGTTTCTGATAAAGCCTTAGAAGTTAGTTACCATGTTGCAAGATTAATTACACGTCAGAAAACAACACATTATTGGTGAAACTCTCGATAAACAAGCATGCACAGAAATTGTTAAATCCATGCTTGGGCCTAGTGAAGTTATTGAAATGAAGATAGTACCGTTGTCAGCTGATCCTGTTAAAAAACGTATCAACGATTTGTCGAACGATAATGTAAGAATACTAATTGGAAAACCGAAAGCGGCTGAGAAGTTTCCACTTCAGGTGATAAGCCACCAGGCATTAAAAACCGAGCACAACTGATAGCCATTGTACGCTCCGTTGATGAGGGCACCATAAAAGAACACCATTTATTTTGCAACGAGCTTCTAGAGCGGACTACCGGCGAGGAAATTTTCCGAGTAACCGATGATGTTTCCTATACCTATGATATTTCATGGAGTAATTGGTACCAGTATTTGCACGGATTGTGCTTCGGCAATGATGGACAGTAAAAAAGGTTTTATTTCTTGCGTAAAACGGTAAAATCCTAATATAGAAATTACATACTGTTGCATACATAGCGGATCATTGATGATAAAAAAAATTGCCTACGGATCTATTGCAATTGATGAATCAATGTATTACAATAATAAACATAATCAAATGAAGATTTTAAGCTGACCTGTGAAGAAATGGGAATGGATTATGTATCCTTATTGTTATACACTGAGGTATTACTTGGCTACCGCGGGCAATGTTTTGGATAGATTGTTTGAGCTTTGCAACGAGGTTCGTGAGTTTTTGTTAAAACAAAATATGACCGAACTACACCAACTTTTTGAAGATAAACACTGGATGGCCAAACTTGCGTATATGGCTGATATCTTTGAGCTCCCGAATGAACTGAATAAAAAAATGCAAGGTGAAAGCGAAAATTATCTGGCGTGTTCCGACAAGTTAATGGGGTTTAAAAATAAGCTAAAAACTTTTGCAAAAATAGTTACAAATGATCTCTAGAAATGTCCCAAAGGACCTACAAGTCCATGATTAAAACAAAGAATTAATTCTGAAACTGACTCAACAGCATTTAAGTTTACTGCTAGAGAAATGTAATCACTATTTTTTTCACAATTAATACGGGACAACACAATTGGGTAAGAAATCCTTTCCTAGCTGAAGCCGGAAATTCAATAGAAGCACTTTCCTTTAAAATTCAAGAGGAATTTGTAGAATTGAAGAATGACGGGGCGCTGAAACTCATCTTCAGAGAAATGTCATTGGATGATTTCTGGATTTTAGTTAAGAAAGGATATCCTCAAATTTCTGACAAGGCCATTGTAATTTTGTTCCATTTTCTACGACGTACTTATGCGAACAAAGTTTTTCGACACTAGTTTTAATTAAAAATGACAAACGATCGTGTTTAAAGGGCTTTGACCATGAACTTCGGGTACTATATTCTAATATAGAGCCAAATATAAAACATGTATGTTCATCAAAACAAGCTCAAATATCTCATAAATAAATTCGTCATTATGTTTAAATTAACTTTGATTAATTAGGCTTAAGTAAAGACCAAAAAACTATTTTTAATATTAAAATTTAAAGAGAATTTTTTTTTTACTTGTAATCTATAACTTTATATTTTTGTTCTTCTGTTGGTGCACAATTCAGAACGATTTATATAAAACTTAAATGATAGTAATTATCTAGATACATAGAGCTATTTACTGAGTTTTTTATCTAATAAAACATATACGTATTATAGTAATTTATGTATTTGCAAGCTGTTACTTGTGGTGTGAGGCGGAATTATCGAAAAAACGTTGATGTGCCATGGGAGACAAAAGGGTGCGGAGCTCTGGTATAAAGGATATTTAGTCCTAATATATCAGGTAGTATTGGTATTATATGAGAGATAAAGAAAGAATAGTCATGTTTGAGCCTTAATATCATATTTAATATAACCGTTTCTATATTCTTTTTTATTCAGTTATATTTATTTTTTATGTTACATCTATGCATATTTAGAAATAAATTATGATCATACAAATAGCATGGTGCAGAGAGTTACAGCTTCATTTCTATTTTATTTAACATTGTTCAGGTTTCACGAGAACCCATATATTCTGTTAACTCTTTAATGTACAAACATTATTTTAATTAAAATTTTTAAAAAAACTCTGATTACAGTATAATTTTTTATGAAATAAACAAACTTTCGAGTTTCAATAGCTGCCTAACCACCGGCAAATGTTAACCACTCTCTGCCCCCCTCCCCACACACACAAAATAAATAAATATATAAAAGTTCAAAGTAATGAATATATATTTAAGAAGTAGTAATTTTATTTAGGAAAGAAAATTACTTGGCCCCATGTTAATGCGAATAGATAGAGAAGTACCTAATCGCGATAATTTAGTCTCAGCAATAATTTAATTAGAAAAAAAAATCTAAACAAGTTTTCTCATCAAATATATTAAAATAAAATACCCGTTTCGAATAAGACTCAGAAACGATATTGCCGTGTTTTTGTTCAGAATGCCTTAAATAAAAACCTCAATTTCATGTTATTTTTTCCAGTGCATCGGATGGGGAGGTAGTTGATTAAATTAAACTTCATTTATCATACATGCTTAGGAATTATTTACTTTCCGATATTAAATGTAATTTGCTATTATTTAATATATTTTCCTGGAGCAACTTCATGAAATAAAAAGTTTCTGCTGCTTCGTATTAAGAAAAGAATTCCTAATATTTCATCTCATTATATTTATTTTTATAAATCCATGAAGTACGAGGACTGATCCACTTTGAAAATTATTTTATGAGATACATTTTTAAATGATGGTAATTTCATTCAAGAAAGATATCTGGTAAAAATTGATCATGTTCATTTTAATTTCCGGAAAGTTTTTCCATAAGGTTTGAGCCATCGCTTTGAGGGGTATTTGTTACATGAACTTTAGATTCCGTTAAGGACCCTCTTTATTTTGCCTGGTAGGAATTTGTGTATATACTGTATATGCAATGTGGTGCGTATTCTTATGATAAAAGAAGAACATTTCCTTCACTTTAAAAAATCTTTACATCATCAAAATGTCTCTTTGGCACTATCTAGACGTACTTTCCATCAATTTCTAGCCCTTCTGTATTGCTTAAATTTTTATGTCTGTCACTGAAGAACATCCCGCAGGTGTTTAATCGTTTTGAGTTTCAGAGTTTGAGTTGTGTTGTTTAGTATGTATCCTTTAACCTCCAAATCAGGAATATCATGGTGTAGAAGGGATCCTTAGATCTTGATCAAAAGAAGATAGTTCGACCAATAGTGCTGACACATCTTGGGTAGTGCATATAGAAAATTTATGCGTGTCTCTAATTTCATACCTGAAGACTCATCAAAGGGCAATTTGACTGACGAGTCCTCAGTCTTGTACAACAGAAAAGCCCTTGACTATCAAGAATGCTCTCTAAATTTTACAGTTAGCTCAACAAATAATCGCTATTGGTTTTGACAGTCGTTTGCAGGCACGTCCATATAACTGGAAGAGTTCTGAATCATGATTCGTCATGCTATCTGATCAACTTCTGTTGCTTGCATCGTCTAGCGGTCAATGTCGTGAGCTTCCACGAGTTGGGCTCGGGTCCGAATCTCGGCTGTACCATGTCCTGTTGCCTTGTAGGGGGGCAATGCTTATTCACTTATGTAGTTTTTGCGCAATAAAACAGCGACCAAATATCTTGTTGTGCATGGGCAAATGTCCTCCGGGCAAGGGCTTAGGAGTAAAAAAAAAATATTCACTTCTGTTGTTCACTGGCGAGCGGCCAATTTCCTCTTTGCTAACTCGATGCGAGGATTGAACGCAGCCGACATACGGGTGAATTGTGGGGACGTTAATAGTAGTTCTGTTGGCTCGAAATAACGCGGATGTCCCTCATGTCCTAATAACCGAGATCTTGAGATTTCCCAGAATAAAGCAAAAGATCGAAAAGTTTCTAGCTGTCCAAGCCTATTTGATTCAGTGGAGTAATTCAATAATTCTAAATCTAGAGGTCTATAAATCAATACAAGGTTTAGTTATAAACATTTATTTACATATTTACAACACTTAAAGGGTTTCTACATAATGCTACAAATCTATGAGCAATGCTTTCATAGCGAAGTTCCGTCTGGTCGAATTCTAAAAAAATAGATGGGGCGCTGTTCGCTACGTCATACATTTCGTCACACAGAATGCACCAATTATTACGATCATTCAATTGATACGGCCTTCTAGATACTTCAATTAATTCAACCCCATCTTTGCTCTACTGACACCATTGGCATTAAGCAAAATAAAAATTTGATTAAAACTCAAACAACTCTATCGATTGTGCATTTATTTATTACAATTCAAGTAATATGTTGTTGTTGTTGTCACATATGCCCAACTGGAACTTAATCCATACAAGTCTAGCCACTTACCCAACATACAAAAAATATAAAAACACAGGACATCAAAAAAGAAACCACAAGATATGATAAAAAGAATGATCAAAAGGCCTTAAAACCAAGTTAAAAACATTTAAAGTTCTAGGATAAAAAGTTAAAAATCCAGAAGCACAATAATTGAAGAGCGTGAGATCAGGACATAAGTCCTCTGGCCCTCCAATAGATGGCACACAAATCCCCATTCTACCGTAAGTTAATGTCTAGTTTCGAACAAAAAAGTAAGTGAGCTTTATTCATATTTTCATTCTCACATAAGGTGCTTACTCTGGAACTCACAATCCCTATTTTGGCCATATGTTCAGCCAGACAGTCGTTAATAGTCTGCCCTGTTATTAGTCTAAAATTGGCCACGGCCTCTTTGCGTGTTTTATGACTAAATTTTATCCAGTCATCCCCAATAGACTGCCGGTCATTTCCCTTGGAAATGGATGACAATTCTCTAATATATGACAACATAATCTTGTCTAGAATAATTCGCCTAAAGGCATCAAGAGAGATAGAATCCTCATACTCTTCTTACTGGGGCAAGTAGACAGTGGCGTAGCGAGGGAGGGTCAAGGGGGTCTATCATGCCCCGGGCGCCACTCGCAGAGAGGCGCCAATATAGAGTCTATATATCATGTTACTATATGTTTTTCGGGAGGGGCGCCAAAAAGTTATTGTGCCCCGGGCGACAGTTATGCTCGCTACGCCACTGATAGCCTCTAGCTGTTACTCATTTAGCACCACCCAGGAGGCACGTGTGACTTAAGGGTGTCACGGACGCGAGAAACATTACCCTTTTGAAGTAATACAGTGGAGTCCCAATAATCCGAACCTCGGTAATCGGAAAGTAAGCTTAATCCGAAACCAATAGTCAAAAATAACTAAGGTTACAATAAAACTACACTAATACTAAGTAATATAAAGTATATTTCTAAAAATTAGAAAAAATTCAAAGTTCGACAACAGTGGTATAATAAAGTAGGACAGAGTAGAGTAAACAACACGTGTTTATGCTAATGCTAAACTGACACTAACAGTAACGACGCACCTCTCCAAATGTCGAGCACTGTGACGTATTGTTAGAACATCTTACACTCTGCCGTACTGTACTAGGCAGCGTTCCGCTATCTTATCACCCATTTCGTATCGAGATTTGGTTATGTTTAGGCAAACCTTAAAAAATATCCTGCGTAATCACACGTACTATGTAATATTTATGTAATCACACGTTATTATGTAATTTAAGTTTATTTTAAGAATGATTTCACTTAATTAGAAAAATTCATAAATCCGAAAAGAATCTGGTCCTATTCATTTCGGATTATCGGGACTCCACTGTATCTTATCCATGATAACGTCATTATTTTAATTTTAAAGAAAGTATGTGTTGTGAATAGCTGTCTTCAGAAAAAAAAATTAGGAAAAATAATTCCAACATAATTATAGTATAAAAAAAATAGTTTCATTCAAAACCCAGTAATGCACTAATGCTCTATTAAAACGTAGCCTCTTACCTTTTATCTGAATCAAAGAACTGTATATTAAGCTTCTCTCCCCAGCTCGAAACTTCTTCATCTGGGCCAGCAAATTAAAAACGGCTCTCTTGTAACTTTTAACTCGTATTTTTCTCCCCGTAACGAGATGGTGTAAACAAAACAATTTTCTCTCCTCCCAGAGCCGAAACGAGACTGTCGCGCTTCAGTAAACACTCCTCGAACGGTTTAGAGAGCTGCTTTGCGTATTTTATTTAAGCTCATTGAGCAAAGTTCAAATTCTTTCGATGAAACTAATTATTTGTCACAGCTTGAAAACTGTATCCATTTTGTATAGTAACTATGAAGGAATGTAGCGAGAAATGTCATTACTTCATATAAAAAACTTGAATATCAAACTTATATAGAAAAAACTGCATATAAAAAAAACTTTACTTCTATGTTTTCCCGTTGCGTAATCTAATTAGACTTTATAATTTATATTAACACATGTTCCCAAATAAAGGTCATTGCTCCGGTTCCATTTCATTCTCCTTGACGCCAAAGCCATCATTACTCTCTATATCTTTTAATTATGCAAGGATGTGTTCATAATGTAACACCAGCATTATGCGCGTTGAATCAACAAATTACCAGGTATGTATGTCTGGTTCTCATTCATAATTGTTGATATCTGTTTATTCTCTTAATATAATTAAATGGAGGCAGACAGAGTTTCGAGTTCGGGGACATTCTCATAACTACATGCTGTTTATATACTACAAATATCTAGAGTGTTCTATTACAGAGGCTTCTTTGGAAAGAAAAATATATAAACTAACTATAATTAAAATATCAATCTATATCATATTACAAAATATCTAAATAAGTAAAGTCTATTCTGCATTTTTAAAGGTTAACCTTTAGCTTACGGGGCCCATTTTTTCCGATTTCTTCTTTATAGAAAGGGAAATTACATAACCCTTGTAATATATATATATATATATATATATATATATATATATATATATATATATATATATATATATATATATGTGTATATATATATATATATATATATATATATGTGTATATATATATATATATATGTATATATATATATATATATATATATATATATATATATATATATATATATATATATATATATATATATATATATATATATATAATATATATACATATATACATATATACAGGGTGTCCCAAAATGTCGTTTACAAACTTAACTTGCTGGTCTGTCATATCATGACGAACAAGATTTACATAGGAACTTGTGTCCGAAAATTCAAACTGCGACCGCTAGAGATCATAATTGCACGAAAACGGGAGAGTGGGAAAAACAATCATTTCAGGCGTGGACGTTGAAGGAGAAGGATGAATGAGTTTAGTAACGCAGAAATGGTATTTGCAACAGCGGGTCGCACAGCCAGATTTTCCATCGTGGATTTTGTTTTATGATGAATCATCCTTTACACAGGATGGTGTCGTGAACCTGCACAACATGCACGTATGGGCGCATGAAAACCCAAGATGTACACGTGCCCATGCACATCAACAACGTTTCACCGTAAACGTTTGGGCTGGTATTATCGGTGACATGTTGATTGGCCCTTACCTTCTACCTGAACGCCTCGACGGAAATACCTATCGCATTTTTTTAGTAAGAGTTTTGCCGGATCTGATGGGTGACGTTCCAGCCGCTACACGCCGAAACATCTGGTTTCAGCATGATGGAGCGCCTGCCCACTTTAGCTACGCTGTTCGAGAATACCTCGATAGGACTTATCCTAATCGCTGGATCGGTAGAGGCGGACCAGTCCAATGGCCGCCGCGATCCCCCGACCTGACTCCCCTGGATTTCTACCTGTGGGGACACATGAAGTCCATAGTGTACGAGACACCCGTAACATCGGACATGGATCTTATCGCCAGGATCGCGGAAGCGGCAGCACGTGTCCGTGACACTCTGGCCAATTTGAACGGGTTCGTGAATCCATGCGCCGACGCTGTGAAACGTGCATTGTGGCGAATGGAAGGAATTTTGAACATTTGCTGTGATGTAATGATGTGTTGTAATAAAAATCATATTAACACCGCTATCGATATCATTTTTTTTCTCCTCATCCAAACCTGCACTTATCGCCCTCTAGCGGTCTCAGTTTGAATTTTCGGACACAAGTTCCTGATATGACAGACCAGCATGTTAAGTTTGTAAACGACATTTTGGGACACCCTGTATATATATATATATATATATATATGTGTGTGTGTGTGTGTGTGTGTGTGTGTATATATAGGTGGTTATCAAAATAATGGAAAAACACATCATGAAAACCTTTATTAATGCGGGGAAGGATCACCTATTTCATGTAATACCACCTGATGCACCTTGGAATCTGATTATACAAATCAATATACAAGTCATAAATAGTGGTTAAGAATATATTATACCATTCTTCAGGGAAAAATCATGAAAGTTCCTGTAGAGATGCTGTGGTGGATATTGATACCTTTGTCTATCCGCTTATACAGATCACAGTGGTTGGATCAAGTCAACCCTGGTTTACAAGTCAGGGAGATTGTACAGGGCAAGATAAGATATTTGACTTCTTTTTCATGCTCTTCCAACCAATACCTGATAGATTTAGCTGTATGTATAGGGGGATATTCATACCGGAGAACGCCATCTCGTGCAAGAAACAATGTTTGTACCATAGTATGGACTAGTGAACTAAAATTTTGACATAGTCCATCTTATTCAATCTCCCTTTTAGGTTACAATATGGCCTGAAGAAAACCATGAAATACCATCCCAAACCGTAATAGATCTACCTTCATGATTGACAGTTGATATGAGACAGCAAGAATCTTACGCTTGTGTAGGTGTTCTCCAGACGTACGCACGTCCTGTTGCAAGGAACATTGTGAACAATGATTCGTCGGACCCAATGCCGTTTTTCGACATATTACTCGACCAGGATTTGCGCTTGTGGCATCATTGTGGACGATATTTTGTATTGGCATCTATTACAAGTGGCTTGGTAATAACTACTCTTCCATAAATGTTTTGTTTGTGAAGTTCCCTTCTACCTCTAATGGTTGATACCAGAACATGCAGATGACGATTGAGCTCTTCTGTCATTTTGGTTGTAGTTATTTTCTTTCTTTGTGTCACAATCCTCTTCAATACTTCATCCGTCTCTTTCACTCAGCTCTCCCTTTCGTCCACTATTCTATTTAGCAAAGGATTTTTTCACGTGCACTCTGTATGTTATCATGACTTTCGATACCATAGATCGAAAAACAGTCATTAGCCTGGGGGTTTCAGTAACAGGTGCTCCAATTTAAAGGCGCTCCAACAATTTGCCCTTTTCACAATGTCTGCAAGGTTTGACATTTTACACTGTTCCCCCCTAAAGCAGGATGCCCTTAGCTTCATTACTGCTACCTGACAGTAGAATAATACGTACACTATATTATATAAAAAAAAATACAGATTGCCAGACTTATTTTTTAAGGAATACGAAGCACATTCATAAACACCACTAATATTGATAGGTGTTTGTAAGAAAAAGTTTAAGTTTTTAACAACGCTGTAAGAAAATATTTGTTATTGGGTAAAAAATTGCGTATATTACAAAAAAAAATATTATTATTATTGCTAATTTCCATCTGATAAATTTGAGAATATTAAATAATAATACTAGAGTATCATTGAAAAATATGTTATTTAATATTCTGATATTTAATTACGTTCAAACTACCTTGAATATCTCGGAGAAAGGTATTTCTATGTTGTATATATATTTTTTAACTTATAACAGTCTATAACAAAAAATCTTTTTAAAAGAGTAGTAGGAACACAAAAGAACTGAACGCATTCTTTTATGGGTTTGCGTATTTCCATAGAATCAATAAAAGAGAGAGCGTTGCCGTGAGTAACACATAATTTATAAGATAAATAAATTTGAAGCAGTTTGATGAAATAGAAAGGAAAGTTTACGTATTGGAGAGTTACGCACATGGATTACAAAACAGTGAGTGCTCACGGGTGAGAGAATGTATTTTTAGAGCGTGGGAGTCTGCGGCAGATAATATAAATGCGATATAATCTGTGGTAAGATTGAACAAAGTTCACAAAACTTAGAAAATCAGAGAATATTTGTAAGAGATGGCGAGTTAGGAAAAAAATACTCGAAATAACTGGAAGACAAAAACGAAAAGGTAGAAGAAAATAAATGAAAGCAAGTCCCACTCGACAAAAGGGGAAAAAGGGTGAAAATTCACCAGTAAATGCGATATTGAGAGACGAAAGTATAATAGAGAAATAGATGATGCATAGATTTTGTTAGAGAAGGAAAGATTGCTGAAGAAAAACTTCATGAAAGAAGCAGACGAGTCTGTGAATACCAGAGGGAAAGAATAAAACGGCTTATAAAGAGCTAGGACTTTTTTAGTTACTAGTCTTTTTAATTGCTGAACTCCTCTTAGAATTACAGTCATAATATTTTTTGTAAATTTAATATCTGAAATGTTGAAGAATTTAAACAACTAAAAAATTTTCTAAAAATCAAATGTTTTATATATTATATATATATGCTCCTTTTCTTTTTCATCAGGGCTAATTGTCCGTACTTTTTCCAGCAGTACACATTCTAATGTTCATTTAGATGCTGAAGTCAATTTGGAGTGAGTAATAAGCGAATTCAAAACTCATTAACATGTTGCTTTATATACTAGAAAAAATTGGTTGTTAAGTACGTCAGATTTAAAAAAAAGAAAACGGGATAATATAAGACAACGGAAGTCAGGGAGTAAAATTTAATGAGAGAGAGAGATAAGCGACTGCTTCCCATTCATTTGTGATAAGCAAAGAAGTCCATTCGAAGGCGCATCATTACACGGGGTGACTATACAGGGTCATTCCAAATTCATGGTACAAACTTTAAGTGTTGGTATAGGCCACAATAACAATCATTTATTGTATAATAATGTATGTGCGCGAGTGATGCTTTGGGGCACAAACACGGGAAAAAAAGACATGAAAGTAAAGAAAAATTGTTTATTCATAGCGTCGTTGACAAGTGCTATGATTACAATAATTGTTCGAAATTGCGTCCATCAACAGTAATACATGCTTGGCAGCGTCAATGGAGGAATTAGAATACGGTTTCGAAGATGCACGGTATTTCACGAGCGCGTGCAGCAGCATCGGGTATTCGAGCAACGAGATTATCAGCAGAGTCAACTGGAGTCGCATAAATGGGATAATTCAGATGTCTCCATCAGAAGTACTCGGTTCTCGATAAATCATGAGGACCAAGGGAGTGGTACAGCACACCAAATCCCTCGCGTCCCAACAGAGACATCCGGGTAATTGCGCGCAACATTGCTGAAATGGGATGGCGCCCCATCATGCTGAAACCACAGTCGGTCCGGCACTTGTCTATGAGAAAAGAACTCCTGATACATTCGAAGCGTAGCTCTGCCGTTACCATTTGCACGGCCGTACGTGAGATGAATATATGCTTTTTTGGCATATGTAAAGTCTTCCATCACGGACCACAGCACAATTGACAATAGCATGTTCCCGCAGATACATAATGTTGATGAACCGCGTGCCACCTACTGCTCTCTATCGGCAACGGAACCAACCAATAACCCTATTTTTCATTCCTCTCATGCCTCTTTCCCGTGTTTCTGCCTCACCGTGTCACTTGCGCCCATACATTCCTATACAATAAATGATTGTTATAGTGTGCTGTACCAACCCTTAAATTTCGTACCATGGATTTGGAATTACCCTGTATATAACAGATATGTAGCTCATGTAACACTGTTACTTCCTGTATGTTCACATATTCCAACCAATAAACCATTATAGAAAAACACCAACAGTCTCACTTTCATGTGGGCAATCCTTATAAATTATCTCCCAGTATATAAGAGTATTCATATTAAGCGAACAAAAATATTTGTATGAAAAGGAATTGGGGGTGTTTCTCGTTCGAGAGAGGCGTTATACGGTAGACTTAAAAAGACCTCCTCGAAAATGACCTTCAAAAAAAGAGAAAAAAAGCAAAAACCCCCAAGGAGAACTGAAACGAACTGCGTTTTGTACCATAACGGATAACTTCTTTTTCACAAAGTGCGGCCATTAATTTCCAGGACTGACCTAATAACTCCAGAAAATATTACATGAAATACGTACCCATTTAATATGTTTGCTCCTATTTAATATGTTTGCTTTTAAAGTAACTCCCACCTGCCGTAATGCCCTTCTGTGCTCGGCTGTATAAGTTTCGGAAACAACTTCAGTAAACCCTTCAGTAAACCTTTCAGTTTTGGAAACAAGAAAAGTCTGCCGGTGCTAAGTTTGGAGAATATGGAGGACGCTGCATCTCCACGACCTCATACTGGGCCAATTTCCTGAAGGGAACAAGATTTGAGGATTTCGAAGCCATCAAGAAAACGGTGACGTCCACATTAAAGAGTATTCCGATAGAGGACTTTGAAAGTTGTTTCCGAAACTTATACAGCCGAGCACAGAAGTGCATTATGGCAGGTGGGAGTTACTTCGAAACATATTAAATGGGTATGTATTTCATGTAATATTTTCTGAAGTTATTAGATCAGTGCTGGAAATTAATGGCCGCATCTTGTAAGATGACCAAATCATTCCAGCAGCTCAAACTTTCATCTAAGGATCTCAACCCTTAACAATTTGCATTAGAGCCAAAAGTTATTCTACCAATACACCTTCAAACGAAATGCTAATCTCTTCGTTAGACTTAAACAATAATTATAGAGCCGTTTTATGTAATATGATTAAATCAGTTTATCAGTCGATCGGAAGCAGCAGTCAGAGGAGTAACTTTAAAACGTAATAATTTGACCCACCTTAGCCCGTCTGCACACGGAGCAACTCAAAAGAAACTGATAACTGACTCAAATCACAAACCAGTCCGTGATGAGTCGCAACCCGTCCGACGGGTTTGTAACCAGTTGCGCCGTGTGCGTGGCTCCATTCAATTACATAGGTTGCGACTCATCACGGACTGGTTTGTGATTTGAGTCAGTTATCAGTTTCTTTTGAGTTGCTCCGTGTGCAGACGGCCTTATGGTCTGACAATACCTTTATTGTTAAAACGGAGTTTATGAGAATATAAAAGCATTCCAAATTCTTTATTTCCGCAACCATATTGCGATGATCTCACTGCCATATTCTTTAAAGTCAATTTCGGGAAAAAAGTACCGAGTATCCACGCTGACATTTTCAAAATATTTTCTTTCTGGTTTTGACATGTTTATCCGCTTCCCCATTTTCTGAAATTTTACAAGGTGTTATCACCTTAAACATTTCTGTTTTCACAAACAGAGGAAATTCCTATTTTTTTTCCTTTTCGCGTCTTTCTTTTTTCTCTTTAAGGAAATAAAACAAAGATTCAAGAGTAATACCAATGACTACAATTTTTAAGATAGAGCAAAAAAAAATCGTTTCAAACGTAAAGAAAATTATACTAACAAATAACTGAACGCATAGTTAAATTTAAAAAATATTGCAACTTAACCTTTCTTGGCGACATATTCTCTTTCGATTTATCTTTCATCTTCAAATAACCTGGCAGGTCTAGAAATCCATCCTGGATTTTCCTCTGCCGAGGCGAAAGTGTTAAGCGTCACGCTACCAACACGTCATAATCCCTTATTTTGAAACGCATGGACTGAAGTGTTTCACCGTAAGTGCAAACAAATTGCTTGAACAGTGTCAGTAGGAAATAATTTGCCACCAGAAATCTACGATATCGTAAATTCCAATAGAATCAACAACAGAGGGTGGGTAGATTGGAAATAATAATGAATTCTTTCCTTTTGACTTAACAGAGCGCTAAATTCGTGCTTTTCAAGAACGATATTCCGCGTCAGACGGATATATTAAGTTTATTTTGTTAACCCACATATAAACCACGCTTACATTTAGCAGAGTAATATTTATAAAAGTCCACATAAACATGTTTATATCGATATATTTTTGATAAGGGCAAGGATACATTGAATACTGTGAAAAAAAGTATTCCAAGGTTTTTCAATATTTTTCTCTCTTTTACATTTACAAAATATAAAACAACACTGCAAGATGAGCAATACATTGTCCAAGCAATAGAAATTTTATTGCTCGTAAAAAATATTTGTATTGTAGATACATTTATTAGATCAATAAATCCTAAATAAATGCGCGACACTGCAATTTAACAGCGTAAAAAGCACAAAAAAATACCTCTTATATATTTTGCGAAATGGATTGTAACAGTAGCAAAAGAGCTTGAATAAATTAAAATAGAGAAATCAAAATTATTTTTATAATATATTTGAAAATAAAATTATATTAGAGACATACATTTCTTGTAATAAATAAATTAAGCTATTTATTGACTAATGAAAAAAAAATTAATATATTAAATTTCAAAATATTTATTTCCAACTAAAACGAGAAGTTTTGCCATGATATCATTTTGTTTTGAATTTTAAATTGAGTTTTTAAAATATCCTTCTGTTTAAGTCCCGAGTAATAAACTGACCGTTTTAATTGTTTATCCATATCTATATTGTATAATATACACCAGATGTTTCTGCTACTCAAGAGTACTTAAATTTGTTCTTTTAGTTTAAACCTGTGTTTTTAGTTCTAAGTCAGAGACCATAAAAAGATTTTAGAGGCGGTTATATTGATACATCTGTGTGTATCAAATATAATCACTAACTAGTAATAGCAAAATTAAATTTTAAAAGTAGTTCCCTATAAAAGACTTTTTAAAGACAGAAATTCTTATCAAGACATCAATTAATCTGCCAAGAATAGAAAATAGAGTAATTAGTAAAATTCCAAAGTGGATTCAACGAAATTGAAATTTTTTTTTGCATTTTATCCCACCAGTAAGTAGCAACAGTCTTTTCTGATTTAAACTGTCTTCTAACTTCATAGAAAAACACTCATATAAGATTAATTCTTTATGTTTGTGGAGCGTTTTACGGCGATGATACTCAATTTTTCAAAAAAAAACTGTAACAGTTTTAAAAGTATTTTGCTCCCAAAACTATAACAGTTTTAAAAGCCTTTTGCTCTCGTGCGAGATTCATTTTAAAACACAGCCACATTTTAAAACGTAAAACAACGTTAGAAACTGAGTACTTATTTAAAGTGAGGAGTTTCTTAAAATGTGATTTGCACAGAGCGAGGAAAGAATGTTGTAAAATGCTTTACCAAAAGTGCAGATCTCACTTTCTTGTTTTTGCATAAGGCTGTGAAAACCCTGCTTCATTTTAATTACCTCTTTCATTCCAAAATTAGTTTTCTTCCAAGTTGGGCAATTTTAACTGCAGGGGAGAAATTTGTTGAAGGTTTTTGCGAATCCATCTCTCCCAAACACTAAAATTGGAGAATCGTTGCCTTTTTTGTCAAAATATCTGAGTATATATGCGTGAGTTTAAATGCAAAACTGCCAAATGCGCTAGAAAATTCAGAATTTCTTCGTAATTTTGAGTGATAATACGGATAACTAGTAAAGAAATAGAGAAATTAGGTCTAAAGGTTTAAAATTTTCTCTGGCTTAGCATGTTACATCTGCACATCCAGAGAACCATGTTTTAACCTTTTTTTGAGAGAGAGAGATAGATCTTAAATTTATGCTGCACTATATCTCTCGACTCTAGACAAGTTGCTTCTTTTATTTTAAGCAGCTGAAAAACACCTTTTACCTGTCTCTTGAATGAGAAATTAATGCCGTTTTTTAGCCCATCATGTCATTAAAAGTCTATTAAGAATAACAGAAAACCATTGCATCATTTTCCTTTTTTTCTTTTTGGCATTAACTGATTGTCTTATTAACGACATATGAAAGCAAATATTTATTCAAATATTTATTAACGTAAGGCAATGCATTCAAAAGTAAAAATCATTAATATCACTTATATATATTGGGAATATATTACAAATATAAGAAAATGTCACTAATAGTCTTCTTTGAATTTAACAAAACTATAAACAAAACTTTAACGACAAGATTTTGAAAAAGTGTTAAAGAACTTAGAATTTTTCATTTATGTAAATATTCAATTTCGGACACATTATTGGCTAAAGTGTATCATATATTGGCTAAAAGTGTAGCTTATAACATAAAATTATCTGTTTGCAATATTTAATAAAATGAGTTATCATAACAAGAATGTTTTTAGGAAAAAAATAGATTTTTGTAAATTGTGCTCTACAATTTTTCGGAAATATATTTAACTGAGAAAACGTGATTAAACCAATGAAATGTAATTAGATAAATAATATAAATTATCAACCATAAAGTACCTATTGCTCCGTTTGTTTTATATCATTGACATTTGATGCATTCAGTTAACTATTCTCATTCTTATTTTATATTTATATTTATAATTTCGTTCATTTACATAAATATTTAGGAATATAGACGTATATACACATTGCCTTATTTCCTTATATTTGTTTAACTCTTTTTTCCTGTTTTAATCCAAGTTACATTTCACCAGTATCTTGCTTCACTTGTATTTAGCACTTAAGAATTGTATTTTCTTATGTAACGTTAAGTACAAATTTATATATACTTTCAATTTTCTTTTGCCTTTTCAAAGGAATCCCTTGTGGGCTTTCAAAATGTTTTTTTCACGAAAACTTTGTTCGGGACAGAACCCGTATACGATCGATATTATGCAAGATAGATCCATACTTTTTATGTATATTTCGTAATACTTTAAAAGTGAGACCCTTACATCTTACCTGATCAGACTTAAGAATTCTATTGACTGAAATAATATTCAGCAGTGACTTCCCTCCCCGTCCTCGGATCATTAGTATTTCATCATGCTCCGTGTTTACTTTTCAAGATTCGTCAAAAATATTCGTTTATTTATGTGTTTTACAATTAGCAGTCATTCTTATTTCTTGTAACTTTTTAATATGTTGTGTTTCTGGCTTTCTCCTACTTGCTCAATATCTTCTCATTTTTATTTTCTCAAAATTTTTAATTAGAAGAAACCGTATAAAACGTGGAGTTCTGTATTTTTTCGGCCGTTTGTTTTTCACGCCGATGCATCAGTAACACAGCATCAAACTGCTCCACATGAAATTTTTATACATGCATGTCCATGGGTGAATGTAGTTTCCCTCAGGTTTTAGGCTCTAGTAGTGAACCTGGCTCGTTTGTATTTGTCGTATGAGAATCCATAATATAATCAAGTCGGGCAAAAGGGTAGTCGTGCAGAGGTTCTTAAGTAACTGTGAGATATATTGGAACGAAGAAGGAGGCAAATTTGGATTAGTACTGCCCCGCTAGATTAAAATCTGTTCTCTGTGGCTGCCATACGTGTACACTCCGTGTTTACATCCAGAGAGAGCTCACAAGCTACGCTAAAGGAAAAAGTTGGGCTTGCTTAGTCCATCGGCGTGGCAAAGTTCCAGTGATAAACCACGAGTACTCTACACTTTTTAGAATGGCAACGGGGCATGATTACTCGCAGAAACATGTTGATAAAAGGGGTGTAGACGATTCTTCAACTTGTCATCTATGTAAAATGATATTATGACTGGAGTCAATTTTCCACTGTCTACACATCCCTTGTAAAAAAGGGACAATTGCTTAAAACTTCAGGAAGTTCAACTACCTGCTTACATGCTCGACTTTCATGGATTTCTAGAAACAGCATAGCAGATTCGTCTCGTACGGGTGATTTGGTCACTAGTGTGTATCTGTGCATATATATATATATATGTCTTATATATATATATATATATATATATATATATATATATATATATATATATATATATATATATATATATATATATATATATATATATATATAAATTATTGTAAGAAATTAAACTTTTTTACAAATACTTCCATAATACGGCGCAAAACACAGATCTTTTTAAGAAAGATTAAAAATATGAAATTCATGAATTAAAACCTAATTGAAAAAGATAGTGAAATTTCCTTAAACTTTATTTCACTCTCTTAATTTTGCTTACTTCCATTTTATTTTATTTTTATTTTTTTGGTGTGTGTATCCTCTCATAAAAGTACCCAAGGACTATAAAATATGTATTAGTTTTTCGGTACATTAGTGTTTGGGTATATATATATATATATATATATATATATATATATATATATATATTAAATACATTCTAAGAAACAATAATACAACTGTAACAGATCAAAACGTAGCCTAGGAAGGTGACTATTAAGTTTGCGTGCCCGGGTAGAGAGATTTATTGTGTCAGGTACAATTTTTGAGAAACAAAAGGAAAAGACTAGCATACGTTTTCTTTTCCAATACAACTTTTTCTCCTCGCACGTCAGTTTCTCTGACAAAAAAGAAAAGCTCTATTCGATAAGAAACGGAGAAGGATGATATTTATACAGACTTATGTTTTCATAATGTAAGAAAAAGTAAAACTTTTTTTTAAACTCCTGGTAACGCAATTTTTAATATTTTTTCATTAGTTTACTTTGCATTTCTTTCAAGGGATATAGTTATTTGGTATATCATGGAAATTAGATCTCCCAGGAATTTTTCTGTAAGCAATATTTTCCTGATACCTCAAGTTTTAACTGGTGGGAAAACATACAGGAAAACCAGATTCAAATTTAAACTCCGTAATGTTCGTTTATGAGAA
Source organism: Dolomedes plantarius (assembly GCA_907164885.2). Classification (NCBI taxonomy): domain Eukaryota; kingdom Metazoa; phylum Arthropoda; class Arachnida; order Araneae; family Dolomedidae; genus Dolomedes; species Dolomedes plantarius. The sequence continues at coordinate 44,774,625 of OU015497.1, read as the reverse complement.
TCATACAAGGGTTTTGGCGTGTAATGTTACAACATACGGAGCAGAAAACAGATGATCTCCAGTTGTACCCAAGAGCCAGGTGTTTGTGTATACAGTATACGAGAAAATGTGAGAAAGCTTTCTCTATGGATGCACTCAGTGAATATAAAGTGATATCAAATGCGATTTCCCGCTGCAGGGAAGAAATGGCAGGTTGACCATTAATATCGCGGTCTAGTGATATACCGGTACAGCTTATAAAAAAAACAGGTGATGACTTGTCGAAGTTTTGATCTACCCAAGTTCTTTTAAATGTGGCAGATTTATTAAAATGGTGCAAAATTTTAAATAGAACGTTATAAGCATTTGACTTGACTTTACTGATTCCTGAAAAAAAACGGGACTTTTTAAGAGTAAACTGAGAAAATGGACTATTTATATTGACATGGTAACAACAAAGTATGAAGAATAAGTACCATGGTAGGTAGTATATCTTGATATTCAACATTGAACGTAAAGATAATTTAATAAGTATAAATGTACTTCAACTTCAGTTAATTTACCTTAAGCAAATTTAACCATTTGATTGTTTTTTACTGTACTTTTCTCTCTTCGTAAAGTTTTCCTCTTTCAAAGGATCCGAGCAGTGGCATGATTTCAGAAATGTGTCGTTGTCGTTTTGTTGCTTATGTCACTTAACCGACAGCAACATCAGATCAAGTCCCGAAGGCTATGGGCGATGAAGGAGCGGTTCCTGTTTTGACTGGTACCACAAGGCTTCGGAGTCCGAATTGGCCAAAAGACCAGTCCCGTTATTTTGAACCGAGTCAAGTGACGAGACCAGAACACTTGACCCCGCACCTCCAGAGGTAATTTTGAAAACTTGGAGGACATTACGGCCCCGACTGGTTTTACGTGCAACAGCCGCTATTAGTGTACACGGCAGTGGATTTATCAGGGATGAGCATCGAACCAGTGACTTTCAGATCAGTAGCCCGCTGCTTTTTCAGAAATGTAAAAGCCTTTATTGAACGCCTAATTCTGCGCCTGATATGTTGGAGCGAGCATTGGAAATTATCGGATTGCTGTTACGAGGAGTATCTGAGAAAGTTCCGATTGATGTAGCCTAAGTAGTTTTTCACACAAAGCTCCATGCTGACCAGAAAAGACGCAGTAAATCGGTCAAAATCAAGTTTGATGCCCTTTTGTTTTTCATCAAAGGATATCTGATGATCTGAGAAGTTGAATATTGGGCTCTCAAGTTTGTTCGAAAATTCTAGGAGATGACCATCACCCCCCATTGGCAACAATATCACTTGGCAGTGACGTTAGGCTTATGGTGTCTTAAAAAAATACAAACCAGATCAAATCTGTTAAAATATCTATACGTCAAGCACTACATGCACATTAAAAATATACAATTAAATTATTATACATTATCAGGCTATACAAATCGCACAATAAGGAGAAACACATAACCTTGAGAAATAAAAATGTAAGAGTAGTTAATAAAAATGGAGAAATACTGCATGTAGTTACCTTTTTCTCTTTCAGCGGTATGGCGGTATCTTTTTCTGGAAGGAGGAATATAAGTCTGTATATATATATATATATATATATATATATATATATATATCTGTGTGTGTGTGTGTGTGTATGTATATATATACACTGCTCAAAACAATTAGGGGAGCACATGGTTTTAACGAAATTATGCAAATACTTACACCGATAATTAACGTAAAATAAATCATCCATAATTTAAAGCCAAGCAGGAAACAGAAGAAGAAAACTTCATATGCAAATCAAAGTTCATGACATCAAAAACCAGAAAAAGAACAAAAGGGCGGAAATCGGGATGTTGCAGAAACGTCTGTTTCACTGCCTTAACTGTGAAATTCGATTGCTCAGTTATTCTTTTTGAGAAAAGGTGACTTGAAAATGTCTCAACAACGTGATTTATCGGAATCCATGACATGGTGTATTATAGGCAGACTTGAATCCGGGCAAACACAGCGTAGTGTCGCGGACGCTGTTCGAGTCGCCAAAAGTGTCATTGCAAGGCTGTGGAATCGATTCCATGAAACAGGGAATGTTAGACGTCGACCAGGGCAAGGTCGGCCACGCGCCACTACAGCAACTGATGACCGGTATATAATGTTAACAGCTCGTCGAAACAGAACATACAATGCTACTCAGCTGCAAAGACAGTCGCTCTTGGCAACAGGACGAAGGGTATCCAGCCAATCAGCACGTAATAGGCTTCAGGGAGGTCTCTATGCACGTAGGCCAATGGTCTGCATTCCGTTGACCTCACGCCACCGTGCGGCCCGAAGAAGATGGGCTGCTGAACATCGAGATTGGGACCAACAGGATTAGAGCCAAGTGCTATTTACAGACGAGTCCCGATTCAGTCTGGAGTGTGACACCCGACGTGTTTTGGTATGGAGGGAAAGGGGCACTCGAAATAACCCCACATTCGTTCGTGAAAGGTCACAATACAGACGAGCTGGTTTTATGGTATGGGGTGGAATCAGCAAAGGTGGACGAACGGACCTGCATATCATTCGGAAAGGTACTTTGACGGCCCGAAGGTATGCAGACGAGATACTGAGACCTCGTGTCATACCTTACGCTGCAGCCATTGGAGATTCCTTTGTTTTCCAGCATGATAATGCCAGATCTCATACAGCTCGTCTTGTGGAGAACATGCTTGAAGCTGAAACAATACAGCGTATGGAATGGCCAGCGTGCTCTCCTGACCTGAATCCAATCGAGCATGTCTGGGACATGCTCGGACGACGCATTGCTGCGAGACCATGACCTCCTTTTACTCTCCGAGACTAGGAGATTGCACTTCTTGAGGAGTGGAACAGTATTCCCCAAAGTCTTATCGATAACATCATCGAATCCATGGAAAACAGGTGTGCAGCAGTCTTAGCTGTTCGAGTAGACCACACGCCATATTAAAAATCTTGCATCATTTCTAAACAATACTTTTTTTTATCGTTTACATGTGACCAAATTGTTGCCCTAAATAATCTTTTTTTCCATATTTTCAAAGAATTAAAGCTTAATTACAAATTTTTTACGTCTTTTTTTTCTGTATTGCGCATTGATACGCGTGTACTATCCATTTTATGCCAATACGTGGATGTCTCACATGGTTTTCTTAACTTCTTTGCTTGCTCCCCTAATTTTTTTGAGCAGTGTATATATCTATCTATCTATCTATCTATCTATATATATATATATATATATATATATATATATATATATATATATATATATATATATATATATATATATATATACAGAGGCTGTTCGCACATTTTTTAGACGATTTTGGTAAGCGGTAATAAAAGAGCGTTTGCTGCAAAAGAAATAATTGCAATTGTACTATGTTTTTAAAAGTCAAAATTATCGTCTGCGGCTTGAAAGTCTTGTTTTTATTCAAAATGGCGTTTTTAACAAAGCAGTGGTTCGAAGGCTACATTTATGCTCTTTCCGAAGAGAAATATGCATATTCCGTTATCCAAAAACGATGTGAGAGTCATGGTTTTCTGATATCTAAAGCGTCGATAGGTAATATCGTCATCAAGGAAGGAAAAAACGTCAAATTGGAGCCTCAAGTGGGACAAAAATTCCAAACAAGTATCCAAGGAAAAAACGGACATCTTCGACTATTGCAAAGGTACGTTGTTCAATGTTAAAAGAAAATCCCCCTAGTCAAAGGACAGTTGCAAAATCATTAAAATGCTCGGTGTCCACTGTAAACAAAATGATAATCGTTGATTTAAATCTTAAGAAAGCGAAAAATCGCAATGTGCATTGTCTTCTTCCAAATCATATCGCTGAACGCAGGACACGCTGCAGAATTCTATATGAGAAACACTTATCCAAAGAAAAATGGAAAACAACTGTCACAATAGATGAATCATGGGTGTATTTAAATGATTGCAACAAAAAAAGAGCCATTTATTATCATAAAAGGGGAGAAAAAAATTTAAGTACATGGTTCAAAGAATCGAAAGAAAGTTTTTCTAAGGGATTCATGATTGTTGCTGGTTTTTCTTATAATGGCCAGTTAAAAATAAAGACAGTGGTAAAAATGTCAAGATTAACTCCAAATACTATCAGGAACATATTTTATCGCCAATTTTTCTGAATGAAATACCATCGCTTTACCCACAGTGCCATCAATCTGTGAGACTCCATCAGGACAAAGCTAGCAGTCACACATCAAAATCCACTGTAAATTTCCTAAAAGAAATGGAACAAAAAACTGGTATCAAGGCCATACCCTTCACTGATATCCCTACTAAATCTCCCGATGTATCACCTATGGATTTTTGTGCTTTCGGACTTTTAAAATCTGCATTATCCCAACGTCGTCCCAAAACCCTTACAGGACTCTGGAAAGCTGTTCAGGAGGAATGGGATAGAATACCTCTTCTGACACTTCAAAAGGCATTATTATCCTGGAAATTGCGGTGTCGAAAGATAGTTCTGAATAAGGAATGTCAAATAGAACGTTTAAAACACAAGAATTTTATGTAATTTAGTTTTGTGAATACAATATACATCGTCTAAAAAATGTGTGAACAGCCTCTGTATATATATATATATATATATATATATATATATATATATATATATATATATATATATATATATATATATATATATATATATGTATATATATATATATATATATGTATATATATATATATATATATATATATATATATATATATGTATATATATATATGTATATATATATATATATGTATATATATATATATATATATATATATATGTATATATATATATGTATATATATATATGTATATATATGTATATATGTATATATATGTATATATATGTATATATATATATATATATGTATATATATATATATATATATATATATATATGTATATATATATATGTATATATATATATATATATATATATATATATATATATATATATATATATATATATATATATATATAGCGAATACCGATTCTTTTTTTCCCGGACGTGGCGAATAGCTTTATTCCTACGTTAATTTTTCATTAGTAAGGTATAGTTTGGGATACCCCCTGGACTAAAACGGCAGACGGTCCACAGGGTTCAAAGAGGCTCTATGTTGTCGCTGTGAATCATTCACAAATAAAAGCATTTCACGTAACTATACCACAGGAATTTTATGATGTTTTGTTAGTGAAGAATGGATTATCACTTTATTAATAAAAAGTTCTGAAGTGATAGTCAGTGCAGTTTATTTAAACCACTTGTGTCAATAACCACTTGTAAAAATAAATTTTTATCTATCCGTAACTTTTTATTAATGTATAAGTAAAAATGCTGAGTAAGACATTCTGCTCTCTTGAAACACCTTTACGCAGTAGCATCAAAAACAAAATGGGAAATTTTTTTCTGAGATTTTTTTGCATCCTTCTGTGATTCCAAAATTCAGTTTATGAAATTCAGTAGTATACTGGATTACTCTTTACTATATATAACTGCCTTTTGTAAACTTTAAGAAATTTACAGTTATAAAATACTATAATACACTACATCAAATACCTCACTTTCCCTTTCTTTTACATTGTGTGTGTGTGCATGCATGGTGCGTGTATTATTTTTTAAACGTACCATATCAGTACTGTGCATTAATTTACTTTTTTGTACATGTTGAGAATGGTATTCAGAGTTAAAGATGAGAGGGGCCTAATAAGCTGGTAGACCTATGACCTTAACTCCTGATAATGTCGAGAGCCAGTAGCTACTATTTTATTATTATATTTTTTAAGTAAATGTAAAATCCATTTTCAGGTAAAAATGGTTTTATTAGTCTTTTTTCGTCTTTATGAAAAATATTTTAGTTTATCCATTGTACTAATTAATTGCATAATACATTTTTGTATGAAGGACGTCAAATAATTACACTCTGTCCTTCCGTATTCCCAAACTTGTTCACCGCCGTGCATGAAGCATTGAATTAGCTTTCTATATGTCATGGAAACATGTAAAAATCCTGTTACTATAGTCAAACGGTAGTAATCTTATTTACAGAAAGAAAGAGTGAAATTAACTTGATTATTCTCTTTGTAGTAAGCTTTTTTTTCAAATTGAAAATAATAGTTCTTCCTTTTATGACAACATATAAAATATTGATAGTATTGATATATATCTATAATTAATGGCTAAAGAATGCAGATGCAATCGTGTTATTTCAAAACTGTCCGGTTCATTGGATCGAAGTACAACTTACGAATGGATTCCTATTATGTCCAAAAACCTAAAAAACAATGAGATTGTCCATCTTCGTGATATGCGGGATACCATGTAATAGCTGCACATTAGATCGACTACATCAACTCCTGCTTTTGTCGTACTGTAATCCAGTATAATCGCTGGTTTACTCCAGTTTAATCACGGCTAACAATGAATGGAAAGGAATACAAGGGTCAGAAAATCAGACCTGAATTAGAAAGGGTGTAGCTATAAATAGAAACTGCTTAGAACATTTAAACCTTATATGTAGAAACAATCCATTCAAAATTGCTAAAATTTTGCACTTTGTACAGGGGCGCACCTGCTGAAGGGTTAATCAGAAATTTTGTGCGAAATAGAAATTAACAAGAAAATATATATCGGTCAATTTCTTTAGAAAATTACAAACATAAAAAAAATTTCTAAACACTGAAAAAGAATATATTTAGTGCTGAAATTTTAAAACTTTAATTATTAAATATTCTTAGTTATATATGAAATTTGAAAGTCTTATAAACATTTGAAGTGAACGCGAATTATAAAACCCGCACACAGTAATTATTTCCAAGAAATATTGATTTCCGAGGTAAAATTACGACGGCTTGTAATACTTTAATCCTCTATTTAATTTTGAGAATTTCTTGAAATCGATTGAACAACGCTCGAAAGTATTAATTCCGCTTTAATATTAAAATTTGGAATATGCGGTTTCAGCTTTATTGAGAGAATCCAAATCTTCTGCTTTCACATTTTGTTCCCTTACACACGGTGTGCTTAAGATACTGTTTTTTTAATTTTAATACGAGTTTTTGCGAGAAAGTTGTTATGTTTCTTTTCAATATTTAGAAATTCATATAAAAATGATGATCATAGTGTATAATAATGTAATATCAAAAATGTATGAGTTTTATAATATCATAAAATTTTGAAATTTTCAAGCGTTTTAGACATTTTTATAATGAAATTTCGCAGTATGAAAGCATATATAATTTTTTAATCAAAGCAAAACATGAGTTATGTATGAGTTTCGAATGCATAATGCTTTATACTGGGAAAACTAGTACTTCGTAGAAGCTTTAATTTTATCGTAAAATAAAGCTCGAAATAAATTACTGAAAAATAAAAGCGAGTATAAAACTTTAAAAATTTATGAAAGAATATATATATATATACACAGTGGAATCTCGATCTATCGTTTTTCAAGGGACCGATTGAAATGAACGATAAATGCGGGAAAACGATAGATGCGGAAACATAACAAAGCAATATCATCGTTGGGACTGGATAAAATGAACGACACATACGGAAAAACAATGGATCCGAAAACGATCGATCGAGACTCCACTGTATATATATATATAATATAATTTTTCTTTTTGGTAAAGTCTAAAATTGGATTAATGAGTATCAATATGCAAGCTTGTGACAGAAAATAAGCTTTGCGTACCAAACATTTTTGCCTAGGACATTCATTATTAAACACTAGAATATAATTTATTTGGTAAAGGTACCAAAACTCAAAAACAAGTACACACTAGAGACCCTCAATCACATCTCAATCAGATATTCGCTGTGGCTGTGAGTCAATCTATCTTCTTGCATATTTACATAAAGTACTGCATAAATTTTTGATATTAATATCAAACGATTTATAATTGCTGCTCTGCAACACTTGTACAGTTTTTGAGTCCCCGTTAACACATCTAACACATGCTTGACTGGGGAAAGGAGGGAGGGGGAGTCTTGGAACACAAAAGAATAGGGAAGGTTTGCAACAGAGCTCAGAGAATCAAGGGAAACACGTTATTCATACAGAGGCTGTTCACACATTTTTAGACGATGTATATTGTATTCACAAAACTAAATTACATAAAATTCTTGTGTTTTAAATGTTCTATTTGACATCCCTTATTCTGAACTATCTTTCGACACCGCAATTTCCAGGATAATGATGCCTTTTGAAGTGTCTGAAGAGGTATTCTATCCCATTCCTCCTGAACAGCTTTCCAGAGTCCTGCAAGGATTTTGGGACGACGTTTGGATAATGCAGATTTTAAAAGTCGAAAGCACAAAAATCCATAGGTGATACATCGGGAGATTTAGTAGGGATATCAGTGAAGGGTATGGCCTTGATACCAGTTTTTTGTTCCATTTATTTTAGGAAATTTACAGTGGATTTTGATGTGTCACTGCTAGCTTTGTCCTGATGGAGTCTCACAGATTGATGGCACTGTGGGTAAAGCGATGGTATTTCATTCAGAAAAATTGGCGATAAAATATGTTCCTGATAGTATTTGGAGTTAATCTTGCCATTTTTTTCCACTCTCTTTATTTTTAACTTGCCACTATAAGAAAAACCAGCAACAATCATGAATCCCTTAGAAAAACTTTCTTTCGATTCTTTGAACCATGTACTTAAATTTTTTTCTCCCCTTTTATGATAATAAATGGCTCTTTTTTTTGTTGCAATCATTTAAATACACCCATGATTCATCTATTGTGACAATTGTTTTCCATTTTTCTTTGGATAAGTGTTTCTCATATAGAATTCTGCAGCGTGTCCTGCGTTCAGCGATATGATTTGGAAGAAGACGATGCACATCGCATTTTTTCGCTTTCTTAAGATTTAAATCAACGTTTATCATTTTGTTTACAGTGGACACCGAGCATTTTAATGATTTTGCAATTGTCCTTTGACTAGGGGTATTTTCTTTTAACGTTAAACAACGTACTTTTGCAATAGTCGAAGATGTCCGTTTTTTCCTTGGATACTTGTTTGGAATTTTTGTCCCACTTGAGGCTCCAATTTGACGTTTTTTTCCTTCCTTGATGACGATATTACCTATCGACGCTTTAGATATCAGAAAACCATGACTCTCACATCGTTTTTGGATAACGGAGTATGCATATTTATCTTCGGAAAGAGCATAAATGTAGCCTTCGAACCACTGCTTTGTTAAAAACGCCATTTTGAATAAAAACAAAACTTTCAAGTCGCAGACTATAATTTTGACTTTTAAAAACATAGTACAATTGCAATTATTTGTTTTGCAGCAAACGATTTTTTATTACCACTTACCAAAATCGTCTAAAAAATGTGCGAACAGCTTCTGTATTATATTCAACATAATTATATTGAAATTATTGCTCCTGTCCCAGAATGTTGCCACATCCTGCGAAATCTAATTATTTTGGCAATGTGATATTTAAATTAAATTTAAAAGTAACATTGACTAATATATTTAACCATCTATTGCTATGATCAGTGTATTTTTATTAAGTTGTTTAAAAAAATGAATACTTCAGAAAAAAATAAAAATCTTTCAGGATTTTTCTCATTTTAATACCATAGATCTTTATCTCATTTACATTTAAGTAAAATAATTTTGTGTATGGAATTCGTATTCTCTGTAGGCCTTTCTGGAGAACCTTAGTGAAAATAACGAAATAGCTTATAGCAGTTATGCGGAAACTTTCTTCGACCATGACTCACTTTCTTTAAAAAAACACTCTCCATAAAAAAAATTACTTAAAATATTCTGGAAAAGGCAATATTTTTAAATTAGTAAAATATTAACAAAAAGGTATAAAAAGAAATTAGAAAATTTTGACAAATTATTTTAAAAATCAGTGAAGGGATTTCGGTATATATTTACTCTGCATAATAATGATTTTAAAAAGTCTTGATTACCTTCTGCAATTGTCTTTCGCAAATCCCATGCGTCTAAAACTTCATATTTAAATATTAATATGTATTTACATTTCATTTAGGTAAAAATTGAAAAACAACTCGTTTTCAAAATTATACGCTTCATATTAAAATATTAAAAATTATAAACTTCATTTATTTATATAAATATAAAATAGAAAAAATAAATGAGAAGGGTGAGCATAAGTTTCAGATGACGTTTGTTCAATATTTGGTGAAATATTTGAAGGTTTTACTCTCATATAATCTTCCGGGTTTGTCCTTGATCATTTTTTGTCATTTATAGTTTTTAATTTTGAAAACTTAGTCTCACACTGATATGTAGAAGCAAATAGAAGCAATGTAAGCTTCTACAGCCATTTGCTGAAGAAATTTTCGTTATAAGACTGTTTGACACCTTATTCAACAATAACCTATCATCTAAACAGGAAAAACAACGTAAATAAAGAACAAATAGCAATAAGATGCAATAATTTTGCATACGGCCGTTTCGAAGCTACAAAGGAGCTTCTCATATAAACTAAGAAGCTCCTTTGTAGCTTCGAAATAGCCGTATGCAAAATTATTGCGTCTTATTGCTATTTGTGCTTTATTTACGTTGGTTTTCCTGTTTATTCCTCGAGCACAAAGGTTGTTCAGAGGCTGTTCGCACATTTTTTAGACGATTTTGGTAAGCGGTAATAAAAAATAGTTTGCTGCAAAAGAAATAATTGCAATTGTACTATGTTTTTAAAAGTCAAAATTATCGTCTGCGGCTTGAAAGTTTTGTTTTTATTCAAAATGGCGTTTTTAACAAAGCAGTGGTTCGAAGGCTACATTTATGCTCTTTCCGAAGAGAAATATGCATACTCCGTTATCCAAAAACGATGTGAGAGTCATGGTTTTGTGATATCTAAAGTGTCGATAGGTAATATCGTCAACAAGAAAGGAAACAAACGTCAAATTCGAGCCTCAAGTGGGACAAAAATTCCAAACAAGTATCCAAGGAAAAAACGGACATCTTCGACTATTGCAAACGTACGTTGTTTAACGTTAAAAGAAAATCCCCCTAGTCAAAGGACAGTTGTAAAATCATTAAAATGCTCGGTGTCCACTGTAAACAAAATGATAAACGTTGACTTAAATCTTAAGAAAGCGAAAAAACGCAATGTGCATCGTCTTCTTCCAAATCATATCACTGAACGCAGGACACGCTGCAGAATTCTATATGAGAAACACTTATCCAAAGAAAAATGGAAAACAATTGTCACAATAGATGAATCATGGGTGTATTTAAATGATTGCAACAAAAAAAAGAGCCATTTATTATCATAAAAGGGGAGAAAAAAAATGTAAGTACATGGTTCAAAGAATCGAAAGAAAGTTTTTCTAAGGGATTCATGATTGTTGCTGGTTTTTCTTATAGTGGCAAGTTAAAAATAAAGAGAGTGGGAAAAAATGTCAAGATTAACTCCAAATACTATCAGGAACATATTTTATCACCAATTTTTCTGAATGAAATACCATCGCTTTACCCACAGTGCCATCAATCTGTGAGACTCCATCAGCACAAAGCTAGCAGTCACACATCAAAATCCACTGTAAATTTCCTAAAATAAATGGAACAAAACACTGGTATCAAGGCCATACCCTTCACTGATATCCCCACTAAATCTCCCGATGTGTCACCTATGGATTTTTGTGCTTTCGGACTTTTAAAATCTGCACTATC
>OU015497.1:44645441-44757941 GCA_907164885.2 Dolomedes plantarius | reverse complement strand
TTTGGCTCGGTTATCGGTGATTTCTTGAGTAAAGCGTTGTTTCAATACAATTATCCCTATAGATAAACAAACAGTAAATTACGGTTTCAGGACGTCGACAAACCCACGAGTTTCGTAAAGTTTAGAGGAACGTACGCGTGTGTGCTAATAAGAGAACGCGCAATTTATAAATTAATGCCATCGTATTTTTTAAAATGCGATAGGATATTCTTTGTTTGTTAGTTTTTGAGAAAAATGTAACCAAATTGAGTAATCTAGTGAGTTAAAAAGAGTGATATATAATTAAATATGTGTGTGTGTGCATGTGTGTGCGTGTGTGCGTGTGTGTGCGTGTGCGTGTGAGTGTACGTGCGCGTGTATGTTTCAGCGTGCGTGTGTCTTTTTTAACATATTCATTCTATAAACATTGAAATTCAACATATATATTGTGAGAAAGGCTATTCAAAGACATTTTTTCACCTCCCCATTAGTTGAAACCATCATTATTGAATTCGATATCAAGAGACAAGGGTTTGATGGCAGTTCCCACGAGATATGTAAATTAGGACCAAGTCGTTAAAAATTCACCTGACAATTTTAAACGGGGATGATAGGCTGTAAAGCCCAAATATGTATGGCATATGTGAGTGCTTAGTATTTTAAATATATTAAAAATCCAGTATCTATTGTCATTGGCATCAAAAAGGAAGACTGTAAAATTCAAAGTGGGTATTAAAAAGGATATATCCCAACATTACCAGCACAGACAATTTCAGAACACCGGCTCGAGTTAAAGAGATCTAGGTTCGGTCCCCTATCGTAGTAGTCACAATTTAATAATAAAAGAAATTAAATCGAATATTTTTAATACCTTGGATTTGCGTAATCTAGACAATATTCTCGAAACTTTACCATACTAAACTTATTTACAAGATTTGCCTACAATGTCAGGAATAGGGCAATTTTACTCTAAATTATTGAGTTGAGTATTTAAATTGCAAATTCTACTTAACACTTTAAGTCTCTTTGAAGGAAGGTTAAACAACAATCTCCCAAGTGTACATTTCATTTAAATAAATATCTGTTCTAAGTGCATAACAGGTGTCTGGAATAGGGCCAAGAAATATTTCCGGCCAAAAGTGAACATAACATAACTAGGGACCTCACCTCCACAAACAATAATTCTGAATACTCTGTAAGAATTTAATTTACTCAAATAAGTATTTCAACATTCAACACGGCTCTCCCAAAAACTCGCACATAATCAAACTCTCTAGTAAGAGAATATATGGATCCAAAATTGGCTAAACAAAACTAAAATAGTTTGGACATTTAGCCCTTCATTATTCACTGATGACGTTCTCTTGCACCCTTATCGAAGATGAAAGCTGCATTGGATCCCGAAATTCGGGAATAGAGTTTACTATTCTATTATCAATAGTGAATATTAAAAAAAATTCGAACTTCCAATTTTGTACTCTCCATCCTTTCCTTCTCTTAAACTTATCTCCCGTAAAGGCACAAAATAATCAAAATGCGTGATTTTTCAGTAATTTGCATACGCCTATCATCTATATATATAAAGCAGTTCCGTAACTGATTGACTGACTCAATGACTGATTGACTGACTGACATGCAACGCACGGACCAAACCGCTGGAACTAAAGGGCTGAAATTTTGCATGGCGATTCTTCTTTTAGTGTAGGGGTGCACTAAGAAAGATTTTTGAAAAATTTTTCTTAGATTTTTTAAAATTCAATTTTTAAGCTGTTTTAGTAACTTATTAAGCTGTTTTAGTAAAAGATATGTTCTTCGAACTGCACTATATTAACTGTACTATATTCTTTAGTATGTCCTATTAGATTTAATTTGAATATTTTCTTCTACATTATTTTGTCTATAAAAATATCCCTCACGATTTTTTATAAATATATATTTTTTTACATCAATTGTATACATTGATCGTCGTATTATATATATATATATATATATATATATATATATATATATATATATATATATATATATATATATATATATATATATATATATATTTATATATATATATATATATATATATATATATATATATATATATATATATATTTATATATATATATATATATATATATATATATATATATATATATATATATATATATATATATATATATATATATATATATTTATATTTATTTTGACATTAATTTCATATGTTGACCGTTTAATTTATTTCAATGTACTCCGTAGTGAAGTTCGGGTTTTCAGCTAGTCTTTATATATAAAACATTTCCGTGACTGCCTGACAGATAACGCACAGACCGAACCGCTGAACCTAAAGGGCTAAAATTTTACATGTCGATTCTTCTTATAGTGTAGGGGTGTACTAAAAAAGATTTTGGAAAAATTTTTTAGTTAAATTTTTAAGCTGTTTTATAACTTTTTATAAGTTTGCATTTAAAATAATAATCTGAGGGTTATAAAATTTATATCACGAGAAAGATCATAAAAATTCCTTTAAAATGAAATCTTTTTCGAATCTTTATCTCAATTTTTAATATTTTTGGGGAATTTTTAAAGATTAATTTTTAGAATTGAAATTTATTGAGTGCTTATCACGTGGCACCTTTTCTTTTTGTGATACTTTAAATTAATTTTGCGTCTCGTGCATAACAACGAAATAAATTGACAAAAAAATATTAAAATACGGTAAAAGATAAAATTTAACCACTAGACTAATTGAGATGTAAGTTTTCAAAGAATATAATTCAAATTATAATGTTTTATGGATATTAAATATTAAAATTAATTCCATACATTGACCGTTGTATTTAATTTGAACATACTCTGTGGCGAAGCACAGGTATTGAGGTAATAGTGTTATAAATCAGATCAACCATTTTTATGATTTCATTCGTGATTAAAATAATAAAAATGGATTATTTTTATTATACTGCAAATAAACCAAATAAATTGTTAATAATAAACAAAAGGGAAAATAATTAATAGTTCAAAATATGTTTTTCGAGTTTTGGTGGCAAATATATTTCTGCCATAACACAATAGCGATGAAAGAAAATCTAGCTTATTTTTTTACAATATTTTACAATGCATCAATATAATTGAATAATGTATTCTTAAAGTTCGATTTCTGTACATAAGGTTTAATACTGCAGTAAAACATCTATACTATAAATATTTCACTTTTAAAGTAGGATTACGTTCCTCCATAACGGTCCTCCGGAAAGCAAAATTTCAGACGCTAAAACCGTCCGTCCGTACCTCGCGAGTTATAATTTTGGTAGCGTGCCAAACCCAGTCTGTATCGATTGGACAATCAGTAAACAGTTGAACAGAAAAGTACCAAAATGCGTCAAAATTTTGACTGACACACACACACACATACACACACACACACACACACACACACACACACACACACATATATATATATATATATATATATATATATATATATATATATATACATACATACATATATACATACAAAAGAGGTAAGCAACGATAAGTAATCCTATGTTAATAACCCGCGTTAGTTTCGTTAGAAGAGACTACCTGAAATTTTTTTCCAACAAGTAATTTAACACGACCAATGTTAAATTCATTTACCACTACATTTGAATCAATGAATTTTAATTTTTTAATTTCTCTTTTTAGATTATACTAATATTTTCTAAATATACAACTAGAAAACAGTATTATAGTATCGGGAAAAACTCCCCTAAGGCCCTTCCATTACTTTAATGGATTTAAAATTATGATTGATCTGAGAAAAACTTTAACTGTAAATATCTTTAAAAGTATAAACTAGCAGCTATTTGAGAAAACTGTTCCGTTAAATCGAGTTAAATATATTTGAACCCTACCTGTGAGTGTTTAATAGTCTATAAACATAACTCTTAAATGGGTTATAAGAAACATAATAATTCAAAATATATCGGATGTCAAAATAAATTGGCTTGGAATCTCTCAGTTCTAAACATCAAAAGGCATTCTTTTTCTTTCAGAAAATTTGAACTTATCAGACCAATGTACGAAGAGGTTAACTTTTATTTAAAGAGCAATAAAACTGGTCTGTCTAAAAGATTAACAATAATTATGTCTATTTCTGGAGGAATTGGAAAAGTTTTCGGTTAAATTTCGGTCGTAAGTATTTCAATTCATAAATAAATAATAGTTAAATTATTAAACCACTTATTTCATAAAATTGTTCAAATAAAATAAATTTTAAATACGATATTTTAAAATAACGAAAACAACGTTACATCAATGCGAAACTATGATTTTTCTATTTTTTAGATTTTTTGAAACAATTATTGTACGAGACAGTCAAAATAAGTTTAGAAGAGGTATTAAAAAATAACGATATTTCTATGACATCAATACGAAACGGTTCTTTTCATATTTTTATCACCATGTTTTTATTAACTTTCTTTCTTGTTTGTTTGTGTTTGTGTTTGTCCCTTACAAATCTTGCAATCGATTTTTAACTAACTTCCCGACTAGCTAGACATTTGAAACTTTTTGAATATCTAAGAACACGATGACAATGCAATTTTTAATACTTTTAGCCATCTTTAAGCAGAATTAAATTAAATTTTAGTTATTTTTCAGTTAATTTTGTTTTGTGGACTGGTGCAGCCGTCTATCGGCCGGGATGGGAACGAAAAGTTAAACGCAAGTTAACTTCCAATTAACTTCTTTTTCTTTCAGGTAGATGGGATAATTCATCAAAAAATCTTTAAAAAAGTATTTATTAATACATACAATTGTCAAGTTTATATTATTCAACAGAAAATTTAAAAACATGGTATATAAAAAGTTCTTTTTATCTTGTAATTATTAAAAGCATATTGATCAATCGTTGTATAAAATTGTATAAATAAAATAACTCTTCAATACAGTATTAATCAGGCGACGGCAATACAAACTATTCTCTCTATGACCCTATATTATAATGACTTATAATGACCCTCAGATGTGAGTATCGAGCACAGACCCTTTGACTTAGAAGTCAGTATACTGATCACCAGGTCATCTCGCAATGTCAGATGGTAATGATAATGATTGGTTGAGAACGCTACGATGACTTTTTATTTTATTTTATTTATTTATTTTTTTTGGGGGGGGTGTGTTACACGAGGTCTAATTAAGTCGGGACCTACTGCTTAAAGCCGATTCCGAACGGCTATAAACATCCATAGTGGAACTCGAACCCACAGACTCTGGTACCGAATTCCCGACCCGAAATGTAAGGAAATCCTATATATTGTGAATGTCATTCATCATATTTCTATACCATCTTTTGCGCTCAATGCACAAGATTATGATTTTCCAACATCAATGACACAGGGTGTCGGCCCCACACATTTTTTAAAGTAGGATTACGTTCCTCCATAACGGTCCTCCGGAAAGAAAAATTTCAGACGCTAAATCTGTCCGTCCGTCCGTCCTCGCGAGTTATAATTATGGCAGCGCGCCAAACCAAGTTTGTATCGCTTAGACAAATTAAACAGAAAAGTACCAAGATGCGTCAAAATTTTGATGTCCATATATGTATATATATACATAAGTACATATATATAGATACATATATACATACAAAAGAGGTAAGCAACGATAAGTAATCCTTCGTCAATAACACGCGATAGTTTCGTTAGAAGAGACTGCTTGAAATTTTTTTCATATATTTTTCCCTCCAATGCTTAATTAATAATCATACATTTCTTCACAAACATTTTAGAGAGAGCAGAACTTTATCCATACAGAACTTCATTCATGTAAACATTTATAAGCCAACAGTGAAAATTCACATGTGGGAATTATATGTAATATCCAATAATTAAACCCAGTAATTAGGTTTACTAGCCATTGGCTATGATATTGGAATACCATAATCAGTGTATGATGAACCTTACATATAATCATCATATTCTTCATTAAAGAGATAAAGTGTCCCTATGTCCATGAGAAAGCAATTTATTTTATAATGCATCAGGGTTATATATAAATAAATAAATAAATAAATATATATATATATATATATATATATATATATATATATATATAAATATATATCTATATATATATATATATTTATATATATATATATATATATATATATATATATATATATATATATATATATATATATATATATGTATACATATACAGTGGAATCTCGATCGATCGTTTTCGGATCCATCGTTTTTCCGGATGTGTCGTTCCTTGTATCCAGTCCCAACGATCATATTGCTTTGTTATGTTTCCGCATCTATCGTTTTCCCGCATTTATCGTTCATTTCAATCGGTCCCTTGAAAAATGATATATCGAGATTCCACTGTATATATATATATATATATATATATATATATATATATATATATGTGTGTGTATATATATATATATATATATATATATGTATATATATATATATATATATATATATATATATATATATATATATATATATATATATATATATATATATATATATATATATATTTATATATATATATATATATGTGTGTGTGTGTGTGTTCTCGGCGTTCAGTGGTGGGTATCTAAAAGTCAATCTAATCTAAATCTCTTTCTAAATCTATTTAAAAGTGTGGTTCGCTTATCTATAATCTAAATCAAGAATACACTCAAAAGAAATTCTATGCTGAGAAAATTTAAGAATGAAATTTAATAAAAAGTTAAAGCACATGTTATCTATTCGAAATCTAAATCTTATCTGCAACACATAAAAGAGAAAGAAAAATTTACATAACTAGCGCATGCGCGCTGAACAGCTTCGCGTCACAAATGACATGATTCCGCGAGATTCAAATAGTTCTAGTCGTAACATGCCGGTCCCCGTTGGACGGTGGTCCAACATCATCTGGAAAGGGGAGTGGGACGATCCTGTTGTTGGCACGGCGGTAAATTCCGTTTCTAATTCTCAGGTCCACCACTCTAACTAGTCCATCTTGACTAGTAAACATTTGCTCGATGAGTGGTAGATTCCATTCCATTGGAACTTTGCTTGGGTCTTTCATTAAAACTAAATGTCCTACCTTTAGGTTGGGTTCTTGTGTAGCCCATTTGGCTCGAGATTGCAGGTGGCTAAGATATTCGTTTGTCCATCGGTTCCAAAATGTAGATCTTAGGTCTTGTATTAGGGTCCATCTGGAAGATAAAGACAGATTATCTGAAGTATGATTAGTTTCTGGTAACTGTAACAGGGAGGCACCTATCTGGAAATGTCCTGGACTCAAGGCTTGAAGATCTGTTGGATCTGCAGAAAGAGGAGTTAATGGGCGAGAATTCAGGCAGGCTTCTATTTGAGTTACGAGCGTGTACAACTCTTCAAAATTTAGAATCTTTGTTTCGTAGCCTTCACCCAGTGTTTCTTCATCGATTTTATATTAGCTTCCCATAATCCACCAAAATGTGGCGATGCAGGTGGTATAAAATTCCACTCTATGCCTTCTTCGGCACTGAATTTTTGTACAGAGTCCGAATTGCATATTTTAAACCAGGAATCTAAGATGTTTTTAGCACCTTTGAAATGTGTAGTATTGTCACTCCAGATGGTAGTTGGTCTTGATCGTCTTGCGATAAATCGCCTAAGACTTGAAAGAAAGGCTTCAGTGCTTAAATCGGATACGATTTCAAAATGAACAGCTTTTGTACTGAAACAAATAAATATGGCGATATATGATTTCAAAGTCACTTTAGATCGTCTCAAATTAGGTTTAGTAAGTATTGGACCAGTGAAATCCAGTCCTATCTTTTCAAATGGTAGAGACGGTATAACTCTATCTCTTGGTAGGTTACCCATCATTTCCTTCATGGTTTGATTTCTTGTTCGGAAACAAGTCATGCATTTACTAATAACTCGTTTGATTCTATCCTGTCCAGAAGGTATCCAATACATTTGTCTAATAAGGTACAGGGTTCTTTGAGTACCCGAATGAAGAGATTTTTTGTGGTAGTAATCTATCAATAATTCAGTAAAGTGGTGCGCTTTGGATAAAAATAATTGGTGTTTCCGGAATTCTGAAAGTTTCGAATTGCTTAATCGTCCACCAACTCGCAAAAGTCCTTCTTTGTCTAGAAATACGTTTAATGAGAGAATTTTACTAATGTTTGGGATTTGGCGATTTAATTGTAAAGATTTAATTTCAGAATGAAATTCGGAACGTTGAACATATTTAACCAATACCTTGGTTGCATTTTGAATTTCGGAAGTACTCAAAAAGACTTTGTTTCTTAACTGAGGTTCAAGTCTACAATTTTTAGAAAATCTTAAGCACCATGCGGTGGCTCTAACTAATTTGCTGAATGAAGAGTATTTGTTAATGAAATCATTTGTTGTTACACTATCTACTACTGTTGCATTCATTAAAGCTCCTTTTCGAATTTCAAGTTTTTCAGTGTCTAATCCCTTTTTTGATCCTTCAAATCTGGGTCATTTCTCCTTATCGTGAACCAACCATTCAGGTCCGTTCCACCATAATTTATTGTCTTTTAATTCGGCGACAGATAATCCTCTAGATATCAAATCTGACGGGTTGTCCTTTCCAGGACAGTGGGACCATTCACTAGGATTGGTATATTGTTAAATCTCTTGTACCCTGTTTTTTACAAATGGTTTAAACCTGTCGGATGTATTCTTCATCCAAAAGTAATCTATAGACGAATCTGTCCAAAAATAACGCTCAAATGAATATTCTAAGCCCTTTGAAATTTTATCACATAACCTAGCAGAAAGAAGAGCACCTATTAATTCAAGACGGGGTAGCGAAATTGCTTTTAGTGGAGCATCTCTGCTCTCCGACGCCACAAAACTAGTAAAAATACTTCCATCACTGCGGGTTATACGTAGATAAATGACGACACTATAAGCTTTCTTCGAAGCTTCTGAAAAACAATGTACTTGTATATCATTTATTTCCTTTGGAAGGGCATTAGCGAAATAATAGCGAGTAATACTGATTTCCTTCAGCTTTTCGATTTCATTACACCATTCATCCCAAATAACGGTTATATTCTGAGGTAGATAATCATCCCAATCCAGTCCCAAACACCAAATCTCTTGAATTAGACACTTAATTCTAACTATTTAATGTCCGAGGAATCCCACGGGATCAAAAATGCGACCTACTACTTGTAGAAGGTATCATTTAGTGTTTATTCGAATTGAAAGGAATTTCTCTAAATTTTTTTTTTCGAAATAAAACAAGTCATCGTTGGCATTCCAAGCCACTCCTAGCACCCTTTTAGGTAACAGATCTTGAGTGTTAGGCTCAACGGATTCATTTACATCTATCCCTACTTTCTTCCACAGTTCACGTAACTCTAACGAATTGGTCTGCCATTTACGTAGAACCATGCTTGCATCCTCAAATATTTTAGTACTCTGTATGCTCGTATTCTAGGCTTGTTCTACATTTTCTCCACCAGTGATAAGTCGTCTGCATACAAAGATGTATTTAAAATTTTGTACATTTCAGAAAAGCTTTCTACATACCTCTTTAGGTGATACTTAATGGTTGCAGCCAGGAGGAATGGTGATGAACTCACCCCAAACAAGACTCTGCAGAGTCTGAACTCCTTGAGCTCTGGAACTGCGTTAGGTTTAGTGGGGTTATCGTCCCAAAGGAGTCGGGCCACGTCGCGATCTTCTTCATTTATCTTTATTTGCAGGAACGCCTGCTTAATGTAGGCAGTCAGCGCAACAGGGTGTTGTCTAAATCGAATGAAAAGAAGAAAGAGATCGGGTAACAAATTATTTCCAGTATGCAAGCAATCATTAAAGGATACCTGTCCTTTGCCATGTGAAGAAGCGTCAACCACCATTCTTAATCTACTCGTGGTTTTATCTGTTCGAATCACTACCCTGTGTGGGAGGTAGAAGGTTGTGTCTCCTCTGGCTGTCTATCTATCTATCTATCTATATATATATATAACATTAAAAACCCCATACCATTTTAAATTCTAATTTATTCTAAATTCCCTGCGGCGTTCGAACTAATTTCGCTTTTGATTCTAAGTTCTAATAACCTCGAGAGAAAATATTAAATGGCGGCCTATTACTCGAAAACTAAACTTGCGTAGAGTGGGCAAAAAATTAAATGCTTTAGCGCATTAGTCACGCCTTTTCCTAACTTTTAACCAATTAAACCCTACTACGATCACATGACGAAATAAGTTTATTTAAGGTTTGGTATCACGTACATATATGCTTTTTTCATTTGCGTGTTGCCCCGAGATGTTGTATTTCTGTGTATCTTAAAATAAAAGATGTAGTTAGATAAACATTGTGGTGTTTTGTGTGTCTGAGTGGAAGATATTGCGGGAATGGATTTAGACATTTGTGATGCACGGCCGGGTGATAAGTCATCCATTTTACCCTCAATTAGATCAAGCAAGAAGAATCTTAATCAAAACTATGCCACTCAGCCCTTTATTCTTCGGCCCGCGTCCATGTTATTACATGTATATATAAATATATATGTGTGTGTGTGTGTGTGTGTGTGTGTATGTGTGTCAGTGTCATTAACCGAGAAGATAGGTGCCACATGCCGAGGAAAAAAGTGAACAGAATCCTTTACTACTTCTATTCAAAGCATAGTGGCAGACTTATTCTTAGCAATGCGTCAGCAGTATTTTCCCATGACATCAACTTAGATATAAAAGAACGAAGACAGCAAAAAGAGGATGCGACTGATTCCTCCTCTGTTGAATACGTAAAATTAATATTTCTCTTTTTGACCACCAAGGTTAGAAATTTTGTTGTTGGTTAGAATTGATCTTAGTAGGTTTTCCATAGCATGTCATTGGATTAGTGTTGCTGGGGGAGGTTTACGTTAATTTACGCTCACATGAGTCTGTATGTTTAATACATATAAGTTCAATATCAACAAGGATATGGGCAAGTGCGGTTTTCATGTTCATATATTGTAGATTAATTTAATTTCAGCATTGACAACCGGGTTGAGGTATGTCCGGTGCTTTTGAAAGAATGTCGGCACGTGACTATGGAGATAATTTAACTCCTAAATTAGGTTTTTTTCATATAAACATTAATGAAAAGGGAGTTTCCTTTGAACGGAAAGCGTACTTAGGAACAATCCTTCAATAAAATTTGGGAGCAAACCCTTCTTCATTATGTATCGTTAAATTCGTCATTAGAAATATTCTATAAATTGCTTTCAGACAATGTACACATGATACATATAAAACATAAATGTTTTAATCAAACAACATGATCACGCATAAACTCCATACCTATGATATCTCATTTTGTAGATGCAAATATTTTTAAGTCCTCAAAAATCAGGAACCCTAAATATTTTTTGGGTTCAGTCATTCCGAATAAGTGACACCCGTTCTGTATAAATGCCGGTAAAATTGCTAGAAGTTATGTATACTTGCCTTTTTAAAAAAATATTTCTCTTTTTTGTCAAATAAAGAAACAAGAAATGTATTTCATATCATGCATCGGAGTTAAATTAATGGATAAAATAAAAATTTCGGTTTAAAAAAAATTCTCTACGCGTCATCAAGCTGCATATTTGCATTAATAAGTTTTACCACACATTATAAGATGATTAAAATTCGATTAAGAAATATTTCTCTTTAATTAATTACAGCAAAGTGTTAAAGAGTTTTCACCTTAATAATAGAAATAATGTACTTGTGTTTCGAATGAACACGTGTTATTAATTACCGTATTTCATTCACATGCATTGTTTGCATTACTTTTCTAACGAGTTTGAAAAGTGATTATTCAAAACTCGGAGTAACTTTAATACCCTTTATAAATTATGACTTTATTAAATATATGGTTCAATTTTTAAAGAAATTCTTTCAGAAATGGAGTTCTTTACGAAATCGAATGTTATCGAATCGAATCGTTATCGAATGCTGACGGCTGCCCTAACTCGCACCTCAAGACTGCTGGTCATTCATTTAAGGGGGTACCATATAGGCGACCAGCACTATCCCCTACAAGCCGGTCCCGTAATTTAGAACCGAGTCAAGTGACGAGAACACTTGATCCCGCACCTCCAGAGGTAAATTTGAGAACTTTGAGGACATTGCAGCCACGACAGATTTTACGTGCACCAGCCGATACTAAAATTATAAAGCATGCCGTGTTGCAGTGCAGTTTATTGATTAATGTTTTTGTGTCTTAAGTATGATTGACTGCATCAGCAGTTACTATCTGGCTGATTTACAAGAATTCAGGGTTTTCCTCCTTTTTGGGTCCCTAATCCTCGCAAATGGAGGAAGGGTGGTGATTATATATCTAAATAATTACGTATAATTAATATTATGTAAGACTGAGATTAAGCTACAGTCTCTAAAAAAAATTTTTTACTCACTCTAAAGGCCGCTTTGCTCTAACCCAATTGGATTGGCGCACCTCAATGTTAACGTAAGCAGAAAATTTATCCGAGGATTGATATATTTTTTGTTTAAATTGTATTCCGTAATTGAGAAAGAAATTTTACACCTAGAGACATTCTTCTTTTTTAAAAAATGCAAATAATATTTTTAAATGTAAATTATTCGGGGCAAAAGTCTGGTATGGTTTATTTTAAACCCTCATCAATTCCTCTGGTGGATGAAATTTATTAAAATGAATCCTGTTGCAAGGTGCAAAAAAGTTTAGGTTATCTAAAAATGCCATTTTACCCTGTTTTTATTAACTCGCTTTCTTGTTTGTTTGTGTGTGTGTGTGTGTGTGTGTGTGTGTTTGTTTCTCCGGTACAAATCTTGCTATCGATTTTTAACTAACTTCCCGACTAGCTAGACATTTGAAACTTTTATAATAGCTCAGAACACGGTGACAATGCATTATTTTAATCTTTAAGCAGATTTGAGTTCTTTTCCAGTTAATTTTGTTTTGTAGACTGGTGCAGCCATCTATCGGGTGGGACGGGAACGAAAAGTTAAACGCAATTTAACTTCCTATTAATTTCATTTTCTTTCAAGTTGGTGGAACAATTCATCAAAAAATTTTAAAAAGCATTTATTAATACATAGAATTGTCAAGTTTATATGATTCAACAGAAAATTTAAAAACATGATACATAAAAAATTCTTTTATCTTGTAATTATTATTGATTATCAGCATTTATGTAGCTGCCAATAGTATAAAAAAATCTTTCCATAGGTTAACATTGAGGTGAACGAATCCAATAGGATTAGTACGTAGGATTAGGATGGTATCAAGTTTCATGAGAAATGAAACTTGATACCACCTGCTTTCCAAACAGAAATGTCGAATTTAAGGCGTTTGGTCTATACCTTAATTTTTGTTCATAACTACGTAATTTTCTTACACCTCAAACTGAATTTAAAGAATTATTTTCTCTTAAATAGATCTGCCATTCGCTCTTTTTATCTATTTTATATCCGAAAACATGTTTTCGGAGTCCGATTTATGTGTATAACACTTTGAAAAGTTTTTTTATGATATATAATATAGCTTTTGTAGCGGAATAACGGTCCGCAGGTCATATTCAGTCTGAATATGACTCGCATCACCCTCATTTTATTCGTTTATTTTGGTTTAATATTACGAATTACACAGTGGAGTGATATTCATTTAAAATCGCAATAAGAACTCTGCAAAATTCAGTACGTATAAATTCGACATTTCGTACTTTCGACATTTTAGCATTTTACTTTTACAGCTTCAGTTCTGCCCAAGATTAAACTCTTGAAACAGTTCTTTTTTCCAATATTTCATCAATTTACGATAAAAACATATTTTTTATAGTATATTATGAAATTTCTCTTGATACTAAATTTACAGTTGAAGATTAAATCAGAATTTCCTATGAAAGAATATTAAACAACTAAGATATTTTTATCTTACCCTATAATCATTTAATAGCACTAAAAATTTAAGTAGCACCTAGTATCTGTATATATCACACATTTCAACATCTATGTCCTTACAGCTTCGACCCTATCCAAGATTTAGTAACCTGCAGGTAGTTTTCCAATCTCTCTCATTTTATGACAAAAATATGTATGTTTTATAGTATTTTATAAAATTTCAGCAGAAATAAAGCATGCATTTAAAAATGAATTTAACAATTCAATTAAAAGGAATTTAACAACTAAATTGTTTTAATCCCAAAATGTTATCAGTTGCTATTATTAAACACATCACTAGCAAACATATGTATTAGACACTAAAATTTTACTTTCATCCTCCAATTCTCTATGAGTGACCTTTTTAACGTAGGATTACGTTCCTCCATAACGGTCCTCTGGAAAGCAAAATTTCAGATGTCTTGCGACGCTAGTTATAATTTTGGCAGCGCACCAAATCCAGTCTGTATCGCTTGGGCAAGCAGTAAACAGTTAAACAGAAAAGTTCCAAAATGTGTCAAAATTTTGACATACATACATACATACATACATACATATATATATATATATATATATATAAAAGAGATTGTCTATTTGTTTGTCCACTATAGAATCATAGACTGTTTCACCCAGCGGGACCAAATTCGGCACAGTTAATGTTTAGGACCCAAGAAACTTAAATCAGGAAAAACGAAATTTGGGGCCCAATTAGTTTTTAAAATTAATTTTTTAATAATTTTTGTGCCCCTAAGCGCACCTCTTAAATGTGGATACAGCCCCTTTACCACAACCAGTCTAATTCGATACGCGGGGAAAAAGAGGTTTGTTCTAAGGGGTGGTTTGATAGTTGGTCTGGTGTGACGCGGGGGGCAGGGTGAAGTGTTTATTTTCCGGGGGGTGCAGCCCAGTATTTTTTTGATGGAATGGATGAAAAATTTTATATCTCTATATCTACCCGGGCAACGCCGGGCAATAATGCTAGTATATATATATATATACGTACATATTTATATATAGATACATATATACATAACACATACATACATATATACATACAAAAGAGGTAAGCAACGATAAGTAATCCTACGTTAATAACTCGGGGTAGTTTCGTCAGAAGAGACTACCTGAAATTTGTTTTTTCTAATATTTGTGATCATTCCATGATAAAATAAACATTTATCAAAGTTTTATAAAATTTCCATAGAGATAAAACTTGTATTTAAGGGTACATTCAATACGAAAACAGAAAAATTAATATACAGTGGAATCTCCATCGATCATTTTCGGATCCATCGTTTTTCCGTATGTGTCGTTCATTTTATCCAGTCCCAACGATCATATTGCTTTGTTATGTTTCCGCATCTATCGTTTTCCCGCATTTATTGTTCATTTTAATTGGTCCCTTGGAAAACGATAGATCGAGATTCCACTGTATTTCCATCTTGTGATAAAATCATACTTCCACTAGAAATATAACTAGCATCTTACATCTGCATATACTATACATTTAAAGTTTTTTATTTTTAATTATTTTTTGTGCTTTTACACGAATTCACTAGAAATATAACTAGCATCTTACATCTGCATATACTATACATTTAAAGTTTTTTATTTTTAATTTTTTTTTGTGCTTTTACACGAATTCACTAGAAATATAACTAGCATCTTACATCTGCATATACTATACATTTAAAGTTTTTTATTTTTAATTATTTTTTGTGCTTTTACACGAATTCACTAGAAATATAACTAGCATCTTACATCTGCATATACTATACATTTAAAGTTTTTTATTTTTAATTTTTTATTGTGCTTTTACACGAATTCACTAGAAATATAACTAGCATCTTACATCTGGATATACTATACATTTAAAGTTTTTTATTTTTAATTTTTTTTGTGCTTTTACACGAATTCACTAGAAATATAACTAGCATTTTACATTTGCATATACTATACATTTAAAGTTTTTTATTTTTAATTTTTTTTGTGCTTTTACACGATTTCACTTATGCCCAATAGTATCGCACTTATGATTACTTCATGCACTTCGGGGCAACCAGAATTTTTGATACATTAAAAAACTTAATTTATGAAGTCCTATCAGGGAGATGTAAATAATCTACAATTCAAATACACTAATCTATCTCCGAGAAATCAAATACGTGATCACACTGACGATGAAATTGATAATATCTATTCTTTAAGAAACATTTCCCCCCAATAAAACCCCAAAATAAGTAATTTTCGTTCAAGGATATTCAGATTTGCCATCTGATCCGGCAAATGATCGATTTCGGTCTGAAAAGTCGCCAAGTTCCTTAATTATCCAACCTTCAGAGATAAATGGAAAGGATTATCGCTCATTAGCCTTGGGGATTTTCTCTCAAATTCATCAAGGTAATATTAGTTTTTAAGTCGCAAGCGTCATGAATTTTTGAATTCGGGGATGAAGTCTCTTTCGAGTCGGAAATATCTCATTCCACTTGATGCATCGCTGTAACTTCCAAGCGAACGAATATTAATTAACGTTTTTCAACGGAGCTCATCAATCCCTTTGCTTTGCTTTGCTTTCACCTCCAGAAATTTAACGTCTTGTCTCTCGAGAGACTATCATATGTACTTTATTTTTATTATTATTTTGACAAAATATGTATCATATATTTAAAAAAACTTAAGCTATGAATTTTGATATGTTTTTAAAAATGTTACTTTGCATTTAAGTCACAAAATTTGTCTACTTTAATAACATTCCATCTATGTAATCCTCCTGTTTTACAATTATATATTTAAGTTGCTAAGCTGATTATTTGGGCAGTCCGTGAGAGAAAACTACAGCATCAGTTTACTTCATTTTGGTCTTAAATGAAAGATTTTATTCTATACATGTGTCAAATTTGGTTTTTGTAATCGCAATTTCTATTAATTAGCGGTAATTTACAATTAAAAATGGCTTTCTGTGCATGCTCAGTAACATGTTTAAATCTGTCTGTAGATACTCACTAAGTACGAGGCCGCATAAACAGATTAATTTGTTTCTGCGCATGCTCAGTGATATGTTTAAATCTGGCTCTTATTTATTACGCTCGAGACCGCTTAAACACATTAATTTGTTTATTCTGAGGAATTTCTCTAGCTTTCTCTCTCTCCGATTTTTATTTTTAGTTATGTTTGTGAGATATAGAATTAAACTTGACGGAAATTGTTTACTTTGTGCTGTTCAGTAACCATATTTCTTCTTATAGTGTTCAGTAGTAATTTTATAAAGTGAATTTCTCTGTTCTTAATATGATTTTTATTTTTAGTTATGTTTGTGAGATATAGAATTAAACTTGACGGAAATTGTTTACTTTGTGATGTTGAGTAACCATATTTCTTTTTATAGTGTTCAGTAGTAATTTTATAAAGTGTATTTCTCTGTTCTTAATATCATTTTCAGCATTCGGCAATGATGTGTTGAGTATAATGTGTGTATTAGTACATTTATTTACTATCCAACCGCCATGTTTTGGAGGGTACTAACTAGTAGATTTTTAACATACGTATGCGCCCGAAATTAATGTTTTAAAGAAACTATATTTTCGCTGCACATCTCGTTATAAAAATGACGGTAGATGCTGAACATTTAAGCTTAATTTCCTCTTTCTTCGTTGCGTGATTTCCGATCAAAACAACAAGCTGTCGTACACAACCGCAAATTCCCGAGATCGATTCCTTTACGTGTGAATACGATTCAAAAATCATCACATCAAAGCAAAATAGAAAATTATTAAATTTTCAGGTTGCAAAGTCATCTGTGGTATTTACCGCAGTTTGACGAAACGAGTAGAAACAAACAAAAAATCAAAAAAGTGTAGAAACTTGTGAAAAAAGGAAACAAAATTTAATGCGACTTAAAAAAATTCATCCACTTATAATATCGAGGGATTAAAACAGCCTCTTCCCTCGAGAGACATGTGTCGTTGCCCATCAGCATTCTGCAGTTAAAATATCTCGGAGGGGTGCGGGGAGGAAATTCTTTAAAGAGTGAGAATTACTAAGTCAAGTAACTGTCAACAAAAGGGAGTATACAATCTTGAAATAAAGAAAATACAAGAAGTAAGATAAGGGTACGGGAAAAATGTAATTGGTGGAGAGGCGCGGAGTTATAAATTTAAAAAAAAAGTATGTAAAAAAAATAATCTAGTAAATAAAAATTTAAAATAAATAAGTAGAATAAAAAAAAATGAATGCTTAACTGAC
Source organism: Dolomedes plantarius (assembly GCA_907164885.2). Classification (NCBI taxonomy): domain Eukaryota; kingdom Metazoa; phylum Arthropoda; class Arachnida; order Araneae; family Dolomedidae; genus Dolomedes; species Dolomedes plantarius. Next base: position 44,739,817 of record OU015497.1, on the reverse strand, counting down.
GTGTAAGAAAGTAGAATATTTGAAAAAGAACAGCAGTCAATGATTGGAATATTTTCTCGATGAATAATAAAAAAAAATTATCTATAATGCAGTTCAGAAATCAAACTGGAAGTGCAGAAGAGAAACGTTTTTAAAGAATTAAAACTGTTGCCAGACCTCCAGCACTGGGAAGGCAACGTATGACTTCGGATTTTTTTTTCCAACAAATCTCATATCCTTATATCCTTTTTTTGAAAACCCATCTAACTTAGCCAATACACAGATTGCTCTGAGGAAATTATCAAACCAAAATGAACAACATGTAACAACCCATCTAATTTAGTCAATGCAGCGCATATTGCTCTGGGAAAAAAATCAAACAAAAATAAACAAAATTTAACATAAACCTAATTTACAATACAGCACAACCTAATTTACAATACCTAATTACAACCTAATTAATCAATACAGCGCATGTTGGTTTGGCAAAAAATATCAAACCAAAATGAACAAAATTTGATAATCCATTTAATTTAGTCAATACAGCGCAGATTACTCTGGCAAAAAATATCAAACCAAAATGAACAAATTTGACAAACAAACCTAATTTAGTCAATACAGCGCAAGTTGCTCTGATAAAAAATATCAAACCAAAATGAACAAAATTTGACAAACCAACCTAATTTAGTTAATACAGTGCAGGTTGCTCTGAGAAAAAATATCAAGTTAAAATTTGATAACCCATCTAATTTAGTCAATACAGCGCAGATTTCTCTGGCAAAAGATTTCAAATCAAAATGAACAAAATTTGACAAACCAACCTAATTTAGTCAATATAGCACAGGTTGCTCTGAGAAAAAATATCAAACCAAAATTAACAAAATTTGATGATCTATCTAATTTAGTCAATACAGCGCAATTGCTCTGGCAAAAAATATCAAACCAAAATGAACAAGATTTGACAAACCAATCTAATTTAGTCAATACAGGACAAACCAACCAGTCAATTTGATAAACCAACCTTATTTAGTCAATTTACGTAGTTAGCGCAGGTTGCTCTCAGAAAAAATATTAAAACTAAATGATTAGCAATGGGGCAACGATACTTTGCACCACAGGGAAAATGTAACTTCTTCCTAGGATTAATGGCCATTTTGATACCAAAACGAGCAAGTGCTTTATTACACAAAGAAGGGAAAAACAGTAGCACATTTGTGTTACGAAATAAAACTTTCTTTGCTGAAGAAATCATTCTGGTTTTTTTTTAACATTGAAACTGGGAGATAGTAGGAGAGATACACCCTTCAACGAACGGTAAAATCGCAATAGCTCTTGCGTTGCACTAACTCCGTTAAAAGAAACCAAACCAATGAATAAAGCAAGTAAATCAATAAAAAAAAGCCGATGTCCCGTACCTGAAAGTTAATCCGTTTGCGGTCCGTCAGTTTCCATTTGTCTGTCAACAGTTCTAGCGTTTTGCACTTTGAATGCAATGTTCGCTTTTTTGCGCTGCATTATGTTACCGTTTGTTGGATTTGCTTCCTCCTCTTTCTGATTCTTTTCTATTTGAGTTGTAGTGTTTTTGCTCTTATTCGCTTTTTGTAATATCAATCAGTTTTGCCTTGGTAGCTATTAGATAATTGAATTTTATTATGTATATTATATGTTTCTCTCTTTATTGGTTTTTATTTAAGGGGACAGTAGACTTTCAAAATTGTGAAATTTGTCCGAAAATTCGATTTTTTTTTTATTTTATTGAATTGTGAAACTATGAACGAGTAGGAATGTGTTGCAAAAAGAATTTTTAATTTCTGTGATTACTTTCCTAGTTATAGGCATTTGTATTTAATTTATATATTATGTGGTTACTAATGGCAATAACTTTAAATGTGTTTTTCTCAAAATAAAAATTTTTATGTCATACGAATATTCAAACTGCTCCAGGCGCATTTCTAATGATCGTATTGCTTTGAAATTTAAGTTTTATATACTTAACTGTATATCAAATAAATCTTATTGAAAATAATTATGCTTCGTAGCTCATAATTTATAAATTTTGTACTTGAAAAGATGATTTATAGGTATTTTGTGTAATAAAAAGGGTGTATTCACTATTATTATTTTTTTCTATTTGTATTTTTAATGAATGCTTAAAATAAGCAATAAGTTTCAGTGTTAGTTCCATAAGGTATCCTGTAAATAAAAATTACCGCATTATATGCAAAAGAAATGCGCATGGAACATTTTTAATGAGGCCAATTTTTGATATAATTAATAATTAATAATTCATAAATTATCAATATTTCATCATTAAATTTTAACTACTTTTACATATCTATAGTACTAATCACACATTCAAATTTCAAGCAAATCCATTCAAAACAAAAAAAGTTAGGTTTGAAGGTCCACTGTCCCCTTAATAAACGTTCATATTTTATCTTCACTACGATAACAAACCTGCTGTCACTTAAATAATTAAAATTATGACTGTTTAAAATTACTGTTTGAACTGTAAAAGGACAACGTCAGCAATATTCTGATTTACGATTGATAAAAACGAATTTACCTCAAGACCTCAAGACCTAACGTAGCATCACGATAGGTTATCAAGGCAATTCTCTGAGGCTTTTTTTAAAATTACTATTACTGAATTCATGACCAAGAAAGACAGAATCCTAATTATAGTGAAAAGGCCAATTCTTTAAACAGAAACTTAACAAGGAAATTTTTTACAAAAAAAATATTAAACATTAAACAATTATAACATATTCAATAAATTTAAGTGTAGATTCACAGCCTACGCTCCCAGACCCATGGTCTCAACAGAAGCTTCCAAAAAACACGTCTGCCTAGCTGGATGTTACATGACAATCTCCCTAAAATTCTCCAACTCTCTGACTATCTCTCGTGGTGTTTTCTTTGTCGGCGTCTGTCCCCATGAAAATGCGTCTGTTTTTCAGAGAGGGGGGGCGGCAGCTTTGTAGGTGACATTTCTTCGTATCGATGCATAGTTAAGCCATCTTTATGGCCCGCCGATGTCAACTCGCATGAAGCTATTGCTAAGAAAGACAGCTTTACGACGATGGTGGGAGACGCTTGCTTGAGAACCCGATATGCATGGCTTAACTTTCAGGCTAAAAATTCTGGTGGCATTCGCTGGGATCGGTTTTTTAATCCTCTCGGAAAACGCGCACCATTTTCAGGTTTGATGGGAACCTGAAAATGGTATTCAGAAACATGAAGCTGTGTTCCTGTGAGGTCTTGGGAAAATAATCCCATACTTTCATTACGCTACACTGTGGAGAAGATTTGTCTAAAGATTGCCGACTTGGATTTCAAGATTTTTTTTAAATGCATTCTGTAATAGAGAAATAAATTTTACATCTTTGGACATCTTTCGCTTTAAGAAAAAAAATACAAATAATATTTTAAATTTTAAATTATTCAGGGAAAAAATGTGGTGTTAGTACGTTTTAAACGTTCATAAATTCCTTTGGTGGACGAAATTTATAAAATGAATCCGGTTGCAAGGCGCAGGAAAGTTCAGGCTATCTGAAAATACTATTTTTATTTGATTATCAGCATTTATGTAGCCGCAAATAGTAGAAAAATTTTTCCATATGTTAACACTAGCTGAAAACCCGCAGTTTGCTACGGAGTACATTCAAATTAATACAACCGTCAATGTATGCAATTAATGCCAAATATATATATATATATATATATATATATATATATATATATATATATATATATATATATATATATATATATAAAATAAATACGACGTTCAATGTATACAATTGACGTAAAAAAATATATATATTTATAAAAAAATCGTAAGGTATATTTTTATAGACAAAATAATGTAGAAGAAAATATTCAAGTTAAATGTAATAAGACATACTAAAGAATATAGTACAGTTAATATAGTACAGTTTGAGGAACATAATAACTTTTATTGTATTTTAATATTTTTTTGGATAATGTCCAAACGTCTGGCGCATTAGCAAGAAAAAAAAGATTTTTTGTCTATTTAGTTGTTGTGCACGTAACGATAAATTTATTTACAGTACCAGAAAAGGAAATCACGTGATCAGCATTTTATAAATTAAATTCTAAAAATTAATTTTTAAAAATTCACCAAAAATGAAAAAATGGAGGTAAAGATTCGAAAAAGACCTCATTTTAAAGGAATTTTTATGATCTTTCTCGTGATATAAATTTTATAACCCTCAAATTATTATTTTAAATGCAAACTGAAAAAAAGTTGCTAAAATAGCTTAAAAATTGAATTTTAAAAAATCTAAGAAGAACTTTTCAAAATTCATTCTTAGTGCACCCCTACACTATAAGAAGAATCGCCATGCAAAATTTCAGCCCTTTAGGACCAGTAGTTTGGACTGTGCGTTATATGTCAGTCAGTTACGGAACTGTTATATATATATATAGATAGAGGTGAGCGAATCCAATAGGGTCCAACAGTTTGATGTAAAAAATAATACCATGCTTATAACCATGTAAAAAATCTAAAAATATACAAAAAGGGACAATTTTAAGGAGAACGTGTCTGTTTAGTTGACCTTAAAAATTAACATATATGGTATTGTAGAAATGATAGATCATATTATTACTGAGACAGGTTAGTTAGTGGAATAACAACCCTATCTATAAAACAATTTTACAAAGACAAGAATTTTTTTTATTTGAACTATGAATTCTGTGAAAATCAGTCATGTCCTATTTGTCTTTTATTTCATAAACACATTTTTTAAAACATTTTCTGCTGTTAGTTACTTGAAAAAAGAAATTTCGTAAAGAGTCTAACAAACTGCATTTTGAAATTTAATACAAAAATTAATTTAACCATAATGAAATATTAAATGCTAGTTACAAACTCCAGGCGCAGAATTTTTCGTACTCGTTGATAATTTATATTAAACCATTATGAGATAATTTTAAAAAGCAAACGAAAAATAAATGGGAAAACCCCAATTTTTCTTCTATACAAATTCAAAATTTCTCTTTTAAGTTCTTTGAGAAGTTATTTTTGTAATCAAGATCAATTTTCCAGATAAAACTGAAATTTGATGGTTATGACTGACTTAATAACAGCAAGGTATTTAAAATTAATGATAAATTTAAAAAAAAATTGCATTTATAAAAATTAATATTCATGCAATTTTTAATAATATTAATCGTGTTTATTACTGTTGATTCAAAGCAATAGGGGGGCTCTTAAAATGTCGACTTAGAATGTGGAAATTTTATGCCCATTAATCTGCAAAATCACTAACAATAATTGATAACTCAAAAAATGTAAATAATTCAACATGAAATAAAACGTATAAAGAGGGCATAGGATGTCGAACAAATTAACAGAAAACCTACCCTAGTGTTGAAAATTTTAACTTCAATAAAATATTGTTCAGTTGCAACAAATCCTCATACTGAAAAAGGACAAATATAACTAAAACTAAAATAATTCACCAAGGCAAGAGAATTATTAGCAGGAAGAATGTAGACAAAAATAAAAAAGCAATCACACACTTAGGAATCAACGCACCATAATGCAAGATTCTTTAGCAGTAACAGAACTAAACCATATACCATTACCTCGATATATTGTTTAGTTCCGTTACTACTACAGAATCTTGCATTATGGTGCGTTGAGTCCTAAGTGCGTGATTTCTGTTTATTTTTGTCTACATTCTTCCTTCTAATAATTATCTTGCTTTGTTGAATTTTTACTATGTTTTTATTAACTTGCTTTCTTGTTTCTTTGTTTGTCTGTGTGTGTGTTTGTCCGGTATAAATCTTGCAATCGATTTTTAACTAACTTCCCGACTAGCTAGACATTTGAAACTTTTAGAATAGCTCAGAACACGATGACAATGCATTATTATAATAATTTTAGCCATCTTTAAGCAGATTTAATTCATTTTCAGATAATTTTGTTTTATAGACTGGTGCAGCCATCTATCGGCCGGGACGGGAACGAAAAGTTAAACGCAAGATAACTTCCAATTAACTTCATTTTCTCTTAAGTTGATGGGATGATTCATCAAAAAAATTTAAAAAAAGTCTTTATTAATACATAGAATTGTCAAGTTTATATGATTCAACAGAAATTTTAAAAATATGGTGTATAAAAAGTTCTTTTTATCTTGTAATTATTTTAAGTTTAGTTATAACAATAATTGATTAACATATCCAATAAAGGAGACATGAAAATCTATATTTAAATTTTATGTGACTGAATATATGTAGATGGAAAGCGGAGAGTCAGTAAATTAATCATAATTATTGAACGAAAGATTATAATTTTATTATCGTTATTATAGGAATAATTATTATTGAATCACAAATCCTTCATTATAATAATATTAGGAATTACTTTTTTATCATTGTAAAAAATAATATTTAAAGTTTGATGTCAGCATCCAAAGCTATTATAAGAAAATCGTTACACTTGTTTTAAAAAATTATGTAATTAATTAAAAATGTTGGAACTCAAAATTGTAAAGGCAACTTTGTACATTCCAAAGTTCAGGACACATTCAATATTTATTTTTCGAAGACAAAGAAATGTCGGACTTTCTAGATGTGTTTATTCCAACATAGATGTCCCCAGAGGATGATCGGTAAAATGATTTTCATTTTAGTTATTCACTCACTTAAAAATAAATTAAATATATACTCAGAAATGTTTAATAGAAATTACAAAGAAAACTCATAATAATTTACAAAAGCGATTAAGATTCTAACTGAATATTGCACTAGGTTGGTTTAGAGCGCTACGGTTATTTTAACGTAGGATTACGTTCCTCCATAACGGTCCTCCTGAAAGCAAAATTTCAGATGTTCTGCGTCGCGAGTTATAATTTTGGCAGCGCGCCAAACCCAGTCTGTATCGCTTGGGCAAGCAGTAAACAGTTAAACAGAAAAGTACCAAAATGCGTCAAAATTTTGACATATATATATATATATATACATACAAACGAGGTAAGCAAAGATAAGTAATCCCACGTTAATAACCCGCGGTAGTTTCGTTAGAGGAGACTACCTGGATTTTTTTTCGGGAGGGGGGGCTGCACTGGGGTTAATTATATTAGGACTTACTGCCTAAAGCCGATTCCGAACGACTACAAATGTCTATGCCAAGAGCGGGACTCGAACCCACAACCTCTGGCACCAAATGTCATCGTCCTAGCCAATATTACACTAGAGATGCCAAGTAAATTCTATAAGTGAACTAATTTTCAAAAAAAAATTTATATTCAACTGTAGTTTAACATTTCTTTCTCGTCCTCTGAAAGTGAATTTTCATACATTTCCTGCCCCTATTTCCCTTATAAATCAATAAGCGGTTAATTAACTTTAGAAAACAATGGCCCCGAGTTCAAACGAGTACATTATTTAAACGGAGAGAGCGCACATTTTACTGATCAGATTTCATTCACAAAAGCTTATCGCCCTCACATCCGTCGAAAACAATCCGCACGCCAAATATTGATTCAGTGTTATATTTGGCTCCGAAAATCGGCGATGTTGGCGAAAGATAATGAGGATTATTTAGAGGATATTATAGTTAGAAAAAAAAATAATAATAGCCTATTTTACCATCTTTATTTAAATAATGCTGTTTTATAGCTAGGGGTAAATGTTCATTCCATTATTAAAATATTTCCTCGTTACATGTATGATTACGGCGAACTGGAAAAAAAGACCGGTAAATGGTCGTTTTTTGAGTTTCGATTTCAGGAGAGGAATTGCCGCTAAAATATTATTTTGGGGAAAGTGTGGTTTGTTGCAACTTTCAGAATATCTGTGCGGGATTTTTAACATACCTCTCTATAATCTTACCTAAAGATAAAGCCCTTAAAAAGTAATTTGTTCTGTAACGAGAGGATTATTCACAGTTAATCATACAGGTTATAAATACTTTAATATATATAAGTTTGGTATAAAAGAGTCTAGTAACGCCACTGACGAATAATAAAGCGGGAACTCAGATATTTTTTCAGGTTCTATTTTTTTATATTATATGCTATTAAAATCTCAAACAAAAACTTTCAGGCGATTTCTTGATTATAGCCTTTCTACGATAGAGGAAATAGTACTTATTTTAACGTAGGATTACGTTCCTCCATAAAGGTCCTTCGGAAAGCAAAATTTAAGACGTTAAAACCATCCGTCCATCCGTCCTCGAGAGTTATAATTTTGGAAGCGGACCAAACCCAGTCTGTATCGCTTGGGCAAGCATTAAACAGTTAAACAGAAAAGTACCAAAATGCGTCAAAATTTTTACATACATATATGTATATATATACACACGTACATATATATAGATACATATATACATATATACATACAAAAGAGGTAAGCAACCATAAGTAATCCTACGTTAATAACCCATAGTAGTTTCGTTAGAAGAGACTACCTGAAATTTCTTTCACCATAGGTTAAAAAAATTTTCGTCTATGAAAGTACTATTGATTGACAAAATTGCTTTAAGAAATTCTAGTAATGCTCACTACTAACCAACATTAAAAGGAAAAATGAAATAACAATTTGCCCGTAATATTTATATATACATTACGTGCTACCGAAATTCGCAGGCAATAAAATCCTCTGACATTTCTTTCATGTAACTCTCCACCCCCTAGAGGAAATAGTGTTCGATTTTTTTTTCAGCATTTCTAAAACTTCTGTAGGCTTCCGGGACATTTGGTATCACGAATCCCCGAGCTGGTCACGCATTAAGTTAGTTCTCACGTTACGTACACAGTTTTGAACTTAACCTAATATTTTGATGACTATATATGGCTGTTACTTCTAATTTTAAATTCCGCTTCTTTGTTTCTTCTCCTCACACGCAACCAGACACAAAATATAAATACCACAATAAATGTCTCATTACAATTAACAAATTTATCGGACTTTAGCTAAGGATCCTTACTTATTCTAAACAAAATTGGGCTGAAAAAATCATTCTGTTATTTAGAATCATAAATAGAAACCCCGTTAAGGATATTACGCGTTTGAATCAGAAATATTACACGGATAATATACGCTTAAAAAACAATAAATGCCTCACTACCATGAACAATTTAATCGGACTTAGCTAGGGATCCTGACTTATTCTAAACAAAATTGGGCTGCAAAAATCATTCTATTATTTACAATCATAAATAGAAACCCCGTTGATGATATTACGTGTTTGAATCAGAAATTTTACACGGATAATATACGCTTAAAAAACAATAAATGCCTCACTACCATGAACAATTTAATCGGACTTAGCTAGGGATCCTGACTTATTCTAAACAAAATTGGGCTGCAAAAATCATTCTATTATTTACAATCATAAATAGAAACCCCGTTGAGGATATTACGCGTTTGAATCAGAAATTTTACTCGGATAATATACGCTAAAAAACAATAAATGCCCCATTACCATTAAGAAATTTATCGGACTTTAGCTAGGGATCCTTACATATTCTAAACTAAATCGGGCTGCAAAAATCATTCTATTATTTACAATCATAAATAGAAACCCCGTTGAGGATATTACGCGTTTGAATCAGAAATATTACACGGATAATATACGCTTAAAAAACAATAAATGCCTCACTACCATGAACAATTAAATCGGACTTAGCTAGGGATCCTGACTTATTCTAAACAAAATTGGGCTGCAAAAATCATTCTATTATTTACAATCATAAATTGAAACCCCGTTGATGATATTACGCGTTTGAATCAGAAATTTTACACGGATAATATACGCTTAAAAAACAATAAATGCCTCATTACCATGAACAAATTAATCGGATTTAGCTAGGGATCCTTACTTATTCTAAACAAAATTGGGCTGAAAAAATCATTCTATTATTTACAATCATAAATAGAAACCCCGTTGATGGTATTACGCGTTTGAATCAAAAATATTACACGGATAATATACGCTTAAAAAACAATAAATGCCTCATTACCATGGACAAATTAATCGGATTTAGCTAGGGATCCTTACTTATTCTAAACAAAATTGAGCTGCAAAAATTATTCTATTATTTACAATCATAAATAGAAAACCCCTTGAGGATATTATGCGTTTGAATCAGAAATATTACACGGATAATATACGCTTAAAAAACAATAAATGCCTCATTACCATGGACAAATTAATCGGATTTAGCTAGGGATCCTTACTTATTCTAAACAAAATTGAGCTGCAAAAATCAGTCTATTATTTACAATCATAAATAGAAAACCCCTTGAGGATATTACGCGTTTGAATCAGAAATATTACACGGATAATATACGCTTAAAAAACAATAAATGCCTCATTACCATGGACAAAATTAATCGGATTTAGCTAGGGATCCTTACTTATTCTACACAAAATTGAGCTGCAAAAATCATTCTATTATTTACAATCATAAATAGAAATACCCTTGAGGATATTACGCGTTTGAATCAGAAATATTACACAGATAATAGACGCTTAAAAAATTAGAAATTAATGAAAATGTAGCACTGTTAAAATTTGAGTCGTAAATTGCATAAAGTTCCTTGATAAAGTTTATAATGATCCATTTTCTTCCATCCTCTGGACTTAGTCTTCATTTGGTGACTAAGTAATCTTTATGGAGATATAATTTTATTTTACAAATGTCGGTCATTTGGCCACTAGGCCATTAGATCAAGGGATTTCCAATACTTTAAGACAACGGACTTAAAATTCAAAAGTGCAGGGCACACGTCAAGATGTATAGCAGTCATAGATTGGCCCGAATGACACAATTAAGTCAGTCATAATTATTAATACTAGCTTCCACATAGCATAATTTTCACACTCAGTAAATATCAGTTTAAATTCTGAAAAAGATCAGAGAATAAAATTAAATCCCCCCTCCCCCACGACTTACCGAAGTATCATGAATGTTATAGGTTACTAAACCACTTTTGAAAAATGGATGTTCAAAAACATCGACGATTAAACACATCGATGGTTTTGGGGCGATGTTTTATTAGCATCGATGTTTTAATATTGATTACCGATGTTTCAAAACATCGATGTTTTGTTGTCGATGTCGCATCCTTACCCCGCAGTAGCATACAACAAACAACAATTTGTTACAATTTTCCGATTTCTCTATCTTTACTAATGTAATTGCAGTATCATGGGCCTTTTTTTCCTCCATTTAACAAATTAGAACAATAATACAATTTCAAAATACATTTTTACTGTATTTAATACACTTTACAGTTCAAAGACAACAACTGATAATACAATCGTTACCAATAAATCAGTACACAAAAGAAAGTTAAATTAATTCTATCATCTCTCATTTCTTGGCTCCTGTTTACATTGTCTTCATACTGCATGCTTGTTGTTTCTCCCCTATCCAATAACATTATCTCCATAGATTTTCATTAATTAAAAATATTCTCCTTTTTTTAAAAAAAATAAGATCTACAGCTTTAAATTCCGTATATTGACGTACAAATGAAGATCTCTCGGTAGTCGAGAATAACTTTATTTTCTTTTATAATCCGGTCATCAGCACTATTAGAAGTCGAATTATCAATGATGAGTGCTAAATCCATAATCGCATAGAAGCCTCAAGAACACTCTCAATGAATCCTGCCTGAAACATTGTTTATTCAGCGAGATTTATTCATTGTTCGCTCCGCTCATAAAACAAAAGATGCTTCATAGTGAGTTATTTCGCAAAAGTCTTTTCTCCCTCTCGCAAAATGATTTCCGTGGTCAGAAAACCTCTTTCATATTAGCTGTAATATTCTTTCCTTCCTTTTCCTCAACACACACATTACAATGATATAAATAATATATATATATATATATATATATATATATATATATATATATATATATATACTATATTTAAAAGTATGAAGGAAAACATACATAGATATCAAGTAATCCAAAATAGAAAGAAAAACATTTCTTTAATAAAAAATTCCCCTGTCTAATAATTCACTTCCTACTTCATTGGAATTTGTCATTTCGTACGTTAAGTACGTTCTTGCTCCCGGAAAATTCACTACTCCCATTTAAATAATTTTAAGAATAAGATTAGATGAATTTACCTCCAGTAAATGCAGAATGATAAAAACTTAAATGTAAATGCTTAATTAAACCAAAAATACTAAATATGTCGTTCGCTCCTGGTAAAAGTATAATTTAGGCCAGTGATTTTTTCAGAAATTAAACTTTTCAGTAATTTTTTTTTATTATTGCAAGTATTTAAATTCTTTGTATAATGTCCATTGCATGTGGACAGAGATCCTTAATTATTTTAGGAATATCTCAAAATGGGCTGCAATTTAGAAGTCCACTTGGTTAAAGTGAAATAATGAACAGCAGACGGATAGCATCCGATGCAAATTTTCTAATTTTTTCGTTTATTTAGTTATTGATTAACAAATATATTGCTTCTTATTCTATTGCAAAAAAAAATCGTGAAGCAATCAACAAAGTGAACATGAATAACACACTTTTAAAACTAAAGTTTTGAGATGAATTGTTTGCTCTTGGACACTACTAAACGGCTGCAAAAGTATATCAAACAAAATCCATTTCAATTTGAAAAAAAAACCGTGCTATGAAAGATAAACATTACCTTTATAATTTTTTTTAAGGATCGTAAAAAATATTTCACAGGAAATAACTTCTTTGATATTCAACCTTGTAGTGATTTCGAAAAAAATTCACTATGACTTGTTTACTTGTAGTATTAGAAAACTCAGCAGACTCTTTTAGAAAAATTGACCTTTGTTGTATTTTGCAATACAATAATACATAATTTTGTTTCGAGTCTACATTTCTGTAATTCATAAAAATAGAAATAGTTTTTGAGTCAGTTGACATATTTTGTAAAATATAAAAACGGAGGAATATGTACATGTGTATTTAAAAAAATCACATGGGTATGTCATTTGATTAAATTGCTAAATTTTTCGTACGATAACATGATGCTTTTTTTCCTTACATGGCTTCTGAATTTTTATTTGGTTTATGTTACATTAAAATATTCCAAATAAAAGATGTGTTTCAGCATTTATTTTAATACTAAAAGGAAAACCTTTCGCATCAAAAAAAGTTTTTTATCCCTTCCAGCATATTCAGACTCTCTCTGTACATGTGAGTTGGTGTTCGTAAGGTTTCCTAGGTGTAATTCATTTCGGAACATTCTACAAGATTATTAACATATCCGATAATTTAGCACTAAAATTAGTGAATAAAGCTAGGAAAGTACAACCTTCAAATATGAATATACAAATTTGTTTTAGTGTTTAAACTGTACGTATAAACTTAATGTTTAAACTATTTTTGGGGTTTAAACTAGAGCAAAAAAAGTTAAGCTAACGTTCAGTTTCATTGAAACTATACACAAATTTGCCTGTCATTGCTGGCAAGGTAAGTAACGCCTTGAAAAATTCCTTTGAAGTTATCCGTACCGAATTTCGAATTTCCCGAATAGAAAAGTTATGTTTGCTTATTTATAGTGAATGTTTCGATGTTATTTCCCTAGTAAGATATTCTTACGTAAGTGAGATTTCTGGAGTTCTAGAAGTGCGTCTGGCTCAGAATTGCATACGCGTTGTGACTTTCTAAACAACATTTATTTAGAATTGCCGGAGAGAATTATAGAAAGACAAGATTAACTTCGGAATTTTAAACTCCCTTTGTTTTAAATCTACTCTAATTCTACTGCAAACCATTCTGTGAAATTCAAATAAATATTGAAATTTTACTGTGCAGGGATACAAAAAAGAAAAAAAGTTCAATTAAGCTGAGATTTTATATCCCAATATAAAAATTGTTGGTTTAGGGGTGTGTGTATATATATATAGGGAGAGAGAGAGATATATAGATAGATATATACTGAGGCTGTTCACACATTTTTTAGACGATGTATATTGTATTCACAAAACTAAATTACATAAAATTATTGTGTTTTAAATGTTCTATTTGACATCCCTTATTCTGAACTATCTTTCGACACCGCAATTTCCAGGATAATAATGCCTTTTGAAGTGTCAGAAGAGGTATTCTATCCCATTCCTCCTGAACAGCTTTCCAGAGTCCTGTAAGGGTTTTGGGACGACGTTTGGATAATGCAGATTTTAAAAGTCCGAAAGCACAAAAATCCATAGGTGATACATCGGGAGATTTAGTAGGGATATCAGTGAAGGGTATGGCCTTGATACCAGTTTATTGTTCCATTTCTTTTAGGAAATTTACAGGGGATTTTGATGTGTGACTGCTAGCTTAGTCCTGATGGAGTCTCACAGATTGATGGCACTGTGGGTAAAGCGATGGTATTTCATTCAGAAAAATTGGCTGATAAAATATGTTCCTGATAGTATTTGGAGTTAATCTTGACATTTTTTTCCACTCTCTTTATTTTTAACTTGCCATTATAAGAAAAACCAGCAACAATCATGAATCCCTTAGAAAACTTTCTTTCGATTCTTTGAACCATGTACTTAAATTTCATTCTCCCCTTTTATGATAATAAATGGCTTTTTTTTGTTGCAATCATTTAAATACACCCATGATTCATCTATCTGTGACAATTGTTTTCCATTTTTCTTTGGATAAGTGTTTCTCATATAGAATTCTGCAGCGTGTCCTGCGTTCAGCGATATGATTTGGAAGAAGACGATGCACATTGCGTTTTTTCGCTTTCTTAAGATTTAAATCAACGTTTATCATTTTGTTTACAGTGGACACCGAGCATTTTATAATTTGCAACTGTCCTTTGACTAGGGGGATTTTCTTTTAACATTAAACAATGTACCTTTACAATAGTCGAAGATGTCCGTTTTTTCCTGGATACTTGTTTGGAATTTTGTCCCACTTGAGGCTCCAATTTGACGTTTTTTTCCTTTCTTGTTGACGATATTACCTATCGACGCTTTAGATATCACAAAACCATGACTCTCACATCGTTTTGGATAACGGAGTATGCATATTTCTCTTCTGAAGAGCATAAATGTAGCCTTCGAACCACTGCTTTGTTAAAAACGCCATTTTGAATAAAACAAAACTTTCAAGCCGTAGACGTATAATTTGACTTTTAAAAACATAGTACAATTGCAATTATTTCTTTTGCAGCAACGCTTTTTTTATTACCGCTTACCAAAATCGTCTAAAAATGTGCGAACAGCCTCTGTATTATGCCAAAAAAAATATATATATTTTTTTACCTATGGCTTTATTTGGAAAATTAATCCATATTTACAGGCAACACAAACAGCAAAGAACTAAGCATTGAACAGATGCATAAAGCATAACAGTGAACAAAGTCAGATAAAAGGTGATAAAAGTTCATAGAAGTTCATCAAATCTCTAGCGTCCCAGTATAATTTGGTAAAGTTCTCACATTTTTTGATTTCCGGATCTAATCCTGGGCATGTAATTAAGTGATCTGAATTCATACTGCCTGCCCTGCAGACCTGGCATTCACTTTTGGTTAGGATGCCGATTCGGTTTAAATGTTCTGCTAGACAGTCGTGGCCTGTTTTAAGTCTGAAATGTGCCACAGATTCTGTACGGGTTTTTTGACTACAGTCTTTCCAGCTGTCCTGGATCACTTCCCAACGTTTCCCTTTAGATAGCAAGTTCTGTTCTATCTTAAGTTTTAAAGAGATTTTTTTGTAGATGTTTTTCTCTACTGAGCCTGTAGAGATTGGTTGTTATCTGTTGTTCTAGGGTTCCCTTCTTTGCTAACGAGTCGGTTCTTTCGTTACCCTCAATGCCAACGTGCGATGGGATCCACTGAAACACTATCACTTTATTATTGCTTTCAAGGAGTTTAATATTTTGTTTTATTTGGGAGATACCAGGTTACGATCGTCGTAACAGCCTGTATTGCAGCCATTGATTCCGATCAACTGGTACAAAAGATTCGTAGCCTAAAGATGGATCCAAACTTGCTGGAATGAGGAAGCCTCAAAATACAAACAAAGCAAGTTAGGACTGCCCCAAAGGGCAGTTAGCAGTTGCTCTCTGTTTAATATTTATATAATGACCTGGTGACTAAGCTAAAGAAATCAAAAATATTGAAGTGAGCATGTTTTGCAGATAACGTAGTCATCTGGACAGAGGCTAAAAAACACAAGAAAATATCAAGATCAAAAGGAAATCTTGAAAAGACAATGAACGAAGCCCTGAAGACACTGAATACATGGTCATTGGACAACAACATGATCATTAATAAGTCCAAAACAGCTTATCAATTTTTCTCTTTGAGACAAGTAATGCAGAATTTGACCTGTACATAGATAATGTCACTCTCAGCAAAAGTAATAGCACCACATATTTAGGAGTGATCTTGGACAACAAACTGAATTTTAATGACCACATCAAATACGTGACAGAAAAAGTAGAGAATAAAATTCAAATTATGAAAAGACTCGCAGGAGCTAAATGGGGTTGTAACCAACACACCCTAAACAAAACTTACAACACCTATATAAAACCATTCATTAAATATGTATGCGAAGTACTGCTCTCTATACCAAAAACTAAGATGGATATCCTGGAGAGAGCACAAAATAAAGCTCTCCGAATCATTACAGGAGCAGTCAAAACAACTCCGATCTTGGCCATGCAGAAATATACCAACAATCTCCCTATCGCCACGGAAATCAAGAGACAATCTTTGGGAACATTCATTAGATTAAGAGCTTCACAGAAGGCGAATTGGATTAATAACGGAGGTACGGGCATATTAAAAACACAGGTGTCCCCAATTGAGAGCTGTCTAAAATTATTGGATGAATTTGATGCTACAGAATTGACGGTTTTGAATACAAACTTGGTAAACCCCCTAGACTTTATGGACATTGAAAATCACCTGGAAATAGATAACGCGGGTAAGAAAGGAATTCTAGAACCAATTTTAAGAACCACCTCATTGTGTGTATTGGATGAGAAATACCCTGAGTCTGAATGGACTAGAATTTACACAGACGGTTCCAGGCTTCAAGATAAGGCTGGTGCTGGGGTATATAGCAAATTATTTTCTCATTCTGCTTCTGGTGGAGGGGACATGTCTAGCTTTGATGCTGAAATCAAAGCAATTTCATTGGCAATGAACAGCCTCATATTGAAAATATACTGCTGGCCACTGTAAATGCAACACCCTGAAGGAAACATGCAAATAACATGAAATTTACAACATGCATTAGCGGAGGTGAGATATGCAAATGATTAGAATTTCAGCGCAGACGCACAGCACGCGCGCCAGTGGCGCCACTTCAAAGCGCTATTTAAGGCTTGGAGATTTCGACGATTTCAAGTTCGGCAATTGTGTTTTTCTTGTGGTTTTTTCAAAAAAACGACCAATTATGCCTCGTCGAAAACAGCGATCATCTTTTGATCAAGTATCCGAGTTCGACAGAGGAAGGATAGTGGCCTACCGAGATTGTGGATTATCTTTCAGGGAAATCGGTAGTCGTGTTGGGCGAAACCAAACAACTGTAATGCGGATATGTGATCGTTGGATGCAGGAGGGTACGACGGACCGGCGTGTTCAATCGCATCCACCTCAGCGCACCACTTCACGTGATGACAGGCAAATTGTGCTCATGGCAGTGACGGATCGCTTAGTCACATCACGAACCATAGCACAGCACATGCAGTCTGTAACGCATCATCCAGTGTCTGCGCGTACCATTCGACGCCGTTTACAGCAGAGTGGTCTGTCCGCAAGACGTCCATTGCTTTGTCTACCCTTGACGCAGAACCACAGACGACTCCGCCGCCAATGGTACGATGACAGAAGGATGTGGACGGCAGAATGGAATGAAATTTTCTTTACTGACGAGTCACGCTTCTGTCTGCAACACCACGATGGTCGCATTCGAGTCTGGAGACACCGTGAAGAGAGGATGCTGAACAGCTGCGTTATGCACCGCCACACTGGTCCTGCACCGGGTATTATGGTATGGGGCGGTATTGGATATCACTCTCGCACACCTCTAGTACGCATTGCCGGTACTTTAAACAGCCAGCGCTACATCTCCGAGGTGTTGGAGCCAGCTGTCCTTCCTTACCTTCAGGGCTTGCCCACAGCCATATTTCAACAGGATAATGCGCGACCACACGTAGCACGCATTGTCCAACGGTTCTTCGTCAATCGTCAGATTGAATTGCTTTCCTGGCCGCCTCGCTCTCCGGATCTTTCGCCGATAGAAAACATGTGGTCCATGGTTGCTCTACGATTGACCCAGATTCCATCCCCAGCTGCCACAGCAGATCAACTTTGGCAACGTGTGGAAGCTGCTTGGTCTGCTGTACCCCAAGAACTCATCCAAAGTCTCTTTGAATCAATGCCGAGGCGTGTGGCAGCGGTGATCTCCAACAATGGCGGCTACTCTGGCTACTGATTTTGGCAGGAACCACACTTCACAAAAGTCTATAAATTTCATCATTTGATACTTGGTCAACATGTTATCTACAAAATAAATTTTGTTGTGATATCTCTTGTCTTTCTTGGTGTTTCAATTTGGGTGGCCAGCAGTGTATATTTCAATATGAAAATATTATATATATATATATTTATTTATAGCATATTTATAATATTATATATATATTTATATTTATTATATATATATATTTATTATATATATATTTATTATATATATATTTAAATTCCCTATTTTATGTGACCTTCACGAAGTGACCTATAAGTTATTCTCTTCATTGGTGAACTTCCGCTTTTTAATTTTTATATCTATCCTGACTAGTTTAATGAACAATAAAATCACCGGACGGAATTAAAATAAAATCGGGTAGAAAAGCCAAGCAGTAACTAAAAATATAGTGTTCTAATGTCGAACTCAAAGTCTAACGAAAAAAGATATTACGTCTATCAGCTTGCTCTTTCCCTTTCGGTATTTTTCTACTCATTCTAGTTATTGTTAGAAATCATTAAAAGACTGATTCAAGTGACTTTAAAAATTGTACATCTCCAGAAAATGAACCAAAACGTGTAATAATAGTTTCCGAAATCCCAAATATAGTGTTAATTATGAGGTAAAAGTATGATTTTTACCACAAAAAAAATCCTAAAAATATGATTATTCATATTTTTACCATATAAACATGATTTTTACCACAACAATCGTATTTTACAGAGTAATTTAAAGGGAAATATTTTAATTCAACACAATCCATTCAAAGTTTATATTTAAAAGAGAACTAGCAAAGTTTCTTTCCGAAATTTTGTATCACTTATTTTGCGTTATCAATTAATTATTATCATTTTTCTGCTACATTTTTTATCAATATCGAAATATTTTATCTCCATTATGTTAAAAATGAAAAAATAAATAAATAAATCATGCTAAAACGTATCTTATATGCTAATGTGCTAAAATATCCTTAAAATGATATTGAATCTACTTTGATGTTAAATCTATTCTTACATAGTATAATGAAATTTTTGTCATTTTCTTTAATATTTTCTTATAAAACAACATGTATCAATATTAATACATTTAAGAACACACTGTTGTTTTTGAAAGAGAAAAAAATGTAGGAAATTAATTATTTCAAACAGAACTAAGTAGGCAGAAAACAAGGGAAAAGAAACTCTTTCATAAAAATATTTCATCAGAAACAACCTTTCCTTTGAAGTACCTGATGATTTAGAGGATAGCTCGAACGAAAAGCCTTATTGAGTTATCGAATACCATTAATAGTTTAAAAGTGAAATGAATCAATACAAAAATTAGGAAAATGAAAGGGAAATTTTTTTTGTTTGGTGGAATTTTTTTATTACTCTACATTTGAATCATGTTTTAACTTTTGTTTAAAAGAATTTAATATGATTGTGTAGATGAAAGAAAATTGTGGAAAGCATATTTGAAATTGCTATTAACATTTATGGAAAAATCATTGTCTCGAAACACTTTAGGAAAAGATTTATTTTTAAATCTGTGTTACAAAAATGACGTTGAAACTCCAGGCTGCTAACTTTAAATTTTCTTTCGGTGACGAAACATAATTCTATAAGAAAGTTCCAGACACGTTAAATATTGTTTCAGTACATAAAAAGGCACAAATTATTTCATGTAAATATATAAGGTAATACTAAGTATTTATTAAGTAATGTTTGTTATTAAGCATTGTTAATAAGTTGTTTTAAAAAGTATTTTTAAAAAGCATATTCAGTCAAAATCTGATCAAAATATAGAAATGTAAAAACGAAATGTGTGTACGGTTTACGTAAGATTCGATTCACAATAATCGAACTTTTAAGTCAATAAATCTAAAGAACCCGCTTAAGATATGCTAATTGCGGCATACGCGGTTGGTATAAATACCAAGTAGCTAGATTAAAGAATATAGAAGCGAAAGTAAGTCAGAGGAAGGAGCTAAGAAGGGTCGAAGGAAGTGAAAGGAGTTTGCGAGCAGCCTCTCGAGGCGTTTCAGCTAGGTTGATGCTAACCTATGCGAGTTCGTGTTAGACGAAAGTTATTTAGCGTTTTGTGGCCTAAAGTTTACAAGGCAGCACTGATGGTTGACTTTCAAAGTATCTGTGAGTATTGCAAAGTGTATTTTTCTTGAATGAGTAGTTATGCAAGTGAATATATTGAATTGTATTTCCCTTGCATGAATGCTATATATATCTCGTACTAGTAGTACGTATGCTTAATGTTGAAAAGCAAAATCTATATGTGCAAATATTTAAATAAATATTGTTGTTATGTAAGAACTGTGTTTGAATGAAATTATTTAGAATGCCACTTCAAGATATACATACCCAAAAGTTAGGGTAGAAGTGCTAATTCTCTATATGTTTATCAAAAGTGTTTTAGATTTGTTAAAAAGTATCTTCGGTCGTTGACTTCTTAGTGTTCATATTATTTTAAGTTATGCAGTAATGGGATTAACATGTACAAAAAATCGTCGTATTGCATGCAAAGTGCAATAACATCTTTTTTAATTGAAGTTTATAAACTTCGTAATGAACTCTGTATTTCAAGACACTTTATAGAGAATCTATGCTCACTTCTACCCAGACTTGGGTGTATATAATTTGAAGTGGCACTCTATTTGAATTATATACAAACACAGTTTATACATGAAATAATGTTTATTGAATTCGCTGCACATATAATTGGCTTTTACAGCAATAAGCATGCGTACTACTTGTACGGAATGTAAATACAGCTTTTAAGGACAATATATTTTTATACTCACGAACAGTAAGTCAAACCAGCAGTACTGCCACGTAAACTTCTGGCCCGTAAAGCACTAGCGCAGGATAACACCTTTTCAACCTTAACAACAACTCCCTTTTCATTAATGGCGCTGCGTGGTATTTATACTAAGCGCGTATGCCGAAATTAGCATATCTAAAGCAGCTTCTTTAATTCACTCAAAAGTTCGATTCTTGTGAATCGAATCTTGTGTATACCTTACACTGGCCTCCCTCGAAAAAAAAAATTAGGTAACTGAGGTCTGAACGGCTTCAGTTAACTAATTGAAAACGCGTGCTGGTCTGACTTTTTACATAATGGGTGGCAAAGCCAAAAAACCTTCCACACGTTGTGTGGGGGAAAAACGCCACTACCATTTTACAAAACTAACCCCGAAGGGTCCAGGTGACACCATTACACAGTGGATTTGCAGAGTTGCGGATACTGGGCTGGCCAACTGCGCCCTAAAATATCTATTTTAATTAAAAGTGACAACACAATTGCACAGCATGACATTTCTTGACTGTATCTGCTCTCCCCCAATTTATAATGTACATGTGTTATGATTTGTGAAGTTAGTATGTTAGTTGTTTGTTATCTGTAGTTAGTATGTATTATTTTTTTTCACTACATGTCCCCTTCAAAAATTTATAAAACAACAGTATACCGTTTTTTTTTCAGTGCCTCACCACTTCCCCTCAAAATGTTTACACAGTATATACACTGGGGAACTTCAAACCAATTTGGTTCGATTTTATTAAAGGGTGGGAGTTAGAATAAGAGAATTGATACAAGACTTGTTCCTCATGAATGCAGCAACTTCACTGCACCAGTTTGTCCAATCCGCTGAACCTCTCTTGATGGTCGCAGTCCTAGTAAAGGGGTTCGTTGACCATGTGGGCATCCTTCGTGCAGCAGGTCGTTGGTCCTGAGGCGCTGGTCCGGCTTGACGATGGACAGGAGGTCTCTTGGGAGGAGGATCTTGTTGGGCGGCAGAGATCTTTCGTTTCCTTTGCGTCTGCTTCCCCCGCTTGCGTGGATGTTCGAACGGCTGAGAGTCAGGCGCCGACGATGGAGAAGTCATGGGAGTCTTTCTTTTAACTCCTGACCGGGGTTCCTGTGCAGGAGTGGAGCTGCTTCCCTCATGCAGGTTATCACCGGAATCGTGAGTAGGGGGAGGACGGTCTTCGTTGGTGACCCCCGAGGGTCCAGCATCTTGTGAACCTTGTGAACCTTGTTGCACTTGATTTGAAAACAGGGTATAGTCTGCACGGTTTATATACCTCTTAATCTGGTCTATATTTGCGGGAACTTGCTGTTGGCCTTCTTGTAAGGTAACCACTGGGCCTGCTACCTTTTTTATTTGGTACGGACCTTGAAATTTCGGGTAAAATTTCCCGACTATGCCTTTACTGGCGTTAGATAGTGAGTGGGTGGCTTTTAAAACCCATTGCCCAACTTCAAATTTCTCCTCCCTACGATTTTTATCGTAGTATATCTTCTGTTGCTTCCGCATCTGGTCATTAACTTGCTTGACCTCGCGAAGCATCTCCTGAATATCAGCTAGTTGAAATTGAGGCGCTTGCCCCGGTACGAAGAATAGACTGTCTAAAGGGGTGATAATCTTTCTGCCTAGAAAAACTTCGGCAGGTGTTTTGGCTGTCGAGTCGTGGACGGCCGAACGTAATGCAAACGCAAACTGCTGTATATGTTGATCCCATGTTTTATGATTGTTTTGTATAAATGCGCGAATCATTTTAACTACATTGCGATTTACCCGCTCCGCAATATTCGACTGTGGTCTATAAGTGACCATTTTTGCATGTTTTATTTGAAGCCTGCGACACAGGTCCGTGAAAACTTCGCTGACAAACTGAACACCGTTATCGCTAATAATTTTTACAGGGGCACCATATCGCAAAACATAATTATGTGTAAATGCATCAGCAACTGCTTTGGCTGAGGCTCTACGCAGGGGTATAATTTCGGTCCATTTTGAAAAATGGTCGACTATTACGAGTAAGAACCTGTATTTTCCACTTGCACTACGGGGATATGGGCCTAATAAATCTATCCCTACGATTTCATTAGGGAACGTGGCCACGATACTTTGTAAAAAACCCGCGGGGTGGTAATTTGTGTAGTTAGTACGCTGACAAGTGTCGCAGCTTTGAACGTACTGGGTGACCCACTTCCTCATTTGGGGCCAGTAAACCACCTCATTAAGTCGAGAAAAAGTTTTTCGAATACCCATATGGCCGGCTGTAGGTAAATCGTGAAGAGTATGTAGAATGTGTGTTCTCATTGAACATGGAATGACGGGACGAATTTCACCATTCCGATTTGTGGATGATTTGTAAAAAAGGAGATCATCGACTAGTTCATAGTTCTGTGCTCTACCCTGTATAGCATGCAAATTAACTCCGGAAAATTGTTCGGGGTTTTCTAGGTATTTAACTATATCTCCGAATTCCAAGTCTTTACGAAGTTCTTCTTTTAACTGCGTTTTATTATCTAGCACAATAGAAGTGAGCATTTCACATTGAGTTATCGACTCCCCCTCTGGGTCTCTGCTTAAAGCATCCGCTACCAGATTTCCTTTCCCCGGACGATGCTCAATGATTAAGTTGTATTCCTGGATCTTTAATGCCCAGCGAATGACACGAGGCGTAAAATTTTTGCCCGAGTATAATCGGGTTAAAGCAGCATGGTCAGTTATAACCCGAACCGGCTGTTCTGAGAAATAACAGCGAAATTTTTTGAGTGCTACGACAATAGCCAAACATTCCCTTTCAGTGGTTGTATAGTTTCGTTCTACGGAATTTAAAGTTCGCGATGTGAAAGCGATAGGTTGGTTTTCCTGCATTAGTACAGCGCCGATTCCGACATTAGAAGCATCCGTTTGCACTACGAATTGTAGCTTGTGATCTGGATGGCGTAGTACCGGAGCTTGGATCAATTTCTGCTTTAATGTTTGGAAGGCGTTCTGGGCTTCGGAACTCCACGTAAATTTAGTGCGTTTCTTTCGCAATTTGTAAAGCGGTTCGGCGACTTCCGAGAATGCAGGTATAAATGTGCGGTAATATGAGCAAAGACCAAGAAACGACGAAAGTTGTTTTCCCGTTTGTGGGATTTTAAACGCTTTTACAGCATCGATTTTAGATGAATCCGTTTGAACGCCCTGACGCGTAATCTTGAATCCTAAATACGGTAGTTCTTTGCGGACGAACTGACACTTTTTTGTATTTATTGTTAAGCCAGCCTGTTTTATCAGAGAGAGCACTTCCTGTAAAAGAGCTAAGTGCTCGGTTAAAGTTTCCCCCGTAATAATTATGTCGTCGAGGTATACGGCAACGTTCTTTCCTAAAACAGGCCTTAGTACTATATCCATAAGTTTTTGGAATGTGCCAGGTGCCCCATTGAGTCCAAAGGGCATGCGACGAAACGCAAAAGTGCCTTTTTTTGTTATAAACGCCGTTTTTTTAACGTCTTCAGCAGCCATAGGTACTTGGAAAAACCCGGATGTTAAATCTAAAGTGGTCATGTATTTAAATGACTTTAAACTATGAAGAATATCCTCAATTATTGGCATAGGATATGTAGAGAATTTTGTTACTTTATTCAGCCCCCTGTAATCAACTGCAAATCTCCAGGCTTCGGGATCAGTAATAGGCAAGTTGCCTTTTTTTCGACATAACACAACCGGACTTGCCCACGGACTATCGACCGGCGAAATAATATTTTGGCGAAGCATTTTATCAATATGAATGTCTATAACATTCTGCTTGTTTGTATCGTACCTATATGGGCGGGCACGAATTGGGGGACTGTCTCCCGTATCAATTTTGTGAGTTGTAACATGAGTAATACCTGGCTTGTCTGAAAATACCTCGGCAAATTTGTTTAAAGTAGTCTGTAAACGAACTTTTTCGTTTTCTTTTAAGTCCGTTTTCGACAAGTCAACCGGAACGGGCAGCACAGCTTCTTTGGACTGTTGGTGCATCTGCACCGAGATAGAATTCTGCTTGAAATTTAGTGCTACATTACACGAGTAGCAAAAATCAATCCCTAGGATAACCTCCAGTTGCATATTTCGCATTACATGAAAAACAAGGTTGTTTTTTTGGGATTGTATACTAATGTGTGTCAATAATGAGCCTAATATTTGACATTCTTCACCTTGAGCTGAAAGTGTTCGTAATTTATAAGCGCTTCATGTCGTAATGCGATTTGAAGTACTTTTCTGACATGTACGACCTTCCGCTGCCGGTATCAAGTAAAGTTGTTATGGGAATTGAATCAATTTGCAAGTGCACATAAGGTAGTTGCACATTTTTTAATGTAAGCGCACTAATGTTACTATAACGTTGGGCTTTACTATCATGCCGTCCACGATGTCGATTTGAAACTCGCGAAAAATTTTGGCTGGGGTGTATAAAATCTCTCGTACCTGAATGACGGTGAGGGGTAGCGAAGAAATGTCTATTGTCATATGTAGCTAAAGCTTGAAGGAGGGTAACCTTGCTTGTAATTGTTTGATTATCTAAAAAATCTTGAACACTTGGCTTCAAACGTTGGATAACTATTTTTAAGATTATCGCTTCCGTCAACTCTTCTAAATATTCCTCACACTTGGAAATCTTTTCCATAGCAAAATCTAATGCAGACTGACCTTCACGTTGCCTTAGCGAATAAATTTCCGCTTCAATTTCACTTTGATTAAAGGTCTTTGGAAAAAACGCTAAGAAACTGTTGCTTGAATGACGAATAGTCAAAAATCAGATTACTGCTTTTCATACACGTGTACCACTGATATGCACTACCTCTTAAAGCGGCTAGAGCAATTTTAAGTTTATCCCCCTCTGGGGTGCATTGTTGCTGAAAGTAATGCTCGATTTTCTTTAGGAATTGGCTTGAGGGGCCGCCATTGAATGTGGCTTCGAATGGCGCAATTTGCTGAACCATAATTACCCGAGGAAAATTTCCAGCAGGATTTTGTTCTACAACACTCATTTTTTTTTAAATAGTATATAAGTACTTGCAACAATTTTATCAATATACGTACACAGTACACAGTTTTTAATTTCAATTATGTTCTTCGTTACAAATTTAACGCTAACTACCAGGGTATATATATTTTTCGGGCGCCAGTATAGAGAATCTATGCTCACTTCTACCCAGACTTGGGTGTATATAATTTGAAGTGGCACTCTATTTGAATTATATACAAACACAGTTTATACATGAAATAATGTTTATTGAATTCGGTGCACATATAATTGGCTTTTACAGCAATAAGCATGCGTACTACTTGTACGGAATGTAAATACAGCTTTTAAGGACAATATATTTTTATACTCACGAACAGTAAGTCAAACCAGCAGTACTGCCACGTAAACTTCTGGCCCGTAAAGCACTAGCGCAGGATAACACCTTTTCAACCTTAACAACAACTCCCTTTTCATTAATGGCGCTGCGTGGTATTTATACTAAGCGCGTATGCCGAAATTAGCATATCTAAAGCAGCTTCTTTAATTCACTCAAAAGTTCGATTCTTGTGAATCGAATCTTGTGTATACCTTACAACTTTCCAAAAACTAATTTTTTACCTAATTATTACATGGTTTATGTTGAAGATAAAAACTCCTCATATCTACGACAATTCGTTTCTACCAGCTGTGTAATCCTTCGTTCATGTAGAGCATTTAATACGATTGTCTCGTAGAATAAATTTCAAAGACTGGATGAAGTGTTACACTTGTTGCCAGCCTTAAGAGACCTCCATTTATAATTACAGGAAATTCACTTATGTATTACCCCTATAAGAATAAAAACTGTATAAAAGACAGAAGTTTCTAATTCTTTTACAGCCTCCCATGGCTTGAATTCTGTCCAAGTTAATTGCGTTTAATTTTCGAGAAGCCGTTTAATTTTTCTTCCGGAGAAGCGTATCATTTGTACTTTCAGTTGGATTTCTTAACTAAACTGTTTAAGAAAATTTCTCAATAAATCATGATGCTAACAGTGAAAGCAATTAAATCTCATTACTTTCTTCTGCTAAGAAGCCTATTATGTTTTAATATTTTGTTAGAATTTATATCTTTTTTTTGGCTTTTGAAATCTTAATTTTTCGATTATTGTTTTTATTTAATTAATAAATATATTTGAATTTGTTTATTTTTTTGAAATTTATTTTTTTTCCTTTTCTTCTTTTATTATTTATAAATTTATTTATTTATTTTTCTTTGTTAGTTGTTTTTATTCCTCATTTACTGGTTCTTGCTTTCACTTTATTTTAGGTTTCTTTTCTATGTGTGTTTCCTGATCCCCTCCCGTCACAGTTTTTAATCTATTAAGACATTTTATTTTTTATTTTTTTATCTCTTTCCTTTTCTTCTTTTATTATTTATAAATTTATTTATTTATTTTTCTTTGTTGGCTGTTTATCTTCCTCATTTACTGGTTCTTTCTTTTACTTTATTTTAGGTTTTCTTTCTATCTGTGTTTCTCGATCCCCTCTCGTCACAGTTTTTAATCTATTTTATTTAAGACATTTTATTTTTTTATTTTTTTATTTTCTTCTTTCATTATTAATAAATTTATTTATTTAGTTTTCTTTCTTGGTTGTTTTTCTTCCTCATTTACTGGTTCTTGCTTTTTCTACGTTTTAGGTTTTCTTTCTATCTGTGTTTCCCGATCCCCTCTCGTCACAGTTTTTAATCTATTTTATTTAAGACAGTTTATTTTTTTATTTTTTTATCTTTCTCCTTTTCTTCTTTTATTATTTATAAATTTATTTATTTATTTTTCTTTGATGGTTGTTTTTCGTCCTTATTTACTGGTTCTTGCTTTTTCTTTATTTTAGGTTTTCTTTCTTTCTGTGTTTCCCGATCCCCTCTCGTCACAGTTTTTAATCTATTTTATTTAAGACAGTTTATTTTTTTATTTTTTTATCTTTCTCCTTTTCTTCTTTTATTATTTATAAATTTATTTATTTATTTTTCTTTGCTGGTTGTTTTCCTCCTCATTTACCGGTTCTTGCTTTTTCTTTATTTTAGGTTTTTTTTCTATCTGGGTTTCTCGATCCCCTCTCTTCACAGTTTTTTTCTTTCTCAACGTATTTTGCTAAAAGCTCTCTAGATGATTAAAGCTGTTTTCTGACATCAAAATTTCATACTGTTTATGCTTACTGCATTGATTTTTGAGACCACTGATTCTTTCCCCTAGACTACGTCTTTTAAGCAACGTACTTTTCTTATGCAAAATCTCAAGGTATATTTTTAATATCTAAAAAAAAATTAAACCGTACATATTGCAATGGTTTGACAAATCCTTCTTCCCCTTCCTTTCACTTCAGAAAAGTTCTATACTAAAAGGCAAACCAACAATTTTATGGAAAAAGCGCCTTGCTCAACCCTTTGTCAAATTCTGTTAGCTGCTACTCGCCCAACACTAATAACAAAAATAGAACACTTGTCCTCGAAGCTTTCTTAGAATTATTTCTAAACATCCACCGAAGCATTTCGTTGCCTTGGAAACCAAAAGATCATCAAAGTGTACTTTTGCGAAGAACAGGATGAAAGTAGAATATAATGCCCTGAAAGGGTATTCCAGACTCGCGGTGCTATGATATTCAGAACAGTGATAGGTTATTTTCAAGATCCTTACATTCATTTAATATTTCAGTATTCCAGTTCATTCTTATTAGTTATGTTGTTTATACGTTCCTTTCTTAACGTTTACTCCCTCCGTGAAAATTAACTGAAAGAGTTCGGAACAATTGAAATAGAGTGCTCACCAAAACTTTACGAAACTTTTTAACGTACGATTACGTTCCTCCATAACGGTCCTCCAGAAAGAAAAATTTCAGATGTCCTACGTGGTGAGTTATGATTTTGGCAAGTAGTAAACAGTTAAACCGAAAAGTACCAATATGCGTCAAAATTTTGACTTACATACATACAGACATATATATATATATATATATATATATATATATATATATATATATATATATATATATATATATATATATATATATACATATATATATATATATATATATATATATATATATATATATATATATATACATATATATATATATATATATATACATATATATATATATATATATATATATATATATATATATATATATACATATATATATATATATATACATATATATATATATATGCATATATATATATATATATATATATATATATATATATATATATATATATATATATATATATATATATATATATACATATATATATATATATATACATATATATATATATATATATATATATATATATATATATATATATATATATATATATATCCTACGTCAATAACCCGCGGTAGTTCTGTTAGAAGAGACTACCTGAAATATTTTTTACATCTCACGAGGATGATTCTATCAACTTGGATTTATTTTTTCCTCAATCAGCCTGATTATAAGTGGTAAATTTTTAGATTAAATAGATACATAGTTTGTATGCATTATAATTAGATATAGGGTTAGGACATTATAATTTTTTTAAAGTAATGTTATTTACCTTACCAAGTACTTCTGTAAAAGCAACTCAATACATCTTAACGTATTGCCATCAGAATACATAAACTAAAAGGTGTTATACACTTATTAATTACCCTATGAGTGGCTCGAGGTAGCCTACCGGTAGCGCATCTTCTTTCGGAACTGATGGTGCTCGGATCGAATCCCGATAAGCGCCATTAAATACCTTAGTGTCTAGGCCGGATATGGGCATGTTAAATCCGTACACCTGAAAGTCCTGCTATGAAGTCAGTGGGTGGGGAAGGTACGATCCAAATGTCGTCCCTGGGGTTGTTCGGTCAAAATTGTGGTGGCACATAGCCAAATCGAACTCCAGCCCTTGCATTGCTATTGTAAACCTGAGCTGCACTACTCAGCTCGAATCCTATATGGATCTGGTCTGGAACTTCAAGGCCAGGAGAACAACAACAACAAGTCTATGTGTTCAGTTGTCATTTCCAAATTAAAAGGAAAATTGTTGTATTTGATTTAATATGTTTATCAAATACTTCTCTAAAATGCTAATCTACAAACTTCGTACCTTAAATGTAAGTTTGCTACGTTTTTCTAACTAAACTGAGGTTGTATTTTCATTCTTGACTTATTCTTAATATTTCTTATTTTTCTACGGCGTCTCATTTCTGTAGTGGAAAAGCAAACGCGAGTAATTTATAAAGGGATTCGATAAAAAAAAAATTATGTTTCAGGAATCGATTCCAAGTCGAGTAGTTTCCGTGAGATGTTATTTAGAGAAGCTGTTTGGCAGCAACGTGTTGTTAATGTGCGGTTTTAAGTTTATTTTGCAGTGCAACAAGGCGATGTATAAAGCTTCCTGTCTAATGCGTGAAACAGAAAGGGACAGCTGCTGTTATCAATAGTTTATGCATGTATAATGGAGGATTAAGTAACTGTCAAAGCAGCTAGCTTTTTGAGAATTTAAAACGATGTTAAATTGTTGTAAGTGTCAAATTATAAGTGTATCACCGTTGGAAACGTTCAATATTAAGTTTCTGAAAGCACTGATAGCCCACGTTTGTAGATTCCTTTTAAAGTAATTTTCCAATGTGAAGTTAAGTTAAATCCAGGCAAAACAGATAGAAGCTCAAAACACAGTGAAATTATTAAAAATTTATTTTTTATGATAAGGTTTTATTTCTGTAATAAATTTTTTTTAAATTTTGAACATCATAAAATCCAGACATTCACTGAACACATGTTTGCAAATTAATATGGCGTACGCAGACACCACAATTTAAGTCATAATTTTGCCGCATCTTTAAAAGAACTCGGATGGCTTGGGAATCAACCCTCATATAATAAACCTCCGCCATGATCTTCTGTAGTTAATCTCAAGTTCTCCCCTTTTTTAAAGGGGCCATGACAGGCCACATCCACTTTATTGAAATAGATTATTTTTTTCTCTTTTTTTTTAACTTTTAAAACATTAATCTCTACCGCTGGTCTTTAGTTAAGTTTTACCTTCTCAGTTAAAACAAGATCCCGACTCTGAAATCGAAAACTAACTCCTGATTTCTAGTTTGACACGCTATATCAACTTACCACAAGGAGATCTCCTGATTCATTTTTAAATGAACCTCACAAAATAACAATACTGCTTGATTTTGGGCTATTTTTTATATATTCACTGGCTTCGATGCCCTTTTTTGCATTTTTTTAACGTGATTAATCTTTTTTTCAGCGGATGACAGTGTTTGCTTATTTCACTCGAAAACACTATACCCAGAATTTCTCCCTGGGTTTTATGGTACTATTTTATCTATAATCTATAACTTATTCTCCTCTTTGAAATTACTAAAATATATGAAAACTAGCCACTGCGCGACCAGCATGGTCGCCTTTAGTTTTATATTTTCTTTTGAAAATCAAGTCAACTGAAAGAAACGTATGTAAGGAATGTTATCACTAAATTTTTTCACTAAAAAAGGAGTAAAAATTCAGCAAGTACTAAAATATAATGTGGATTACATCACTCTCTATATGTACTATTGTTCACAATAAAGATATCTTCACTTAATCATACCAAATAAAAAACTGTTGGGAAAATTTCTTCACTTATAAAATGGAGTAAAAATTCAGCAAGTACTACTAAAAAAAAGTGTAGATAATTAACTCTTACTTACTATAAAGATATTATAATGCAATTATTAATATTTTACTATGCTATTCCTCAAACTTCTTGTATACACAGTTGAGTATTTCGGAAATAAGAGATACTACAGTGACAGAATCAAAAGAACGGACTCTAGATAAACCTACATACAACTGTCCATGACTAAACACCGGATTTGATAGGTCTAAACTTATTTTGTTAACAGTTTGTCCTCTTACATACATTTAGAAAAACCGATGGAACAAAATAATAAATTATCTCGTGAGTAAATTAAAATTATTCACGTGTACAGCAATTAAATTGTACCAAATTTCATGCTATCGTCGAACCACTACACACACGCGGTTGTCCGCTAATGTTTACATCTGGTAGTTGCAGTCGTTGCCATTCGGAGTGTAGAAATATCGCCGATTTTTGTGCCGCATACCTACGCGTTTTATATATATAGATAATTTCAACTGCAACTGTATTTTAATAAAAACTGTTTAATGGTTTCACAGTCGACACCTCCAAGGCATAACACCTTCACAAAAGTAGAAAAAGAGTAAATATTTACGAGGTGAAACTTTATTACAATCAGCCATGAGGGTAACCTGTCTTTCCCTGCATGCTATTGCCCAAGTTGAACTCAAAATTAAATGTTTATCACAATTTGTAGTGCTTCAGGCATGAAGGGTTTATAAAGTTAAAATTATAGCACCTGTAATATAAGCTAAAGGAGAGAGGGGTCAATAAAAAAACACTTATAGAATCTATATGACAGTAAAATTATTAAAATACGAGAAATGCAGTTATATATAATATATTACTATGTTGATTTTATAGCTAACACAGTTCTGTACTAAAACATCAAAAAAGTTGGGAAGAGGACATTGCAATACATATACAAGATTCAGATCGCAATAAAACTAAAAAATACGTTACAGTCATTTTTATGAACCATAGCAGTGTGCCAATTTTATTGCCTTAATGGAAGTGTAGTCTGTAAAACTCTAAGTTTGGTTTGGAGCACTACGGTCAACTTTTTGCTACACGAGGGGTAATTAGACCGAGACCTACAGTTTAAAGCCGATTCCGAATGGCTACAAACATCCATGCCAACAGTGGGACTCGAACCCACAGGATCTGAACCAAATGCCAGCGCCCTATACATTCGGCCATCACCTGGCTTAAAACTCTAAGAAAATATTCCTATTTATTTCGTGAATGAAAACTGTGTGTAATCAAATTAGGGGGCCTTTCAAAAGCGAGAAATTTGGGATTCGACAATATATTGTTTTCGTTTAATTTTATTTAATAGGTATTACGTGACGCCTGCTTTCGATAAAAAACTCTCTTTATAATCAATAGTGCTTTAAGTCGAACACTGTCCATGAATACGCGTGGCTATGTTCGTATAAGCTGTCCCTGCGTTCTCATGGTCTAGTTATGCTAGAAAGTCATGAATATAGTTTAGTTCCAATAGCAATGTATCTCAAACAAATACAGCAGTCGTGTAACGGTCTTAATTAAGATTTGCAGTTGTTTCAATAGAAGAGCATTACATTCTTTCATGCGACGCTTTACCCATCATATTTATGTCCGACTAACTATTTAGGATCGTATTTTTAGTGAACAATGTTTTATCAAGTCCCTGCTCTGTAAGTCACGTCACGTATGGTTTCTTCTTTTCCTGTCTGATGTTGAAAAGTGCCAGGGTTAAGTAAAGAACCGACAAAACAACCTATGATATTTCATGAATTCTTTGAAAAATAGTTCAAGATCAACAATATTGCTTCTGTTTTTCATTTCATTATACCCTCTATTTCTTGTCTGGAGTTCGAGACAGTTTGTCTAATGGCATAGTTTATCAGTGGGTGTCTAGTGTTTCTTTTTACTTTAAGCGTTATCTTTAAAGTCATACAGTTTATTTATCATGTAATATTGGAATTTGATGGTTTGCGTGGGGAGAAATGAGTAAAAACTTTATTTCAAGGGAACACCTTTATTTTTTAATCATGGTCAGTAATATCAAATAGCATCTGTCGGCCCTATCATATATAGATAAGAAATTTTAAATACAATTAGATAAATAAAGATCAGGGAGTTTTCTGCTACTGCAGAGGTGGAAGTGCATAGATAGAAAAGAAATTGTTTTAAAGATCTACTGCTACTTAAAAATCTTTCAAATGTTTCTTAAACTGCTATTAAAATAATCAGTTGTGAAGAAACACCGAATATAAGTTTACAAGGATCAAACATGTTCAGGAGATTTTAAACTGCTATATCGCTGTTTGAAGTTTTACTGTAAATAAATGCTGAACATCGTTAAAAAGTTTTTAAATTGAGGAGGGTGATATGCAGATTTGAAGCATTTATATATACAAGGTGCGCCCATAAAGTAACCGGACAATTTTTTATAAATAAGAAAATATTACTCATTTTCAAATAAATTTATCTCGTTTAAAATAATCGCCAAAGGAGTCTACACAATTTTTCCAACGTTTCTTCAAGTCATCGAAAGACTGTTTAAAGGCGTTGGAACTAACCTCTCGCAAAATACGCTTAACATTTGATTTAATATCTGAGACGTTTTCAAATTTCTGTCCTTTCATGGCCATCTTAAGCTTCGGAAAAAGGAAAAAATCAGCTGACGATAAGTTGGGAGAATATGGTAGGTGATTTATCACTGTAATTGAATGCTTAGCAAGATACTGTTGTACAGAAATTGCTGTATGGGGTCTAGCATTATCGTGTAAAGAAAACCATTCCCCAGAATCAATCAGTTCCTTCCTAACTCTCCTTATCCTGTTTCTTAATAAGCACCTCCTTGTAAAAATACTGATGAATTGTTTGATTTTCAGGAAAAAAAATTGTGGTGAATAAGTCCTTTGTTATCAAAAAATGCAAAATCCATGAAAGGACAGAGATTGAAAACGTCTCGGATATTAAATCAAATGTTACGCGTATTTTGCGAACAGTTAGTTCTAACACCTATAAACAGTGTTTCGATGACTTGAAGAAATGTTGGAAAAATTCTACAGACTCCTTTGGTGATTATTTTGAACGAAATAAATGTATTTGAAGGTGAGTAATATTTTTCTTATTTATAAAAAATTGTCCGCTTACTTTATCGGCACACCTTGTATATAGATATGGTTAAGTTATGAACTTCGAAACCTGAGAAAACAACGACGTTATTTCGCAATTATAAACAGCTGGGAGTAAGATTCTCTCAACACTTGGGTGTTTTCTTTTGTAATCTAGAAAGTATATATATATATATATATATATATATATATATATATATAGGGTGATCCAAAAGTTCGTAAAAACTTTAAAAATTCATAAAAAAGGAAGAAATTGTGATAAAGGAGTGCGGTTTGCACGAAAGAGCTCACAAGGAAGTCGGATTTTTTTTAGCAGTAAAATAAAAATTAGTCAAAAAATCACAGGTAGAAGACGTTGACTAAACGGAAATACAATGAACAGGACAACAGTATACGTTCCATTCATTTATTCTTTCCATAACAATTGTTCAGCATGACTTCCAGAAAATTATACGACACAACTACGATGATTCTTAAGAGCTTGATCAAAAACACTCCATCGTGCAATGATAATATTCTGAAAGAGAATGAGAAATCCCCGTATATCACGGTCTTTTACCGCAAGATTGATTTGTATAATTCTGTTGAATCTCTCGCATGTCAGCGCCCTTTATCGGGGACTTTTTTTTGTTGCTGCTAAAAAATATCCGACTTCCTTGTGTTTTCCTTTCGTGCAAACCGCAATTCTTTATCAATTTCTTCCTTTTATATATATATATATATATATATATATACAGTGGACGCTCGTTAATTCGAACTCGGTTAATTCGAACTTTCGGTTAATTCGAACTAATCCAAAGGCCTCAAAAAACTTGTATTGGAGTTAATGTTAAAAATATCTTATTAATTCGAACTAAATTTTTATCACTTCGGTTAATTCGAACTAAAAATTTGACAAAAAAAATTCTTTTTCCTCGTTTAATGGAGAAAATACACGCTGTATTTATTATTTTGTGTGTCAAAATTTCTTTTCTGTGTAAAGAGGCACATGCCTGCATTCCTAGACTATTGCATGTCCGCTAAACGTTAGTAGCTATTGTCCTTCTTATTAGTGCTAAACTGAAAAAGCAATTTTTCTTTATTTGGATCGATTTTCTTAGAATTTCAGAAAAACTAGTCTTTACTACAGATTCTAGGGAGCTGCGTCAGTTATAACTGCAGTGCAGACAAGTTAATGTGGTCTAGTTTTTCTTCCTCATTGTGTGGTGTGAACGTGCAAAAATTCAGGATGTCTACACGTGGAAAGTACAAAACCCTAACTTTGGAGACAAAGGTAGAAATTTTAAAGAAAGTAGAGAATGGCGAATGTAAAACAAAGTTAGCAGCTGACTATGGAATTAAAAAAAATGCCTTGTCAACTAATTTGAAAAACAAGGAGTCAATTTTAGATTCATGGGAAAAATCAAAATTTGCTAGAGGAAGGAAACGCATGGGAAATGCGTCCCAAGTAGTTCTAGAAAAAGCTCTACTGCTATGGTTCCAGGATGTTAGATCTCGAATTTTTCCGATAAATGGACCCCTAGTGCTGACGAAGGCTGATGAATTGGCAAGTCGAATGGGTATTGAAGATTTTAAATGCAATGATGGATGGCTTTCTCGATTTAAGTCAAGGCACAATATTTCTTATCAAACTGTATGTAGCCAAAGCTCTGATGCAAACAAGACGTATGCACTAATTTCTGTAGGAAACTGCCAAGGCTTTTCTCTACTTACCTGCCGCAAGATATTTTTAATGCTGCCATAATGGAAAAAGCCATAATGGACTCTATTAAAACTCTGAAAGCATTTATTCAGATGGAACCTCCCTCTGAAAATGAATTGAAATGTTTACTTCAAATCGAGAAGCTGGCTGAACAATGTAGGCATCATAAACAGAACCAAACATCCATTTTACAGTTTTTCCCCAAAGTGTATTTCATATTTTTAATAAAAGTTTACTTTATACTGCATATCTTCTGCTTCATTTTATGATAAATGAAAGTCTGTATTGCTTTTTAATATGTTTAACTTTAGATAACATAGTATAATATATTTTCTGGGGTTATACATACTAGGAGAGTTTCTTCTTCAGTGATACACATTTAAAGTTATATATTTTCTCATAACATCGGATAATTCGAACTTCGGATAATTCGAACTTTTTTCTGAAAACCTTTGAGTTCGAATTAACAAGCGTCCACTGTATATGCCCTTTCATTGGAAAGACATAAAACATTAGTAAATTTCTTAATCTAGTCCAGATAAGCCGACACCATAACAGACAGCCCTGTTTTCATGGACAAAGTATAAACACAAACTCAACTGAGTACCAGATCTACAACCAAATTACACTATGTTAATAAAGTAGTTTCAGTTTTCTTTATTCATACCAGTTCCTTAGAAAAGACAAATGAATCAATCATCGTAAAATAAAATTCTATATCTACCACAATGGAAATATCATGTTCCTAGATTAGTATTTCAGAAAAATGAAAGAAAATATTTCAAAACTGCCTATATTGTAAATCCAATAACTTTTTTCCTACATTTTGTAAATAACAGTTTAACAACTCCGCAATCAATCATAAACTTCACCAAATCTTTGACACACACATAAAAGTCCCATACAGAATTTCGAATTTTTTCGGTGAACTAGACAAATTTATTGAAGATTTTTCTTCATGATAATGTAGTAACTTTTTTGGTTTAAGGTATCAGCTAATGATTCGATGGCATGCGTTATCATAATCAATAGGTCCTGTCGGTTTACTTGCAGAAAACACAGCATTCGAATGTTGATCTTCGTTGTTTGACTCAAGATATCTAAAGGGAAACAGAAAATATAGTTAGTATACTAGCCTTCATCTTTATTGTTTGAAGCAAGATATTTAAGAACAAGCAAAGTTTTCAAAGAAAAGTAAGTTAACGTGACGTAGGGCTAATTTCTTATAAAGACAAGTTTGGTAGCACAAATGTTTGCATAAGAATTTATATACTAGTTACTTATAACCAAAAATTATCTGTGATTTTTCTAATATAATCCATAACTTTAACCGACAATACTTTCACATTCGGGAATTATTTTATCGAGTGTGTATATATATATATATTTAATTATTTCTGTGAAGCTATAGCAGATATTGATAAGTCAAAAAAATTCAATTTTATATTTTACGTTGATATGGCACACTAAAAATTGGCTCTTTAATGCGGCAAAAGCTGGTAGTGGAATTATGAAAAAATACTAAGTTATTCGTAATTTGGCAAACATTGATGTTTTCTTTTTTTCTCAACCCACCCTATAATTTTAGTCCCTATTTGAAAAAAAAAAATTTCCATTTAAGACCAGCCATATGCTTAAGGTTGAATATGAGTATTAACTAAAAAATATTGGGATTGAAAAACTTAATTGAGCTATTTTATATTTCACAACAAAAGTTTCTTTTTTAATTTGCCGAAAACGTTAAAAAATGACATATCAACATCTGCATAACGCCACAGATTTGTAAATTTTCAGTTGCATGCGGCGTTGGCGAGACTATAATTCACGTTTTTTTTCAGAGAACTTACTATCTCTTTCTCAAGCAAATAAATCATTAAAACTAGAAATAGTTCGGAAAAGCAGTGTTGCTCTCAAAAAACCGATTTTTCGTAAAATATTTTAAAAAACCATCTATTTATTGAATTTACAGGGTCATAAACATTTAAAACTTAAAACTTTATGACTCCTTTCATTGTTTAATATATCTTTGTTGTTGTTGTTGTGTTGTGTTGTTGTTGCCTATCCTCCAGTGTCTAACGAAGTCTCACGAGATCCATAAGTCCATTGACTCTCTGTAAGTCGAGCACAAGAAGAGGGTTGCTATAGATTTCCTCTCTAGAGAACCCCATGCAATCCATTATATCCTCTGCTGAAGTCCGGTGGTCGTGGCACTAATATATCTTTAATAGGAATCTACATATTAATAAAATTTGTACATCTGAAATATTTCCTATAATTTATATATGAATTTAAAATAACTTTTTACATATAATTGAAAGAGTACCTGATTTTAATTATCTAATTTATAGATTGACCAGCGTCTATAAAGTTTGATGTTTTATGAAATGAAAGGTAAACGTCTGAGAGCCTGTAAAATAACTGCATTATCTTTGTGTTAAACATCGGGGATTCCAAGCATTAAATATCATCAATTAAACGGTTACTACTCTATACCTCTTTCTAAAATACAGAAGAGTGGTTCTGAGTATTGTCCAAGTTGAAGCTCGACAATACCGACAATACCAGACAATAGTTGGACAAATAGTTGGACAATACCGGACAATACCAAGCTGAAGCAGGAAAAATATATTCGTTTTTACAAAACTACCCTAATATTTTAACCCTAATGTAACTACCCTGATGTAACACAACAGTCTAATACTTTTGGCTCTGTATGGCAAGAGCAACCTTCTGGAATGATGGGAATATGATAGCGTTCTGTGCTAAAGTTTTGTATTTAATCTTACACTGAAGGCTTAATTCTTTTTCGTACTTTAAGCTAGGTCCAAAACACAAATTATACCGTATTATATGGAACATTACTTATAGAAATGGCGAAATATTTTCCTCGTTTCGACTAGAATAGTCATCCAACAGTTATTTATCCCATTAAACCTGTTACTTTTACATACATTTAAATTCTTTAGAGCAATTTAGCGTAACGCGAAGAAAATAATTGGAAATTTGACATGTTCAAATTTACCATACATATATTTAAAAATATTTTTTTTAGTAATTTTGCATAGTTCAAATAAATATAATGGCTGTTTTCAGTTCTTTTATTTGCCAGCCATATGTTAACCCTCAATTATCCTCAGTTTAGTTCCATTTTTTTTTCTAGCATCGAAACGCAAAAAATGGTCTGACTATCTCCACGAAGCCGAACGGTCTTTTAAAGTTCACTTCCCTGGGGCGCTTATCCCGTTCTCTTCTCCCTTATAATGTATCAAGAAAACATTTGGATTTAGTATTATTATGTGTATCGAAGTGACCCAAAGTTTAAATTTTTAGTATAATTTTGGCCATTACTTTAAATAGTGCTTTTTATGAAATTATTACATATTCAATTATAGTTTTCATAAGATGTACGAGTATCTTAAGTTTCCCCTCCAATCACCATTCTTCGACAAAACTCTTCGTAACGCCTCACACATCCTTTAAACCGAGAGCGAATGCAAAGAAGAAACCTGGGTATGATAATTAAAATCTGCGGTAAGACGTCGTCAACTGGGTAGCTGAGTGACGATATGAGTCAAGTTCGATATTTCGAGTTAAAGCTGTAGATATATTTTAATTTGAAAGAAACCTGATCCATAGAAAAGTGCCGTCAAGGAATTATATCAAGAAAACTTTTTGGATTTAGTATTATATGTTTCGTAGTTGGATTTAGTATTATAGTTTCGTAAGTTTAAATTTTTAGTATGATTTTGGCCATTACTTTAAATAGTACCTTTTTATGAAATATTAATTTAATTATTAAATATTAATTTTTAAATATTAATTTTATTAAATATTAATTTTTAGTTTTCAAAACATGTATCTTAAGTTTCTCCTCCAATCACCATTCTTCGACAAATTTCTTCGTAACGCCTCACACACAGCCTTAAATCGAGAGCTAGTCCAAGGAAGAAACCTGTATATGCTAATTAAAATCTGACGCAAGAAGACGTCAACTGAGTTGCTGTGTGGCGATGTGAGACAAGTTCTATACTTCAAGCTAAAGCTGTTGAGATGTTTTACTTTCAAAGAAACCTGAGCCATAGATAAGTGTCGTCAAGGCTTATTATGTCAGATAGTTTTAATGAGATTAAACTATTTCAAGTTTTAAGGACAATCAATCCTGTGATCTCCAGTTAACTATAAAGAATACTACTAGAAATTGTTTGTTGAAATTTAAGGTTGTTATTTGTAATAAATGTGTGCACTTAAGAAAAGTAATGAAAAAATCTGCAGTTCAATTATTCCAGTTTATGTTTTCAATTTTACCAAAGTAGAAACAAAATAGAATTTTATAATTAAATAAATAAAGGAAAACGGATAAGAAATATGTGTTTCGGAAAGAGCTTTAAAATGTTTATTTTCCTTATACTCTTGATTGCATCTAAGTAATTCGAAAGAACCTGTTTGCTCTGTATTAAAGAATATGCTACTTACCCATATAAAAGAAAAAAACTTAGGTCATTAAAGAGTGTAATTTCTCACATAACATTGAACAGGAAGATTAATCCCTAGGAGAATTGCCTTGTACCGTCACTTACGTTATTAACAGTTCAATGTCCTTATATTATCGGCTTTCTTTCAGAGCTTTCCGTTGAATTAAAACAATCACAATTAAATTTCAAATAATGTTTCAGTATCAGAGGGCAATTGCTATAAACTACTGCTACAGCTTATATTTGAGTGTGTTTTAAGTTGGAGTTAAGTCTTTACAGTATTTTAAAAAGACTTAGGACTTTAAACTTGAGTTTTAAATTGCTGAAAAAATAAGCTGTTGCATCAAAAATGATTTTTTAATAAGAAAATTGAAAATAAATGTCAAGAGGAATGAGAAACTCTCTAATACCCTTTAATTTTCTTAAAGGAATGAATATATTGATTTTTTTCTTCTTTTTGGCAAAGTATATAGGAGTGTAACTTTCTATTATACACACATGTGTAATTTACTCAAACCAATAATTCTGATATTTGATGTATAATGTGTGTTATGTATAAATACTTTGGAAATTTACAACTTCATGACACACACAAATAAAGTTGTCTCTTTTGGCACCAAGAGTACTGGCGCATATTAAAACAAAATGCTTTATAAACATACATTCTTTTATTCTCGGAATTACAGTTCCCTTTTATGAGACAATGGGAGTTCTGAGATAAAGAAAATTGAGATAGTATCATTATGCTGTTCTCGTAATAATAATTCTGCTCCGTGAAATAATGTACTGACATATAGAAAAGTTAATAACTTCTTCTTGAACATAGACTTCCCAATCCTCATAATAACAGTCCCGCCATCTGAGACATTCAGAATACTGAATTACAGATAAATATCCTCTAGAACTGATATAATTTGTATTCGAAACCAAAATGATTCAGTAGCAGATAATTCTATAATTATCTAAATTTTCGAGAAAATTCTAGCCTCACTTTTTCTGTAGGATTCTTTTCCCTTAAGAGAGGAAAAGAAAATATTCATACGGAGACTAAATTTTAATAACTCATATAAATAAAAATTCGTATGGAGAATGACTAACCATAACTTTCAATAACCGATCTTTAATCACAGATACATAATATATTGTTGTTTTTTGCCAATACGGGGAACTTGTCAAGGAAGACATTCGTAAGTGATCCGCGACATCGTTGTTTGTTTTCAGTGGAGGCACTGTATAGGTGAGCGAACATCACCCCTTGGTACAAATTCAATTTCAACCGGCCCCCAGAGGTAGACAAGTAATGTTAAGAGAGCTTAGTGTCTGCCACTAGATAAGAGATTAAGAAATCATGAAACGTGAAAAGATAAGTATTTGTACCTTAATGCTCTTTCTAGTGTTTAGTTTCGCTTAGTTTATCTAACACCCGTCTTGGCAGCAAGGCCATTCGACGACGCGAAGACCAATAGAACTTTATGTTTGCCATTAGATAGTAAATTAAGAAATCATGAAACTTGAAAAGATAAGTATTTGTACCTTAATGCTCTTTCTAGTGTTTAGTTTCGCTTAGTTTATCTAACACCCGTCTTGGCAGCAAAGCCATTCGACGACGCGAAGACCAGTAGAACTTAATGTCTGCCA
The DNA here is from genome assembly GCA_907164885.2 of Dolomedes plantarius. Classification (NCBI taxonomy): domain Eukaryota; kingdom Metazoa; phylum Arthropoda; class Arachnida; order Araneae; family Dolomedidae; genus Dolomedes; species Dolomedes plantarius. The sequence continues at coordinate 44,696,985 of OU015497.1, read as the reverse complement.
TTAGATAGTAAATTAAGAAATCATGAAACTTGAAAAGATAAGTATTTGTACCTTAATGCTCTTTCTAGTGTTTAGTTTCGCTTAGTTTATCTAACACCCGTCTTGGCAGCAAAGCCATTCGACGACGCGAAGACCAGTAGAACTTAATGTCTGCTATTAGATAGTAAATTAAGAAATCATGAAACTTGAAAAGATAAGTATTTGTACCTTAATGCTCTTTCTAGTGTTTAGTTTCGCTTAGTTTATCTAACACCCGTCTTGGCAGCAAGGCCATTCGACGACGCGAAGACCAGTAGAACTTAATGTCTGCCATTAGATAGTAAATTAAGAAATCATGAAACTTGAAAAGATAAGTATTTGTACCTTAATGCTCTTTCTAGTGTTTAGTTTCGCTTAGTTTATCTAACACCCGTCTTGGCAGCAAAGCCATTCGACGACGCGAAGACCAGTAGAACTTAATGTCTGCCATTAGATAGTAAATTAAGAAATCATGAAACTTGAAAAGATAAGTATTTGTACCTTAATGCTCTTTCTAGTGTTTAGTTTCGCTTAGTTTATCTAACACCCGTCTTGGCAGCAAGCCATTCGACGACGCGAAGACCAGTAGAACTTAATGTCTGCCATTAGATAGTAAATTAAGAAATCATGAAACTTGAAAAGATAAGTATTTGTACCTTAATGCTCTTTCTAGGTGTTTAGTTTCGCTTAGTTTATCTAACACCCGTCTTGGCAGCAAGGCCATTCGACGACGCGAAGACCAGTAGAACTTAATGTCTGCCATTAGATAGTAAATTAAGAAATCATGAAACTTGAAAAGATAAGTATTTGTACCTTAATGCTCTTTCTAGTGTTTAGTTTCGCTTAGTTTATCTAACACCCGTCTTGGCAGCAAAGCCATTCGACGACGCGAAGACCAGTAGAACTTAATGTCTGCCATTACATAGTAAATTAAGAAATCATGAAACTTGAAAAGATAAGTATTTGTACCTTAATGCTCTTTCTGGTGTTTAGTTTCGCTTAGTTTATCTAACACCCGTCTTGGCAGCAAGGCCATTCGACGACGCGAAGACCAGTAGAACTTAATGTCTGCCATTAGATAGTAAATTAAGAAATCATGAAACTTGAAAAGATAAGTATTTGTACCTTAATGCTCTTTCTAGTGTTTAGTTTCGCTTAGTTTATCTAACACCCGTCTTGGCAGCAAGGCCATTCGACGACGCGAAGACCAGTAGAACTTAATGTCTGCCATTAGATAGTAAATTAAGAAATCATGAAACTTGAAAAGATAAGTATTTGTACCTTAATGCTCTTTCTAGTGTTTAGTTTCGCTTAGTTTATCTAACACCCGTCTTGGCAGCAAGGCCATTCGACGACGCGAAGACCAGTAGAACTTAATGTCTGCCATTAGATAGTAAATTAAGAAATCATGAAACTTGAAAAGATAAGTATTTGTACCTTAATGCTCTTTCTAGTGTTTAGTTTCGCTTAGTTTATCTAACACCCGTCTTGGCAGCAAAGCCATTCGACGACGCGAAGACCAGTAGAACTTAATGTCTGCCATTAGATAGTAAATTAAGAAATCATGAAACTTGAAAAGATAAGTATTTGTACCTTAATGCTCTTTCTGGTGTTTAGTTTCGCTTAGTTTATCTAACACCCGTCTTGGCAGCAAGGCCATTCGACGACGCGAAGACCAGTAGAACTTAATGTCTGCCATTAGATAGTAAATTAAGAAATCATGAAACTTGAAAAGATAAGTATTTGTACCTTAATGCTCTTTCTAGTGTTTAGTTTCGCTTAGTTTATCTAACACCCGTCTTGGCAAACAGGCCATTCGACGCCGCGAAAACTTGACTATCTTCAGACCCAATGGTCTGAAGATAGTCATGCTCTGTGACGGCAACACTCATTGGACGGGTCAGGCCTTTTGAGATTGGTTTCTTAAGCAGGCGCTCCCACTGCTTTCCACTCGCCCCACTTGCTTGTAACCCTTTTAGATTTTTTTTTTCGAATTCTAAGATCAACCTCCTCCTAATGTAAAAATTTGCATTGAAAAAAATGGCTTTTATAGGTGTACCGATATCTTTAACCCTTTTGTACCTTTACTGCTGGCCGGACACAGAATAAAGTGCGAGGTGTCTGGCTTTCGATATCGGGAACTTCAGTTTCTAGTTTTGTATTTGGAGAGGTTGAAGTTCGAAATCATCTTTCAAATGTAACCCTCGATCTATTTCGCTAGTATAAAGTAATATATGACCATACGACTCCATAACATACCTATCAACTAATCTCTCTCTCCCCCCACCCCCTATTTTTGGTATGTAAACGCAGAAAAATAACTAATGCAATGGGGTAACAAGACAATATTTCCCACGGTTCTCTTAGCAACTCTAGAAAACATCATAAAGTTCTAGTTAAAATGTTTTTCAGAAAAGATTATTTTTCTAGTTAAGTCCATGGGCATATAAACGCAACAAAACCTTCAAAATAACAATTTCTCTTCTTCCTATATAATCAAATAATTTGTTTAAAAGAACACACATCTTTAACTATACGAAAAGAAGTTAATTACGCTCAGTGTAGCTAATATACTAAAATCTCCTCTATTTTCCCCAAGCTTTCCTGTTGCTCTTAAAACAACGAAATGCACATAATTATGCATTCCGAAGGCACTCTAAACTACAGTATAAATAACCCCACTATGTCCAGTCACACAACAATAACATCTCAGTGGGACGCCTCTGCCGTTCACTAGCATTATTAACAGTTCAATGGCCTCGAAGAATCGGCATTCTTTTGGGATTCCGCATTGAACTAAAAGGACTGCAATTAACTGTTCCAAGAATGTGTAAATAACTGGAATAAAAGTAAAAGTTACGAATGATAAGATTTGACGAAATTTCTCGTATCATAAAAGACTCTCCATTGTAAATTTGTGGAGGCAGGAGTTTAAAGAGAAATAGCACGAAATGTCATTTTATTGGTGAATGAAAAGGTGTCCAATATTCTCGGTGTCTCCAATGAGTGCATTAGATGCGGTTGATTACATATTATGTAATCTATGTTGTTATATGTGCACGCATTTGAGATGTATTTTTCTATGAATGCAAATACTATCACGGAAGAAGAGCGAGCAAAGTAATAATAAAATTAAAGTACTAATAGTTATACCCTTTTAAAACTCTAACAGTAATGCTCATGTTCTTTTATTAATGGGAAACCGATAATCAGACATTCAAAACGGTTTTAATGACCATCTGCCAGGAATGTAAATCAAATCCGTGACCTCTTAGCATCAAAGAAAATATTTTATCCATTATAACATACTGGCTATGTCTGAGTATTTTATATTATGAATATTTTTCTGTACCTTCTATCATTTGCGGCCAATACACAAGATGTTGGTATTTTACACCAATGACGCAAGGTGTTGGATGTATTTTTTTTTTCATTTTATTACATTGCTTGTTGAGAAGTGTTCCGGTCTCATCAATTGATTCGTCTCAAAATTACGGGACCGTCCCATAGGGGGGTAATGCTAGTCCACCTATACGGTGCTACCAGAAAAGTGGCCAGCAAAACCACGGTGTCATAATGACGGTAAGGATAATTAATGTCCAAGAATACCGTTGCCGCACTGGAGGAAAAAATATTGCTAGTTGAAATTTTCTGCAATGGAATTGGAAATTTTCATTGTTTATCGCTTCTAAAGGGACAAGAGACCTTCAAACTCTTTTTTTTTAATATTCAGTATTTTACTATTTATACAAAAGGAGGGTATTTAAGGGGACTCACGATTCTTAAGTCGAGGAAATAAGGCATATTTTCATACTTTTTGACTCTTCGTAACTATTTCAATTTACTCCCAATTTTTCCATATTTTATGTAAATTATATTATAAATTGATATATTTATTTTAATAAACAAATTTTCAACTCTCAAAATAATTTAAAATAATTTTTTTTTTAAAAATGCTTTAGATATACCTTGTTTTTTAAGTATTTTTATTGTATACTGGCTTGCGCGCAGAACTATGAAATTAATTTTACACTTAAATGTATAATTCCTGTTTTATATTTAAAATGAATAATTCAAAATATAATTGATCATAAAACATTCAACATTCAAATATTTTTTCAATTTTTTAAAATTGCACAAAATATACTTAAAATTTGCTTAAATTTTTGCATTAATTTACCCCTGAAAAAATAACAAAATGTGCAGTGATTGCAATAACTCAAGTTCAGACGCAATAAAATAACATGATTATGCAGTGATAAAAATTTCATGGAATTATGTTTCATAGTTTTTAAGTTATAATTTGCGGAATAATGCAAAATTGCATTTTGAGAAAAATGAGTTTAAAATTTTCCTTACCATAAACTTGATCAGTAATTAAATATTTAGAATATCAATATCTTCGGATCTAAGCGGAATATTTTCATGCAGTTTGCTTTATTTTGTTCAGAAATGATCAGGCTTTAGCATATATATATATATATATATATTTTTTAAATCGATAAAAGCATATATATATATATATATATATATGTTTTAAAGATTTAAGGCTGGTGAGTCCCCTTAATGTACTTTTCTAGTATATTAAAGTCACTTAGAATTCACAAATAAATATTTTGGGGAAGATTAAGACCTGTTTTTCAAAAAATTCTTCAAAAATGCTAGAATTTTTGAAAATGCTCGATGCGCATTCATTTTCACTTGATTTCTCCCAAATTTCTCAGGATTGTTAATTTAAGGTTCTTGCCACAAAACTGTACATTATTCTTTGAAACCACAAATAATTTTCGAATTCATAGACCATGAAACAAAACAAAAACATAAAAAAATAACAGTCAGATTAAAAAATAATGATAATTTACGGCTTTACAGATTAAAAAATAATAATAATTTATGGCTGCCTTAGGATTTGTCTTAAGTCCTTAAGGCAAATCCTAAATCAGCTCATGCGCGATGTTACCATATAGACGAATTAAAACTGAAACGAATAGGGAAGAGCTCCACTTTCCAACTACACAACACACATGGGATTCGGCGCAATTAATTATATGCAAGATGGAGAAGATGTGTGATGAATGGAGGAGGAAATATGGGCTAGAAAATACAGAATGGGGAATACATAGGGATTGAATTTTGGCGTATAGGCCAGTCGGTAGAAAAGAGGACTCAACGCTTTTTTTTAATAAATAAAAAAAATATAAGAGCATATACGGTAGGACGAGAGGAATTCTTTGACTAGCAATGTCCTCTGACTGTAGATCTTCAATAAAATTCTTCGCCGGACAATGACCGAATGGCTAGGGAGCTGCCGGTCAGTGCCGGAGTCTGTGGGTTCGAGTCCCAGTCTTATCATGGACGTTTGTAGCCGGTCGGAATCGGCTTTAAGCAATAGGTCCCGGGCGAATTAGGCCTCGTGTAGCAAAAATTAAACGTAGTGATCTAAACCAAACCAATAAAAATTGGGCGCAGTGGCCCAGTTGGCAAGAGCAGCGGGCTAGTGACCTGAAAGTCACTGGTTCGATGCTCGTCCCTGACAAGTCTACTGCCGTGTGCACTAATGACGGCTAGAATATCTGTCGTGGCTGCAATGTCCTCCAAGTTCTCAAAATTATCTCTGGAGGTGCGTTGTCAAATGTTCTGGCCTCGTCACTTGACTCTATTCAAAATGACGGGACTGGTGGCCAAGTCGAACTCCGACCCTTGTGGTGCCAGTGAAAACAGGAGCCGGGCCTTCATCGTCCATAGCCTTCGGGACTTGGTCTGATGTTGCTGTCGGTCAAGTGGCATAAACAACAACAACAACAACAAACCAATAAATGTCTTCTCCCAACTAATAGAGTAAGTATATCAATTCTGAACGCTACTTGTTACGTTAAAGAAATCCTAACAGTGCAAACCAAAGTTATGATTTTGACAAAATGGCTGATACTTAATATAATTAATTTTTTTCTAATACAGTCGAGCCCCGTTATAACGAACTTCAAGGGACCAATGTTTTTGTTCGCTATATCCGAACCACTAAGAAAAATGTCAATGCTCACAAAATGTATAACTCATTAGTTGCTATACATATCAATAATGATGTATTGAAAGAATGATAAAATCTATTAAAAATGATCATCAACCTTTAGCTTACGGGGCCCATTAAGGGGAAATTTCATATATATGTATATATATATATACATATATATATATATATATATTTATGTATACATACATATATATATATATATATATATATATATATATATATGGAGGAAGAGGAGGTATATATATATATAGGAGGATATATATATATATATATATATTGATTCTTGGGCCCGTATTCTTGGGATACATGCTATCCCACCCCGTAAGAAAAAGGTTAATGAATTAAATCGACTAAAATCGATTACACAATACTAATTAAATTAACTAAAAATGAAAACAAATGGAAATAAATTTATTTTATCTTTAATTGTGCTCACTGTTTTGATACAGAAATACCGTTTTGATACAGCTCACTGTTTTGATACAAAATTGCACGCCACAATCTGAGAATGTTTCTATCCACATCGCGATAGGTAAATCTTCATCATCCTCTTCTTCATTTGTTGCTTCTTCAACATTCGTTGTATCTTCAACATTCTGAAAAAAATTAAAAATTTTTAAAAATTCAGCTGTCGACTGAAAAAAATTTTCGTTATAGCCGATACTTAAGATTTCGGAGGTTCGCTATAAAAGGATAAATTAGCATTAAATACAATAGGAAAACGGCGGGACCAAAATTTTCGTTCGTTATATACCGGGTTCGCTATAACGGGGTTCGACTGTAGTGAGAAAAAGTACGTATAAAAGAAAGTTCAATAATGAAGTAGTGTTATATGGCATTATTTTCACCTGAGACGTTCCAGTGTTTTGGAAATGTACTAATAACCGCGAAAAAAGTATAGCCGAAAAAAGAGCGACCAATTTCTGTATAAGAAATTACGTATTGTCGACCGTGTAAATAAATATATAATTTAATATTGAAAGAACTTCTTCTCCAGACGTCGGGGGGAGGGGGGAAGCAATCACAGACAGCCAGACGACTTAGCTTCCTTATTCTTGAATCCCGGATTTTCGAAAAAAATATTTTCTTCAACCGTAACGAGCCGAGAAAAAATATATAGTTGGCAAAGCTATCGCTTACTGATTGCACTTTAATCGATTAATCGCAAACAATAACTACTAGGATTTATTTATTTTTATCTGTGATTCAGTTTACATCAAATATTTTTCAGCATTTCGAAGGAGGTTTGAGAACGAACGAGAGGAAATGGAGGATTTTGTTTAAACGCGAAATGAAATTTCACAGATGTTGTTTTTTTTCACCGTCAATTTAATTGGCCTTTGATTCTTCCATCGTCGTTGTTTCAGCTTTGGTGAAGAAGAAGAAGATATTTCTATCCTTTTAAAATAAAATATTAATGCGAGAATTTTAACAGTTTCTGTAAGAAACCCATTAAATTACGAGATACAAAGTGTTAATAGGTACTAAATAGAGCCATCATTACTTCCAGTTAATTTTCTCAACTTTCTTATTTTCTTTTTCCTTCAGATCTAAAGAAAAATAGCCCTTATTGTACGATTTATAGAGGTTTGATGATTAAGAATATGCAGCTCGTTAGAATTTAATTTTGTTTTCAGTTAGATTAAAGGTCCTCGCAGGAATAAGAAAAAAACCCATCAATTTTAACTGCTTTAAAGAAAAGAAAACATTTAAATGAATAAAGATTAAAGCTTTATATTAACGTTTTCCCGAATTATACTCTCTGTTAAGATAAAAGCTAAAAAAGGTTTTATTCTGAAAGTTGTTAAAATGACCTCAAAATTTCTTCTTGACCAGAAAACTATTTACTTTAATGTCCTGTGTCGAAATTACTCACATAAAACCGATGAAATAGGCTTAACAGAAACACGCCGCTTCTTAAAACCCTCAATAAAAAATTAGAAAGGGGAAATTGTTTTGAAATAATTAATATTGTTCCGTTTTTCCTGGGTTCGTTACGATTGAATAAAATCTCCTCAGAAATTGCACACAAAATAAAATTTAATATTCTGTAATTATTCAGGTTCATACAAAAATTCAAACAGAAAACACGTAACAACTGTCTTCTATACAGCAGAAAAGTCTAAAAAAACACGTCAGGATACCAGAGTCTTCAATACAATACACGCCTAACGCACTTTCAACACATTCAATGCTCAGTAGAAAAGAACTGAGTTCCAATGCCAATGTCAGGTATATTTATAGACTTCCAAAGCACCCCCTATCGGTCAGTCAGCTAGATATCTCTAGAAGCTTCCAGAAAGGCCTAGACGGCAAGTTGGCGACCCTTTAGCGCCATAGCGGAAAATGTGGCAAAATATCGTCAAATTTGGCAACCAAAGTAAGTCACCAAATACATCGCCAATTTGGCTATAACTCTCATATTTGGCTAGATTACCATAGACTCGTAAAATTCGTAACAATATGTATAGTTCTTCATCAAGCCAGAGCATTCGGTGTGATTGTATCCGTGTAAAATTCACGAAATTGAGGAATCTCAAACTCTTTCATACTGATGCAACGCTGATTTGATCTTATAAATGATTATCATAATTATCAAACTTAAATCGTATAGTGGATGTTAACTCCGCCCACGTGCTGAATAATGCAGGCGAAGTATCAGGAACACTTAAATAACAACACTTTATTAAATTCAACAGGTCTTGGGTAATAAAAAATTAAACACATTCAATATAACTTATATCGATTAGAATTGACGTAGATCCATAGCTCCTTAAATCTATTTACAAAAATGGAGAGAGAGAGAAGAGGGAAAAGAGTTCTCACAGGTTGATCATCACGGCCACTCTTTCGTGTCTACTGATTCATGCCTACTGCTAGACAGCCACATGCCTACTGGGGAACTCAATTTTCCCGAGAGCTCTTACGAGTCAAAACCGGTCGCAAACCGGTTTGGCGTGGTCTCCCGTCGCCAAACCAGCGCATGGCCACAGTGTGCGGTGTTTAATCACCGTTTACTTTTATCTTCAACTCGCCGTTTCAAAAGCAAGTCGCTAATGATCTTCAAATTGAAAATGTGCGTGTACGCTCCCTAATAATATAAATAATGTTTTGATATAAATTCGAAGAAATTTCTAGAAGAATGTCGTGGAAATGCCTGTTCACACTGCATCGTTCACGTTGGCTCGGAGAATGTTGACATGACCTGTAATTGGTTTGATCCATCCCGTGGTCATTGAATTGGGCTCTGTAATTGGTTTTAATGCTGACGCTACGTAACGCCCCAGATTCAATGTGAACAGTCAGAGTCAGAAACGGAGACGTGAAACGGGTTTGTCTATCAGATGATTGGAATAGAGAAAATTTAAAACTGAAAGCCCACACAAAGGGTCACTCTGGATAAAGAATCAAACAAATAAAGCAGAATTTTGTGAAAAAAAAAAGGTGTTGAAAAGAGAGTCGGAATGAAGAAATAAAGGAATAAATCAAGTGATAAGATGAAAGCAAGAAAGTGGAACATTAAATAAAAGACGAATTTACATGCAAATCATTGCTTTTCTAAGCAGTGATTAAGGTACACACACAATTACAATAACTAAAAGAACATTCAGCCTCCTTTTTGAGTGTCAGATCGAATCTAGATTTCAGCAACGTAACACATTAAAAGAGGTTGTGAGTAGTTATGTTTCGTTCTACCTAAAATCATCTGGTCTATCTGGTCTATTCCTTCTAAATGATAAAAATCATTTCTGGGTGAGGGGGAGAGATCCTTATTTTTGTGCCAGAAGTGATGTTATGTCATGTTTCAGGGCAAACAATTTTCAGAATTTGTACGTTGAATCAAAAACCCTGAACCCCATACAATGAAAACCGAAGAAAAGGAACGCTGTAGAAATTTCATTGTGATACCTTGCAAGGACTTTCAGATATTCCTTTGTAAGCTGGTAAATCACTTAAAAAATTCCCTTTCGAGATAAATAAACTTTAAGTATAGCTGTACAAAAGAGTGTACATAGATAGTAAAACACAAAAATGTAATGTTAGGTGAGTTAATACTCGTAGAAACCTGTGGTTTATAGTATTTGATTCTAAAGGCTGTATTTTATAGCGTGTTTCACCCCTGAATTTTTTTTCTTAGAATTTTGTGTTCCTCGGGTCTAGTGCCTTGTTTCTTTTGTGTAGATCGGAACAAAAGAAAGAAGTTCAGTAACGCCATCTCTGTAAGAATACAATAAATACGGTGAAATAAGAAGTAAGAGATTAAGGAAAAAGTATATTGAAAATCGGGCCATATGTCATCGCGTGACAGGTGTATTTTCAGTTAGATTTCGAAACTTTCTTATTACGTTCAGACCACAACGAATGAAAGGCGTGGCCTTTTTAAAATACCATTAGTGCCATCTATTGTCAGAAAGGGGAACTATTTTGATTTCAGAACATGACGCTGAATTGTGCCTATTTTAAAAGCCGAATAACAGTGGCAAACCTACAAACTCCGAGATTTGTTGCAATGTAGATAGATATATGAAACAGAAAATTACTTTGGTTTCTATAATCTCATATATATGGAATAAATTATTGTATTGAACACAGATAAATATGAAATTATAGAAACAGAACAATAGCTTTGACCGAATTGAATTTTAAATCATCTATATATTTAAGTTGCTAACCCGATACTTTGGGCAGTCCGTGAGGGAAAACTATTGCATCAGTTTACTACATTTGGGTCTTAAACGAAAGATTTTAATCTAAAGATGTGTCAAATTTAGTGTTTGTCACAGCAATTTCTATTAATGAGCGATAATTTGGAAATTTAAAAAAAATTGGTTTCTGCGCATGCTCAGTGACATATATAAATCTGGCTTTAGATACTCACTAAGCACGAGGCCGCATAAACACATTAATTTGTTTCTGCGTATGCTCAGTGACGTGTTTAAATCTGGCTTTAGATACTCACTAAGCACTAAGCAGTATAAACACGTTAATTTGTTTATTCCGAGGAATCTCTCTAGCTCTCTCTCTGCCATTTTTATGTTTGATTATGTTTGTGAGATATAGAATTAAACCTGAAGGAAATTGTTTGTTTCGCGCCGTTGAGTAACCCTATTTCTTTTTATTGAGTTCAACAGTAATTTTTTAAAGTGAATTTCTCTATTCTTAATATTATGATTTTCACCATATTGCAATGATGTGTTGAGTATAATTTGTGTATTAGTACATTTATTTACTACCCAGCCGTCATGTTTTGACGGGTACCGACTACTAGATTATGAATTGTAGGTGAAAAACGTAAAATTACACGAATTGTATACAACATAAAGAATTCTCAATTTTATGATTACGAGTTTAGAACTTTTAAATATTTTTGCATCCACACTGTAATGATAACAAAATAATAATTCAACATTTTATCGCTTTCGGTTACCTTGAGTGTTTTTTTAATAATAATTATTAGTAAATTTCCTTACTCTTTTATCCTTATCTGATGAAGATTACATGTGCCTAGATAGTACAATACATTCATTTTATACCTGACTTGGTTGTAATTCTGTGATAATTGAACGTTCTTTAATAAACGCGTGCAGCTAACCCCGACTGTTAATTAATTGTTTCAGTTTATCCTTGGACATGATTGATTAACAACTGACGAAGGTCTTCTATATTCTAATGGTTTGGCAATGTTATAGATTACTTTATCAACATTGTCTAACATTTCCCCATAGCAGTTGTTTAGAATATTGGAACTTTGTTACTTAATTTTTTTTAACATTCTTTAATTAATATACACTTGCCTTCTGGTTCACCAGTACAACGGCTATTTATTTTTATTTTTTATCTGGTTCGCTAGTTTGTATTGATTGGATATCGATTGGCGGTTGGACACAATATGAAATTTACGGCTCACATTTTCGTCAGAGTGTAACCCATAAAATAATTCTTTCTTTTCACAATTTTATTTTCGCCCCTCGCTCTGACGATGGACTATTAAGTAGTTCTTAACATGCAGCCATCCTTTTTAATTTATTGTGGCAGTGAAGAAGTGTTGATTACAAGTAATGGAGAGTGCTTATATTACCAGGAAACATGGATGCCCGGTCTGATGTTCTGCATCGGAACTACGTGGGGTAAGGGTCCAGTTGCACGAATAAATAAGGAATCAAATCATGGGTCTGATGTAGAGGTGCGCTCCGGTCGAAACTTCACCAGAGACCTTTCGTCCCTAGGCTCTAATCATCTTTAACTTTGCAGATCAAATCCACAGATATGCCATTTGGCTAAGGTCTGAAGCCGCCCAGGGATGTAGGCAATTGGAGGACAAGGAAATTAAATCCTCCATTCATATGCCCCTCAAAATTTTGGTTTTTCTTATATTATGACAGTAATAGTAACGAAAAATGACCCCCCTCCCGAATGCATTTCCAGACTATTTCACTGTCCCTGGGGCCTAAAAAACCCACCTATATGTAGGTCTTCCCAGGTCTACAAATAGGTCAGTCCCTTCGGCCCGGCGGTAGAGTTTAGATGAAAAAAATGCTTTATCAGTCACATTTCAGTATTTCATTTAGAGTAATAAGCATAACATATTTATGATTCCTTTATAATAATACTAGCTGAATACCCGTGCTTCGCTACGGGGTACATTCAAATTAAATACAAAGGTCAATGTATGCAATTAATGCCCTCCCCAACCAAAAAATATATATATATATAACTATATATATATATATATATATATATATATATATATATATATATATATATATACACTGAAGTGCCACTGAATTAGGGATAACAAAGCCTATGCAAATTGTGTAGCGCTGCGCATCATGTATGCGCAAGTGAGGGCGCTGTGGTAACTGCATATATAGCGCGTACTGTGGTTGTTCTGAATTAGTTGTTGGAATTGCCAGTATGGGTAAACTGCCTGATTTAGACGCCTTCGATCGCGGACAAATCGTAGGTGCGCGACGCATGGGCCATTCAATTTCCGAAATCGTCAGACAGCTAGGATTTTCAAGGTCGACAGTGTCAAGAGTATACCAAGAATACATGGATGTTGGAAAAAAAACTAGCGATCGGGCAAACTGCAAAGGACAATTTGCTTTGACAGTGCGTGGTGAGAGACGGCTCAGACGTATTGTACGTAGCCAGTGAAGCCAAACATTAACTCAATTTACCACCCAGTTTAATGACGGTGCCAGTCGTACAATCAGTAAACGGACTGTGCAACGCTCGCTTCACCGTATGGGTTTCGGGAGCCGTTGACCTACGAGAGTACCATTGCTCTATACTCGCCATCGGGCTGCACGTCTTGCCTGGGCAAGAGAGCACAGAGACTGGAGTGTAGAGGACTGTAAACGAGTAGCATGGAGTGATGAGTCTCCATTCCGACTACTTAACGCCGACGGGAGGCTGAGAATATGGCGTCAGGCTCATGAAGCCATGGATCCTGTATGCCTAGCTGGAACTGTACAAGGGTATGGTGGCTCAATCATGGTCTGGGGTGTTTTTTCGTGGCACAGTTTGGGATCTTTGGTGCGTGTACCAACCTCCCTCAATGCAATTCGATACGTAGAGTTGCTGGGTGATCACCTCCATCCGTTTATGCTGTTCTGTTATCCGCACGGTAATGGAGTTTTCCAGCAAGACAACTGTACCTCTCACAAGTCCCGGTTGGCTACTGGCTGGTAGGATGAGCATTCCTCTGACTTCTCTGTCATGAATTGGCCACCTGGAAGCCCAGACTTAAATCCTATTGAGCATCTTTGGGATGTTTTGGAACAAGGCGTGAAAGGCCATCACACAGCACCAAAGAACCTTACTGAATTATGGACAGCTTTAGCCAATATTTGGTGAGCCATTCCCGTGGAACGTTTCCAGAAACTTTTTGAATCAATGCCTCGTGGTGTGGCAGCCGTTATCAAGGCCAGAGGAGGACCAACTCGTTACTAGGTAGGTATCCCTTATTCAGTCGCCCTTCAGTGTATATATATATATATATATATATATATATATACATATATATATATATATATATATATATATATATATATATATATATATATATATATATATTATATATATATATATATATATATATATATGTATATATATATATATATATATATATATGTATATATATATATATATATATATATGTATATATATATATATATATATATATATATATATATATATATATATATATATATATATATATATATATATATATATATGTATGTATGTATGTATATATGTATAAATCGTAACGGATATTTTTATAGATAAAATAATGTACAAGAAAATATTCAAATTAAATCTAATAGAACATACTAAAGAATATAGTACAGTTTGAGGAACACATCTTTTACTGTATTAATATTTTTTGGATAATGTCCAATCGTCTGCCGCATTAGGAAGAAAAAAATATTTTTTTTGTCCATCTCGTTGTTATGCACGTGACGCAAAATTAGTTTAAAGTATCACAAAACGAAAAGAAACTACGTGATCGGCATTTAATAAATTAAATTCTAAAAATTAATCTTTAAAAATTCATCAAAATCAGAAAATGAAGGTAAAGATTCGAAAAAAATTTTTCCTTTTAAAGGAATTTTTATGATCTTTCTCGTGTTATAAATTTTATAACCCTCAGATTATTATTTTAAATGCAAACTTGAAAAAAATTTACAAAAAACAGCTTAAAAAATTAATTTTTTAAAAATCTAAGAAGAATTTTTCAAATATATTTCTTAGTGCACTCCTACACTATAAGAAAAATCACCATGCAAAATTTCAGCCCTTTAAGTCCAGCAGTTTGGTCTCTGCGTTATCTGTCAGTCAGTCAGTCAGTTACGGAACTGTTTTATATATATAGATTAATGTTATAATAATGTTGGTTTTATGACGACCTTTAAGCAGATTTCCTCTTTGATCTGAGCCCTAAATCCCTTAGTAATGAGATAAGCGAGAAAATCCTTAAAAATTCGGAGATATTTCAAACGTAGATACTTTGTAGAATTCCGCCATATCAACGATATATTCAAATACTAAAGAACTCTAATGCTAAAATGTAGCGACCAAGTATTTTTTTTTATTTCGAGCTTTTATGTTTCGAATTCGAAAGGTCCTGAAGTCTTTTTAAATAAGCACAAAAGATTACATTCACAGGAATATCGTTAGTTATGTCTTTCAATGCATGAAAACGCTTTTTTCGTAAAGTAAAATATTTCAAACCTTCATTGAAGGTTTCTCTAAGGAAAATCTCTTTCTATTAAGATTCTTTCCTCATCTTTGTCTTGACAATCAGTTCCTGAATGTGAGAAAAAGTCGATCTGGCCCGCGTACCGAGCGGAGTATAGGATTTGATCAAGGTTCAGTCTCGTGCAGGTCTCTGGTTTCTTTCAATTTCGTTCTCGTTAATAAAGTAAAAGATACGGAGATGTTTCGTCATCAAACTTGTCGATTCAGATCTCTTTTGAGTAATACAGTGTGTCCAGCGAAGGAGTCTCTGATTTCAAAATTAAAAATCTCGAAAACAAAGATCTGTAGAAGAATGCAACAAACGGTATGTTTATCGTGAAGGCTGTAAGAATTTTATACACTAATTTTCGAAATAGTTACAGGAGCTGCCACCAGAGGGCGCTCTACAACTCGTATCAGCATGCATAAATAAGTCCGTAGTCTTTGCAATCACTACATCACAATATTTTCAAAAAGTTCCACCACTCGCTATACGGAGGTGTCGCAAACAAACAATAAAATATGCCATCAATAAAAAATGCATCTTTGTGGGAGCAAGGATACAATTAATCTAGTAAGGTTTCGTCATTCAAATATTATCTGCAATTCATCATTTTCAGTTACTCTTATTCCGCTTATAATTTTTTAAAGAAATTTCCTCTACACGTCAAAATTATTTTGCCAGACTACGGAATTAGAGGCTTCGCTACTTCCGCCGCTCAGAGACGATAGTCCAGTCAATGAATGCATTGTAGAGTACATGGAATATGCGAGAATTTTTGACTTCAGGACTTTGTTAGGAGTAGTTAGTAGGTAAACATACTAAAAGTCCCCGCCCCTGGGGGGGGTGAGCTAAAGGGGGCAGGGGATGTAAAGGTCCCATTTTTTTGTTTTTCACTTATATCTCGGAAACGGTGCACTGTAGAAAAAAATTTTAAATATAAAAATGAAAGTTCATTAAATTTCCTATAAAATTGTTAATATACACATGTTTGTCGAATTACCAACGGTTTTCGAGATATACGTTATTGAAAATCAATAATTTTCGAAAAAATCATTTTTACCTCATTCTTTTTGTCAAATATATGCTTCTAGTGCCTCCCACGGTCATTTCTCAGAAATATTGTCAGAGACGAAGTTGTAGAGCATTAAATTTCCTTCAATTTGATATAGACTTTTGCTACTTTATCTTCAACCAATCAAAAGTTATAGTATTTCTAACATGTACGCTCAATTTCGATGTTCCTCTAGAAATGAGTATGTTGAGAGCCTGTTGCGATTTAACTGCTGTAACTTGCTATCATGATGAATAACAACACTTTAGCAATAGAATTAAGGTAATTGCAATTGAAACACAACACATTTTTATAATTATATCTTTTATTATATTAGTACGAATCATATAATGAAAGTATTTACATGGACTGATAGTAATTCTAAAATGAAAAAAATAATGTGCATTCAAGGCAACATCTTGGTTTTTTTTGGCGGAAATGTCGAGGCTCATTCATTTTCGTCAGCAGTGGAGACGTCGTCCAAAGCGATTGGTAGAGTATCGATGTCGTCATCGTCACCTTCTTCCTGAATTAATATTGCGACTCCATTGTTGCAATTGCCCTTGCAATTCAGGCATGTGACAGAGCAGTAATGATGATTTTCTACAACTACACCTGCCTCCCATGATAATGGGTCTTCAGAAATCTAACATAGCCATCACAAATGGTTGATACCGTTGTCTCTTTTTGCCAAACAATTTTGTTAACTAAGAATCCCCTATCAACAACAAATTCAAAGGTAGTTAAATCAACATCCTTATCAATTCGCTTAAACAGTGTGTATAGTGCTGACTTTCTGCACTTCCTCATTCCACTTACGTTGAAGAACGCCGGGGGGTAGGGAGTCAGTTCATATTGCATATAATTCTTCAAATCCTCGTCCGATTTCTTGGAAATGGAGATTCGCTGAAAAAGCAAGAATGGATCCCCAACAACTTTTTCATTGTCAATCTTGATTTTCGAATTCATTGAGCAAAGATGAAGTGAGCGATCTTTCCGTGACAGTTCGATATTTGTGAATGGCAAGTTTTCCATTTTTGCCATTGCTCGTTTGCCAATTGTAACTTCATCATGACATAAGCTTGTATCATCTCCCACGACTCCTGTCGCTATTGACATGATTTTCTCGGTCCTCAGAAAAGGAGGGTAATTATCAATCCATTGTGTAAGCTTGCCAATGTCACTTGCGTCTCGACTTTGGAGAGCTTCTCCAAAATCCATGTGCTGCTCTCTTGATGAAAACAAAACACCACAATATTCTTCGAGTGAAGCACATATGTCTTGAGTTTAAGTCATCCCAGTTACCCATTTACTGAGAGCACTATCTGCCATACCTCTACCACGGGTCATGACAACTCGGCTTGAGAATGACCACATCAAGGTTGTCTCGATGGTCTTGTCTGACCACATGCAGCACCAAAACCGGTCATTTCTTCTCATAGTGAAGTAGCCTTTATTCACGAACTTCTCGTACTCCTCTGGTATCAAGAGAGAGGCTTTTCATATCATGTACATATAAGTGCCGAGACTTGACATACGGGAAGTGTCCAGCAGCGTGAAAATAGGGTATCATTCACTTACAGCAGTTCAGGTGAGCAAGGAAATCGTTAGACCTTTCTGCATGGATGTACTCCTTTATCAAATTCACCATTTTGAAGAACTGGATCCATAGCATTTCAGTGGGTCCATTGTTGCTGATCCTGTCCATCGCTTCTCCAAATTTGATAGCCACTGATTCGAGTAATTTGGTTTGATTCAAAGAATTCAATGAGGGAGGCTCGAGAGGAAATCTGACGTAAGAGTGCTGATGCATGTCTGCTCTTAATCTGAGAGTTCGACTTCCTCTAATATCATGTTTGACAAGGTATTTTCAACAAGAAAATCGACCCGCACTACTCTGGCAAAGGCGTGTCCATTCATTAATTGTCAAGAATTATATTTTTGATAATAATAAATTAAATTTTTATTGTTTTTAAATAATAATTTTGATTCATTGAATTTCAAGAATTATATTTTTAAATTAATTTAAATGTATTAATTTTATATTTAAATGTTGTAAAAACGAAATAGTGAAAATAATTGTCAAGAAAATAACTGGAAATAAAAGGCTTGAAGGGTCTGGAACGGGCGGCTTGTGCCTTCAAAGAAGATAAGAAGGTACCAGAAGAAGGGTGGAACATTTTAGCCTGTCGGCGCCCTTTTCATGTTGAGGGGGGAGCCTGGAATATTCTCGAACTTTCTACCCCTACCACCATTAGTTGTTATTAATCAACTTCACCCAATAAAAACATTACAATAATAAAAGCTTATACTTTTATTATTGTAGCGTTTATTATAAAAAATTGTTGTGTTTCAATTGCAATTACCTTATTTCCATTGTTAAATTGTTGTTATTCATCATGAAAGCAAGTTACAGCACTTAAAATGCAACATACTCTCAACATACTCGTTTTTAGAGGAACATCGAAATTGAGCGTACATGTTAGAAATACTATAACTTTTGATTGGTTGAAGATAAAGTAGCAAAAGTCTATATCAAATTGAAGGAAATTTAATGTTCTACAACTTCGTCTTTGACAATTTTTCTGAGAAACGATCGTGGGAGGCACTAGAAGCAAATGTTTGACAAAAAGAGTGAGGTAAAAATGATTTTTTCGAAAATTATTGATTTTCAATAACGCGTATCTCGAAAACCGTTGGGAATTCGACAAATATGTATATTAGCAATTTTATAGAAAATTTAATTAGCTTTCATTTTTATATTTAACATTTTTTTCTACAGTGCACCTTTTCCGAGATATAAGTGAAAAACAAAAAAATGGGACCTTTCACCACCCCCTCCGCCCTTTAGCTCACCCCCCAGGGGCGGGGACTTTTAGCATGTTTACCTACTAACTACTCCTAACAAAGTCCTGAAGTCAAAAATTCTCGCATATTCCATGCATTCTACACCCCCCTTGTGAGCACTCATTGACTGGACTGCGATCATTCTGCTTTCACAGTTTATTTTCCCCTAATTCACCTTTTAAAAGATTGAACCAAAAGTTGCTTTAAAGGGTAAATTAACAAAGAAGAATGGAATTTAAAGTACATTTAATTTCTATTGATTTTCATACTTAAGAAAATCTTATAATTTCCGGCCAGAAAATCCTCTCGTGTGGCAAGCCCAGTTTAATAGTATTCTGGTTTCCTGCACCGTTTTCTTATTAACAATCTTTTATGTTATTTAGAAAAAATTATAAAAGGAATGAATCCCTAAGGCACGTTTAGTTATTTAGTTAATCAGAATGAGACCATTTTGTTATGCAAACTGTTAGATTTCCTCCATTTTCTTTCCTCTTTAAACCTTTTCCAGCTATGGCAATGTGAATTTCTCAAATTTGCTTTCTACACTGTGGAACTTGAAAACTTTCAGTCCCCATTTTTTAAACTATGCTGTGTTCATTGAAATCATATATTTCTTTGTTTTATGAACTCTTGGATGTTGGAGAGATTCATTCTCTAGCTGTAACTCGGGCTCAAATATTAGCACAAAAACTAATTTAAAAGACTTTGAATCTGAAGAAAAAATTCTTCCACACAGACCTCAATTGTACTTAAAAATTGTACTCAATTGTACATCGATTGTACTCAGAAATTGAAGGTATTTTTAAGTACAATTGAAGGTATTTTTAATTGTACTTAAAAATAACCTTCAATTTTTAAGTACAATTTAAAGTTCATAACTATCATCAAAAGAGTATATGTATTTGCATCTGTAAAGGGTATCAACCCTTGTATCCTCTCTGGGTTTCGGCATTGGATGACAGGCCAGGGATGTGAATGATTTCTTTATACAATTAAAAATCAGACCTTGGCTGAAAGTCTTTGCCCTCTTTGGCCCATGTCTGCCAATACTGTAGATTCATATTGTATCTCATAAATAGTGGCTTCTTCGGTAAAAGCGTGTCTTATTCACTTTCCGTCACCTTTTTCTTGCTCGACCTATCTAGCCGATAAAAGGCTGGCCATGAAACGGTGTAATTAAGCTCATTAAGGCATATTTTTTTTCTTAGATCGTTAAATGATTTTTGTCGATGAAGTTGCTTTCTAAAGAGCGCCTCTGATAATTCGCTGATCTAACATCGAATAAAATGCGGCCACATAGTACTATCAAATTTGACCGTATCAAAAGTTTATGGTGTTCGATCCGTATTTGGCCACGAATAGTTTGCTGCTTTGCCGCAATTAATAAATGTTCAGATTTGCACACACTAAATGTCTCCTATTTCTAGCGTTTTGCTAAAACAAATACAGCCAAATTCTCAAAGGAATGTGATCACTTTTTGTCCAACTTAGATTAGTAATCGTTCAGCTTTAATATCTGATAAGAGTTACTTGAACTTTCAATTCATATCAGTGTAATCGAGCATTATGATCAGATACTTTATAGTCAGATATTGATTAATACATTTGCATCTTTCAGGAAAATTGTATATAAGGCTTTTTTTTAATTTATATATGCCTACCTAAAGTCAGGCTCCTCCTGTGGCTTTAAAACAAGTCTCAACAAGTTTTATCAAATATTTACATCCGTAAATTTTTATGAAGAACCAAGTATAAAAATGATAGATTTATTTCATTGCTCCTCCTGTACAGTAGATTATTTCATAAAGTGATTAGATGATAGTATAGGTTAAAAGGATGTAATGCAACAAGAAAGAGTCATTTTTGAATAGATCGGTAGATGAATGTGTGTTCTTATCCACTATCTCTCTATGATTAGTGAAAGAATCAATTTTAGAGATGTTCTATGCCTTAGTAAATATCTGTCTTAACATTCATAATCCGTAAAATGTTATTTTTATTCGTTGAATCGAGGCCGAACACATATATTGCTTTTAAAGGGAAAAAATACAACCTCCATAATCTTGTGCTGCCATCTACTGAAGATAATTTTAATTAATCATTTGAAAAATTGTAAAATAAGAAGTTTCGGTTTCTGTTTTTGACTAAAAGTTAAATATTTAAATTCTTTGCAATTAATATGAATAACACAAGTTAAGAACTAAGTTTTTCTGCATGTGTTATATAGTTGTATTTTAGGTGCTGTCTCAAATTCTGCCAAATTTTTATTTATTGGTTACATTTAATTTAATTTTAATTCTGCAGCATTCCATTTACTAATTACTTTTAGTAACCTTACCTGTCACTTAAATTTTCGATACTCTAACGTTGGATGAACGTAGACAACTCATTTCTTTTAAATAAATAAGATTATTCTGTGTGTCTTTTTTTATATATAAATAAAATAATTCTATGTATTCATAAATTATCTTTAATAGTACGTACGATGTTATATAATAATCGGCTTTAAAATATAATTAAAAATAAGAATGCAAAAATAGTTATGGCTAAAGAAAATTTTTTCGCGAGTTATTAAGCTATTCATTGAAGCTGAAAAATCTTCTATAACTTTAACCGAATTAATTTTATAATATAAATATTTATATTTTTTAAGAGTATTTGCTAATGCACATCTTGTAAATTCTTCTTTGCAGTTTTCACTATTGTATACACCCCGAAGTTGTTGTTTTTTTATTTAATATTGCAAAATTTTTACTAACAGGACTATATTGATTTAAACTTTTGCTAGTCAGGCCCAAAAAGTGTAATACAAGCCAAAAGAGAGCTAACTTTCCGAAACTCTAAAAAAATCCTTTCAAATAATTGTAAACAGAAAACCGAGGCTTTTTCATAAAAGAATTTTTTCCCTTTTAATTTAATTCATACATAAATATTTCTATCGTTAATATGAATTAATATTACATCAGTGTCTAAAAAACTAAAGCGCCGTTTGTCGCATTAGTCGTAACTGTTGATAACATACACAAAAGTAAGATTGAATATAATAAAACGGAAAATAATTTTCCCTCATTATTATGAGAGAAAGTTTTTGCAATGTTTGCATCTCTAATATTATAAATTAAAATAAAAAACCTATCCGATCATAAATATTAATATCATATATACAAAAATATTTTTATAGTGAGTGGTGATAAAATCATCAGTAAGACAGCTGAAAACATAACGTTTAACATTCTTACACGGTTAAACCACGGTTAGTCTTAGATACAAAATGTTGAAAATATTGAGGTATATTTATAATTAAATGCCAAAGAATGCAGATGTAATCACCACACTTCCAAAACTGTCCGGTTTATTGGATCTAAAGCACAACTGCAGTTTTCAACAGATTAGTTTATGTACAGTTTCTAAATTACATAACAGCCAATATCCCTTCGGTATCTTTGAAAAATGGTAAGCTGTAAACTAAAGTCAGAATCAATATTCGCACTTTAAAAAAATTTTTATTATCATTGTTTAACCCTTCAGCGGGAGAGTCGGTGTACAAAGTGCAACATTTTCGTAATTTTGAATAGTTTGTTTTTTCATGTAAGGGTTGATTGTTCTAAGCAGTTTCTATTTATAGCTACACCCTTTCTAATGCAGGTCTGATTTTCTGACCCTTGTACCCCTTTCCATACTTTGTTAGTCGTGGTTTAAGCGTGGTAAACCAGCGATTATACTGGATTACAATACAACAAAAGCAGGAGTTGATGTAGTCGATCAAATGTGCAGCTATTACACGATATCTCGCATATCACGAATATGGACAATCTCATTGTTTTTTAGGTTTTTTGTACATAATAGGAATCAATTCGCAAGTTGTCTTTAGATCCAATTAACACAGTTTTGAAATATGGTGATTGCATCTGCATTCTTTGGCATTTAATTATAAATATATCTCAATATTATCAACATTTTGTATCTTGTCATAAAATGCAGAATTATTATTTTCAATTTGGAAAAAAAAAGTTTATTTCAAAAGGACACACTTTGTGCCCCTCGCGCCTGCTGGTATTCCAAAAATTGGCGCGCCCACTGAAGTGTTAGTTTAAGTAATTTTTAAATGAGGTCGCTGTTGACAAAGAATGGACCACTCGCAAAGAAGCCTTTTGCTCCCGCATTCCCAATAGCACTGAACAATCCTTTTGCATTTTATATGCGAATTCAAATGTTTCGATTCCACAAGATGGCCGTTTTCACATGAACTCAAGTAAGGGGATCGCACAATTCAATTTGATGGAGATGATGTACAGGCAATCATATCCTATTAATAGGAATAACATGGATCTTGCTGCTTTTGTTGGAGCAACCGAAATCAACCAGAAGTCGAGATTAGCAGCCTTACGGTTTGCTATAAGATGATCGTCTAGTAAAAAAATGATACATTGTTTTCTTTTCTGTAAAAAATCAGCTAATTCATAACCTTTAAATTCTTAAAGGGATGGAAACCATTGAAGAGTAACCTAATCACTCTTGAAAGCCAAAGCTTTTCTATAGGCATGGAACAGTCCTTAAAGTTTGGATGAGTTCATCATTACGATGACGAAAATTCGTAAGTCCTGTAATGCGCAACTAGAGTTAGATTGAATAACTGTTTTGTTAAATCTAGCTCTAAACGAACGAAGCTCTTCAAAAATCATAGAATTTCACTTCATCACGAAAATTGCAAGTATCAGTATCAACAGAAACATTTTAAATAATACAGTCATACATCGGTACTCGTCTGCTTCGGTATTCGACCCATTTCGACTCGAAAAATATGCTTCGGCACTCGATCTTTGCTCGGTACTTGTCACACTTGCAATAAAACAAGTTGAAGACAATCCCGTCTCTCTAGATGAAACAAAGACTGACTCTTTAGTCTTGCGCTCAGAGTAGAACTACACATATTTCGTCGTGTACTTTTTTTTTTATTTCGAGCATCATAAAATCATGAGTTTGAAAAAGATTCACTCAGCAGAAATTAGTGAGAACCATGATGAGACAACAGCTGATTATAAGCGTGGTAGCTGCGTGTCTGATCTCGCTGCAGAACAAAGATGGAGGTAAATCAGAGGGACTTTGGAGGTTTTGAAACGATACCAGTGGTGAAGGATGACGTGTCTATGGGAAAGTCCATGGACCTGGAAGTTAGGGGCGAAAACTTTGAATAGTTAGTGGAAGAACACAAACAAGAGCTCAGCACTGAAAAACTGAAGGAACTTCAAAGGGATTAGCAACAGACAATGGCCGGGGAACATTCTTCAAGTGAGGAGGAGGCAAGGGTGGAAACCCATACTGCCCTGCTACGAGAAATTGGCTGAATTACAAAATTTTGTTGAAAAGTATCCCCTAACAAATTTGTAACAAGCCGAAATGTGGACTTTAAAAGCATTTTGAAACGTAGGCTGATCAAAGATTCTCTTGATAGGTTTGTAGTGAAACTCTGAGTGAAACCCTGAGTCTACAGCAGGGTCCAGGGGTAGACAGAAAAGACAAAGAACCCCTGTTCGAGTGCCTGTTGTTTTACTGGAAGGGAACTCCCCTTCCAAGCTAAAAGATCTCGCCACAATCCCATTTGGTCATAAACCTCTCTGAGTACAGATTAAGTGAAGTCAAATTTTATTTTATTTTATGTAATTACTGTTTTTTTTATGTATGTCTCTTTAGTTCTTTAATTTTGTATTTAAAAAAAACCCACCAGTTTATAAATTGCCAAGTAAAAGGCGAAATTTCTGGGGTTCAGTGAAGGATTATTTAAGTTTACATTAATTATCCTTTAATGGAAAAATTCGTTTGGTATTCATAATGCCTTTTGGAACAAATTAACGTCAAGTGCCGAGATACCACTGTATATTCCATTAATTTATGTCAATTTTCCTCTCTTTAGAAAGAATCAATTTTAAAGTTTAAATAGAACACATGCACTCAGTGAACAAAATATGATGACCCCCAAACTAGCTATAATGCAGATATTGATGACGTAAGATAGCTGAAGTGATATTAGAATGAAAAGATTACACCGTGCAGATACTAAGTAAATGCATCTCATGAGGAATAACAAGGACTGATTTGGATCTTTGATGGGAAAGGATTGTGCCGTGGATAATGCTATTTCTGTACACTAAAACGACTGCGCTTCTGAATTTTTCAGGAGAAATTACTGTAGTCAACGGAAAATTTATCACTAAATGAAAAGTCTCCTCTAAAGACAGAGTCTTTGCTAATATAAAGAGTTAATCAATGCCCAAGCGAAGCGAAGAGCAGAAGAATGTTCAGAAAAACTGGCGGGCAATCGTTTGCCGAAACTGCAGTTAATTTAAACCTGAGGCCAAGTTTGATTCCCAGAAAGGGAAAAAGTACTACGCATTACATCGTATGCCATCGAATAAAAAAAATACCTCTTCTGATGACGTTAGTACCTGATGCAAGCAAGACGTCTCGTTCACTGGTTACTAAAGAACACAAAAATGGTACGATATAAATCAGTGGATGAATTTGACAAAATCTCTTATCAGCTACAATCTACACATGCAAAAGTTGTTTAGGTATCAACATCAAGAACTGGATTCTTCTTGCATTGTCACGGCACTCAAAGCTGACATTAAAGTCTGATTGATGTTTTCGTGGGTCGTTTGATTCTAGTGTAACATTCTAATGTCTGATGATCTTACAGTACTTTCACATTCGTATCTTTTAACTGTATCTAGATTTGCATCAGATCTGAAAAGAGTGGACAATGATGTTCTGCATTGTCTCTCCCTGTCAAAATTTAAAACGCTTATGCTATACGACCATGGGGATCTATCAATCAATCTTTCACTAAAAAATTAAAGAAATAGTTCAAATACGACAGTGTAAGTATTCCCCAATATCCATAACAAAGTCAGCGGGGATTAAATGTAGAGTTTGGTAGAAAACAAAATGATCGGGCGCGAAAGATACGGAGAGTTTAACAACAATGTCTTGTTCCATCGTTATTACCATCTAATTTATGATGCGTAGTACGGTTAAGTGGTACAAGTGCAGATGCACCCAAGATTTTCTAGTTATCGTTTAGGCCAAAATGTCGTTCATCACCTGAGCATTAACCAGGTACATAATGTAAGTAAATGCATGAGTTCAAAACTATTCGGTAAGTGGCTAGTATATTGTCAATAGAGGCAATATTATAATTTTTTTCATGAATACTGTTTTGAAAAATTCAAAGGCATTTGAAACTGAAATGATGTGTGCATGATAATGTACTGGCTTAATACTGGCTTTAAATGAGGTATGTTAGAGAGATCCCAATACACTAACAGGGCCATTCCTAAGATTTTTATCTCATGCAAAATTGTTAAACACACCAAACTGAACGATCGTAGAAGTTACGAAATAACAGAGAAGAATATAAGTATGTTTCATGACTTCAATATCCTCTGTTTATATTTTTTTTTAATTGAAATAAATAGCTTAAAAGTTACAATGAAATTAACAATTTACAAGATTTCATCCAGTTGTGTTAGATACTTTGTTAAGTTTGCTATGTAAGTTTGCTTGTTTTTTTTTTTTTTTTTTTGTGTGTGTGTGTGTGTTCGTTCCTATGCTCCCTGGCCGGAAGTTCCAGAACATGTCCCTATAGGCTTTGGGCTGAGAAGTGCGGCTCCGGTTTAAAATAGCACCATAAGGGTCGGAGTCCGTCTTGTCGATCCACCTCAATTTTCACCAAGCACCCCCCAGGGGTGACATCTGAGGGATCGTACCATCCTCATCCACTGACCTCATAGAAGTAATTTCCGATCTACTGATTTAACGTGCCCATATCCGGCCTAGATACAAAGGTATTTAACGGTGCTTGTTGGGACTCAGCAACGTCAGTACCGAAAGCCGACGCGGTACCGATAGGCTACCTCGGGCACGTTATGCATATATTCAATTAGTTATTATATTACTGAAAGATTGCATATATATCTATTGATGGATGGCAATATTTTTCTCGAGATCGTAACATTGATTTTTGATGAATGAAACCAAGTGACAAGCTTCATCGCAGTTGATTATTTAAACGTATTATAAACCTACCATGATCGTAACACAGTACCAGGTATTTTAAAATATTTGCAGAATTGGACCTTTGATATCTTAAAATTTCCGCTTCAATGTATTATTAGAATTCTTTTTGTACTAAAACAATAAGAAACATATTTATTGTTGAGGATGACATGAGTTTCTCTTTTAGAAATTTGAATTCTGAAGCGGGCTTCACCGATCGAAGTAAAACCATTGCATTGTATATTAGATGAGTATTTTGCTATGAAATTTATATTTTAAAGTATCTTCTATGCTCTATTAAAAGATTTTTATGCAAATGAGACGGAAGGACTCAAGATACTGGGCTATTGATAAGGTGTTGCCAGAAAAATTATTTTTGAAAACTGTGCTTTGTACATAAATCTAGTTGGTTTCCCGGCGTTGCCCGGGTATTTGGGACACCTCGGTTTAATCTCAATCATTTTGAATATTTTATTTTTCATCCCTTCTCACTCCCCATCAGTGACGGTTCCAGTCCAGAGATTTGAGGGGGGGGGGCAACGTCGGCTCTTAGGGTTATAATATATATATATATATGTGTGTGTGTGTGTGTGTATATATATATATATATATATATATATATATATATAAAGAAATAAACATCCTCTCATTTTAAATTTAAACTCATTTAGTATTAGGTCTAGGATTATATAATTTTAAGCTATGAAAAAAAAATTCGCCGGGCATTTTTTTTTCACGGGGCATTTTTTGTGGGGGGGGGATTGCCCCTACTGCCCTCCCCTTGGAGCCACCGTTGCTCCCCATGCCGATGGTGCTGAACTTGCACTTAAACAGCATCCGGAGTGTCACCATTCATCTCAGCAACTCCGAAAACTATGGACTCGATAGTAATCGGTTTTTTTTAATGTAACCTCCTTCCCACCCCCACCCCTAGGGGTGCACTAAACTTGGGATTAAATGTCATCGGGACTGTCACCAATCAGCTCAGCGACCCCGAAAACTATAGATTTGACACTAATATCAGTCATTTCCGATTATTTTTACATG
Source organism: Dolomedes plantarius (assembly GCA_907164885.2). Taxonomy (NCBI): domain Eukaryota; kingdom Metazoa; phylum Arthropoda; class Arachnida; order Araneae; family Dolomedidae; genus Dolomedes; species Dolomedes plantarius. The sequence goes on along the minus strand of OU015497.1, from coordinate 44,668,689 downwards.
TCACCCCTTCTCCCCACCCCTTTAGGGGTGCTAGAGGTGTCTTACACCCACAGTATTTTTTTCCAGATTGTAAGTCATATGTGTACCAAGTTTGGTTGAGATTGCTCCAGGTGTTCCAGAGTTATGGTGGAACATACATACATACATACATATATAAATATACATGCATACATTTATCTCTATGTATAAAACAGTTCCGTGACTGACTGACTGACAGATAACGCACAGACCAAATCGCTGGGCCTAAAAGGCTGAAATTTTGCCTGGCGATTCTTCTTATAGTGTAGGGGTGCACTAAGAAAGATTTTTGAAAAATTCTTAGATTTTTTGAAATTAAATTTTTAAGCTGTTTTTGTAATTTTTTTTTTAAGTTTGCACATAAAATAATAATCTGAGGGTTATAAAATTTATATTACGAGAACGATCATAAAAATTCCTTTAAAATGAAATCTTCTTCAAATCTTTGCCCCAATTTTATGATTTTTGTGAATTTTTAAAGATTAAATTTTAGAATTTAATTTATTAAATGCTGATCACGATATTTCTTTTCTTTTTGCGAGACTTCAAATTAATTTTGCGTCACGTGCATAACAACGAAGTAAATTGACAAAAAAATATTAAAAGTCGGTAAAATATAAGATTCAACCACTAGACTAATTGAGATGGAAGTTTTTTAAGAATTTAATTCAAATTAGTATGTTTTATGGACGTTAAATCAAACCTATATGTAAAACAGTCCCGTGACTGACTGACAGACCTCACACAGACCAAAACGTTGGACATAAAGGGCTGAAATTTGGACAGTGCATTCTATAACGACATGGATAGCCTCTAAAAAAGGATTTTTTTTAAAATTCCATCCCTAAGGGGGTAAATTGGGACACTCCAATACGTTTGTGTGGAAAATCGTATTCTCTTCGACTATTCTCGGTGTCTCTCCTTTTTGCGGATCTCCGTCAAAAAATGGTGGAGGAAATTTTGGTTATTGACGGGAAAAATGTTCCTCAAACTGTACTATATTCTTTAGTATGTTCTATTAGATTTCATTTAAATATTTTCTTCTACATTATTTTGTCTATAAAAATATCCGTTGCGATATTCATTGTAATTATCCTAAAATGTACTCCGTAGCGAAGCGCGGGTATTCAGCTAGTATATTATATATACAGTGGTACCTCCGAAAAGCGGACAGTCACGGGACCAAAAGTTTTGTCCGTTATTAGGAGGTGTCCGCTATTGGGGAAGACATCCTTTTTATAAAAAAGTTTGTGCACTTCTGTTTGACATTTGATTGAAAATTACGGATGCAATTTTAATTAAAAACGAAAAATTAATTAGGTATAAAATAATAACTATTTACTACTTTACCTTTTAATTTTGGGTTAATCCTTTTATTTTGCATTAAATAATCCCAAAATACAATGCATAGGAGCTAAATTATTTTAATTACTACTAAAATATCCGTTTTTTCGCTTTTTTTCAGTAGTACCGTCAGTTGCCACTTCGCTTGTACTCAAAAATCCCGCCTTCATAAAACAATTTAGAACGCACCCATGTTCCACCTTTTGAAGGGCTGACGTAGTTCAGGAAATCCAAAAACAGATACCGATTTTGCCAACTCTTCTGTGGATTTGCAGGAGATAATCTGTGACAGCACATGTCTCAGAAGCAGCTTTCAGTATCGTACTTTAAAGCTGCGGATAATTCTCTGAACAAGTGGCTCTAGCATCGAAGTGGTGTTAGGAGGCAAGAAAACTAAATTAACAGTATTGAGCTTTAAATCATCAGGATGGGAAGTACCATTGTCCATGAACATGATATTTTTCTTCTGTTTTTCATTTTGTTGTCTAACTCCACCAACCAATCGCTCATTATCTCAGTGGTCATCCACGCTTTCTTATTTGACTTCCACGAAACACTAAATTTTCGTACATCAATGTTCTCGTAACATCTAGGCCTCTTAGCTTTTCCAATAACAACTGGAGTTTCGAAGTCTCCCAGCATGTTGCAATACTGAAAAAGAGTGAGCCGCTTTTTTGAAATTTTCCAGCCACTACACACCCTTTGTTCGTTGTAAATACGCATAAGCATATATCTTTAGCTTGCTTGATAGAATAATTTTGAAATGTTTACCAAAATAATTGAACGTTTTTCAAAAATACTAGTCCGCTATTCGGAGTGTCCGCTATCCAGAGGGAATAACATGGATTGTCCTATATAAAAGGACTGGGACTCGTAAAAATGTCCGTTAATTAGAGGTGTCCGCTATTCGGGAGTGTCCGTTAAGGGAGGTATCACTGTATATAGATTTCCAAAATGTGTGTTTCGTTCAAAATAGTATTTAAACACCTTGGTTTTCCAGATTCTTTACAACAAAACATCCAAGTAATAAAATAAAGACTTTGAATGGACAATAGAATAACAACTATGACTAACATGTCAATATTAAGGCGGCTGAAGGGCTCGGCGAAAAATTGTGGGCGAAGTGTGCTTTACCCTGCCAGCCACAAAGAACTCTGATGTGAGGCGAGTTGCATTCACGTGGAAGCGGCTCCCGTCGTATTAATAACGTCTGCAGCCACGGCGGGCTATTATGCTTTGCTGTGTAGGTAGTCGCCTTATTTAATTTAGAAAAACACGTGTGTACTCTGTTCTGTCTTTAACTGCCTCTCTGTGTCGGATTCTTCAAAACAACCCTTGTTAAATCTAAACAGGGAAGTTTATTTGTTCTTGTATTCTCTCTATTCTCCGTCTCTCCTTTTCAATGCCTTTTATTAGTCCCCTGACCTCGGAAAACTCTTAATTCGAAAGAAAAGGATAGAAGTGAAGGTTTTTTTCCCAGTATTTTATGGTCCTTCGCAGGGCTTCTGTTTAGGAAATAAATTAAATGAATTCGTCTGGCCCACTTGAGTCTAACAATTACCATACTAATGATAACCCTCGAGGAAGAAAGGTTTTCGGTGAAATCAGTGCCGGGATTTTTCTAAAACAGCTTCATTTCCAACAATTATAAATTAAATTATTGTAAAATTAATTATTACTCAATTTTACAAGCCCGAAGTAAGCGAATTGATACTAGAATACGCCCTATTGTGACAAATGTTTTGTTTCTATGATTGCTTGCGTCGTTATAAAGGTTGAAAAGACGAAGTATAGAGTCTGCTTTAAGTGTAGGAAAGTTTTAGAAAGAATAATAATCTAAGGCTCAGAATATTTGCTAATACGGTAAAACCTCGTTTATCCGGACTAACTGAGACCATATGAATATCGGATAATCGAAAATCTTGATAATCCGGGTAATATGGGTAATAAGCAAAACAAAATCTTTAACTAAGTAGATTTACCGTTTATTACGAAAAGCTATGTTTTGTAACAAAATTACATAGTATTGCTTACAAGACATTAAAAAAATAAAAAATAAAACTTTTCACACAATTTCATAAGAAAGACTTGGTAAGCCTAGTAAAGATTTCTTAAACACAACAAAAAGCAATTTATTACCATAATTTATTGTACAATCTATGCAGGAACTGTACCTTGAATCAAACTAAATAGCGAATATTTGGCGTACTTGGAGTTACGTTCTTGCTATCACAGTTAAAAATTATTATCGAATGGGAACATTAAATAAAAATGCCTACATATCTGATCCGGATCAACGTGGGCTGGATAAACGAGGTTTTACCGTATGTAAAAACGGTATATCAAGGACCGGGACGATCAATTGTGGCGCCTAAGGCAAGTTTTGAAAAAAAAGGGGCCTTTTCAAATTTTTGGAGAGACTCTAACTTATGAACGTATCACTATTAGAAATCGTCTACTTAATCGAATAGCGGACATTTAGGTGGGAAATGTATTAAATAAAAAGAAAAGCTTAGTTATTTTTAAAAAAAACATAGAAATTTTAAAAATTACATAACTTAAAAAAAGTGAAAAAATTAACAAATTTCAATATAATTTGTTACGTAATAAAAATAATTTACTTAGTCATTCTTTGAACCTTTATTGCAGCAAGTTAATTGAGTGCATCTCCATAACTTATTGTTTTAGATACCGTCCGTTTTCTAGAAATTATTGCTAGACCATTCAGTCGCTCGTGGATTGTTGTTCGTAGATTATTCTTTAAAACTTTTAATTTAGAAAAACCATGCTCAGTTGCTGCTGGAGTTACAGATGTGAGTAGGAAGTATTAGAAGAAAACTTATTAAACCCAGTAATCTAGTCTTCAATATAAAGAAAGTTTAAAAAGGTGTTGACGACTAGCGAAACATGAATTAAATCATAAAAATTAATCGCATAAAGTGGAGTCTTTGTATGAAATCAAAATAACTTTCAGTGTTTGGGAATAAGTAGTAAGGGAGCAGACAAACATGGGGTCTCGTGCGATAAACAACAAGCGTCGTGCATCGTCGAGAAACATATGACGCCAGAAAAAAAGGAGACGCATTTATTTCTTACAATTTCAAATCAAGCAGTTTAAAAAAAATACGATTCGCTTAAAAATAATTTTCGCTTATATTTGTGTTTTTTTACGAATTTGGTCATATAGTAAATTAAAGTATTAATACTCTTTCGTTATTTGTTGAAAATTTCATATTTTTACTATTTCTCACTTTATAAATGTCATTCCAGAAACCTTTTGCAAGCTCTGTAGACCAACGGGAGGGCATGTACTTTACCCATATTCTGTCTTGCCCCACTCTACCCCCAGATCCAGTGTAAGAGAGATATTGGATAGCTAAGAGACTTTTAGATTCCCAGACGTTTTAATTCGCTTTTTTTAAACGTAGAATTACGTTCATCCATAACGGTCCTCCGGAAAACAAAATTTCAGACGCTAAAACTGTCCGTAGTCACGAGTTATAATTTTGGCAGCTCGCCAAACCCAGTCTGTATCGCTTGGACAAGCAGTAAACAGTTAAACAGAAAAGTACCAAAATGTGTCAAAATTTTGTCATATATATATACACACACATATATAGATACATACACACACACACAGACACACACACACACACATATATATATATATATATATATATATATATATACAAAAGAGGTAAGCAACGATAAATAATCCTACGTTATTAACCCGCGGTAGTTTCGTTCGAAGAGACTACCTGAAATTTTTTTACTTCTTTTTATATATATTTATTTTGTCTTGTAACCCGCCATTGGAAATTTAAAAAAAACTATTTCTCATTTTGGCGCCTATTATAATTCGACGCCTAAGGTGGCCACCCTACTTACGGGTCTGGTGATATCTCATTAAGTACGTCATTATGGAGAAAAATCATCCAATTAGTTCGAAATGCCTTCCAAAAATAAGTACAAAACCCAAAACTTTGTTGACAACATTGTTAAAAAATAGCTCTAGCACTGAAATGGTCAACATTGGAAAGAAAAACAGTTACCTAAATGCCGTTTTGAAATGAACTTATGAATTTTCGTCTCAAGTATTTATACTTTCCTAGATTGTTTCGCGTCTCTGTTACAACTAAATTTGCCCCTTATATGCGCACTTTCTTTGTAAGTACCTTGATCGTGCATCACCTGTTGGTCTCTGGAATTATTTAATAAAATTAAAAACATATGCAATTAACTAAAAATGCACAAACAATTAAAAATATATTTCTAAGCATCTATTGTAATTCACAATGAAGAGTATTGTCACAATAGATGGCGTTTCACTTTCACGTCATACTTTAATATCTTCGATTATTTCACACTACGTCTTATGCTCAAACTAGCTGAAAACCCGTACTTCGCTACGTAGTACACTCAAATTTATTATATATATATATATATATATATATATATATATATATATATATATATATATATATATATATATTTATTTATTTATTTATTTATTTATTTATTTATTTATTTATTTATTTATTTAAAATAAATACAACGATCAATATATGCAATTGATGTAAAAAAATATATATATATATTTATAAAAAAAAATTGTAACGGATATTTTATAGACAAAGTAATTTAGAAGAAAATATTCAAATTAAATATAATAGAATATACTAAAGAATATAGTACAGTTAATATAGTACAGTTTGAGGAACATATCTTTTACTGTATTTTAATATTTTTTTGGATAATGTCCAATCGTCTGCAAGAAAAAAACATTTTTTTTCTCTATTTCGTTGTTATGCACGTGACGCAAAATTAATTTAAAGTATCACAAAAAGAAAAGAAACCACGTGATCAGCATTTAATAAATTAAATTCAAAAAATTAATCTTTAAAAATTCACCAAAAATCAGAAAATGGAGGTAAAGATTCGAAAAAGAAGTCCTTTAAATGAATTTTTATGATCTTTCTCCAGATATAAATTTTAAAACCCTCAGATTATTATTTTAAATGCAAACTTTAAAAAAGTTACAAAAACAGCATAGAAATTTAATTTTAAAAAATCTAAGGAGAATTTTTCAAAAATCTTTCTTAGTGCACCCTTACACTATAAGAAGAATTGCCATGCAAAATTTCAACCCTTTAGGTCCAGCGGTTTGGTCTGTGCGTTATCTGCCAGTCAGTCAGACAGTCAGTTACGGATCTGTTTTATATATATATATATAGATTACTAGCTGAAAACCCGCGCTTCGCTACGGAGTACATTCAAATTAAATACAACGGACAACGTATGCAATTTATGCCAAAAAATAAATATATATATTTCTAATAAATGCGACGATCAATGTATACAATTGGTGTAAAATATATATCTATCTATATATATATATATATTTATAAAAAATCGTAAGGGATATGCATTTTTTTTGGATAATATCCAATCGTCTGCTGCATTAGAAAGAGAAAAAAATATTTTTTTTTGTCTATTTAGTTGTTACGCACGTGACGATAAATTTATTGAAAGTACCAGAAAAGAAATCACATGATCAGCATTTAATAAATTAAATTCTAAAAATTAATCTTTAAAAATTCACCAAAAATCAGGAAATGGAGGTAAAAATTCGAAAAAAATTTCATTTTGAAGGAATTTTTATGATCTTTCTCGTGATATAAATTTTATAACCCTCAATGTATTATTTTAAGTGCAAACGTAAAAAAAGTTTAAAAAACAGCTTAAAAATTTAATTTTAAAATATCTAAGAAGAATTTTTCAAAAATCTCTCTTAGTGCACCCCTACACTATAAGAAGAATCGCCATGCAAAATTTCAGCTCTTTAGGTCCAGCGGTTTGGTCTGTGCGTTGTAAGTCAGTCAGTTACGGAACTGTTTTATATATATACTAGATTAGGTTCAGTAACAGCATACAAATTTTAGCTGATAAACATCAAACGTGTCTGTAAAAAGGATAAACTGAAATTTGCGTTTAAGATGTATGTTTCATTTTATGTAGTGCGGAGAATTTCTACTCGTACTTTGAGTTACAAAGATTTAATACATGAGTAACAAAGTTTATCAAAAGCAAAATGTCGACAATTATCAACACTTTTGTCATTTAAATGAAAACATCCACAGTTAATTGTGTTGAGAGAGATAATTTCCCCCTTCATTGAGTAAAAATTCAGGATGTCTACACGTGGAAAGTACAAAACCCTAACTTTGGAGACAAAGGTAGAAATTTTAAAGAAAGTAGAGAATGGCGAATGTAAAACAAAGATAGCAGCTGACTATAGAATTAAAAAAAAATGCCTTGTCAACTAATTTGAAAAACAAGGAGTCAATTTTAGATTCATGGGAAAAATCAAAATTTGCTAGAGGAAGGAAACGCATGGGAAATGCGTCCCAAGAAGTTCTAGAAAAAGCTCTACTGCTATGGTTCCACGATGTTAGATCTCGAAATTTTCCGATAAATGGACCTCTAGTGCTGACGAAGGCTGATGAATTGGCAATTCGAATGGGTATTGAAGATTTTAAATGCAGTGATGGATGGCTTTATCGATTTAAGTCAAGGCACAATATTTCTTATCAAACTGTATGTGGCCAAAGATCTGATGTAATCGAAAACGTATGCACTAATTTCGGTAGGAAACTGCCAGGGCTTTTCTATACTTACCTGCCGAAAGATATTTTTAATGCGGCCATAATGGACAAAGCCATAATGGACTCTATTAAAACTCTGAAAGCATTTATTCAGATGGAACCTTCCTCTGAAAATGAATTGAAATGTTTACTTCAAATCGAGAAGCTGGCTGAACAATGTAGGCATCATAAACAGAACCAAACATCCATTTTACAGTTTTTCCCCAAAGTGTAATTCATATTTTTATAAAAGTTTACTTTATACTGCATATCTTCTGCTTCATTTTATGATTAAGGTAAGTCTGTATTGCTTTTTAATATGTTTAACTTTAGATAACATAGTATAATATATTTTCTGGGGTTATACATACTAGGAGAGTTTCTTCTTAAGTGATACACATTTAAAGTTATATATTTTCTTTTAACATCGGATAATTCGAACTTCGGATAATTCGAACATTTTTCCGAGAACCTTTGAGTTCGAATTAACGAGCGTCCACTGTATATATATCTATAATAAATACGACGATCAATATATACAATTGATGTAGGAAAAAAATATATATTTATAAAAAAAATCGTAAGGGATATTTTTATAGACAAAATAATGTCCAATCGTCTGCCGCATTAGCAAGAAAAAAAAATTTTTTTTGTCTATTTAGTTGTTATGCACGTTACGATGAATTTATTTAAAGTACCAGAAAAAGAAGTCACGTGATCAGCATTTAATAAATTAAATTCTAAAAGTGAATCTTTAAAAATTCACCAAAAATCAGAAAATAGAGGTAAAGATTCGAAAAAGATCTCATTTCAAAGGAACTTTTATGATCTTTCTCGTGATATAAATTTTATAACCCTCAAATTATTATTTTAAATGCAAACTTAAAAAAAGTTACTAAAACAGCTTAAAAATTTAATTTTAAAAGAATCTAAGAAGAATTTTTGAAAAATCTTTCTTAGTGCACCCCTACACTATTAGAAGAATCGCCATGCAAAATTTCAGCCCTTTAGGTCCAGCGGTTTGGTCTGTGCGTTATCTACCAGTCAGTCAGTCAGTCAGTGAATGAATGAGTCAGTTACAGAACTGTTTTATATATATAGATTACAAAAAAAATTTTAACGATTCAAAAAATAAAATTTTATTGATATTTATTTTCGTAAGATCGAGACCCCATACACATAAGTTTTAATCATTCCGCGGTAGAATGCATCAACATTGCTAAATTTTTCTCGTGACTAGACAGGGATGATTTTGTCTTGTTGAATTTGACGCAATAAATTAGGAAATTTAGTTACGTGTATCACGTGTAGATGGCGCTGTACCCGGTTTTTCGGGCATCCGAAGCTTACCGGCAATAAGACTGAGGCATTCTGGTCCTCTTATTTTCATTCTCGAATCAGTTTCATTCACGGATTGGGCATATCCTGGAGAAACACGTGAGAAAACGGTAGTCGCGCAACCTTTCAAAATGAGGAGCGCAAAGGTGCAAAAAAAATGAGCCGGAGTGAATCGTTTTTTGCACTTTACCGGCAACCACTTCTCAAAACAACAAGTGATGGAGGCGTATGATAAATATAGAATGTTTACTTTCCAATTAGAAACAGAATTTTAAATGAGTTTTTCGCACCGGTCGTAAAGTTGTGAGTATTCCCATTCTTTCTTTAAATGTTTGAGAGGTTGTTCACATTTTATTGAATGTCATACCTTAAGAATAAAATAAAAAAATCACTGTGCATGAAGTATTAAAAACAATTTAAGAGGATTTTTTCACTGCATTACTTTGATTGTTGTTTTGAAATTTGTAAAAATTTAAATCGGAGAAAATCTCTAAACGCAAAACAGTTTATTAACACTGACAATTTGTAGAATATTCGAAAAACAAAAAAATATTTTATTGATCCTATTTTATTAGATGATTTTTATCAACTGATCTTCGATTTATGTTCTATTATCATATAAAAAAGTGGGGCGAAATTTAAAGTGATCCAAGTATAGTATACAAGATTCAGGAGTGGCTGTTACATTTTAGAACAAAATTTCTCATGTAGTGATTGTTATGGCATATTTTTGATTTTTGAGAAAAAATAGAAAACAATTGTGAAACCTCGATTGATAAGTGATCATGTATTCTTTTACATAAAACTTTAATGTGCGCTAAAGACACATTAAGGAGACAGGGAAAACTCTAAAAATTCGTTTGAGAGACACATTCTATAACTTTATTACCTTTATTTCAACACCTAATACTCCTCTTTTACATTTCAATACTTAAACATCGGCAGTAAAGATCTGGAAGTTCGTGAACTCTCTGCGCCCATACATAATATTGTTTCTGGTTAAATATTCACTTCTGTTTGCACGAAATACACCTTATTACCTTTCTAATAATATTTCTAAATAGTTATCCTTTATTCTGCCGTGAACAATTTCTAAACAAGTATCTTTTTACGTTCTTTTACTGCTTATATGTTACTCCTCACTTAACTTATTCCTCATACACTGTAAATATGAAATGCTGTTTCGGGTCAAGAAAGCTACCTGTTTCAGGATATCAAGTTTCTGGGTAGCGAATTTATCTGTTTTGGGTATCCCATTTTTGTATCTCAGCCATGCTTTAGTACTCTTTTACTTATAGTTCCATTTTCGCCCTATACCTAAAACAGCATTCCACTTTTACCGTGTACGTTCAACTTCAATGTGCTATAATAATATGTTAGAGAAGAAAAAAAAAACTTTAAAACTTCATCGGAAAGAAACATTCAATGATTTTGCTTCATTCATTTGACAATATTTCAATGATTTATTCTCTTTTAGAATTAATTTCCTTTTAGTCGTGATAACACATTATCCATTTTTAGGAAAATACTTTAAAACATAAACGAAATTAACTGTCGCTCAGTAAAATTTTATAATGGTTCTAACAACCGATTCAAACTGAAAAGTTACAAAATTTCCGTAAAAAAAATTGAAAGATACATCTAAGTATACTAATTTGTATTGGTACATTTCATCATAATTCTATCCATTATTTGGAAAACAGTCATGCCTTAAACGAAAATTGTCAACTGTTAAAACTGCAGAAGGGTTATGACAGTGATAAAAGTTATTAAAATTAATTAATTTTTTATTTTCATTGAAAAAAATGGATGATACATCTGAGAGTATTAAATCATATCGGAACATTACATTAAAATGCTACCCATTATTTGGAGTGCAATTTAAATCTTAGGTAAAAATTGTCGATCAGACAAATTGCGAAATCGTTCAAACAATAAACAATACAAGAGTATTAAATCATATCGGTACATTACATTAAAATGCTACCCATTATTTGGTGTGCAATTATATCTTAGGTAAAAATTGTCGATCAGACAAGTTGCGAAATCGTTCTAACAATAAACAATACAAGATTTTAAAAATTAAGAGATTAAGTATTCACTTATTTTTCTGAAAATTTTTTATTTTTCCTTTAATTTTTTTTTTCTTCCTCGGTACGTTATGTTGGACATTACAGATTCCATTGCATTAAATTGCAATACAGTATGATTATAACAGTTATACAAAAGATTCAAACTGTTTAGTTTTAAAAGATTGAAAATTATTCCTGTGTATAGTAATTTATATTGGTACTTTAAATCGAATTTCATAAAATGTTAATAAGTGCGCTTAACCAAACAAGATATCCCGTTCATTCAGGGTAGACACTCATAATTTAAATACCGTAAAATCTTGACTATAATACACACACATGTACAAAACGCATGCTTGATTTTGCGAGAAATTTTCAGAAAAAAATTAAAATTCGACTTTAATACGCACCCATAACTTTTCAATATTTTATTTAAAAATTGCACAAATATTTATCAACATAAACAAAATTTGTAATAAAAATAAAAGAAAACGTCAAATTCGGTAGAAAAAAAAACTTAAATTTTTAATTCAATACAAACAATACTGTGAAATTATCAGTCTTAATCACTTTCAAAAGAATACAGCTCATCTATTGTTTGTCGTTTTTTCAATGTTTAAATATACGCTTTTTTGTACACGGGTATAATACGCACCCTCATTTACGCGGACTAAAATGTGAGAAAAAAGTGAGTATTATACTCAAGATTTTACGGTAGTCGATTCTCATATGAATGAAGATAGGCATATTCTTGGGTCACACACCATTTCATTTTTTTTTTGTTTTTGTTTACTCATCCAAAATATGATGTTTTTACTTCCCCAATCTAAATTGAAATACGAAACATCTGAAGTTCAAAAAAGAAAGTCAAAATTTGTTCTTAAAAAGAGTTCAGAGCTCTTTAGTAGAATTTTCATTTTATATAAATTGCGAAAGAATGGAAACGCAACATCGAGGAGACGATATTGAAAAAAAATTCAGGTAGTCACTTTTAACGAAACTACCGAGGGTTATTAACGTAGGATTGCTTATCGTTGCTTACCTCTTTTGTATGTATATATCTATGTATGTGTTATGCATATATGTATCTCTCTCTCTCTCTCTCTATATATATATATATATATATATATATATATATGCTGTGGAATCTCGATCTATCGTTTTTCAAGGGAGCGACTGAACTGATCGATAAATGCAGGAAAACGATAGATGCGGGAACATAACAAAGCAATATGATCGTCGGCACTGGGAGAAATAAACGACACATACGGGAAAACGATATTTCGAAGAACGATCGTTCGAGATACCACTGTAAAGTCTGTGGACACACACACACACACACACACACATATATATATATATATATATATATATATATATATATATATATATGTCAGTCAAAATTTTGACGCATTTTGGTACTTTTCTGTTTAATTGTTTACTGCTTGTCCAAGCGATACAGACTAGTTTGGCGCGCTGCCAAAATTATAACTCGCGAGGTACAGACGGACGGTTTTAGCGTCTGAAATTTTCCTTTCCTGAGGACCGTACCGTTATGGAGGAACGTAATCCTACGTTAAAAAACAAATAGGATTCGAGAAATTCTAGCTTATGACGAGTGGATGTGAAGTTCAGGAATCACGCGTGTGACTGTATTCAAAAACTACATCATTAAACGTAATACCTAAAAATAATTACAAGATAAAAAGAACTTTTTATATATCACGTTTTTAAAATTTCTGTTGAGTCATATAAACTTGACAATCCTATGTATTAATAAATTCTTACAAACCTTCACTAAATTATTCTTTTTCACTTTCTTTTATTTAATTTTAATCACTTTTTAGTTGTTTCCACTATCTACAGACTTTATAAACTGCTAACTTTTATAATTTTTTTTTTTTTATTTCGCACAATATTTTTGTAAACAAACTAAATTCACACGTATTCTGTTTTCAAAATCGTCAAACGCCGTTACGCAAAAGTGCAAGCATTGAATTCAATCAAAGCGTCACCTTGCGGATTTTTTCCGAACTAACTTTCCATACGAAACAACATTAACTGAAAATGAATTCAAACCTGCTTAAAGATGGCTAAAAAGTATTAAAAGAATGCATCGCCATCGTGTTCTGAGCTATTCTAAAAGTTTCAAACGTCTAGCTAGTCGGGAAGTCAGTTAAAAATCGATTGCAAGATTGAATTCAATCGATACGCCACCTTGCGAATTTTTTCCGAACTAACTTTCCATACAAAACAAAATTAACTGAAAATGAATTCAACCTGCTTAAAGATGGCTAAAAAGTATTAAAAGAATGCATCGCCATCGTGTTTTGAGCCATTCTAAAAGTTTCAAATGTCTAGCTAATCGGGAAGTCAGTTAAAAATCGATTGCAAGATTGAATTCAATCGATACGCCACCTTGCAAATTTTTTCCGAACTAACTTTCCATACAAAACAAAATTAACTGAAAATGAATTCAAACCTGCTTAAAGATGGCTAAAAAGTATTAAAAGAATGCATCGCCATCGTGTTCTGAGCCATTCTAAAAGTTTCAAATGTCTAGCTAGTCGGGAAGTTAGTTAAAAATCGATTGCAAGATTGAATTCAATCGATACGCCACCTTGCGAATTTTTTCCGAACTAACTTTCCATACAAAACAAAATTAACTGAAAATGAATTCAAACCTGCTTAAAGATGGCTAAAAAGTATTAAAAGAATGCATCGCCATCGTGTTCTGAGCCATTCTAAAAGTTTCAAACGTCTAGCTAGTCGGGAAGTTAGTTAAAAATCGATTGCAAGATTGAATTCAATCGATACGCCACCTTGCGAATTTTTTCCGAACTAACTTTCCATACAAAACAAAATTAACTGAAAATGAATTCAAACCTGCTTAAAGATGGCTAAAAAGTATTAAAAGAATGCATCGCCATCGTGTTCTGAGCTATCCTAAAAGTTTCAAACGTCTAGCTAAGTCGGGAAGTTAGTTAAAAATCGATTGCAAGATTGAATTCAATCGATACGCCACCTTGCGAATTTTTTCCGAACTAACTTTCCATACAAAACAAAATTAACCGAAAATGAATTCAAACCTGCTTAAAGATGGCTAAAAAGTATTAAAAGAATGCATCGCCATCGTGTTCTAAGCCATTCTAAAAGTTTCAAATGTCTAGCTAGTCGGGAAGTTAGTTAAAAATCGATTGCAAGATTTGTGCTGGACAAACACACAAAGAAGAAAGCGAGTTAATAAAAACGTGGTAATAACCTGCCGAGCACACTCTGACCCGACCGTTTATGCCCGTCTGCATTCCAAATTTCGAACGAGCGCGCGACGTCGTCGGGGAGATGACGCCGGCCACGGGAGGAAAATCTTATCGGGTTCCTAGATCAAACGTTTGCCATCTGTGCCCGGTAAAGCCCTGATTCCGAACGCTTGCAGGTCCAGGTAATCTTCTTAATCCCTATTCCCCGTCTCTTCGGTCCCTGGTTATTAAAGTTTTGGAATATTATACGTTAATGCATAACATATTACTAAATAATATGCCATTTAATATCCTATAGGATGAATCATTTATGAAGTCGGATGATTCATCCCTATATTGATGGATAGAATAAATCGAGCGCAGGATCTGCGTTTTTATCCGGCGTCAATTCATCCTATATTGATGATGTATATATCCATCGAAATAGGAGGAATTTACTGGATATACGGATTTTTCGGACCTTAAGGGGTCAAGGAACCTACAACCACGATTTTGTTTTAATTTTCAGTTTTTAACTCTATATATATATATAGAATGAAAATAACTAATATTCTTTTTTGACTACATTGAAGACCCTTAGAATTCAAAATAAGGATTTTTTGGCAGAAAAATACCTGTTTTTCAAAAAAAAAATTCAAAAATACTAGCATTTTTCAAAATGCTCCATGTGCATTCCCTATAATTTAAAATCTTTAATTTTTTGAATATAAGTTTACCATATATATATATATATATATATATATATATATATATATATATATATATATATATATATAAACATATATATATATATATATAAACATAACTGTGCATTGAATTTTTTAACGTAGGACTACGATCCTCCATAACGGTCCTCCGGGAAGTAAAATTTCAGATGTCCTGCGTCGCGAGTTATAATTTTGGTGGCGCGCCAAACCCAGGCTGTATCGCTTGGGCAAGAAGTAAACAGTTAAACAAAAAAGTACCAAAATGAATCAAAATTTTGACACACACACACACACACACACACACATATATATATATATATATATATATATATATATATAATAAATTTGAGTGTACTCCCTAGCGAAGTACGGGTTTTCAGCTAGTTTGAGCATAAGAAGTAGTGTGAAATAATCGAAGATATTAAAGTATGACGTGAGAGTGAAACGCAATCTATAGTGACATACGTACATATATGTACGTACATACGTACATATTATACATACGTACATATTATACATACGTACATATATGTAGATGCATATATACATAACACATACATACATATATATACATACAAAAGAGGTAAGCAACGATAAGTAATCCTACGTTAATAACCCGCGGTAGTTTCCTTAGAAGAGACTTCCTGAAATTTTTTTGTGTGATTATAAAGCTATATAATACATATTTTTTTTAATGTGCCTGTTATGTTTTATGTCTTTGCATGTTTTTGCTTTATTTCATTGTCTAAAAATTTTAAAAAATATTTGTGGTTTCAAACAATGATGCACAGTTTTGTGAGAAACACTTCCATTAATAATCCTGAGAAATTTGGAAGAAATCAGAAGAAAATTAATGCGCACTGAACGTATTGAAAAATTCTAGCATTTTTGAAGAAATTTTTGAAAAAGGGTTCCTATTTTTCCACAAAATACTTATTTTTGAATTCTAAGTGTTTTTAATGGGGTTTAAAAGAATATTAATTATTCTCATCTTGTATATAGAGTAAATTATGGGAAACTTAGACAAAAAGAAGTTGAAGGTCCCTTGTATCCTTAAGACGCACCTTTTTACATAAAAAAATCGATTTAAAATTAGGGTGCGTCTCATGGTCCGAAAGTAACATTAAAATAAAATGAATATTTTATTATATATATTATATATATATTTTTTTATATATACTTTAACGTACGATTACGTTCCTCCATAACGGTCCTCCGGAAAGCAAAATTTCAAATGTCCTGTGTCACGAGTTATAATTTTGGCAGCGTGGCAAACCCAGTCTGTATCGCTTGGGCAAGCAGTAAACAGTCAAACAGAAAAGTACCAAAAGGCGTCAAAATTTTGACTGACACACATACATATATATACATACGTACATATATATAGATGCATATGTACATAACACATACATACATACATACATACAAAGAGGTAAGCAACGATAAGTAATCCTACGTTAATAACCCGCGGTAATTTTGTTAGAAGAGACTACATGAAATTTTTTTTCTTTATTAAGTAAGAAATTGAAAATATCTTTCTATACCTAACAAAATACAAAATATTCTTTTCAAAAATTCCTCCAATAAATTTGACATAAATTTGTGCGTCCAATAAATTTGTACGTCTTATGATCCGAAACACCGAAATCATCCACAACTGTTAGATAGAATTAATCTAAGGCTTGTAAGGTATACACAAGTTTCGATTCACAAGAATCGAACTTTTGAGTGAATGAATTAAAGAAGCTGCTTGAGATATGCTAATTTCGGCATACGCGCTTAGTATAAATACCATGCAGCGTCTTTAATAAAAAAGGTTGTTAGGGTTGAAAGGTTGTTAAAGTTGATAGATAGGCGATAGGGAGCTACGGGGTAAGTAGCTCCAGGTGTTATCCTGCGCTAGTGCTTAGGGGGCCCAAAGTTTAGGTGGCAGTACTGCTGGTTTAACTCTCTGCTGGTTTGTGAGTATTGAAATGTGTATTTCTATTGAATGTTAATATATATATTCCGTACAAGTAGTACGTATGCTTATTGCTGTAAAAGCAAATTCTATATGTGCAACGAATTCAATAAACATTGTTTCATGTATAAACTGTGTTTGTATGAAATTCATTTAGAGTGCCACTTCAAATTATATACACCCAAGTTTGGGTAGAAGTGAGCTATTTACTCTATAGGCTTTGATAGGAGAGATCTTTGGTAAGATTTTGTCTGTTTATCCCATAGACAGAAATATTAGAATTTTTTATTCTATTAACTAATAAATTCCCTTCAGATTTATTTCTGAAACATAAAATTTTCATAATAGCGCCTTTATGATTAGTTGGATAGTAAGGTTGCATAGAAATTCCTAATCTAGTTCTCTGCCAAATTTGAGCATTTTCAGGTCCAAGTTATCCATTAAGCATGAAAATTTACTGTTATTATATCTGAGAGTCGATTGGAATGTGATCCAATTGTATCGGCTACTATTTAAACTAATACAATGCGATTACAATCAAAAATCAGTACTGGTCGTGACTTTAGAGCACGATCAACGCCGCGATGAAATTATTTCTAGAGATGGAGAAGAAAGTAAAAAACTGACACTGGGGGAAAATCCCTCGTTAAAACTGAAATTTCCTGTAGGTCGGACTGTTTACTGTGGTTTACTATGATGTATTTTATGTTGCTAAATAATGTTATCGAATATACATCCCCAGATATTAATATTTTTCTTCATTTGAATGGCTTTTGGTACAGAGTAATCACTAAAATCTCCAGATCAATATCTCAGATTTAGGTATATCCTGTGTTTGAAATTGTTATAACTGCAGGTACTTAAATTGAAGTGTAGGTTTCATTTGATTGAGTACTTAGTGATAATATGAAATTATATTTGTATTATACTGAGCATTTGAACCAAGGGTATAATTTCAGTTTCATAAAATGTTTAAATGTTAAAAAAAGGATGAATTAATGTGTTTTTGGGATTTTTTGTTAGGTCTTTATAGTTAGGTTTTCATAGCTTAAGAAATAAATCAATTCAAGATAACTAGTTGACGGTATGTATGTCTTAAAGTGTACAAGTGTATATACATATATATATATATATATATATATATATATATATATATATATATATATATATATATATATATATATATATATATATATATATATATCTGAAAGTGTGAGTGTGCACAATTATAAGATTTAATGATAATTGAATTTTTCTCACAGACATTGATTGCTTTTTTAATTTTGTTTATACTAATTTCAACATTGGCAGTTTTATTAGATGTAATTTAAATGAATGCCGTAAAATTATCCGAGGATGTGAGTAATTTCTAATGATCTTGATGATCAAAAATTATTTCTAAATGTCTTGCAAATATATCCTAGCTTTCGAAAACACAAAAAGATCATTATAATTAAATCAGTACTGCAATTGTATTTACAGTTCTTAAGTCTTCAAAGATGTTCCATTATGTTCAACTATCATTTTAAATCTATCTCAGTTTAATTTTTATATGAGAATGAAATCAACAGTTTTATTTGTCAAAATCAAAATAAATGTTCCACTAGGCCACACTTACCAATGGTTTTCTCACTTCTTTGCATGGCCCCGTTAAATGCATTTTTGACCTTATTTAATGATAGCATAATTAAAGATTCAGCGCAATTTACAACTGTTGATAAAAAATGTACCTAGGAAGGTAAATTGACACTGAAGTCAAAAATTAACACATTAAATCTTTAGATGACCGAGTCTGGACGATTCAAGTGTCGTACTCTTCAGTATTTCTCATAGTCCATATCGACTCACCACTCAGTTTTGTGAATTTTATTTTCCGTGTTCTAACAGAATTAAATATAATATCACTATTAGGTTATTCAGTAGCGTTCATTTTGACGCATTCATAATCATGTATGCACTTAAGTTGAAAATAATGGCTTTACGTTGAGAATGCGTCAAGATCTGCTGCCCAGAAGAGTCTTAAATAGTTATAAAGCTCTGAAAGTGGATAATTACTCCTTATGATTAAAATGTATTATGGTGGGTGTTTTCTCACTTCTTTGCATGGCCCCGTTAAATGCATTTTTGACCTTATTTAATGATAGCATAATTAAAGATTCAGCGCAATTTACAACTGTTGATAAAAAATGTACCTAGGAAGGCGCCAGCCTTAGAAGAATTACTAAATACTTTCAAATCAAACTCCGATTACCAAGCCTTTAAAAATTTCTACTACTATTCAAAAGCATTCTTTTTAAAATATTTAAATTTAATTTTTTAAAAAAGGTTTTATTCTACTACAATTCAAAAGCATTTTTTATTAAAATATTTAAATCTAATTTCAAAAAAGTTTTTTTTCTACTACAATTCAAAAGCATTCGTTATTAAAATATTTTAATTTAATTTCAAAAAAGGTTTCTTCTAGTACAATTCAAAAGCATTGTTTATTAAAGTATTTTAATCTAATTTCAAAAAAGAATTTTTTCTTATAGAATTCAAAAGAATTGTTTATTAAAATATTTAAATTTAATTTCAAAAAAGTTTTTTTTTACTACAATTCAAAAGCATTCTTTATCAAAATATTTCAATTTAATTCCAAAAGAGAGTTTTTTCTTCTACAATTCAAAAGCATTGCTTTTTAAAATGTTTAAATTCAATTTCAAAAAATTTTTTTTCCTACTACAATTCAAATGCATTGTTTATTAAAATATTTAAATTTAATTTCAAAAAAGGTTTTTTCTTCTACAATTCAAAAGCATTGTTTATTAAAATATTTAAATTTAATTTCAAAAAAGGTTTTTTTACTACTACAATTCAAAAGCATTGTTTATTAAAATTTTTAAATTTAATTTCAAAAACGGGTTTTTTTTCTTCTACAATTCAAAAACATTGTTTATTAAAATATTTAAATTTAATTTCAAAAAGTTTTTTTTTTCTTTTTGTACAGCCTTGTTAAATATTTTTACATATATTTCTAGGTCTCGCGTTTTTTCTTCGTTTTCCAAACTGCAATCCCTTTAACCTCCCAGAGGTTACGATAATTGTAGCAGCAAATACCACTTTCTGCAGATTTTGACAGCATTAGATACTTGATTTCAAAACCTGTTGCATTCCGTTAGAGCACATTAGTTCATAAATTATGAACGATTTTTTTTCTCCCATAATTTGAAATGTATGTTTAAAAAAAGAAAATTAGCAGAAGCTTTATAAGAAAAAGGCTCTCAAATGAGCCTTGTTTAACTTAAATGAAAGTCATTTTGATTTTACTAGCCACGCTGATTTAAGGGTGCACAGGACCTTCTAATGGGTGGTTAATAGGAGTGACATTACAGACTTGAATAGCTAAAAGGTTGAAGGAAAAAAAAGTAAATGAAAATGATCTCCTAAAAGAAGGTTCTGTTTATACATCGAAAGTCTCTTTTGAGTTATTTCAGTCCAATAAATAAAAGGTAAAAGTGATAGTGAAACTTTAAATTGAGTTTTCTCAAAATAGCAAGTTTTTTTAACATTGTGCACAGTGTTACTACCAAACTATTAGTGCAATATTGATAAAAATTTAACCATATGTATATGTTGTGGCAATCTATAACTCAAAACCAAAAAAATTAGAGTTTTTTTTTTAATTAAATTGTTTTTCAAGTCAATTAATTGTTCATCAAAATAGGAAAAAAATTGTGATTTTTTTTCTATTGTGAAATTTTTACAATTTATGAGTATTTAAAAATTTAATCAATACTTTTTAATAGTATTTTGGTTTTAAATTAAAGATAGGTGTATTGTAAATATATTACAATACCCATTTTATTCCTGTGTGTATATGTTTATGTTTTATCGTGCGCGCAGTGATTTAAGGCATTCCGTATCTTAGACTCATATCCATTTTCTAAACATGTAATAAAAATATTAATTTACAATGTAAACCTTTCATTTTTGCAGAGTGTATAATTCAAAATGTTTTAATAAAATTCCAATTAAAAACGACATTTCTTTTTGTAATTTTATTAAAGTTTTATTAGTTTGAGCTTGAATATGTTTTCAGCAATTTCGACAAGCTCAAAGGTACTGTGCCCCCCGAAAAGAGAAAAAAAATATTGGAAATGTTGAGGGGAAGTCATAGCTACCAATTCGCCGAGATATCATACTAGTCTCCATGCCGGAAATGTCTGAGTTTCAAAGATTTCAAGAGAGCGCTAAATAGCTACCAATTTTACATTGAGTAAAATCAGAGAATTGTGCACTCAAGCAGTCTCTTTACAATTTTTCTGAAAAGAATGCTCTCGACTGGGAGGCGTCTAACTTCCTTACTTAGAATTATTTGATATCTTGTCAAAGAAAGAGAAAGGGCTGGTGTAGTCCTTCAAGCCCTTAGGAATTCTTTATATTTAGTGTCTGTTTCTAAGGGACCTCAAAAAAATTTTAAAAATCGATTTTTGAATTTTTGTCGCTAAGATTTTTTTAATTTAAAATTTATAAACAAAATTTTAAAATGCTCCTTGCGACTTAATTTTTGAGATATTTCCTCGATTTTGCCTTTTAATCACTTAAATCTGCATCACAAACAAATCAGGGAATCAGTTATTTAATCCGTTGAATAGTTAATTTTTGAGAGATTTTTTTCTGAATTCCATCCCGATTTTCATCAAAATTTTGCCTTGTAATAAGTTATAAATAAAATTTAATTACCTTCATGAAGTCGAAGTGCAAAATGAATACCGAGTTTAATTGTAAAGAAGTATCAGGATTCTTCCTTATCAATTTCATGAATTTTGAACAAAAATTAAATCGCATGGAACATTTAAAAAATCTAAAAATCTTGAAAAATCTGTTTTGAGAAAGACAGATTTAAAGATTACCACACTTATCTTTATTACTTACTTCGTAGAAGCTTCATAAATGATTTTTTACTTGACAAAAACTATTTTGGTACTATTATCCTACAGAAATATACACTCAAGAACCAAAACATTATGACCACCTGTCAATAACGAGTTGGCCCACCTTTGGCGCGCAACACAGCTTCAACCCGCCTTGGCATGGATGCTACAAGTCCTTGGTAGATGGCCGGAGACAGATTGTACCAGATGTTTAATCAACGGTCACGCAAATCCAAGATATTGCGAATTGGTGGTCTTTGAACTCTGAGCTGCCGTCCCATGACATCCCAAATGTGTTCTATCGGATTGAGATCCGATGAGTTAGGCGGCCAGGACATTAACTGGAATTCAGCATCATGTTCCTGGAACCACTCCAACACAATTTTAGCCTTGTGACACGGGGCGTTGTCCTGTTGGAACATTCCATTTCCAGCTGGAAAAACAGAGGCCATGTAAGGGTGCAACTGGTCCGCAATGATGTTCAGATACCCTGTAGCATTCATGGTCTGCTCTACCAAAACCACGGGTCCCAGAGACGCCCAAGAGAACGTCCCCCAAAGCATAATACCGCCACCACCGACCTGTGTATGACCTACTGTACATTGAGGGAGCAACAGTTCGCCTGGAAGACGGTGTATCCTGACACGGCCATTGGCGTGATGAATGACAAACCGTGATTCATCTAACCAGGCAACTCTCTCCCACTGATCCATGGACCAGTCGCGATGTTCCCGGGCCCAGCGCAGGCGCAGTTGGTGATGACGCTTGGTCAGCAAAGGCACACGAGTGGGACGTTTGCTGCGTAGCCATATCCACTGAACAGTGTCCGCTGAACAGTGTGCTGCGATACTATTCTACTTGGCCCTGCATTGTATTGGGCTGTCAGCTGAGCCACTGTCTGGCTCCGGTTTTGCTTCACCATGCGAGACAGTCTCTGACGACCATTTTCTTTGATAGCGTGTGGACGTCCAACACCATGTCGTCTACTGCTG
>OU015497.1:44630441-44640441 GCA_907164885.2 Dolomedes plantarius | reverse complement strand
ACATACTCAGGTCCTGTTGCGAGGAACAATGTGAACAATGATTCATCGGACCAAATGCTGTTTCTCGACATATTAATCGACCAGGATTTGCGCTGGTGGCACCCCTGTGGACGATATTTTCTATTGGCATCTATTACAAGTAGGTTGGGAATAGCTACTCTTCCGTAAATGCTTTGTTTGTGAAGTTCCATTCTACCTCTAATGGTTGATACCGGAACAAGCAGATGCAGATTGAGCTCTTCGGTCATTTTGGTTGCAATTGTTTTCTTTCTTCATGTCACAATCCGCTTCAACACCTCGCCCATCTCTTTCACTCAGCTCTCCCTTTCATCCACTGTTATGTTTGGCAAAGGATGTTTTTCCATGCACTCTGTATGCTATCATGACTTTCGATACCATAGCTCGAAAAACACCCATTAGCCTGGGGGTTGCGGTAACATATACTCCTAATTTAAACGCGCTTCAACAATTTGCCCTTTTCTCAAGGTCTGCAAGATTTGACATTTTACGATGTCCTTCCCCCCCCCCAAAAAAAAAAAATCCCGATTCCCTTAGCTTCATTACCGCTACCTGATAGAATAATACATACACTATATTATATAAAAAATACCGGTAGCCAGACTCGTTTTTTAAGGAATACGAAGCACATTCATAAACACCACTAATATTGATAGGTGTTTCCATTATTTTGATAACTACCTGTATATATAGTGTCGTAGCTAGCCATTCATGTGCCCTGGACAAGAATTTGCGTTTGGGCCCCTTAATTAATTAGGTTTAGGAAAATAATAAAACAAATACAGCATTTTGGGCACCCTTCCAAGTAGGCCCTGGGCGGTTGTCCCTGCCTAGTTACGGCATTGTATATATATATATATATATATATATATATATATATATATATATATATATATATATATATATATATATATATATAGTTTTACAGGATATTTATTGGTGCCCATGTAGGGAAGTGAGACGCTTCGTTGTCGACGATATTTGTTTTCAGAAGATCTGCTTTATTTCATCTCATTTCTAAATATTTTAAGTTTAGATTCCAACAAAACAAAGTTTCTTCTCTCGTGACGGGCTGGTATAAGCTACGTAACTATTGTGAATTTTTATCTGTGAAAAAATATATATATCCATGAGTGAAACAAACTATTTTGGTATTCCCTGATTCAATCAGAATTTCAACAGTGATTTGAGAAAACTCGGGAAATCCCCTGCACTTTTTCCCCTAAAGTCTAGCTCTTAAAAACATGCTTGTGAAAAATAAGCATCACGGAAGAGACGCCAAATG
Source organism: Dolomedes plantarius (assembly GCA_907164885.2). NCBI lineage: Eukaryota > Metazoa > Arthropoda > Arachnida > Araneae > Dolomedidae > Dolomedes > Dolomedes plantarius. Next base: position 44,639,138 of record OU015497.1, on the reverse strand, counting down.
AGCCAATAGCTGGGAAGCCAGGCTCTCAAACTAAGGAAGCAATATCGGATCTGTTGTGAGTCACACCAAAGATTTATTGAAATACTTACGTTCTCGTAAATTTGCCCTTCCTAATATGTCCATGTTAATTGGCTCCATGTTGTTTAATAACAAGCACAATTGTAAGTTGCGACTCATTTACATAAGAGTTGTATTTTCGTCTCCTGCCTGATGTAAGGATAGTTGGAAAGAAATTTGTTTTCCCAGGGAATAAGTTACATAGTGAGATTTTAATCCACAAATGCAATTCGATAACATAAATAAAAATGTTGAAGAATAATATCACTATTTCATAACTAACGCAGCTGCCTTATGAACCTTTAGCTTATAGGGCTCATTTTTCCGATGCCTTCTTTAGAACAGGGAATTTCATACCCCCTTTGTAAGAACGGCTATTAAGGGGGTTATATATATATATATATGTATATATATATACATATATATATATATATACATATATATATATATACATACATATATATACATATATATACATACATATACGTATATGTACACACACACACATATATATATATATATATATATATATATATATATATATATATATATATACATATATATACATATATATACGTATATGTACATATATATATATACAGTGCTAGATTTCTAGAAATAGAGGTGCCGGAACGGTAACCTTCCGGTGTGTGTGTAGGGGGGATTCCGAATTGTTGGCGTGAAAAAAAGAAATCGTTGGTTGTACAAAAACTGGAGCATTTTATTTAATTCCAAATTTCATTTTGCAAGACAAGTACAAAAAAAGTTTATGAATTTAAATACCTTGGCACTATAATTTATGACAAAAATAAACTAAGAACAGAAATTGATAACAGAATCAAAATGGCTAATAAATGCTTCTTTGGGCTGAGAAGACAATTGAGATCTAATTTCACAAAACTAAATTAAGAATTTATAAGACACTAATACTACCTGTCTCACTTTATGCAAGTGAACATGGACCTTGAGCATAGACACGCAGCGCTCACTGGACATGTTTGAGAGAAAAATCCTCAGGGCTATCTTTGGCCCAGTGCAGGAAGAAGGACGTTTGAGAACCAGATATAATTTTGAACTGTATAGGCTTTATAGGCAATCACAAATAACACAAGTCTTCCGTAGAAATAGATTAAGATGGCTTGGCCATGTTTGGAGAAGCTCGGAAGATAATCCCTCCAAGATCTTGACATTTAAAAAACCAAAGGGATCCCGGACTAGAGATAGACCACCGACTAGATGGTTAAATGACATTGAAAAAGACTTAAAAACTTTGAAAATTGAAAATTGGAGAGGAGTCGTCGCAGATAGAAGACGCTGGAAGGAGCGCGTGGTTGAGGCAGCCAGGGTCTGTAAGGGACTGTTGTGCGTGTGCTTGTGAAGAAGAAGAAGAAGACAAGTACAAAAATGTGTTGCAGAAAAGTAATAAAGCAGTAAAAAAGCACATTGAAATGATTGTTTACGTTTTGTACCCATCCTAAAAGATTGTCCAAAACTTCAACATGTTTTAATCATATTTCTTGTCTTTTGACCTCTCCTTACTCTTGACGGCTAATGCTGAATAGCACAAGAGACACAAGCCAAGAGTCAGACACAAGCCAAGTACTCCAGACACAAGCCAAGAGTCAGCATACTTAGTTGGGTTAAAGAGCCGAAGAGGAGGTCCATTGATCTTTACAAACAACATGCCAGAAACTGTTGCAATATTCAGTGATGATCTCAATGGTGTGATAATGAGGTTCATCTGTGAGAAACCTCTTTCACATTCACTCGACGATATGGCTATCGAATTGATTGACTGTTTCAACGGCTTGAGACTTTCCGGGAACACTCTGAAGTGGAGATACTCCCGGATTCCTGTAATTAGCTGCCTTTCATTAAGTTTGAACTTGGAGGCAAGTTTCCGCATTTCATTTTCCCCAAATGTTATTGGGACATTTTGTGGCCAGTTATTTTTCATCCATTACTTTGATGGTGTCAGCTAGCTCAAAGTCTTTTTCACTGAGCAGTCTTGTTTCAATAGACTTTTTAAGTGCCTCGTAAAACTTTTCAGAGTTCAAAGGCTGGTTGTTTTTCCTACCTTCTCTTTCATGGAGAGGAACTCCGAATAAAGACAAGTTGTTTACTCCTTCTTGAGCCATCGATGAGTAAAATCCTGGAACTGATTTTCTTTCCTCAAACAAAGAAGCTGTAATTTTTATCTTTTTGTTAGCATAGCTTAGATCAACGTTGCGATGTTGCAAAGCTTCACTTAACTCTGAGAGCTCTTCCAACGCATCAGCCATTAAGCCCAGGTCTAAAATGAAATTAGTTTCAGTAATCATTTTGAGGAGGCCTTCAAACATACTTTTTTCTTTGCTGTCTCCGGTTGGGTCATTTGAAGCTTCTTTAAAGTGATGGAGTAGTGCTTCGTAAGACATCTAAACGGCTGGCACAGATCTGAAACTAGACGCAACCCAACGTGTGCTCAAAACTCTTCCGATTTTTAAAAGTTCTGTCTCTAGTAAACTTGCACAAGTTCGCAGTTCCCTTGCTGTTCTTTGGTGAAGCATGATACACACCATACTGTTTCTCGATGAAGAATTTAAATCTATCAGCTCCTGAAACTGACTGAACTACATCAGACACTGAAAGCCCAAGCCTGTGGCTAGCACAGTGCCAAACAATAACAGAAGGGAATTTTGCACAAAATAATGCTCCAACACCTTTGTTTTTACCAATCATAGTAGCAGAGCCGTCACATGTTAAGCTTGTTAAGTTTTTACTTAAAAACGTGTCAGTTATTCCATTAGAGTGAAGACAGTTAATCAAAGAGTCAAATACCGCCTTAGCAGTAAACGTTCTACTAAAGCATCACGTTCTACTAAATCTAAAAAGACGTTGGTAAAACCACACATGCCAGTTTTAGGCCAAGAACAAATAACGTAAACAATCAAACTTGACTTGTTACTAAGGGAAGTTGACTCATCAATTATCAGGCCAATTTTCGTGTCATTCTTCATTATTTTATTAACAAATGTTTTCTTCATTTCTTTACGTATGTGCAAAGCAATGTTAGTACAGGCTTTGAATGAATGTAAAATGCGACCCATGTCAACCCCATTAAGTTCTTGCAAATCAATTTCTGTTTCAAAATTGTGAAAGGACTGCTTTTCTTTAACAATCTTATATGCAGTACGAAATATATTTTCAGTAGCTTGTTTTTCGTGAGCACGCTGCTTCAAAACAACTTTCTCCAATACTTCATTTTTACCTTCACATAAAATTTTGACAGCTGCTCTATGACCAGCACTTTCTTTGTATTCATACATTTTTTCCTTAGCGAAGTTTGCTTTTTTTCTTTAGTGTCGCCGTAGCTACTTATCTCACCACTTGCCCACACTTTTGAAATTTGCATACCTGTTTTCTTATAGACAGATAAAACCCCAACCTTTTCACAAGCATTGCATCCTAACGTTCCATTTTTAACAAACAACCAGTCATATATTTGGGAAAACTCGTTTTTTTTGCGAGTTAGTCCAGCAATCTGGCAAGACATTGTCGCACTCAACAGGTGTATCTTCTTCTTTAGGGTATTTTACATTACAGTCAAGCTTTTCAGAAGACATTGTTTCGTTTGCAGTGTTAGAGGACGGTTGCGAACTTAGGCTTTTCATTTCGACGTCATCGTCATTAACCACTTTGTCATCACTGGTATCGTCCCAACTAATGCTGTGCTTGAGTCTTTTACTGCCACTCGAAAGTGAGAAAAAATCGAATAGTTTTTTGTTCATTTCACTTCACAATCTCACACAGACACTTGACACTGCTCAAACGCAACTAACCTCAACAACACAACATGGAAGAAGGGTAGCTGCCTCGGGTTGTCGATTCTCGAAATGAGGGGCCGAGTCTAATCAATACCTCATTTGCAAACCCACGAAAAGTCAGTGCAGTCAGCAAAAATGAGTCAGACTACCGTCCCGTCAGCCGGCCAAGGTCAAGCCACAAACAATACCACCCGATTCAGTGAAATAGTCGCAGTTCGCTGTACTCAATAGTAACGCTCAACAAACTACCCCAGCCTCGCATCATAATCGATCGCTACGACCTGCGAATGGTTCTTTTACGTGAAGTGTAAAGAGGAGTAGGTCCGGATCACTCACTAACAACAGAGTAGTTTGTGATTAAATAAATGTTTTTAACTGTCGTCATTTTTTTCCTAAAGAGAGGTACCGGAACGCCGTTTCGGAGCGTTCCGCCTCAAATCTAGCCCTGCATATATATATATATATATATATATATATATATATATGTATATTCATTCTTGGACCCGTATTCTTGGGATACATGCTATCCCACACCGTAAGGAAAAGGTTAAGCTAATTTTCATTTATTTGCTGATGATATTATCATATGACAACAGGTTCAGCAGAATAAGGCTATTATAAGAACAATAGTTAATCTACGCCTTAATTCAAATTTGAAGCTGTAATGAAATATCTCCCATTAAAACAAAATAACTTTCCCTTTCAAACATAGTCAAAATTTAATGTTAACCACTTATTAAGGTACTTTTAAAGATCTCTAAGCATAATTGATGGGTGGGCATAAACTAGGGATATAATATTAACAATGAACATGATGAAAAATCCAAAATACTAAATGCTATATTTTAGACTTCATTAGCAGTATGTCATATTAAAAGAATTTTCCAGTGACTCTGATTAGTTATTAATAATATATTTAAAACAACTTAAAAGCTAAAAATAAGCTTGATTTTCGCATTCTTTTTACTCCGACGTACCCTCTAGCCATTGTTAATTTTGCGCGTAAAGCACTTTCTTACCTCGAGGCATCGTCGAAATAAATGCATCTAGACTTGTTAAACAAAAAAAACAGATAAAAGTGAAATAACCCTGTTAGTCCCTAATAGCAATACCATTTATTCCCTCCTCCTTTTGAAGACATTAGAAACGTCCTCTTTCTTTAGTAGATAAAAGCAACGTTGCAACTACCTGAGGTATGTTGCAAGACAAGGCAATAGAGGGCTGTGTAATTAATTTCTCTTATGGTAAACTTACATTTCCATCATTTAAATGTATGGTGCAAGCACAATAGTGCTGCACATGAATAATACGGTACCTGAACAATGATACGCAACCCGCCGTATTCGTATGTTTTTTCCCCGATTCCTTTTTATTCCACCACAGCCCATACGGATTTCACACATTTTTTTTCGTTGTCATTCTACGTGAAACACTGCTTAATCTCCTAGTTGTATTATTACGTTGATGCTTTGGTGTTACGTTGTCGTTCTACAGGAAATACTGCTTAATCTCCTAGTTGTATTATTACGTTGATGTTTTGGTGAAACATCGACAGTAAGTGGATCATGGCCATATCACCGTATCAAATTTTGATACGCCAATACGATACAAAGACACTATTCACGTGCTTAAGTGATATCAATGTGGACGGACTCTTCGATTTACTCGTATTCTGGGATGGTCAAGACGTTATCTCACTTAACTTCGCTGGTCAAAAGGGCTTTCTTGCTAATTTCTATGCAATATTAGTTATTTGAAAATCTCAGAATATATCCAGAGATTACCTATTTAACCAGTGGCTCAAAAATACCAAAATAATTTTGTAGCTGATAAGATGAAGGACGAGAATTTTATTGGACAAGGGCAGGAATAGTATCTCCGATCAGTATAACAAAACTTGTAAAATCGTAGGCTTAAGACTATCATGTTGTGTTGTTGTAAGCCAATAACTAACACATAGAGACAATAATACCAAACGTGCTCTACAGCCAGAAAAACTATAGTTGTAACAGTAGTCTCAGTCTTTTACAAACTCGAACAGACAACAAAAAAAGTTTGGAAAATCGAAATTTGTAGATTCGAATATCATTGGGAAAATTCGAAATTGCAATTTGCTAAGATCTTTATTTGCCTAAGTTAGAGAATTTTCTAATTTACAGAGATAAAATCTCTGTAAATTTACAGAGATAAAAATCTCTGTAAATTTACAGAGATAAAATTACAGAGATAATTTCTAATTTTCTAATTCATTTTTTTCTAATTTACCTCCGGAGTCAAGCAGCTATCACCATCAACTGTTTCAAATTAACAATTCAATGCTTTGCTAAAATGCTTTTGGAAAAATGCGACCTCTACAGCGAACAATAGCAATCTTTTCTGCTGCTTTCCAGATCGTGGACATAGAATTCACTCGATTCCAAAACTCTTTTTCTTGTTTCTGTCTTGGTAAGGATCTGTGCATTGGGTTCCTTAAAGTTTTTTCTTAAAGTCTAAAGATAAACAATCTCATTTTTTCGTATTCGAGATTGGTTTGAAGATGAAGTCTCTCATGTATAAAACAAATGAAAGAACGGTATGAAATTGAAAACCTGTACAATTCAGTGAACAACTCTTTGCTGTTATCATCTTAACCAGTACTCGTTCTCTTTGTCCTCCTTACCTACAAAACCCGCTTACTTGTGGATTGGTCTGGTTTAGGCGATTTACTTCTTCAGTGTTTCAGAGAAGTTCACCCCTATCCTCTGGTTTCTTTGTGGATGAAGGATAAATGGTAAATGATTTAGTGAAAAAGGGAGAACATACACTTTTTGCTCAATCAGATTTAATGTTAATTATGGTCTCATGAGAAACAGCTGTAATCCAACAAAGTAATTCGTGTGTATGAAAGAGTTCGTAAAAAAGCGAGTCTCTTATAGTTTGATTTCAATTTCTATTATATTTTTTAGGAGGCAGTTTTTATTTTTTGTTTGCTTAAAGAGTACATTTTAGAATATTCTTTTTTTTTTAATTTCAGACAAATGTAATATACACCGACGAAAACAAAATTTACTTACCATGTAGAAATGTTTAAATAACAGGAGGAAAAAAACTGACGAAAGCCTTAAAACATAAAACTTACGTCCTCTGTAAAAATTCATCTGTTTTACTAGATTACCGTAATATTGAACGGTTTTGCGTTGTTATGTTATGTTCCCTCATGAGTAATTAAGAGAATATACAGGCATCTTATGTATCTGAATCTGTATTTTTCAAATGTTTATCAACATAAAAAAAATTATCGCAGCATCTTAGCTATGACATAATTACTGGCATGAAGCCATGGACGTATGAATGAACTTTAATAGTATTTGTCTCTAACCGTTTGAGCATGCTAATGAGTCATCGAGCTTCTCTGGAGTTGACACAATCTTTTGGATTCTGTCCAGTCGCTAGTATATGTTTTGTCTTCTGTTATTTCCAAACTCTTGGCACCTGTAAGCGACCATTCGATTTGCGGTGGGAAGTGTCTCATAAACAACCGGGTATTTATTACTTTCTGAAACTTTATTTTAATCGTTGAATTTTGCATTGAGCTAGACTTTTTCGCAACGACGAAAACTTTAAGGAAATTTCGTACTTTAGGAACTATATTAGAAATTCTACAAAAAATGTCTAATTCAGACATTTGTAAGGTGGCTGCATTTGCAAGAAACAAAAAGTGCATCACCTGCTTCAAAGACAGTAAGTCTTAAAAAAATAATTAGAAATGTGTAAACTCGCTTGAACAGGTCCTGTGGTTAAAAATCATATTTTATATTTTCATCAATGTCAGTAGGAGTCTACGATAAAACGTTTACTTTTATAACAGTTACGTTTGATGTAATTGACAAATTAAACCCCACTGCTTTAATCCAACAAGTTTCCAAATGGTAGTATAAATACAAGTAATATAACAGTAGGCTTCAGAGACATCATAATGGGTATTTAAATTAAGAACCACCAAATTTGAAAGAGTCGAATTCATTCTTCCCTTGAAGGCATCCCTTTCATTCGATGTATCGCCCTCTTCATGACGTTGTCATACTAAAAGAAAAAGCGTGTTAATTAATGTGGCATGTTTAAACGCCCATAGCGGGAGAAAATTCAATCTGAAGCAGTTATTGGAACTCGAGAAAACTAGAATTAAGGATCAACTTTTGCTCAATACTTTAACATGTGTCTTACAATAAAGGTCAATTTATTTTTGGGAACAGTCCATTGTATGCGTGGGTCTGTTACAAAGGATGTAAGTTTTTTTTAAGTGACTTTTGGGATAATTTGAGAGTTATCTCAAAATTTTTGAGATTTTGTGAAATCTAAAACTGTGAATTTACGTGGGTCTCAAAACTGTTTTTTCTGCTTAATTGTACTACGGAAAGTGTATTTTGATTCTTTCGTGATGTTTTATGCAGTTAAACCGAAAACCTAAGAAGAAATAACAAATGTTTTAAACTTACACATTTTAAACATACATTTTGAAATTGCTGCCTTCTATCCACCCTACAGATGAACTAAAACTTACCTCTCTTTGCCATAAGCTGAAGAATACATTTGAGATTTCAAAACACGACTTTGCCCGATTTTGTCAAAATTTGACTCCGTTCACTTTGCCTTGACCCACTTGTATGAATATTTGATGCAAAGAAACTTTCTTACGAAATTTTGTTTTCTATCAAAGTACCTAAACTTTCACAAACATCTTTGCGCATTTTATTCTTGAATTCAGAAATTTCAGTTGTGTTATCCTGATTGAAATGCTGGCTTTTTTTACATGGGGGCAAATTCCACAATTTTCTTCTTTACTTTTTGTATCCAA
>OU015497.1:44582941-44625441 GCA_907164885.2 Dolomedes plantarius | reverse complement strand
ATGAAATTTAAATATTTTTATAAGAAAAGATATTCAAAATCTAAAGATCACTAAGAAAGATTTATCTACCACTATAACAGTGTTATTTCAACATATACATAGCTTGAGTTGTGTTGTAATTAAGGATCGTAATTTTTTCATCAATTCTAAATGCAAGCAGGCATATAGAATCAGATTAACCCGTGATTTGTGATTCAAGTGAATCGAACATTTATCTAATACAAATTTGAATATTTAAGAAATCAGTTTTACTTACATATTTCAATATCATGTTTCAGTAGTGTTTAGGTATGCACATTTAAATGCATTTTTTAAAATGTTCCCTAAATTGACGTTTATTGATGAATATATACATATAAAAGTTTAAATTTCAACAGTTGGATGGAATAAGTTATTCGGTTGGACTCAAGTTACTACTGAAGAGTTTTCTAAATTTAGCAAAAAGCGTTTGGAAATTAGAAGAAACCATATGAGGAATTTATGTGCAAACTAAGAATGGTCTTTATGCAACCTTTACGAAAATCAATTATTTTTTAAATAAGTTTCCTTGAATTCTCATCTAAAAGAAAAAAATCGATTTACAATTCGATACGTTCTGTAACTGTGATTTAATGAAATCCCGTTTTTCAAAGGATTGTTCTGACGTTTCATTTTTCTGTTAAAAAAGGTTTTATTTAAAATATAATTTTTTTCCTTTTCCAAAATCGATACAAATTATGAATAATGTAAGACTCTTTTGAAATGAAATGTGTTTTTATCTTGAAAATTGCAATAATTTTCCCACGCTGTTCGCCAACTTGAGCCACGCGTAAATATTCTTTTAAATCCCTGTACAGACTTTAAGAAAACGTTTAAATGTAATTTGGAATCCTTGCACACCGTCTTTCAATTTAATGCTTGACTTGGTAATTATAGAGATTCTGCTTGTTGACACTGATCTCCCCGATGCATATTGACATCCAATAAAACTCTGGTTCCCATTTTTAACAATTTATTTTCTCACCATCGTTTTCTGTCAGCTTTCCTCATTAAAGTCAATGTACCGTAAAATTAAACTGAATAAATGGGAAGCACGTAACACCTACGATCGTATTCTGGGATAGCTGAATACTCGCCTACACTAAAAGGTCTGTCAACCTCCGGCTGAATATTCTTAGATCTTTCGTGATAACAATGAGGATTTTTTTCTTTTACATCTCCTTTCTGCAATTGCTTTTCAACCGTTTTTTGTGTGTCAACAAGCTATGGCGTCGATCTATTAAAATCAAAGCAAGGGCCATCATCATCGAAAGCAGGTATTCTTGACGGGTTCTTTTGTTTTGTTTATTGACTTAAGAGTTTATGAAATAGAAGCAATAGCTTGAACTTCTTATCTTTGCAGAGAGCTGCTTTATTGGGACTTACTGTTAAGTCTTCACGTTATCATTCGCATTCCAGCCTAGTGTTACTTCTTGAAATTGAACAGTAAGTACTAAATTTTGTTGACTTTATGTAAAATTACTTTTAATTAGTAAAGTAGTTGAACTTAAAATGAGCAAATTTTAACCTGCCACTTATTTTCATTATTTCAAGTATGAAAACTTTCAGCACAAAGGAAATAACTGCCATTTTTATAGAAATTTGTCTAGCTTCTTTAAATTAGGGATCTTATAAACTTAAGGGATGTCAGAAAGAGACCCCTCTTGTCTTCCTGAATGATTTTCATAATTATTCTTTCTGTGACTTCATAATTAGAAATTTCTGATGCATTGGGCAAATTAATCCAATCCAACAATTTTGTCTTTATCTTGTTTGTGTTATCACAAATTATTACGAATTTTATTTAACTACTAAAAATAGAAATGCATTGGGGAAAATCATGTTTAGATATTACTGGGGAAATCTAAATATGTAGTGCACACATAGTGTTAATGTGAAAAAAAACACATGGTGCCAAATGTATTGTGAAAAGCTACCCAAAAGGTTACCCAAAATTTTAGCCATTATGTGATAGGCCATTATGTCACAATACTTATAGATGAATCGCACTAGGGAACTCTCTTCTCCATGGGATTGTATAAAAATCCCTGTAGGTTCATAGACTTCTGTGATTAAAATTGGACAATTCTTAAACTTGTTCATCCCATTAGATCATTTTAGCTGGCCGCTGTGCTGTCAAAATAACCTAATTAAACAATTGCATGTCCCTTGCCACTCATCTTCTGGATCCTTGCCTTTAAAATCTACTCCTAATCATGCCAACCAAAAATATTTCTCTAGTAAAATTAATCCGAATGTACAATAAAAAAATATATGGCAATGGTTCAACTTAATATGGCGAAAATTTTTTTAAAAAGGCCTCAGAAAGCTGGCTCGAGTGAGCGTAATTAGATCTAGGAATGCACAAGCAAAAATACTTAAAATTTGTGCTTATTTTCAGAACGAAATTTCCTGTTTTTCTTCTGATCGATTGTTAAGTTTATTTCAGATGTGCTTGTGATTTGTTTTAATTGATTTCTTCCCCTTTGTGATTGATCTTAATAGTTATCGACTCTTGCTTATCACTACTATGTAGAAGTATTCAGACACACTGCAACAAGAATGTATTTTATGCTTCTTTGACAGATTTCCAGTATGTTATGTATCTCTATAATATTCCATTTAATGGTATCTATAGCCCCTGCTATCCTGTTTTTAGTTATATATAGTTAAGGCAAAGGTAGCTTTGCTCCACCAGAAAACGGTCACTGCTATATTGTGCTAGATAACGTTATTTATCAACCAGTACCAAATTTAATTAGGGAAATAAGTCGTATGTTCGTCAGTTTGTATTTCATATTTCTGACTGCTTGTACGCTTGTTGTATATATGAGATATATATCAGGAATTCTCTCCAGTAAAACTAATTTTGAATTGTCAAATAAAAAGAGAGAATGATAGGCATTTATCGATGGAAATTTTTATTCTGCAACGTACCTGTTGGCCTTGGTGTATTTGAAACGACATTTATCAGACTTTGACTTCAGAGATCCCTTTCTCCTAATGTCAAAATGCATTTGCTGTATTGCTAAGTTATATTCTGGCGCAGAAAAGAGGGATGCAAAATATGGTGAAGCGATATTTCGTAATACTTTCTAGAATCAATTATTTTTTTATTTGTCACAGAATGCATGACAGAACTCAGCTCTCTTATTCAGAAAATGGTGGGACGGAACGGACTTGAAAATTGCATTAGAACATGTGAAAGAAAAAAATATGACCCTGATAATGGTATGTCATAGTTGACATTGAAATTCCATCGAACAATGCGTGTAAAAATAATTTAAAAGTAAGAAATACTGATTTAGCTTACTTCAAGACAAACGAAATGACTTCGTGGGCGACCGTTTGATTATTCACCACAAATATAAACTGTCTATTATTTAACAACCATCGATTGACCCTGAAATCGAACAGGTGCTGTGTTATTCTTATATATGGTTGCTAGTAACAGTTTGTAAAGAATCAAGATTTCACCAGCAACATATTACGACAAGCTTGGATCATTTTATTAGGTGTTTATTCAATTTTAATAAATCCACATGTATTGCTTCATTATATTAAACTAATATGCAATATTGACAGAATTTATGAACTGGTTCGGAATATTTTTTTTATTTTCGAGAATTGCCACCCTACCGACCAAAATTTTGACCTCTTGTTAGAAGTTACCTAAGGCATTGTTTCAAATTGCGACAGAGAAATTGTCATAATGCGTGGTAAATTTAAAACCAAAGCTGGAGTCATGCTAACTTAATATGTCTGTAGAACTTAATGGCATGAGTTCTTTAGGGTAACAGTGCTCAAACGAAGGCTATTTTAAAAGCTTTTCTCTCTTTTTAATCTTGAAAATACTCATTACTTATTTTCATACGAAAACAAATCAATTAACTTCCAATTAGTATATAGGCATAATGAATTGAACACGATATCCTATGAAAAGATGAGTAATCGTGTAATCATCGGTCCTGAAGTTCTTAATTTATAACCTTGTCGACAGGAATTTTGCCTGTAGGCCCCAAGTTTCGTCATTTCGATTACTCGGACCACTCAGAATTTACCACCTCAGTTTGGTGTAAGAATATGTTTGCCTTATGCTAACCTTTGCCTTATGCTAGCCTTATGTTTGCCTTATGCTAAACATAAGGCAAAATCCTCTCGTCATGTGATGTCTACAGCCGAAATTTAAGCAATCCACGTGAAACCATATCAATGAGTCATGGGGTAGGAGTTACATTAATAGATTTCTTTTGACAACGTTGGGTTTTCCTTGGGCAGTTACCTTTATCCAGTGCCCACATTTTATTTACATAAATTAGAAATTCAGCGCATTGCTACTTGAGAGTAGCTGAGGAGGAATTATAAAGAGTATGGTAATTTTTTACTAACAAACAAAAATATAGTTTTCCCTTTGAGTCTCTAGTTTTATACTTTTGTTTGTTTTTGGGTTTTTTAAATTTCACGATGTTGTCCCAGCTGTTAATAATCGGGAAATGAAATTATTTTTCAAGATGTCTTATTGAGTACATTTTAGTTTTTTCACGTAGGTTAACTTTCACATAAATTAATAATAAAAAAATTGAAGTGAATCTAATGCTATGTGGAAGAACTTTCTTTTCCTCTGTTTAAATGCTGACTATGACTGAACAAAATTTAATGTTTTATACATAAACAGATTTGCCGTAAAATCTTGAGTATAATAAGCACTTTTTTCTCATTATAGTCCCTCAAAAATGAGGGTGCGTATTATACTCGTGTACAAAAAAACGTAGTTTTAAACATTGAATAGACGACAAACAATAGATGAGCTATATTTTAGTGAAAGTGATTAAGACTGATAATTTCACAGTATTGTTTGTTTTGAATTAAAAAATTAAGTTTTTTTTCCTACCGAATTTGAAGTTTTTGTTTATTTTTATTACAAATTTTATTTATGTTAATAAATATTTCTGAAATTTTTAAACAAAATATTGAAAAGTTATAGATGTGTAATATAGTCGAATTTTAACTTTTCCCGAAAATTTCGCGCAAAATCAAGCATGCGTATTATACACGTATGAGTATTATAGTCAAGATTTTCCGGTACATCTAAAATGCATTTATACGTCCATGTACATGCGTGAAAACTTCTCGTGTGTGGAAGTGTTAGAAAGCTTACACTTGCAAATTTGAGTGTGTCTCTCTCTATTCTAAATAAAAATAACTCCCGCTGCCGCTGTCAAAAGCTTGTCACGCTATCTCCTCCGAAACCGCTGGGGATATGGGGTCGAGAGCCATACCAATGGATGCAGAAAAATGGGAGGACCAAAGTAAGACATGTCTCATCTTCGTCGGACTTTGTATTTTTTATTATTTTATGTTTTGTGGGAAAATATTGACTTTCATCTTCAGATTACGATAACTCGCCAAAAAATGATCGCATAATTTTGATCTTTTTACAATCATTAAGACTACAGACATTTCTCTTTAAAACTAGACCTCATTTGTTAAAAAATATTTTAAAACAGACTAATATTTTCATCAAAAAATGAAACACAGTTTTTCAAGAAATATCGTCCCCTATGTGGATGTAATATCGGTGCTCCTCGAGGTTTTATCTTACAAAGAAAATATTTACATCATTTGGAAGCTGAAAGCTTTCTTATTCATATAAACCTCATTTCAAGTATATATCTTAAATTCTCGATTTTTAATTGAATTTTAAAGCTGATAATTCAACAGTGATGAAACGCCCTTCGCATTAAGGGTGACAACAGTAAATGGATGGAAGCTGTTACATTACCCGAGAATCACCCCTATGTATCTCGCTATTAGCCATAACAGAGGAGCGAGTGTAGCGAGCCTAGGGACGAAGCCCCTACTGTGTTAATTAAAATGTAACGTTTTATCAATTACAGGTAGCATTATTAGACAAATTTTATTAAGTTTCTCTTTGTTTTTTCGCCATTCCTTGATCATTGATAGCAGGCAGGGAGGTTAATTTTAGGGAGAGGAATGGTATTGATCTAGGTTTCTTTCTAAACGCGAGGTCTAATTAGCTTTCATGTAGTGAGTAGATACTGTCAGCGATCTCAACCAAACACTCAATCAACTAACCTCTGAGGGAAGCACGTAGACACTTCAACACGTAGACGTGTTACTGAAGTAAATATGCCAATTTAATGTAAATATGTTAGAAATCTATTATAATTCAACGTTGAAATGATAACTAAATCAGATACATTAACTTTTGAAATGTCTAAAAAATGTGAATCTAACTTTTTAAGATGTATTCCACAATGTATGCCAGTTTGGTATTGATACCTATTCAATATTTGTTCTTGCACAACATTTTGATGTAGGGTAGCATTTTTTAAAGTCCGAATTTCCCAAGCGTTCTAGACCACTGATAGGTTAAACGAATGCAAGAACATGTTTTAACGTATGCAGCGACAATTCCAAAGTATTTTTTTTTTGTGCCATAGGTTTCTTGTAATTGAGAAAAGCCGCGTGTGTCTTATCACACCGATTCTGACACGTCACCTGGCAGATCTCGTCCATCTTTTGCTATCGTCCCTTTATCAGTTACCTGAAACCAAGACTACTTTATATTCAGGTCAATGTTCTGGAAACGAGATAAAGTGCATTTTTCGCACCTTGCTTCCATAATTCTTGGCATAATGGCCTCGCATCTGATATGTGATGGGAAAATAGAGAAGTAATTTTGTTATATAACTATCATTTAACTGTGAGATGAACAGACGATTAAACTAAATTACTAAGTAAATTTACATTAGATTATCTAATTGCAATAAATCTAATTGTAAATTGGACTTTACCGCTTTTTAACTTGTTCGTTTTAGATCTTATTCCAAGGGGAAAATCGCATTTCAAGTATTTACAGTCAGTTATGCTACTCACAACTAACAGTTTTTCACCGAATGAAATCGCGTTAATGCAACGAACAAAAATGCTACAACGAACAGGTAGAATTAACATCTGCCGACGTAGCATTTATGAAAGATTGTTGTCCCGATAATTGCAGCCGTGGTAATGGGCCCTAATCATTTTAATGACACATTGGTGGCTCAGTTTTTGGTGGGCCTCATAATAGGGATGAAGTAATTAATCCCGGATTTGTACTTCAGACAGGTGAACAAACACTCTCCAACTGTTGAAACTCACTAAGGATTGTTAGCCAAGATGGCAAAGTATGAGGAATTTCCTCCTTTCTCTTGTAACTTTATATTATTTCCATCAGAGAAAGCATACTTTTACAGATTTTCACAGAAGGAAAATTGTTTATGCTCTTGATGTGCATCAAGCTTCTTATTAGCTAAAGTTTACAGTTTTAACTGTAGGTAAAGACTTCACATCCATATTAAAAACTACATAAATTCATTTTATTTTAATTTAAATTTTAGATTCAATACCATATTTTTCTGTCATCTTTGTTTCGAGGGTTATCTCAACTCTGAGCAAAAAAATTAATAATCACGAATACAAATACTTTAAAGTATGTTCTCGAACGAAATCTTGATGCAACGAACGAGTTCCTAGAACCAATTAAATTCGCTCTATGTTACCCCACTGAATAGAATTTTAGTTACTCATTTTGAGGAACTGAAAATCTGATTCATATTCTTTTCTCGTCGGATGTTTCCCTGTCATTATCTCTGTAGATAAACAAGTATTTTTCGTTTATCTTAAAATACCTGTAACGTATCCAGATATCCCTCTTGGTTTTTTATATTACTAACAAGTGTTTTTCAGATGGTAATAATATTCAAAGCGTGTTCTAATATTCTTCTAGATCTATTTTCGCTTTGTCCTAATGAACTATTTCATAGCTTATAGAAAACATGTCTTTAAAATGGCTGCATCATAACATGAAGTGAAAGATAATTTTTTAAAGTTATTAAAGAGAATGAAATGGGAGCTACGCAACATTTCACTAATGCAGTAATTCCCAACCTTTTTCTGCTTGAGTACCACTTAAGAACTTTGAAGGATAGTGGCGTACCACTGGTTATATTATAACTTTTTGAGGGGTTCAAATAAGTTCCATGCACATGTGAATAACTTTACAAAATGTATTTAAGTATAAATAAAACAAAATGCAGAAAATAAATCCAGAAAACCAGAAAAAGCCGCTCGTGCGTAATTGTTATTAACAAATGGCAAATGCAATTTCCCAACGCTAAAATGCCTTTATCGGGAGGCTTAATGAGAAACTTGCTTATGCTTTTTTCTTATTAGAGCTTCTGTGTCAGGTTCGTTAGTGCTTATCTTTCATCTAAAGATATTGTACTTGTTATTATTGAACCTTTTGCGTAGCAAATACTCTCGCGTATCACACCAGTTGGGAACCACTGCTCTAATGCAGGGCTGTCCAAACTTTTCAGCCTAAGGGCCACACTGATTCCTCCACTAAGTCTCAAGGGCCAAGACCTAGCTAGCTAGCTCATCATACAAACATACTGTAGTTTTGAATTACGCGCAAATTGATCAGCGGGCGATTGAGATATCTATGGCGCATTATAATGTTTAATTTCATTACGTAAATTACCTATGTAGGTCACTTACTGTAAGTTTTTAGGATGAATCTCATATCATTAATTACAGTTAAAATGTTCAATTTCATTATTTATGCAGTTAATGGGTCGTTAAATAAAAACATCTGATTATTATTTTGTATGATTTACTTACAATGTAAATTTTACGATGTAATCAAAATTAACTATGATAGTCCGCACTAGTAATACTCGCGGGCCGTAGTTTGGAGACCCCTGCTCTAATACATGAAAATTAAAGTTCGGATTTTATTTCTTTTCAACATTGGTAATCAGATAATTTTGCAAAAGATTTTTTTTCTTTTTAAATCTTATGCGCGTTATTCAATAATTCATGGAGATATTCTAGTCTGCAACGTTTAACTTGTTTTTAATGTTTCGTATCTTTCACCCCTTCTGCCGGACGCTTGCCGATTGGATAGGGCATTCAGTACCACAACCTGTGGATTCAAAATTCGTTGTTCGCTAGGGTATTTGTAGGCGTTTGGATCAGCTTTAAGACGTAGGCCCCGATCTAATTATCCCTCGGGAGTAGGGATGGGATATTGATATCGATATTATCGAAATATCGATATTTTCCCTTCAATATTAGATATTATAATATCGATGTTTGATTTCTGATAATATCGGAATATCGATATTATATTTTCGATATTATCGATTATACATTTTCAAAAGAATTTATTTGAAATAACTATAATTCATAACAATTTGGGTTGAAAAATTTCAAAACCAAAGGGAAAAAATAAATGAAGGATTCAAGAAAATTATACAGAAAAAGTGTAAAATTAATCAATGAGGGCCTATATTCAACTGTTGAAAGAAATGGATAGTAAAAACTATAAAATATTGTTAAATGAAAGTTATACGCCAATTCCTCCATAAAGTTTTCTTCCTTCCTTTCTCTAAACAGAAACTTTTCAATTTTATAAAATAATGTTTATTGAAATGTTATTTCATTATTAAAAAAAACTACGATAATTTTTTTATCGTACTATTACCATATATATATATATATATATATATATATATATATATATATATATATATATATATATATATATATATATATATTTTACTATACCATCATTCCACCAAATACGATTGACTGCATATTGAAAGGAAAATGTGTTATCGATGTTTTGAAATATAGTTTCTATTTTGAAATGTCGATATTTTTGTGCAGATATATTATTGATATCGATATAAATATCCAATATTATTATCGATACTCGTATCGATATTATGCTTTCGATATTCCATCCCTACTCGGGAGGCAAAATATGACCGTAACGCTCAGCCAACCAATTTTTTATCCCATGTGAATATTGTTCGTGTGGTCTTATCTACAATTTTAATGATCTGTAAAAAGCCATTTCTGATCACTTTTTTATTTTACTTATTTAACTGCTATAAAATAGTTTGCTTTGCAGTATAGTGTTCTAAAAAAATTTGTAAACAGTTTACCATATTTGTAAACATAGAATATCGTATATTCTTAATGGGCTGTAACATCACAGCTCCAAATGGTTATTTCATGCAAAACATCTCTAATGACTTTTCCGCCTGTGTAATATTATCATAAACTGCTTTACGAAGGATCTGAATATTTAAGTAATTTGCATTTTTTGTTGAACTGAATGAGAATTTAAGTGCTTTAAATATTCGTCCATATTCACTTATTTACATTGCAGACCCATCAAAAAACGATGAATGTTGTAGTTAATTTTATAAATGGAACCATTACAAGTATTACCGTACATTCATCTCACAAAAGGATATAAAAATTTTATTTTTAAAGTTTAGTTATAATTCATGTCACAATCATTAGGTATTTTATTATTGATTTTTCACATAATTTCTTTATCTTCGTTTTCCTTTTCATCAACCCATTTGTATCTCGTACATAATGAAAATTTAGTTAGTAGTCGTTAATTTTTCCGTCTGTAAGATTGAGCGAAGTCTGCAATACTTTTCTTAAGCAAGCGTTAATAAATTGACATGTCAAGGATATTTGGTGATTATCTAACTCCATAAATAAATGTCATCCACTGTATGTTGAGCCGAAAATTCAACCACTGGCGTTCAAAGAGATGGACTTTCAAATGTCCATTTAGCTCTCATGAACACCGATATACGGATGTCTCAAAAACCTTGACACATTTTAAAAGCTTACATAAAAAAGTACTCATGGTAGGATCTAGAAATGCACATACGTGTTACCTTATATATTAGTTTTTTTTTAGTATAGTCAATAAGTTCCAATATATGCTCCTTTTGTGGCACGGAGAATATCGAGTCAGTAATCCATTTCGGTCCATGTGCGTTCCAAAATGGATTCCGTAGCACATGATATTGCAGCAATTGTGTGTTTTTTGAGTTCTTTAAGACTGACCACTTTTGTTGAATAAGCTTTGTCTTTGACAAATCCCCAAAGAAAGTCAAGAGGTGTAATGTCTGGAGATCGAGGTGGCCATTGGATGGGACCATCTCGTCCAATCCACCTGTTTGGAAATTCCTCATTTAAAAAGTCTCGTACAATCATACTCCAATGAAGCCGTGCACCGTCTTGTTGCCAAATGATTTTGGGATGTAAATAAGAAATTTGTGGGACAGCAAAATAGTCGTCTGTAGCTTTAGCCATTTTACAACTTTCGCTTTCACGGAACAACTAGCGCCCTCTGTTGAACTTTTTGACACAGAAAAAAACTCTATTATATGCGGTAACACATCTGTAAATTTCCAGTTCCTACCTTGTATACTTTTTTTTTATAAATTTTTAAAATGTGTTAAGGTTTTTTGAGACACCCTGTATATTCATATGAAGTTCTTTGGGATAAGATATCTTATCCCAAAGCAACTTACATAAGATACCTTTATCGAGAAAGATATTTTATGTAAGTTGGTTATTCACCAGTTAAACACTTGAATTGATCTAAAAAAAAGGGGGTTATTCGCGGAAAACAATCCTAGTAAACTGTTTTTCATGTCAATCAGATTTATTCGGGTAGAGACAGCGATGAGTCAAGTCCTTGTCAGTAGGGGATTGAAGACAAAAAGACCACCACTTATAATCACACAGACAAAATATGCAAGAGATGAGTTAAAATTTTGGTCTACTGAAGGTTCAAAAGGCTTTTCTCAGAGAAGATGCACGTGTTTGAATTTTAGCCTACTAAGGCATTCTGAGAAACTTAAAAAGAAGTTAAGAGACCGTGAAGCCTGTTCATGTAATGTAGGGACAGAACACGTGTAAATTAGGAAAATATATATTGCAAAAATTAATTTTGAAATCTGAAAAAATTTCCTATGAAGAGCTTAAATTTTTCGGTAACATATTTACATAAAATATATATCCTCATCTATTGCTTTATGAACTTTTATTCCCTCTTTGGTATGTTCCATAAAGAAAATATCAAAGTTTTTTTGCAATGCTTTGTTCCACGATTGATTTATACTACGATTGTTTTATACCACGATTTCAATGTGCGCACCATTAGTCGAGCGCAACACATCGGGTTTATACAAGATTTCTCGCCACGTTCTATGAAGAATTGCAGGATCAACAGTCTGAATGGCCGCTGTAATTCAACTTTTCAGTTCATCAGTGTCACAAATTGGAAATTGGTGAGCAAAGTTTTTCACGAATCACCATAAGAAGTCCAAAGGTGTTACGTCTGGAGATCTGGGTGGCCATGGTATTGCGGTGTAAAAATTTCGGTTATGGCATTTCAAAAATAGGTATTTATAATATATTAAATTTGAAAGGGGATAAATGTCTAACTGAAAGTAAAAATGAAAACATGACAACTAAACCTCATCCTAAGACTGCTCGCAAAGCAGGTAAATATCACGAAAGTGAAGTCTCTGATCCTAAAATAAAATCCGCCGACTCAAAGATCCATTGCATCGAAACTAGGAATGTCTTCTGACACTGTAAGTAAAATCATTCATAAATATTTGAAGTTAAAAAAGATGTTTAAACCTAAAGTTCGTCTGCTTTCTGCCAAAGCATATTGCTGAAAGAAAAACAAATTGTAGAAAATTATATGAAAAACACCTAGTTGCTGAAAAATGAAAATTTGTGGTAACACTCGATGGGGTATGGGTGTATTTAAGTGACTGTAATATAAAAAATCAATTTTCTATTGCTTAATTGACGGGAATGACCCTACGAAATGGCTATGTCAGTGTACAGAAAAGTTCTCAAACGAGTTCCTGAAAGTAGCAGGATTTTGTTACAACGACAAATTAAATATAAAAAAAGTCTCAAGTAAAGCCAAATTTAATTTACTCTACTATCAGCAGAATATTTTAGAACCAATTTTTGAAGAAGAAATTCCAGCCTTATATGGAAAGGACATTGATAAATTTAAGCTTCTTATAGACAAAGCCTCTAGTCACACGTCTAAATCAACTGCCGCTTATTTAGCAAAGAAAGAATCACAAACAGGAATAAAATGTATCCCATTTAATGAAACACCTGTAAAATCACCCGACTCTTCTCCAATGGACTTTTGCGATTTCGGTTTTTTAATACGAGCCTTAGGAAAACGGTATCTAAGAACACTGAACGGACTTTGGAAAACGGTCCAGGAGGAATGAGGTAAAACTGACACTACAGTACTAATCAAAAATTTACTTTCATAAAAAATTCGAGCTAGAGCTATTGTCAAGAACCATGGCTATCAGGTAGAAGCAAATCACCGCATAAAATATGGCATTTATACATAAAATTTAACTATCAAAATCGTTTACATAAAGTGCGAACGACCTTCTGTATTAACAAAGGCTCCTTCCAAATAATTTTTTTTTTTGTTCTGTGAAAAATGATTGCACTATTAAAAGTTTTGCATACCTAAACTTTGTCAAATATGCAAAGGCTGCTGTCCATTTTTGCTTACTTATTTCAAAGTTTGTATATAAGTCTATCAATAACTGTATAAATTGAGAAAAATCTCTTTGATTAATATGAAACAGTGATTTGAAGAGATGTAGAAATATAATGAAATACCGTCTTGATTAATACAGTCGTTTCGCTAGCTTATCATTCGTCATTTTCAAAAGCTTTTAAGCATAATGTAAAATCTTTATAACCATGTACGTTCTTTCAGATTTTTAATATTAAGGCAAATTTTTATTTATAGAGAAAATGAAATATCGTCTTGATTAATACAGTCCTTTCTCTAGCTTATCATTTGCCATTTTCAAAAGCTTTTAAGCAAAATGTAAAATCTGTATAACCATGTACGGTCTTTCAGATTTTTAATATTAAGGGAAATTTTTATTTATACAGAAAATGAAATAAAACACAGCACATCGTACTTCACTGGTCAATATTAATTCGAATACTGTTTTGACTAAGATTATGTGTGTGTTCAGTACGAGAATCAAAAGTTCTATTACATCAGAGTCGAGTTGTTTTTTAAAATACCTCTAGAATTCAAACTATTGTGCATAGGGGAAAAGTTAATAAATCTATGCTGATGAATCCTAATATGACTGTAGCTTCTTTACAATAACTCATAAATAATTCCCATTTGCATCTATTTTTTAAGAGGGCGTCAAGTATATCTAGTTAATAATAGGTGTAACTCTCTGAAAGATATATTAGAACTAATATACAGGCTCTAATAAAGAAAAAAAACTTTTGGCAGTTAAAGAATAACTTTCCTGAAATTAGCATTTAAAAACCATCTATTTTGTGTCGCATATTTGGCGTGGGTAGATTGGGACAATTTCAAATTTATAATTTCTTGATGCAAATGGGGAAAATTTTTGTCATAAAACTTGTGTAAGCATGTACACGTTTCTCGAGAAGAATGTTAAAGAGTTAGTAATTCCTGTGCTTTATTTTCACGCTACTCTGCGCTTTGTGAAGTCGTATGATATAGTCCTTAACACGTGGACGACCATGTCACTCGAGTTACTTTGACTCGTCAAGTTCCCGACGAGTCACGTCCCCAGTACGTTGTTAAGGATGATATTGGCTGGTTGATAATTTAAGAATGTGTTTAGAAGGATAGTGAACAGCATGTAGCAGGAGTAATAAAGTTAAGTATATATAGCAATGTATCATCATAAACATGTTAATTTAAAAATCACCTAGAATGGATTATTTGGAAACATGGCACGTACAACTTAAGTTGATTTGATAAACTTGGATAGCTTTAAAAAAATCATTTTGAATTGTCTTTGACCTCCAAAGGGCATGCTTTTTGTTTGTATTATATAATGTACACGAGAGTCTTATGGCTTTGGTATATGTGTATAACTTCTGCTTGCAATATTGCGATGATGACATCGTATATCAGGTTCCTTCGGTTAGTTTTAGTTTTATCTTTGCAGACTGTGGCCTAACAATTCCATAGCTAATGGATCTCTGAAATAACTTGCATGTGCCGGTTCAATCCCAATACACGGTACCGCAGCCGCTTTTATTGTTTTGGCGATATTTTTTAGATTTTGCTTCAACTTGATTAGAAGTCGCATTCGATATACCTCGAACTAATCTTTCGAAGGAAGAAAACAGGAATTAGATGCTTGCAATGAGAGTATTGATAACTACCCTTCTCTCTCAATATTTATAATGCTTTCTCGTTACTGACCAAAGTAATTTAGTTATTTCTAACATTTTATTATCGCCCATTTTGAAACCTACAGCGATGCACTACTTCACTATGCAAATTTTCAATTGCCACGATAAGCAAAGGTAAATTTTCCTCTCAGTTTTTTTTCTTATGACACATTGCAATTTTTTTAATTCTTTTTTTACACCAAAATATAATTTCAAATAAAAAGTGTATAGTTTTTCAAAAATTTTGATGTTTTTAGTAACTAAATGTTTTAACATGATTTTAAAGTATTGGTGTCTAGCACATTAAAATCAAAATAATTCTTTTAAGAATTTAAGACAGCAAAAGTTTGAAAAACACGTTCGTTGCACTGAAAAAATCTACTTTCAGGGGCAGAAAACAGAATTCAAAAGCATGCATTTTTTCACGTGTAAAAAAAAAAAATACTAACTGGAAAACTTCCCTCGACTTAACAAAGGGATTGAAGATCTCGAAGTAACAACTAATGCATCGCCTTAAGGTCCGTCCACAAGATTTTTTTAAATCTTAGATTAGATATTGGCAAGCACCAAGAAACAGTTTTGCAACTGTCCCTATGGTATGAAGAGCACCGGTCCCTACCCCCCCCCCCCCAAACACACGCACACACTCCAGTTTCGGGGTTTGGGCGGGGGAATCTTAAAAAAGACATGACAGCCACCCACATTGACAAATCCGTGCTGATATCTATGCTCTTGGGCTCAAATATTTTACCCAGAATTCCAAGTCGGCGCTGATCTCATCTCATCAGGCTACGATTTGTCTGCAATTGATCTCTACATTTGATTTGCACATATATCGTATTCCTAGATTTTCTTCTTAGATAAAAAAAAAAAATCTTCCTGTCATAAAATATAACTCGAAGTCTTTTCCTAGAAAATAAGCTAGTGGAAAGAGAAGTCCATTTCAAATGAGAAGCCACTCCAGAGTTGGGTCAAAATTGCGGTTGTTGGCCATACTGTCCTCTCTTGGTGCTCTATCAAAAGTAGAGAAGAAACCGGGATAGGGAAAATTAGGGTAAAAAAGGCAGGCAAACTTTAAAAATTCTGTGAGGGGTATCGAGACACTCATGCAAAGAACTAGCCTAAAAAAAATTTCATTTTTAATTTCTTGCCTAAAAACACTTTACGGGAGCATTATAGCGCTCAGTGTTATGCTTCTTCAAAAAATGAATTTCTTGATATAGTATTTTTATGTTATACTGTCCAAGAGTGCCCTGCTGTGATCTGCAGTTTGAGTCAATGTATTTCAGAATTTAATTTTTCAAAATTTGCTGTCTTTAAGAGGATATACCTGAAATTTCCTTCAATGGTATCTCTATGGAACTTTGTACGCATCGTTTTTTTAATTATTTTAATTGATATTTGATTGAGTGTAAAAATTCTGAAAATATTTTCCCTAAAGCAAAAAACACATGGAAAAAAAAGGATTTTTTCCTTTTAGAGATATTAAAAATTTTATTAATAAAATTCTTATAAACTTTGAAGATATTTGATTTCGAGACTTTATTTATAGGGAAAAATTAGATAAATTGAGCTACTAGATCAACTGCTATCTTCTAGACTAAGCATGATTTTAATTTTGAATGCTGATTTCTTTTAACCAATTATGACATTGTTTATATAATTTTACGTGCGTGTTTGTTGCTACATAAAGGCGCATTTAAAAACCGGTATTAAATTTGGGTTCAAAAAATTAAAATAAATTTTTGTGTCTCAGATCTCCATAGATGGTTTTCACTGTGGCACTTTGGTCATCATTATTAACATCAGACTTAACCATTCGGTGGGAACATGATTCTTTTCCCGCTTAGTGGAAACATCTGCTTGGAAGACAGTTATAGATGGAATATTTCTTTCTCAGGTATTCCTAACTAGAAATTCAGAGGGTATTTGGGGTTTATTACATTTCACGGTAGCCACAATCGTCAAACCATTTCTCCTTAATTCTTGACCAGCTTCTATTGAACGGAACCAATTATCACAGGTTATATTACGGTTCGTTTTGTAGAGGCATTTAGTTAGTCAAACGAGTGGTTGGATTGGGATTTTTAACTTTTGCTCTGCTTAATCTAATTTTTACCTAGAGCATGGAAAGCTGACGTCCCTAATCACCCTTCCACAGTGAAGACAAGATGTTCACTGAAGCATGTGTATTACTCAAGGTCGAAGTGGGGGGAAGCGTTGAATAAAGAAACCATAGCTGTCTGAGAAGCAGATGTTCACACCGGAGGGTTAAAGTAAACGGTTCGTGAACTCTAATGCTGCAGTCACACACATCTAGACAATTCTACAGTACGCAGCCCCCCGACACCTCTTGACACATTTGGGGGTCGATTAGTCACGGTCCTCCCCCCAAGGTCGCTCGAATCTCTTTGATGCTCTGTGCAAAAACCGATTGAGGAGAGGATCGCTGCAGAGAGCG
This sequence comes from Dolomedes plantarius, assembly GCA_907164885.2. Classification (NCBI taxonomy): domain Eukaryota; kingdom Metazoa; phylum Arthropoda; class Arachnida; order Araneae; family Dolomedidae; genus Dolomedes; species Dolomedes plantarius. Next base: position 44,607,833 of record OU015497.1, on the reverse strand, counting down.
CTGCCCATAAATCACTCGTTTTCCCCCTGTGTACTGCGCAGGGCAGATGTGTGTGACTGCCTTATAAAAAGATCTTTCCCCCTTGTTCTACTGCTCCCGTGAATACTTCCCATATTGTGGACTGTTTAGGTATCCCCGTCAGCATGCTTGCAGAATATCAGGATACTGCTGCCTCCCTTTTGATCACGGGGGCTTAGCAACATCATCATCAGGCTAAATCGAATAAATTGACCGTTACCTATTACATTTCAGGTGATAAGCATAATTTTTTCAACTGAGCAGTTTTTCTGGTATTTATTATTCCCGTTTGGATAAATCTTAAATTATCGCATGCATAAATAAAAATACTTATTTCTTTTTACCCATTTGAAGAAAGTAGGAACTTTTCTCCATATAAATCTTCTCCATTAACTTTTCTCCATATAAATCTTAGAGTGTGTTAACTTGTTTCCTGAATGTCATTTTATTAATTGTAAATAATACTTACAATAAATTACGAATCTTATGTAGGCGACATGTAAGACATTTTCCGCTCTCTTAACCTCTTGAATTAATATTTAAATTATTTAAAACTATTACTCTAATGATTCTGGTACGTAATTATCACACGTAAAATGATATGGCAGTAACATATTTCATCTTAATTATGTATTCTAAATTTATTCAAAGTTGTAACATGCCCACCCATTTCTGTCATGCGTTATTAATAGTCTTTCTAAGCGTAAAAGATCAGTTGAAACGAATTCTGCATTTAAATTATTTTTCGCAAATTAAAAGTTGTTCAAGGCAGCGAAAATTACGGTTGTAAAGGTTCTACGTGCGGAAACTGAAACAACAGTAAGTACATGTCTTACTATGGTGTTTTGAGAAAGGATTAAATAAATTCTCTGTGCTGAGATAAATTAAAATTTTTGGAGATTTTAGATTTCACAAAACACAATTCGATGATCTAAACAATAATTGTTGTCTTTTGTCTTATTTATGGTGCATTAATATGACATATATAGAGGAGCATGTCTGTATGATTAATATTTATTCAGTTTTGTGTAATTATAAACAAACTAAATCTCTTTTTTTTTATTATGCAGATCAACTTTTATTGCGTAACAAAACAGATAATAAATTAATATTCCAGTCATGAACAACAGCATTATTTTCCCATCTCGAAAGGAATTATATCAAATTGTTACAATCATATCACATTATATCATATTGCCACTTATTATTTCAGTTCTTTATTGGATAAATTGAACTTGTGTCTGTATGCTTTGAAAATTGTTTAATTATCTTATATTTTTCGGTCTTCGAAATTATTTTCTTTGACTATGAGGATTTATAGTCTGAATTAATATATTCTGTAGTCGTTCTTATATCTTGGAACATGTCTTTCGCATTGTTTAATTTCTCTTTATTTTTATTCGCATTATTCATGTTATGTAAGTATGTTATAAAATATAATTAGTTGTTTGGGGTAATAAATCTCTTTTAATGATGATCAGATTGACATTTATTTCATTACATAAAGAGGTATAAAATGTGTATTCATTTTATTAATATTGTCTCATGACGCTGTGAAATCATATATCATATCACAATCATGATTTTAATTTTTTTTTATTTTTTTAAATGTTCTTAATTCATACAGGTCTTTAGTAAAGGTGCACAAAAATTCTTTTTTTAACATCCTTCCGGCTACAAAACTTTTTTTCTAAATTTTTACTTTGACATATGGATTTATTGTCTTAATGAATTATTCTTATTTTTTTCTTTCGTATTTCTTAAAACATTACACTCTACAAATAAGTATGTCGTAAATTATAATCAATTGTGGGTAGTTATATAATAAATCTCCTGTATTAATAGGCCGCTTGACATTTACGTTGTCTTACGTAAAGCAATAAATTAATAGTCTTGCTTTTTTTCAAATCACATAGGAAAATCGTATAATATTGTCACCGTCATTTAAAATCATCTTAAGTTAAATTCGTATTTGCTTTAATTTTTCTAAATCTTTGTTAGTGTGTATTAAAAAATTTTAATTGTTTTGTAACAAAATTTCAGCTTTGGAATTTTCCTCTGCAGTTAAAGTTCAGACTGCTGTGTACTAACCCTATTGGATTCGCCGTCTTCAATGTTAACTTATAGAAAAAATTTATCTAAGGATCAGCGGCTTGGATTGAAAGATTTTTTTTTTAATTGTACTTTGTAATAGAGCAAGAAATGTTACATCTTGGGGCATTTTTTAATTTTTTTCAATATTGCAAATAATTTAAAATTTTAATTATCCAGGGGGAAATCAGGTATAGTGTATTTTAAACGTTCATAAATTCCTTTGGTGGACGAAATTCATTAAAATGAATCCTGTTGCAAAGTCTAGAAAAGTTCAGGCTATCTGAAAATACCCTTTTTATTCGATTATAAGCATTTATGTAGCAGTAAATAATAAACAAATTTTCTCCATAGGTTAACATTTACGTGATCGAATCCAATAGGGTTAGTACTCAGCAGCTTTAAGAATGAAAAATATTTTCATAAAAAACGATGATACTTAGAGTGACACCTATAGTGGAAATGCATCTTTCATCTCCAGTTTTCTTTATGGATTTACCACCCCACATTCCGCTCATCTTCCTGAAACGGTTTTGGCTTAACTTAAGACCTATTTTCGTGCTTTTAAACGCAACAACAGGACTTTCAAAATTATTATTTTTAAGTTTCAAAGTATTCAAAACATTTTGAGAAGTTAAAATTTCAGTACTTTGAAACAGCATATATATTGTCGTAATTCAAACAGTTTCATTCATATTTCTTTGACATTAAATGCTAGAATTTTCTTATATAAGATTCTTTCAGTGTCATAGCTTGGAACTTGGCATTTATCATAAATATTCGCTGAGTAAATAAGGAAAATATTTCTTTTATATTTCAAATTCCAACTACTTCGTAACTGCGCGTAAAATTGTGCACTAATTACATTTAAATGAATACTATATTTGCTAAAACCTCATCCGTATATAAAACAGTACCGTAACTGACTGACTGACAGATAACGCACAGACGAAACCGCTGTACCTAAAGGACTGAAATTTTGCATGGCGATTCTTCTTATAGTCTAGGGTTGCACTAAGAAAGATTTTTGAAAAATTCTTCTTAGATTTTTTAAAATTAAATTTTTAAGATGTTTTTGTAACATTCTTTAATGTTTGCATTTAAAATACTAATTTAAAGGTTATAAATTTTGTATCACGAGAAAGATCATAAAAAAATTCCTTTAAAATGAAATCTTTTTCGAATCTTTACCTCCATTTTCTGATATTTGGGGAATTTTCAAAGATTAATTTTTAGAATTTAATTTATTAAATGCTGATCACGTGGTTTCTTTTCTTTTTGTGATACCTTAAATTAATTTTGCGTCACGTGCATAACAACGAAATAAATTGCCAAAAAAATATTAAAATACGGTAAAAGTTAAAATTTAACCACTAGACTAATTGAGAGGGAAGTTTTTTAAGAATTTAATTCAAATTAGTATGTTTTATGGATATTAAACATACAAACTAATTGCATGAATTAACTGTTGTATTAATTTTAATGTACTCCGTAACGAAGTACGGGTATTCAGCTAATACAGCATACACAGTATCACTCGTCAGTTTGAAATGATTATGGCAATTTGAAACGCGCATAGAATATTCTCGTACTCTTATTAAGTGTATGAAATTTATAAAACTTAGAAAATGTTATTTAATATATATAAATAAGTTTATATGTTTTAAATTACATTGTATAAATTATTAACTAAGACATAACGGCACCCAAATAAATTTTATTTAACGATATATTACATACTGCCTAACACTATCATAAATATTTTAACGTTAATTTTTTGAAAGTCCTATTGACAATCTCAGCATATGAGGAAATATGTCAGCAACTTTGAAGAGTTTTGATCATGCTTTCAATAAATTGCTTAAAATGTTTCTCGTGAAGAAAAAAACCTGAGATAAATTAAAGGATTACGCTCTGAAAAGAATATATTCAGATTTTCGATTTCGCTAAATAACATCCGGTGAAAATTTTTCATTGACGAAAGTTTACTTTTCCGTCATTTTTAAGCTAAAATAACTGAAATTTTTTATTGGCTAAAGTTCACTTTTCCATCATTTTAAAACTAAAATAAGTCACATTTTTCATTGGCTAAAGTTTATTTTTCCTCATTTTAAAGGTGGAATAAGTCTTAGTGTTTTCTGTTCTACGCCACATAATAGCGATGTCTTACGGAGGTAACTTTCAAAAAGCAGAATCTTCAGATAATATGTATTTTTTTCTTTATTAAATTACACTTTCTTACAGCCAGAAATCTCTCTCATAAGTGTCCAGCGTGTTAAATATAGATGAAAATGTCTAATTGTAAATGCCGAAAAAAAGACTAGTAAAATAAAACTTCAAGGCCTTTTCTTGTCTATATAAAGTTATTTTTTTTTCTTCAGTATTTCAGCAAGGCAATATCTAAGCAAGAGGGAAAAATAGGCTAAATTGTCTTATCGCCAAAGCTTTCATGTTTTTGCTTACATTAGATACATTTAGTTTGAAAACTTCGTAAGTGATCAAAAATCAAACCCGATGCCACACAGGCAGGGTCAAATAGGCATCTTATCTCAATTCATTTTTTCTTTCCTGACCCGAAAGTTATTTTTATGAAGTAAACTGACAGAGTACGTGACAAACGTAGTAAAACCTGTCAGATAGCGTAATAAACGTAGTAAAATCACGTTTATCCCATCTTTTGACAGATATATCTTCGAAAGGAAAAAATAACGCATTCCGTGCCTTCATATACATTCATATTCCATTCATGTTTCCCAACAGAAAACTTTCATAAGCATTTCTAATGAGGTGGGGATTTAAACTGTTTATTTCCTTTAGATAATCGATATAACTTCAGAAAAATATTATGAATGTTTCTTCTAACCGTAAGTAAAGTTACTAATAAATGCGATTATGCAAGAAATTAAGTATCATAGGGTGTCACCCTGTTGTGGGGGCACAATGGTCGTGACCCCTAAAACAAGTTATACCGTGACTTTCAAGAGTCTTTCTTTGTGATTTCGTCATAATTTCGCTGTGATTTTTTGTGTTTGGTTTTGCGAATTTCATCCGACGATACACCGATTTCACGATACCTCGAATAGAAAAATTATTTATTGATAATTTCACCCGGACCATTAAAAATTGTTCTTTCTTTATAAATACCAAGGAAAGGTGTTTTGATCTCAAATGGGATTTTTAGCCTCTTTGGCTTATCTTTATTCACTCACTTGAATGACTCTAAGCTGTTTGTCAAGAAATAGGAGACAGTTAAGATTTTTTTATCGATGTAGTCAGAAAGGAAGAATTTACGGTGAGTGTAATAATGACAAAAGTGGGTATGATAAATTCCTTAAACAGAATTGGACACCTTAAGAAAAATATCCTTTGAAAAAAGTATTCATGTCTCATATTATTCATGCATAAGCTAATGTTTGGGAAGGATTTATAAAGAATAATATTAAAGTCAATTTTTCACTGAGAACTTAAGCAGATTTACTTCTCACTTAATGCAGGATGTCCGGGCAAAAGGTATCCAAAAGTTATGGCTTATTTTTATGGAACTAACCATTAGAATTTTGAAAAATTTATTTAAATAGAAAGAACATCTCACCAAGTTTTAATATCAATCTTAGATTTCGATCATAGTATCATAGAATTCGATGTGTGCAACTTTTGTAGGACTACTAACGTCTACACGGTAATCCAGTTCTCTCAAAGTGTTTCGTAGCATATCAGGAGATATTAAACTTTTTTGCTTGGGTAGTCATTAAATCCGTTGTGTATAAACGAAAAATTGAAACTTTGGATGAGTTGAGGAAGCGTATCATTCAAGCAATTCGTGTAATAACTCCCGATATGCTACGAAACACTTGGAGAGAACTTGATTACCATTTAGACGTTTGTAGTGCTACAAAAGGTGCACACATCAAAATTTGATGCTATGATCGAAATCTATGACTGATATTAAAACTTGGTGATATGTTCTTTCTATTTAAATATTTTTTTAAAATTCTAATGGGTAGTTCGGTAAAAACAAGCCATAACTTTTGGATACCTTCAGCCCGGACACCCTGTATATTATTTCAGGATTTAAACCTTCAAAAACTCTATATTTTGAACTATGAATATTTTACCTCTGTGGTATGAATAAAGAAAAAGTCAATTTTCCATATTTCAGTGAGTAAATATTTGTTACAGATTCATGAAATAATTTTCTTTTTGCATTCAAATGGAAATCTTGATCTTTAATGACAAATTCTGTCTAGATTAGCAATAAAGAATTTACAGTCAGTATGAATGATTGAAGTGGGTATTATTAAATAGTATTAAAAATTAGTGTTGGATAGTATGTATATTAAATGTGTTTCAGAGAGAGAGATTTTCATTTATGGGAGGTTTTAACTGTTCTCTGAAAAGCAGTAAAATAAATATTTTTATTTTTTATTTTTACGACCTATTTCCATTTATATACAAAAAGAATCAAGGATCTTACGACCTGTTAACATATTTTGAGCTGTGATTCCAAGAGAAATGCCAAAAAAGAGAGTAACTGAGTATGGAACAATTGAAATAAAAATTACATGGGAGGGGGAGAGAGGAAATTGAATAGGAACAAAAAAATATGTGAGGCTAAATAGTGAACACACCATTATCCGTATACTAATTAATGCAAGGGTGTGCACAGAAAACTGAAAAAAGCACGCATAATTACAAAACGGCCCTATATAATGTATAATTATAAAAACCATATATGATGCAAGTCCAAAAGTAAAACTATCCCACCCGTAAGGCATGCTGCAAGTTTGGCTGAAAACGCGTGATCGCTGCGTGCAGTTCCTCACGCACAAGAAAGCCCCGTGTTCAGAAATTAATTTAGGGTCGTTGTAACCTGTTAGTACTTACTCCATGAGGAGTTAGACTAGGTCACCAACCCATGCGCCTCTCAGCCTGGACATGTCTAGTTTCTGGACGGAACCACGGGGAGGTGGGGGCAACCTGCGATCACAATGCATCCTACTTCTCCAATATAGGATACAGATCCCCTAAGAGAGCCATAGTTATTCCTGTCATTACCTTCCCTCAAATGAATTCCATCACTTTGAAATTTAGTGCTTTGGAAAGGAGTTACGCTGCACCAACGCCGGAGTCCAGCCCCATATAGAATGTTTAAAAAAAATTTCAGGTAGTCTCTTCTAACAAAACTATCGCGAGTTATTAAAGTAGAATTACTTACCGTTGCTTACCTCTTTTGTATGTATATATGTATGATGTATATATGTATCTATATATCTGTACGCATGTATATATATATATATATATATATATATATATATATATATATATATATATATATATATATATATATGTATGTATATATATATGTCAAAATTTTGACGTATTTTGGTACTTTTCTGTTTAACTGTTTACTGCTTGCCCAAGCGATACAGGCTGGGTTTGGCGTGCTGACAAAATTATAACTCGTGACGCAGGACATCTGAAATTTTGCTTTCCGGTGGACCGTTATGAAGGAACTTAATCCTACGTTAAAAATGTGATGCTTCGAATTTTGAAATGAACTTCATAAAGTGATTAAAGAGGAGGGCGTTCAAAACAGTAATAATATTATCATACACTTTCAGTCTTTGTTCTATAAAAAGTCTGTTATATTCGTTTGTCATGTTGGCTTTCTTTCAGATTTGCTGTGTTTGTTTTTCGAATCACATTTCTTTTATGGTGCACAGATAATCTCCAAAAAGGTTAATCGGCAGTTAGGTGCAGTATTAAAAATTAAATGAGATATAGTTTTTCTTTTTTGAGATTAGGGTCTTAACTGGGAATATTGATTATTCTAATTGTAAAGGAGATCGTGAGCTATCTCATTTTGCTGTCTCAGAATGTGACAAATAGGATGCTCTCGACTTTAGAAAGTCCTCCTTTGATGGTACAGTCGAACCCTGTTATAACGAACTTCAAGGGACCAAAGGTTTTGTTCGCTTTATCCCGTGGTTCGCTGTATCCGAACCGTTAAGAAAAATGCTAGAGTTCACAAAATGTATAACTCATTAGTTTCAATGTGTATTCAGTAATGAGTATTAAAAATAAGATCTATTAAAAATGATCATTAATGAATTAAATCGACTAAAATCGATTTCATTAAACTGACACAATATTAATTAAATTACGTACAATAGGAATACGGCGGGACAAAAATTTTCTTTCGTTATATCCGTGAGTTCGTTATATACCGGGTTCGCTATAACGGGGTTCGACTGTACCTGAATCGTCTTGCAAATGAATCTTCGTTGCTTACTTGGGCTAAATTCTCTCGTTAAAGATTAAGATTTTCATCTGAATTCAAAAAGAAAATTATTTCAAGGATCTGTAATAAATATTTACTAATTGAAATATGGGAAATTGAAATTTTTTATTCATACCAATAAAGTAAAATATTCGTAGATTATAACAAAATAAAGTTTTTGGAGGTTTAAATCCTGAAATATTATATTAATTTAGAAGTAAATCTTCTTAAGTTCTCAGTGAAAAATATACTTTAACATTATGCTTTATAAATCATCCCCGAACATTAGCTTATGCATGAATGATAAGAAACACGAATGCATTTATTCCAGAAATATTTTTCTTAAGGCGTCCCAGTCTCTTTAAGGGATTTATGATATCCACTTTTGTCATTATTACACTCACCGTAAATTCTCCCTTTCTGAGCACATCAAAGAAAGATTCTTAACTGTCTCCTATCCCTTGACAAACAGCGTGGAGTCATTCAAGTGAATGAATAAAAATAAGCCCAGAGGCTAAAAATCCCATTTGAGATCAAAACTTCTTTCATTCGTATTTATAAAGGAAGTACAAGCGACATGTCTCCATATTCTAACTTACACCACCGCGACGTTTCAGCATTTTTTTTTCTTCTCCTGATCGCCCGTTCTTCCAAAAGTGTATAATCGTCCCGTAAATAAGCAGCTATCCCCAAGCGTCCATTACATACTCGTCATAAAAACTCATTTTTTGGGTTTCAAAGGAAGCGTTCTGCTCCCGGAATTTTAAATGCTTCATTTCACACATGCAGCATCGTAGCTTTTTATTTTTATTTCTATGGAGGAAGACGCTACTACAAATGGTTTTCACATCACGCTGTTTTTTTGAATGCTTTAAATAGGAAGGATTTGAAATATAGCATTTTTTTTTCATTTCTGGATGCAAAGAACTTGTTTTTTTTTCATATCCAGATATAATTGTAAGGCTTTGAATTTGTCTCGTTTCTCCTCTTTTACCGTTTAAGAAGGTCCGAGACAGATTTTTAAAATTTTATTAGCTCGCATTTTGCAATGATTTTTTTTCTCTTAAAATTGTCCTTATGTAAAAATGGAAAAAAAAATAATTGAACGAATAATAAAATAAGGCAAAATAGAATACAGAAAGATTTAACCCTTCAGCGGACGTGCCAATTTTTGGAACACCAGTAGGCGCGCGTGGCACAAAGTGCAACGTCTCTTTCAACCTTGATTATTCCTTTTGTAATAAACTATTTTTTTCAAATTGAAAATAATAATCCTGAGTTTTATGACAAGATATAAAATTTTCATAATATTGAGATATATTTATAATTAAAGACCAAAGAATGAAGATACAATCGCCTTATTTCAAAACTGTCCGGTTTATTCGATCTGAGGACAACTTGAGAATGGATTCCTATTATGTCCAAAAACCCAAAAAACAATGAGATTGTGCATCTTCGTGATATTCGGGATACCGTGTAATACCTTCACATTTGATCGACTACATCGACTCCTGCTTTTGCCGTATTGTAATCCAGTATAATCGCTGGTTTACTACGGTTAAATCACGACTAACAATGAATGGAAAGGAATACAAGGGTCAGAAAATCAGAACTGCATCAGAAAGGGTGTAGCTATAAATAGAAACTGTTTATAACATTCAAACCTTACACGTAAAAGCAAACCATTCAAAATTACGAAAATGTTGCACTCTGTACACTGGCGCGCCCGCTGAAGGGTTTAAACACTGCAGGTGCTCTGAGCAAAATAGTTTGTTTTACTGTACATTTAACAAAACTATAAAAAGACCAGGATAGGGTCTAGCAGCACTAGACCAGGTCCCCGAGTCTATATATCTTTACAAGGTCCATTGATAGGCAAGGATCGGTTATAAAGTCCTCCCTAGATAAATTTAACACTCGATTACTAACCTTGTATCCATGAGATACACGGTAACTATTTTTGCTGACCATTCGTAGAGAGGGAGGTTGCTTCCCCCGCCTATCTTCCTAGCAGGAGGGGTGCTAGATGTCAGTTTAGTTTTCGTTCTCATAAAGTAAAGGTTATTGACATTACAAGCCTTTTATCTCTCAGGTACGACGACAGCAGATTCGTAAGTATTTTTGATCAATCTGATTTTTTGTTTTGAAGCTGTATTTTTGTGGATTGTTGTTGATTCCAAAATGTTTTATTCAACCAATTTGGAAATTTATGCAATGTTTTATTCAACCAATTTGGAAATTTATGCAGGAAAGCAAACGTACGGGCCATACCAATTGAGCAACAAGAGCACGAAGATAGTAGAAAGATTGATTACTCCCATCACTAACACCGGACGTAATGTCACTGCTGATAATTGGTTCAGTGATGTCTCTCTGCTCCAAACCTTATCAGAAATTTTTCCTTAAATAAAAGGCAAAACAATGCATACCTCTGGTTATTTACCCCCTTTTCCTTGAAATAATAGTGTAAAAATTGATATATCATGGTTTTTATGTCATGTATCTCACAGATACGACGACAGCAATGACGTAAGTTTTTTGAAGATAGTAATGGGGTGTTAAGCAAGTTAGGATGTGACTAGAAGTGGCCTGCTCATTATTACACTTTTTATACGTGGGAAAGATTTTGTTTTGTCTATCAAAATTTAATTACCTCAAGTGGCTACTTTCAAACCTATAGATTGCAGTGTGCTCAGCTCTATCAACCTTTAAGATAAGAGCTCTACCAGGGTAGACACCAAAGTACCAGTCATGGACAGAGGGAGAATCCAAAGTCTAAATCTTCTATAGCTTATGATACATTTGCTGAACCAATAACACTATTCGAATTTTATTTTACCTTTCTGAGTAGGAAATATTTCGGAATAATTTGCCTTCAGAATTCTTAAAAAACTTTGGTAAAAGCCTTTTTATTACTTATAAGGGCAAAAACATTTTTTTCATTGTAAATTTTGGTTCAGGGATAATATTTTCAGAATTTTTATAACGAACCAATTTTTCTGGATACCGGTCATTAAAAATAGAACAAACGAATGCTTTACAAAATTTCTTAGAGATACTTTGGGTGTAATTTTAGATATATATTCTAAAATACTGGTAAATTATAAATTTCTTTCCGAAATAAACAGACACCAGGAAGAGATAGGGATTAAGGTACGCATAGGCGGTGCGGACCATAAAATCTAATCATTGTAGAGATCTGCGGTTCGCTTTATTTTATTCTTAACATTAGAAAGACGGCTGCCGTGATTTTGACGGTTTCGAACATATTATTGAGCGCTATGTCTATATTTATGTCCTCAGGCTTCTGAAATTTTATGACTTTTTTTCTAATTTTGCGCGAAATATACACACACATTTATTTACAAAATTATATTCGATAGTAAAGAGGGGGAGAAAATGTGTCATAAGCCCTCAATTTGACGGCAATACAGAAAATTGGCAGAAATCTTTAAAATAATACCGGGAAAATGTTAGTTACTTTTCGTCTTTTCCCCCTTTTGCAAATAACAGAAATATTGACTCTTCGGAAATATTGGTGTTGAAAAATAAGAACTGCACAAACCATGCATATATATTTTCGGATAAACCATACAAGATTGTCAGCTCGGCATACCTACATAAAAAATATCTAAATATATACTAATTTATTATTTATATGGTATAAAACAGTTCAAAATTTAAAGTATTTAACCATTCAAAAAATCTTAAATATTTTGTTTTTTTGTATTTTTTCCAAACGTCAAAATGATGGCGTTCAGTCTTTTTAGTAAGAAAAAATTCCCGTCTTTCTACTAAAGTCTAGAAAAATAGAAATGTGGGATTTTTTTTCCTTATTGTTGCCAAAAAATTTTTATCTCGGATCCCCGAAAGTGCAGAATAATTATATAAAGTACGATAAAATTCGATTATTTAAGGACTGCGTACTTTTCTTGAATGTTTATTTTTTATCAGTTTGGCAAACAACTGCAAAACAGGAATTTAATCTAATTTGGTAGCAAAAAATATTTAGTAGAGAATGCATTGTTACCCAAGAAATCGTTCAGCTCACAATTTTTTGACAAATTATTTTATTACGTTATCAGAAACGAATAATAATTACAAGATGAAAAGAACTTTTTATATTACCACGTTTTTAAATTTTCTGTTGAATCATATGAACTTGACAATTCATTAATACTTTATTAATAAATACTTTTTTAAAATTTATTTGATGAATTATTCCATAAACTTGAAAGAAAATGATCAAATGCGTAATAAAGAGAGCAATTATGAAAATGAATTCAAACCTGCTTAAAGATGGCTAAAAGTATTAAAAGAATGCATTGTCATCGTGTTCTGAGCTATTCTAAAAGTTTCAAATGTCTAGCTAGTCGGGAAGTTAAAAGTCGATCGCAAGATTTGTACTGGACAAACACACAAACAAGAAAACGAGTTAATAAAAACATGGTAAATAAAAATGTAGCAGTGGAAGGCGATCTCCGCATAAAAAGATAGTTTGTACGACTCCTGTGGACGATAGATCAGCTCGTAACTGACCTTTATGTTCGAGTTAAAAGGCATGCACGTCAAAAACAGTCTCGCAGTTTAACACGTCTGAGCGGAAGGGAGCGGGACAAATTTGCCAAATGATGTATAATGGTAAACGCCCTTTCGGATGTTGCACTAAGCTGCGCTTCTTGGGAGTATTTGATACGTATTAAGTGAGATTATATGAAAAAAGTAGAATGTTTGCCTCTTTAAGATGGTTAGTCGTAACCACTTAGATGGACGCACCTCTGAAAAGGGAATGTTTTGTCCTCAAAAACTTGGGTTTATGTTTTATCCCTTCTTTAGAAAAAAAATTTCGTTGGTAGAAAAAAGAAGAAATTGATAAATAAATTTCTTCATGAAGTGGAACATTAGTAAATTAAATTTAGATAAGAGAAAATATTTTTAATATTTTAGTGATATAATGTATGCTCACACAAAACCATGGCAGGAATATTTTATCATTTGCCAGCTACAAATTCTTAAAGTAAGATTTAGTCCTATTCATGTAATTGTATAAATGATATTTTATCATTTGCCAGCTACAGGAATATTTTATCATTTTATCATTTGCCAGGAATATTTTATCATTTGCCACAGGAATTTTCACAGGAATATTTTATCAATTACCAGCTACAAATTCTTAAAGTAAGATTAGTCCTATTTATGTAATTGTATAAAGATAGCATTTTTTTCTAACGTGTTTTTCGGCCAGTAGTTTTGTTAAACAGTTATAGCAAAGGTGAAAACTATTCATCTAAGGTTAATTTCTCATTTCATCTAGTTAACCCTCGGTGAACGTAGATAGGCGTTTAGTTGACTCTTTCAAAAGATATCCTTTTAAATTACCTTTGAAATTGTTGTGTCATGGTAGTTAAATGTCAGATAAGAACTTTTAAGTAGCTTAACTGTCAATAAAATTCTGGAACAGAGACCTTAATTCTTACCAGTTGTCTCAACAAGAGATCAACAAACTTGTCTGAGACGATAGAAATCAGAATATCGCCCGCTATCCTCTAATTTTCTAACAACAACGGCAAACCTTCCAGATCACCCAGAAGCTCCCAAAATAAACACAGCTTGTCGTCTCTTGCATTCATCATGTAAGACTTTTTCCGGTCGGTGTTTGTGTCTGTTGGCGTTTCAGATCAGTGCATCTGGCAGTTGCTTACACAAGAAATCCAATAGGCATGTGTTTGCTTGTCTAAACGCTTGAACACTGGGAGCTGCGAGTTCCTAGTGAGATATACTGAGAAGTTATGGTAGTAGAAGTGCCAAATTAACTTGACTATTTGCAGTGTAATTTATCCCAAAACACATTGAGTTTAATATCTACATAAATGTGCAAATATGATTCTTTTAATACATTAGAATCTGTGATAGTTGTGAAAGTATTTCATTTTCCTTGTTGTTTTTTTTCCTTTGAGGATTATAACATTCTTTTTCCAGTTTTGATTAATAGTATACCTATTTTAAACTCAGCTACCATCTGTGAAACTCTGAGTTAACTTTTTAATGTTACAATAATTGTATATACAATTAGAACACTTGTCTCCCGTTTTGTTTTTATAAGTTACGAACATTTCTAATCCATTTGAATATGAATCGAATTGAGAGTGTAACTCAATATAATGCATTTAGTTAGACCATAATTCAAGACTTTACATCCCAAAATAATAAATAAATTACTCAATGTCTTTGAGCTCGACGAATTAAATGTTTTAATGACAACATTTTGAACTAAATTTGCGTTTTCTCTATTTTTTTTCAGAATTTTCTCTTCTTTTTCCTTGGCTGAGAAACGAGAAGCGTCATGCAATTTTCTGAAAATAAAGTTAAGCCGTCAACAGTTTTCTCAGCCTTCAAATGGCAGTAAATAGATTTGAAACGAGCCTGCAATCTTTCATCTTAACTTTATAATGAAAACATAAGAAATGTAATTAGAGACACTCATTATAAGTATACCGTGACCCATTTTTATCGAAACCGTTTTTATCTGTTCCTACTCATTTTAGTGGTACGGTTTTTTGTACAAGTATGGTAATACTACTGAGCGCTGTTTTAGCAGCATTGTATTGCAGCCAGGTTTATAGTAGTTTATAAATTGTAAAATTTTGGGGAAATTTCCAGCCTTCATTTATGAGGTAATACTGCCCACATTGTGCGTCGTAAACTTGAGCCGCGTGGGCTCGGGTTCGAATCTCGACCAATGCGTGGTTCAACAGAGGCACAGACGAAGGCCATGCCTCTGTTGTTTTCTCACAGTGAGTAGTGTTGGTTCGCCTGTATAGTGCTTCCATAATAAAATAACCGTCAAAAATCGCGGTGTGTAGGGACAAAATGTCCTCATGATAAGTACCTGCTGTCTAGGGTTGTTGTTGTGTTGTTGTTGCTGATCCCTGTCACCCAGCAGAGCTAGATTAGGTCCATGATACCGCACGCTCTCAAGAAGCCAATGACCAACAATGGCCACTCCAGAAGATCTTCCTTTTCAAGTCCCAAACACATAAGGATATGATCCGGAGTGGCTGGGCCTTTGGAACATTTGGTACAATTTGGAAGCACTTTTTCTTTGTCAGTATAAGTCAATGTTCTGAGGTGGGTTATTGTAGTTTGCTCCTGTCTGCTGCACCAGAGGGACAGAGAACCACCGGGGAGATTACCCTGGTACCAATGGTGCACGGAGGGATGGCGAATGCAGACCGTATTAGACAGTTATGTTTGAATATATGTCTCAGGCGCCGGCATATCCATAGGCTGTCTAGGGTAATAATATGAGACAATATCCATAATGGCAGTCGCAGCCATAGAGAAACTGACTGGACTTCTTTATTTTGAAAGCCTAATAACTAAGGAGCTTTCTACGGGTCCTCGGGTTCGAATCCAGTGGTAAGCATTGGTGTTTGTAGCCGTTGGGAATCAGCTTGAAGCAGTAGGTTTCAGTCCTCGTTTCGCAAAAGATTACCGTAGAGCTTCAAACTTACACCAACCAGCTAATCTTTAATTTGAAGAAAAATTAGATTTTGACATCTCGGTGCATGCGTACTCATCGCATAGTTCTTATAACACTAAATTGTTTTAGTGGTGCCTTTTTATCGTTACTTCCTTTCATATTATCCATACTTCATATGATATATAAATCTAAAGCTGACTTTGATATTTTGAGGAAATGTTTTAGTAATTTTATCTTTACTTTCCCAGATGACGGATATTAGATGCCAGTTATTTTAATAGTTTTTAATTCAACATCAATGCTAATTTTTTTCGATATAACAATGTTTGCGTGCTATAGAGGTATATAATTTCTTATTTTTAGAGGAATAGATATTTCTCATGATTTTCTCTTATCATTATTTGGGTATTATTTTTCATATTAAGGGGGTCCAGAACACAAAATTCTTCAAATTTTCGAAAAAAAGTTTTATGGCATTAAAAAACTGTGTGTTCTTTTCCGCTTAAACTGACATTTTCATCACGTTTCTATCTTAATTAGAACAGGAGAAATTAAGTTTTTTGTTTTCAGCATTCTAATAGCAACCAATCTTTGTGGAAACCTGTAAATGCGTTTTCTGCATGATGGGTTTTTTCCCCATTTCTCGTCTTTAAATTGTTATAAGTCAAGAACCGTTAAAGATAAATGGTTCAAACTTGGAACATTTCTTTTTCAATTACTTTTCATTAATTTCGAAACAGAAAATTTGAAAAAATTATTTCCTTTTGAAAATGTGATTTTTTAAAAAGAGGTTACATCAATTTTTTGTAATTTTTTCTTTAAATATTTTTAATTTTTGTAAATTAATGTTTTGAAAAACGCTGAATCAAAATTAAAACTTCTATTTTTCTGTTTAATTAAATGAAAAAATTTGAAATTCGACAAATAATATTTGGAGTTATAACGATTTTAAATTACCCCACTTTTTTTTAATTTTAAATTTTTAAATTTTTAAAAACTTTATGAGAAGTTTTACGATGTGATTTTGTTTACAAATCACATCGTAATATATATGGTTAATCATCACAATGGGTATAATGATAATAATAATAATAAATATGGTTAATCATCACAAAAAATTCAAAATTTAACTCAATAAATAAAAAAAAAATTTAAATGTGTCCCAGAAACCCTTAACAGCAAAATCGTGCAAAAGTAGATAAAGGATTAGTGGAAAATAATAAAAAAGAAATACAGGACATTAGAGTAATTCAAGCTCTTAAATTCTGCTCAACGTATTATGACAAAACCTTCTTTCGTGTTTTGAAATGTGCTTAATTAATAAAGAGATGTCTCCTTTTGTGTAAAAAAAGAGGAGTTCGTAATTAATTGATGACCGAAAACTGTCTAATTATCTAGAAAACTGAGATCCCGGAAATGAAGTAAATTGAGTCCCGAAATGCGCGTCGAACTGTCCCATAAAACTTAGAAATTGCAAAATTTATACTGTCCTAATGTTTTCACAGCGATCAAAACTTGGCGAAATTAATTAGGATCTAGAATATTCAAAACCGCATTGTAAACATTCAAATGAGAATAACTTCCACAAATGATAAATGTGTCTGGGTACGGAGATCTCAGATGTTGATATGAAATACGGCCGTCCTTTCTTAGAATCACTTTAAATATAACATGAAACTGGTGAAAGGAAATACCGATGCGAAAAAAAAAGGAATGTAAATTTAAAGAACGCCAAGCAAGTTGAAGCAATGTTGAGTCAAAGAGCGCCAAGCAAGCGACCTTCCTTTTGTGTGCGCAAGAAAGTACACAGAAACATTGTTTTAATTTGAAAAAAAAATCTAGTTCTAGACAATTTCTTAAAGATAGTTATAAAATGAAGTTCTGCAAATTTCAAAGTGTACCTATAATCATAATACTTTCAGCTAAGAAAAATTTTCTAGATATACTTCGTCCATAAATAACCAGAAAGTGCAACTTTCCTACCATGCACTAATTTTTTTTTATTTTATAGCTATTGAAAAGTAACACCCATAATGTGTACTGCTTATTTTTTGTGGCTTAGACACTTAATATCTTATAAATCTCAATATACAGTTAATATCTTATACACTTAATATCTTATTAATCTCAAGTCTTCAACTTGCAATTGTCAATTTTAATTTTAAATAACAATATTCCATTCTATTTTCCTTTAAATATGAGGAGTACGGTAAAAATTCAATATTTTGTTTTTACTTAGATTGCATCTTAGTAATTGCTGAGACGTATATGGATATTGAAAATTGTGCTTCCTCGAGTATTTAATATTACATATCAGAATTACTAACTTGGCAAAATAATTTTTTCGTTTCGAGTTTCTGTCAAATGCATGCAAAAAATTCCTTTTAGGAAATTAATGGGATATGATTTATTGGATGACGAATTAAAATTAAACGTTATTTAGACAAGAATATCAATTTATCCGCCAGAAGGCAACCATTTTTCTGTAAACAGGAAAAATTGGGAGTTCAAAAGAAAAACTAAAAACTAGTTGCGTTGTCGGTCATGTGTAAGCATACTCTGAAACGAATTTATACATTTTTATGTATTATGAATTCTTACTGCCAATTATCTCAATTTTTCTCTTAATTTTAAGATCTTCAATTTATTTCTGAAAATCGTTTAGCAGTTATTCAGCACTGAAATTTGATGCTAAGGTATGCAGTTTCAATTTTATTTCGTTTCTAAATATAAGTAACCATTTCTCCTCTCTGTTTACCTCATTAAATTTTCCCTATGTTTCAACAAATAAAATTGCATCTAATTTTTACAAATTTGATTGCTCTGAAATAAATTGTACCGCTTCATTTTCTGGTGGTGGTTTCAACTTTCAGACGAGTTTTGTTCTGATGTATAAAAAATGCTTGATTATGACTAAAGATCCTTTTATAGTCATACATAGACAATCACTCATACCTATACTTTATTGTATCATCAACTTAAAAAATATTAGCTAGAGAATCTTCATCTTGTCTACGTAAGAGCTTACATTAACCCTTCAGCGGGCGTGCCAATTTTTGGAACACCAGCAGGCGCGCGTGGCACAAAATGCAACATCCCTTTCAACCTTGATTATTCCTTTTCTAATAAACTTTTTTTTTTCAAATTGAAAATAATTCTCAGTTTTATGACAAGATATAAAATGTTGATAATATTGAGAAATATTTATAATTAAATGCCAAAGAATGCAGATACAATCGCCTTATTTCAAAACTGTCCGGTTTATTGAATCTAAGGATAACTTGTCAATTGATTCCTATTGTCCAATTGATTCCTATTGTCCAAAAACCTGAAAAACAGTGCGATTGTCCCTCTTCGTGATATGCGGGATGCCGTGCAATAGCTGCACATTTGATCGACTACATCGACTCCTGCTTTTGCCGTATTGTAATCCAGTATAATCGCTGGTTTACCACGGTTAAATCACGACTAACAATGAATGGAAAGGAATACGAGGGTCAGAAAATTAGACCTGCATTAAAAAGGGTGTAGCTATAAATAGGAACTGCTTAAAACATTCAAAAACTTACATGTAAAAACAAAGATACGAAAATGTTGCATTCAAAGTAATTCAAAGTTACGAAAATGTTGCACTTTGTACACGAGCGCGCCCGCTGAAGGATTAATCTAGATTTTTGGTAATTAGTTCAATTTTTATTATTTTTTTTTGTATTGATTCCAGTAAAGAATAAAAACAATAAAATAAGGCATGGAAGTACTGCACGATTTTCCTCTTTTCTGAATAACTTTTTAATCGTTTGTCCATTTTCGTATCAATACTTGGGTGGTCGCTGACGCCTGATTGGTTTCAGTTTGCCGACTTCTCATGGCCACTGTTGTCACGTTGGCATCCTCCAGTGTAAGATTATTACGGAAAAACAGAGCACCGTAGAGATCTAAAACTTGGTACTTGCGGTCCATGTAAAAAAGGCTAACGTTTGACTCGGCGATAAATCAAAACCGCACCCTTACTCATGTAAAAGTGTTTTTATTGCTCTGCCGGCTTGAATCCTGAAAAATGGAACATCATTGACAGCGTAATTTGGTTCATGCTATGGTTTCTAAAAAAAGTAACTTCAAGGTGGACTATGCCGAAAATTTAACTCTACTATTCTTCGTCTCAGCCAGGATTGCAACGACTACAATAAAGTGCGTGTATCAATAAGTGCGATATGAAATGGGTAAGAAAATCTTAGGGTTTGTACACGTTGTACACGTTTCGGAGTTTTTAGATATTTCCCTTTTGGTTTAAATCAGTGGTTCCTGACATTTTGTTGTTCAGGGACCACTTGTCAAAAAAATACAGTTCGCCTGGGACCATCTCCCAAGCTGGGGAAATCACCCCATCCTTCAATTTTTAACTTTCTATGGCACAGTGGCCTGTTTTATCACATTTAATAAATTATATATATTTATATATAATATGTATGTATGTATGTATAAAACAGTTCCGTAACTGACTAACTGACAGATAACGCACAGACCAAACCGCTGAATCTAAAAGGTTGAAATTTTGCATGGCAATTCTTCTTATGGTGTAGGGGTGCACTAAGAAAGATTTTTGGAAAATTCTTCTTCGATTTTTTTAAATTGAATTTTTCAGCTGTTTTTGTAACTTTTTAAAGTTTGCATTTAAATTTTTAAATTGAGGGTTATAAAATTTGTCTCGAGAAAGATCATAAAAATTCCTTTAAAATGAAATTTTTTTCGAATATGTACCTCCATTTTCTGAATTTTGGTGAATTTTTAAAGATTAGTTTTTAGAATTTAATTTATTGAATACTTATCACGTGGTTTCACTTCTTTTTGTGATACTTTAAACAAATTTTGCGTCACGTGCATAACAACGAAATAGACAAAAAAAATTTCTTGCTAATGCGGCAGACGATTGGACATTATTCAAACACAAATTAAAATACATTAAAAGAAATGTTCCTCAAACTGTATTTTATTAACTGTACTATATTCTTTAGTATGTTCTATTAGATTTCACTTGAATATTTTCTTTTACATTATTTTGTCTTTAAAAGTATCCTTTACGATTTTTATAAATACATTTTTTAGTATTATTTGCATACATTGACCGTTGTATTTAATTTGAATGTACTTCGTAGTGAAGCACGGGTATTCAGCTAGTATATATGTATCTAGTTTTAATAAATTTTATAAGTCTTACGTGTAGATTTTGACTCCTGATGTTATCTAACCCATCAGGTACCGTCTTTATTTTTATTACCCTTTACACTTGAATGTTTACCCACCTTTTATACATGACCTTTTATCACTTTCTACGAATCACTGGTTTTACATCACTGTTTTCATCATCTTTAGTCATTTTGTCATTTTATGCATATTACCTTTCTTGTCACCTTTTATGACTGTTTTTACCATTATTGTTCTTATCATTTTTATACCGTTGTTATTTGTTAAGTTTAAATATTTTTGTATAAGTGTTGAGGTCTGATCTTGATATGTGTTTGGTGCAGCTTGTCCTTTCTGGACATTGCGTCCTTAAACTTTAACAAACCAACCAACCAACCAACCGTCTCCCAAGCAATTATTTTAGAGGAAAAAAATGGGTCTTATTTTCTGACTAAACACAGTGTTTGAGATGTTTGTTTGTTGTCGTGTCTGCGGATAGAAGCACTATCCGCAGAAGAGGGGATGCCATTTCCTCAAGAGAGGTTGGAATTTCTATACGTCACACCCAAGTTCGGTGTACATATGAATACAAGGAAATAGAAACATAAATCACACAGACACAGAAGAATTTTTATTTACAGACGATGACACCGACGATGAGTTTCAGCTCCCCTTTCTAGACGGGGGCTCATTTTGCAGGAGGAAGACTGACGAGTTCCTCAGAATACAACCAAGTCTTATGCGGGAATCGAACCCGCGAACCGACGTGGTAGGCTGATACCTTAAACACTTAGCCACTGGGCGACAGTGTTTGTAATAAACAACTTTAAAAAAAGTTGGAAATAAATTTAATAACAAATTTACCGTAATTGAAAACTTAATATCAAACATAAAAGCCCACGAAAACTTAAAAATGAACGAGATTTTTCAGCATTCTATTTGCTTTACTATCTGTATTATCGCTGTGATTCTGCGAAATGGCTGTGACGACACAGAAAATATATTGGAAATTTTTAAACAGAATATTTTCGTACTCAAAATGTCAGAAAGCGAAAAAAAATACAGGAACTTTTTTTTAATTTGAACAAATAATTGGGACTTCTTTTTTGGCTCAGACCATTGATTAGAAACCACTGGTTTAAATAAACTGAAACAAGGACTATTTTTAAGCCTGAAAATTATCCTCTATATATCTAATGCACTTAGATAAAGTGAAACTTGGGCTTTATCCGTGTTTTTACATGCTCTCCAAATTCGAAAATTCACTGTCTCGGAAGACTAACCAGATCGTGTATGTTCGTTGAAAACTTAGAATCGATTTTTTGATAGTAACTATCTAATAGCTAACAGAAAGCATTTGGAAGAGTCTTTCGTAAAAATTGAATTTATGTTACTTAGTGGCGTCTTGATGTGTTTCCAGCATTTCTTTCATAAATTATATTTAAAATCCTGCAATCTGATTTGACTTTATATATCTGTTTAAAATTTTAACATTAATCAACGTCAAATTAAATTTAACATCACCGCATGGACAATACCATCTCTTTGATATCCCAGATGCTCATAGGGAACAAGACCATTTTTTAAAAATTATTTGATCAGTTGATGGTGAAATTTTTCAACATTAAGTTTTTTCATAATAATATTTTTAATTAAGGTGTTTAAAAATATTATTCTGTAATGGGATTACTATAATTTTTTGTAACTCTGTTGTACTTCTGCGTGTGAGTTTTTTTAAATTTAGATAATTTAGAGGGTTTAATAGCATTGTATATTTATTTGTTTCTCCCCCGTGATTGTCGTTTTATTTTATCAATAAAGTACTCGTTTCAACTCAATGATTTTCTACTCAAGAAACAGATATTGACAGATAATGATTGTTTTTTAATACAGTGAAACCCACAAAATGTTGTGGGATCATCAATCATGTCTCCAGATAATTTCATTTTGCTAGCATTTAGTTTATGACTGTCATATCAATGTGTTTATCGATACTCAAATTTATCAAAATAAAAGAAAACCATCTTTAACTCGAATTTCTAATTATTGAAGTTTTCTTACTAAATGCAAAATTGCTAGACCAACTTAATTTAATATCTATTGCCTTTTGAAACCTTTTTTTTCATTTTAATAAATTCTATATTTAAGTTTTTTATTTTATCTTTTAGAATTGCATACAATAATTTGCATATTATAATTTGGACTCTTCACAAATTTAATATCGTTTCGTTATGTTCTATTCAAAATTATAAAATATACTATTGAATCAAATGTATGTCCCCAAATTTTAACATCATGCAAAATTGCCTTTGCTGGGTTACCTATTCTGAGTTGGTTGATCTGAACATGGATTCATTTCAAAGTTACGAAGTGTGAGTACTAGTTATTTCAAAGCAGACACCTACATATAGAAATGTGAAAAATATTAAATAAAGTTTGGAAAATGTTTCAAATTTTTTATTTTCAAAATTAAAATTATTGACAAAGTCACGTAGTATTTGGTACCAAGCGAAGTAACATAAGATGAGGAGACAGAACAATGATAGGGAAAAGCTCTGAAGTTAACGTATAATTGGACCGTAAAATTAGCGCATATAAATTTTAGCCTTACACGAAAGTTAATTCCCAGGTCAAAAACAAAAACCGTCTTAAATATCAAAGACTTTCTTCAAACTATCGAATAAACATGTTAAGACAAATTCATTATCACTGCATACTTTCATAAAATTCTTCAACTTCGTTTAATAAACCCTGCCTAAAAATTAATCTCCTTACATATGAGTATGATAAAATCTTTTGGATTATTCTTCCATAAACATCTCTTAAGGGACATAGAAAATAAGGACTTTATAATTTATCATATGATTATAGCTGATAATTGATAAAAGTATCTTGATAATTTTATGCTATAAATCATAGCTTCCTTTTTATGAGCTATCTACTCGTCATCTTAATTAACTCGAATATTCTTCAGGGATCAGCAAATTCATTTTCTAGGGAAGATTGAAATTCCTTTTGCAAGTTCCGGGTTTTGCACTTAAAATATCACTCGTAGCTAATTTGCTTCGGAAAATGAACCCAAACCACTCGAAGATCAGTCCTTATTAAAATAATAATAAATCAAATTATATGAAAGTTGGCTCTAAATAAAGAGTGTAAAGTTAGAGAATGTTTTGATGTTATTTAATGTTGTTATTAACATATAACATTATTAAATAACATCAAAGCAGAATAATGAAACATTAAATGTATCAATAAAATTTATTTTATTTGACCAAAAAAGCCAAATCCTTTAATAAATGTAAACGAGAAGATTTAACAATTTAATGCTTTTAAGTCGAATATATATGCATAACATGTATGTTGTTTTAACATAAATGTATTAACATAAGTTATTTCAACATAGGCTACAACATAGGTTCAACTATTCTTGGTTTTCCATCATTTTGATATAATATGTATTAGTGATGAAATTACAGAATGAAGAATGTTGCCAAAGAAATAAATTATAATATTCTTATATAAAATTACTAGCTGAATACCTGTGCTTCGCTACGGAGTACATTCAAATTAAATACAGTGGTCAATATATGCAATTAATGTCAAAAAACGAAGAAGAAAAATTTTAATCGTTACGGGTATTTTTATATACAAAATAATGTAGAAGAAAATATTCAAATTTAATACAACGGTCAATGTATGCAATTAATTTGTATGTTTAATATCCATAAAACATACTAATTTGAATTAAATTCTTAAAAAATTTCAATCTGAATTAGTCTAGTGGTTAAATTTTATCTTTTACCGTATTTTAACATTTTTTTGTCAATTTATTTCGT
>OU015497.1:44555441-44577941 GCA_907164885.2 Dolomedes plantarius | reverse complement strand
GCAAAAGTAGCCTTCTTCCGCAGTCTTCCAACAGCAATAGAGCTGTTTTGCCCTCACTATGGGCCTATTCAACTATTCCTTGATAGAATAGCTGAATAGACAGATGTTAAAACTAATTATCTCCCGTACAGGAGTTGAAATCAAAAATACTAGTTTCAAATCGATTACGGAAAAATCAAGGTAAATTTTCATCAACCCGTCTCCTCGAGATAGTTGCACTAATCTCGCACTAAATTCTAGTTGCACTAATTGCATAGCTATTGAAAGAGAATGATTATGATACTCCCATACAGCTATTTATTTTATAAGACTTTTCTTAGTAAAAAGTTGTGGTATTAACATTCTGTAAAAAAATTAAAGTTATAGTGAAAATAAGTTTTTCAATCTATATATTTGTCCAATAGTCTTGTACCATATATATATATATATATATATATATATATATATATATATATATATATATATATATATATATATATATATATATATATATATATATATATATATATATATATATGTGTGTGTGTGTGTAACTAAGAACTTCTGACAGCTAATAAGAGACTGTATCAAAATACTCCCAGCTTTTGGAACCACTGTTCAAAGCAATAGTAAAATCTATATATATAAAACGCGTAGGTATGCGGCACAAAAATCGACGATATTTCTACACTCCGAATGGCAACGGCTGCAGCTATCAGACGTAAACATTAGCGGACGTTCGCAATTTGCAACCTCGTGTCAACATGGATTTAAGTACTAAAATCAGTAATGCTCGAAAGCGAGTTGCACGATCAAGTGAAAATTGGGCACAGTCTCAAGAAAGAAAGCGAAGACGAAATAATTCATTAAGAGAGAGGCGTGAAATGCAGCATACATGATCGCGAGGTTAGGCTTAACTGTCGCCGGCATACCAGCCGAGAGCCAGTAATAGTTAATTTTGTACACTTTTCCCAGTGCTTGCTGAATTTTTACTCAATTTTTTTAAGTGAAAAACATTTTCCACAACAATTTCTTATTTGATGTAATGATGAAGTGTAGATATCTTAATTTTGAAAAATAGTACATACAGAGAGGGATGTAATTTTTTAAATCATTGGTGTTGGATTTCTCAGTCTTATCTTTAACTCTGTTCTGAAGTAATGAAAATTCACATTTTTTAATCACGATATTTTAGAATCAGCCTTATAGAGAATACCCCTTAACAACGTATATTTATGATGACAGGGTAACATTCCTTACATATGTTACTTTCAGTTGAGTTGTTTTGCAAAAGAAAATATAAAACTAAAAGCGACCATGCTGGTCGCGCAGCGGCTAGTATATAAAATTATTTGAAAACAAGCTTTATCTTAGCTAAACATCTAATCGTTTAAAACACCTAACACTTATGCTGTCTAAATTATCACAAATTTTGATACCCTTTAGCTGACAGGTAGAGCAGGTGAAAAAACTATGTATAAACTATAAAAAAATTTCCCTCGCATTTGTATGAAAATACTTAAGATTCCTTCTAATAGGTACGTGAAATAGTTAAGTTCCCAAAACTCCCATTGCTCCCGCGAGTCTAAAAATAAGCTCGCACATCAGGTCTCACATCTATCTTGTCCTCGATCTTCTGTTAGGTAAGTCAGCGCGTGCTGCAAGCATTTTTGCTGCGCCTGGCAGGTCTTCTCCCACCTCCCTGAAGGATTGTTTGCTTGTATAAAAGTTGTCAGGACTCCGATTGTTTTCTTTAGGTAACAGCCTGCTGTGTAATGATGATTTCCAGTAAATTACCTGTCATCGCGGCAGCCGTTACCCACTGTTGTCAGTCCTGCTTGTTTAAAAAAAAAAGGGAATCAAGTGAGTTAAGTGGCAAGAGACGAGGTTAAAATTATGTTTCAGAAGAGAGTTACGATAGCGTGAAAGGTAAAAAAGCATACTGACTTTCAAATTCAGGTCCACTGGTAAATCGAGAGTGCCCATGCTAAATGGGGTATGGTAAGAGCAAAATTTTAATAAAATCACTTGATCTTTTATTTTACATAACCTGCTTACAAATTAAAGGAAGGAATATCTTGAAGTTAAAAAATTAAGTGAATTAAATCAACAATATTTTCTTATTTAAACACGGAACTACCGGCGAACTGAAAATCTAAAGTCTATTTCAAAAATATATTTGTTCCATTTAATATTTAAACTTTCGTATTGACTATTTATTTCCACCGACATTATATGATGCTTAGGGTATGGATATTTCTACGTTGTCTCCTCACAGAGAGAAAACCTAAATTACCTATAGGGTGCTTCCATAAAGAATTACCCTACAGCAATCGCCATATTAAAAGCCTCTGGATAAGTACGTTGCATTGGAGATGCAATATTTATCGACTCGAATAAACGTTCTAAGAATAACCATCTTCAACTATTAAGAATAATCTTCTCTCACAAACTCTGAGTTTTAAGTCTTTACCGACTACAAATGTTAATTGACTTAATATGATATCATATGGAATCCCTGGGGAGTCGTCTTGCTGCTCGAAGTTTCTCTCCGATATTAATATCATCTGCTTCTCCGAGAAGTTTTCGTAACAATTATTCCTCGCTTTCGTATTCCACGCCCGGCAAATTGAGATTTTTGCAAATATTCCCAAAGTAAAAAGGTATAATGTGATTACCGAGCCCAGCGTATGCATGTCAGTTGTTCACATATTAATGACGTTGATAAGGTAGTGAAGCGGGAGTAATGTAAAGTCTAGTCGAGCTAAAGGATTGTGACACGCTAGGGTGTGAGATCCTTGTGGCTGGGAATTGAAACGCTGTCATAATGGAAGTGAAAATAAGTATCAATAAATATTTTATCGTCGTTTAAAGGCAGTTGAGCCATTAGCACGAAGACTCGCACTGTCAAGCATTTGACGCTTAATTAACTCAAGAAATAACATGACTTACGTAGCGAAAGCATTATACAAGGTGCGGCCATTAATTTCCAGGACTGATCTAATAACTCCAGAAAATATTACATGAAATACATACCTATTTAATATGTTTAGAAGTAACTCCCACCCGCCGTAATGCACTTCTGTGCTCGGCTGTTTAAGTTTCTGAAACAACTTTTAAAGTCCTATTTCGGAATGCTCTTTAATGTGGACGTCACCGTTTTTCTGATGGTTTCGACATCCTCAAATCTTGCTTCCTTCAGCAAATCTTTCAGTTTTTGGAAACAAGACAAAGTCTGCCAGTGCTAAGTTCGGAGAGTATGGGGGATGCTGCATCTCCACGACCTCATGCTGGGCCAATTTTGCTGAAGGGAACAATATTTGAGAATGTCGAAGCCATCAAGGAAATGGTGACGTCCACATTAAAGAGCATTCCGAAAGAGGACTTTAAAAGTGGTTTCCGAAACTTATACAGCCGAGCACAGAGGTGCATTACGGCAGGTGGGAGTTACTTCGAAACATATTAAATGGGTTTGTATTTCATGTAATATTTTCTGGAGTTATTAGATCAGTCCTGGAACGTAATGGCCGCACCTTGTAATTCTGCAATCCATCGTAATTTTTGTTAGTCATAAATTGGTTTATCCACTTCTAAAATCTCATCAGAATTCTTATCCAGTTAAGCTCCATGTAATAGGGCACCCTAGTAGGCAGAAATGTTTGAAGAATCACACTCTATAGCTAACGCTATGCGTTCACACGCCCTAAAACCATAAAGCTGCTTATAATCCATTGCATTGTTAGAAATAATTAAAACGCTTTTTCTAATTATATTAAAAGTAATTAAAATACAATTTTTCTGTAGAATATTTTATCAAGCGTTTTATCTTATGTAAGAATTTATTTTCGCAAATGATAAGGAGGTGACGAAAGAATTTTCAGCGAGCCAATCCACACTCTCACTTCCATATTATACATGATGCTCTTTTTCATTGTTTTTCTTCTCTCTCATTTAGGAGATATACTTCGAAAGAAATATCGGACACGCATGCCATAAAACTTAGCTTTATCTGGGGTGTAAAGCACAACAAAACGTGAGGTGTTTTTGAAATTTGCGACTTCTTAAAACTTTGCAGAAAACAGAACTTTTTTGTTCATTAAACTAGATTACTTCCGGTAAATAAAAAAATCTTTTGTATGGTTTTTGAACTATATTCAACCTAGTATCAAGGTATAGTTCATAAAAAAACATGTTGTTGCGAAAAAAAATCTTTAAATTGGTACTTGTCATTAATGCAAAGTGTTCATTGCTAACTTGTTAAATTCGATGGTGAAGAATATAACGCAGCACCACCCCCCCCCAAAAAAAAAAATTAATTTAATGTACAACGTCTCGCAAATGTCCAGGCCTTATGTATTTCATATCTTGATTAAATAAGAATACTCGCAAAATAACAGTTTTTATATCTTACATTTAATTATGGATCTAACCCAGATTCTTATGCACAGTTCATAAAAATAATGGAATATAAATTCCTTATAGATCTATTTTTTTCTCATGTGATACATGTTAAGGTAAAAATAGCCAGAATAAAATTTGAATAATTGCTATTCAAAAATTCTTAGAACTTTTTTTCATCGGAGCTGGATTAGTTTGGCATTTCATTTATTAATTGACAAAATTGCAGAAATTTTATAATGTTTGGGGGGAATAACTTATTCCAAATGATCCCTATTGAAACATTGCATCGATAATGAGAACATACTCAAATTTCGAGTTTAAATCTTTTTCAACTCAACTCTAAATCTATATCAGATCTTAACAATAGTCTCTCTGCAGCAGTCTTCCCCTAAAGAATAACTCGTTTTGACGGACAATTGCCTGCAATTGTCAGGACCAATGCAAACACTTCATGGAAAGAATAAATGCACTGTCCATAAAAATCTGGAATACGTCGTTCTCATAAATGAGGATAAGTGTGAAACGCCTTGTCATCGTTCGAACCATCTGGCTTTGTCAGCTCTTCAGTCTAGGTAAATAGAAAACGGTTTGAAGAAACATTGGGTGCTATTATAGCGCGATGCCGTTGTTTTGAGGTCCATTACATCTTGTCATCATCGCTGATAACTTCTGTCTTCAATCTTTCCGGTTTGGTAACAAAGCATGCGAAAAAGAAAACGCTTTCTTTTGGAAATCTGCTGACTGCCGACAGAGTGAGGAGCTTGCACCAGATGCGAACTTAATATCTTTAACTGGAGATTTGTTTAGAATATGTATTCAGTCTTCATAAAAGACTTACTATTTTTATTTTTAAATAATTCACTATAATAATTGTTTCATTTTATCCATCCTATTGTTTGAAATTTGTATTCTAATTGTGTTTCTGGTCAATAGATGACATCACTATGTAACTTTTTTTTTTACTTCAAGCAAAAAATGTTTTTACTCTGTTGTTGTTGCACATTCGATTCTGAGTAGTGGCAAAAAAAAATGGCTAAGAAATGTTTAATCTGTTGTGGTGTATATTCTATTCTAAGCAATGTCATGTAAGAATTCAAAAATTGCTAAGTTGGATGCGATTCCGTTTATTCTTTTTTTGTTAAAGATTCCGTGCAGATTATTGTTTAAGCTGTGGACATTTTGAAGTCAATTATTCATTTTGCATAACCTAATTCCGAAGGGTTATTCAGTCTGTCATGAATTCAACGGTTATGTGTTAAACTGAAGTCAATTATTAAATGCATTTTAAGGATACATGCATGGAACTAAATTTTTTAGCTTTGACTTATTATTCAAGTAGTATTTAGATACTAGCCGCTGCGCGACCAGCATGGTCGCTTTAAGTTTTAAATTTTCTTTAGCAAAACAACTCAACTGAAAGTAACATACGTAAGGAATGTTACCATTACCTGTCATCATAAATATACGTTGTTAAGGGGTATTCTTTATAAGGCTGATTCTAAAACATTGTGATCAAAAAATGTGAATTTCCATTACTTCACTCTCTGAATGTATTACTGTTCACAATTCAGATATCTACACTTAATCATATCAAATAATAAATTGTTGGGAAAATTTCTTCACTTATAAAATGGAATAAAAATTCAGAAAGTACTGAAAAAAGTGTAGAAAATTAACTATTACTGGCTGTTGGTTGCTATGCCGGCGACGGTTAAGCCTAACCTCGCGATCATTTATGCTCTCTCTTTCACGCCTCTCTCTTAATGAATTATTTCTTCTTCGCTTTCTTTCTTGAGACTGTTCCCAATTTTCACGTAATCGTGCAGCTAGCTTTCGAGCATTCCTGATTTCAATGCGTAAATCCATGTTGACACGTGGTTGCAAATCGCGGACGGCCGCTAATGTTTACATCTGGTAGTTGCAGCCGTTGCCATTCGGAGTGTAGAAATATCGCCGATTTTTGTGCCGCATACCTACGCGTTTTATATATATAGATGTTAAATGTAAGCATTTCCAGTATTACCTTTATTAAAAGAAGTAAGATGATTGATTAGTTGCACTTAAACAAGAACATTAAATATTTTTGTTAATGGATTCTCATGCAGTCCACTAAGATATAAAATTATATTAATAAAATAACTGACCCCCACAGTATGGGAATTGATAGTTGATTTTAAACAGCAAAGTTACTCTGATATTTAAATATTGTTTCGTGGTATATTTAACAGATAATTTTATGAGTAAAAATTTATATTTGTAAGATACCGGCAAAATTTGCATTTTTATAGCTAATTTTGCGAGCTGATAAATGGGAGTATATTTGTTCTGCGGGAAAAGTTTTGGCACGTTTTGAATCGAAATAAATTTTATGTGTTAGAAATCTCCAAATAAAAACCTACCATATATAGTTCATAAATGTCTAAAATTTCATAACTTCTCATTTTCTGAGTTCTTAAATATGTTAATAGAAAAGCTGTATATGGTATTACAACGCAACGTGGATATATAGAACTTAAAAGATAAAATTGTCTGAATGGTGGCACGTGCTTTTGTAATGTCTGAAAACTGTGTTGATTCATCTATTACTCTATATTGATGCATTTAACAAAACTTGAATTTCTAGGAAGTATGTTATTTTCTCTGCAGTCCTTCGTTAGAACTGTTATGTTGGGAATGTGAAAGATGATCCTATATGGATGGTAAAGACTGATGGTTATGTCAAAAGCCGAAAGCCTCTTTAGAACTTCCCATGCTTTTCTTGGTAGTTGCGACAAAATAGACAGTGAAATCTTTGAATATATAGACATAAATAATAAATCTGACAGTGTAATAATAATACAAAAACACTGAAAAGAGGAGATTGCACTCAGTTTTCTGTATTCAATCTGAAATAGTGTCGGGACAGATGACTGGAATGAATCCAGATTTGATAACTACTCTAGGAACAGTCTCCGCTTTTATGTGGGAGGAATCGGCTTTTTAAAGTTAATGAAAAGATTTGAACTTTATGGAGCATTGCCATTTTTATGATTTTAACCATCAATCTTAATGATCCACTTCATTATTTATAAACAAAGAATCTAGTAAAGGAAATAAATCTTAGAAATGTGATTGGCATATTTAATTCGTCCGTATGTATGTTTAAAAAATAGTACCCATTTGCCCTACGCGCAAAGTCAGGCTATATCTAGATGACACTACCAAAAGTAGATGAATTCTTTGTGATAGAGATGATACAGAAAAAAACTTGAGTATCAATTCAAAATTTCATACAGTGAGTCAAAGCAAAAATTCAAAAGTTATTTTATTTTAAATCAAAGCAAATTTATTTCAAATTTTAATAATATTCACAATTTTATATTTATAGATATCCATAAAAAAATTTGAATCAAAAACTGAATATGAATAATCCCCATTAGAAAATCAAACGAAGTGAAATTCAAGGCATTTTTCAAGTACAGTAATAAATCAATTTTCCTTTTCAGTTATTGGTGGGCATTCCCTTACTTTTTTAGAAGATGAGAAATGTTTGAGTATTGATCGAAATAGATTTTTGGAGTACGATGATCTGACATTTTCTGCCATAATAACATTTTCTAGAACGACTTTCCATGGCGTGTAATGCCCGCGAACTTTTTGTTCGGAGGGATATCCTGCATTTTCGATAACATTAGGGTCTGGGAACTGGAGATATATTTTTATGAAATTTTTATAAAAAGGACGATGATATTTTTATGACTGGAGGAATATTTTTATGACAAGAAGGATAGTCACATAAAAACTAAAATCTCAAATTCCGAAAATACTTCAGGTCTCTGTAGCTGGTAATCGTAAAAGTCGCTTTTAATCCGGAGTTTCCTGGTACTTTCTTTAACATTTATTTTCAGAATGTCAATATGTCAGTATATATTTATTGATCCCTATTTCATTGTATAAAATGCAGTTCACCCTACGCTTTAAGTGTACCCATCGCCAAACCTTTAACGAACCGTTGCTATGCTTCACGGCGAATTTCAAGTTTCGAGAATCTAGCTCTTGGTTGAGCTTTATACGGGCTTAAATTTTCCATGAGATCAAATCAAATGAAATTTACTCTCGCCAGTAAAAAAATAGTTATTTTACAACGAAGATATTTTTTTCTTCTTGCGATTTTTGAGAAATTTAAAGCCTTTTTCATCTGTGACGTTGAGGACTAGTTACTTTTTCATGAAACCCGTATTTTCTGATAATAATTTTAATATTATACAGGTTAGCTTATTTTCTAAGAATTAAACTAAATCAGAAATTATTAGATCAATAGATAATGGGTTTTTTTCTATTCTCTTTAGGAAACAGCATTCATCCACATCACTGAAAATTAATCAATTGCTATTATCCATCTTATTCCCTATTTTCTTCTCCTTTTAAAATACATAATGGCTCTAGCAACATCATTATGACTTTGATTAACAATTTAACTTACATCGAAAACTTTTATTAGGTTTGTGGGGAAATGTTAAGGGATATTTGTGCTAGTATGTTAAATACGAAGAATTCGAACTACAACTAAATGTCGAAATCACTTTGTAAATTACATATTACATTACATTCAGTCCCTATTGTTAGGTAAAATAAATTATGAATGTTAATCAACACAGGGATATTTGTACTAGTACGTTAAATACGAAGAATTCGAACTACAACTAAATGTCGAAATCACTTTGTACATTGCATATTACATTACATTCCCTATTGTTAGGTAAAATAAATTATGAATGTTAATCAACACAGGGATATTTGTACTAGTACGTTAAATACGAAGAATTTGAACTACAGCTAAATGTCGAAATCACTTTGTACATTACATATTACATTACATTCAGCCCCTATTGTTAGGGAAATAATGGTGATGAGACATCTTTTCATGTTTTGCGCAATGAAAAAAATATTTTATAGAAAAAGTATATAACTCATTTATAATTTTCCTGCATTTTTAAAACATTCACCCGCCTTTGCCAAGAAATACTTCATTCCGCCCCTCTGCTTATGTGACACCAATTCATCTCGATCAGGAACAAAAATTCCTTCATTTTCGGCATTTTCTCCCTGGTTGAAGTACGGAGGCTCCATACATAAAATATTCTTTATGGCTCTCAGTTTTTGCCGAGACTGCGCTATTCTTTACGATCGTTACTAATACGGTTATAGCCATGAAATATTAATGGATTGAATACTTCGTTCCCGAAATAACATTGTTGCATTTCTTTACATATTTCAGCCTAAAATTGGTCCCATGAGTATAGATTTCCAGCTTGTAGATGTGGCATTTGTCCATCAGATGGCGTTCACGGAATACTATAAAGGATATTTTCGAATTTAATGTTCTTTAAATGTCTTCATATTGCGTCGGTGGATTTTGAATCATGCAAAGAATGGGTACTTGCATTTTATTACTCCTTATATATTTCTGTCCAACATTTACAAATATATTACTACTTGTATATTACTTGCATTTTATTGTTCAATGAAAATTTTGGATTTAAGTCTCTGCTTAAGTCAACAACCGTTTCTAATTAACCATTTATCTTTTATCATGTTTTGTTTAACATAAACAATAGAATAAGCCTGAAAAGACTATATATATATATATATATATATATATATATATATATATATATATATATATATATATATATATATATATAAAAGTGTGTGTATGTATGTATGTATGTATGTAAAATACAATTTAAAAATTAGATAAAAAGTAATACCATTTGAAGTTAATAACAGCATTAAAATTATTTCATTTTGATAGATAGATTTGGCTGAAGACTTTAATGTTTTTTTTGAAGTTACAAAATGCTCATACATTTGAGAGTTCAGTTTTTATCAGTTGCAAAAATTCTTGGTTTGTATGACAGCTCATAAGTATAGAATTGCATAAATGAAATGTTTATATTTGAATTCTCAAGAGCCGAATATGTTCCTCGCGTTATAACTAGTGCTTCCATAAACTGTTCCGTACTTAAAGATCATTCATGAAATAACGTATCATGAAAAAAAACTTTTTTAATATCCAAAATTTTCTGCCATTTAACAACATATTGCTTAAGTTTCTTTTCAAAACATACGAATCTCCTAAAAAAAAATTCGCATAGACATCAAATTGTACTATGCAATGCCAATGAATAGACTTCCTCCTCTAAACCATGGATTTTAATTGTTCAAGTTTAATAACAGCTGTGAGTATCACAAACTCTGCATCCTGGAAACAAATTAACACCTAAAGCAACAACGTAAAAATATTTTTTAATGAAATCTATGATAATCCTTATTAAAAGGTTAATAAATATCTAAATAAACAAACTATACTGTAAGAAATTTCTTTAGTCAGATTTTAAAAGAACTTGTGAGAATAGACAATTTCCTGTGAATCCATATGGCGCAAAACTATAAATTTTACTGGACTTCAAGAACTGACTTTTACTAATATAATCCAATCGTATCATTGTATTCAAATATTTTCTATTTATATCATCTCTCAATTTTAAATTGCAAGGTTAGGTGTTGAGATATATGCGTAGGTATTGTACAAGTAATGTAAACGTGAGCTAGAAAATATCTTTTACGCAGTATCTATGAATTAAAAAATTTCCTATTGTCATTTATAAGGGAAACAAAGGAGGTAAGTATAATTATGTGTAATAATACATACAGATGTTGGGAAATATTGAACCAATATAGATTACAATATATGTTGTCCCTCTCTTCCTTTTTTTGTTAAGCAGATAGTTATCCCGGCAGCTTACTTTGTTTCATTCCTCACAACAAAATCTTATCATTCAATAAATTTTTATCCTCTCCCCTAGAGATTGATATTATTTATTTTAAGGAATGTTAACCTTGCTTTATTGAAACAAAATATTCTGCATGCAATCACTACATTATTCTGTCATATTTTTCGTTTTAAAAGCACTTTTTTTTGTTTACAAGGATCTAAACTTCCTTTCTTACTTTCATGGGGGTCATAAAGTAATCATCGTTCATTCATGAAGATTCCGGAATTTGAAAAAAAACATTATGTATGACGAAAATCTGAAATATAGATCGCTCGCTCCTGGAAAAAACTTATTCTTTCTTCAAAAATAAAATAAAAATCTTCTAATCTTAAACTGTTAAATTTTAATCATTTTCATAAAAATATTGCTTTGTTAAATTTTAAGCTAGATCTTGTTATTATTTTTTTCAACGTGTCTTTTTATCTGCAACTTTAACTGGGACACTGGAATTACAAAATCCTCGTGTATCAAAATATGACATCAGTAGCGCTTCCTATCAACCTAACAGAAAATCCAGTACATACATTTGAAATTAAATATTTATGACCTTTTTCCTCGAATATTTTGCGAAGTAAAAGCATTAGAAAAGGAATTTTCATTCAAGTGATTCTAAATGATGCGTCAGTTAAATACCGGATTACAGTAGAAATAAATTTTTAAAAGTTACTTGTACAGTATATTTATTCATATT
This sequence comes from Dolomedes plantarius, assembly GCA_907164885.2. NCBI lineage: Eukaryota > Metazoa > Arthropoda > Arachnida > Araneae > Dolomedidae > Dolomedes > Dolomedes plantarius. The sequence continues at coordinate 44,566,052 of OU015497.1, read as the reverse complement.
TTGAAACCTTTACTTTTTTCAGTACTTATACTCTACATACATTTAAAAAGAAACAAAAAACTTGCTCGTAAGAAACGATTACAATTGTTCGTAGAAAGAAAAAAAATAATGTTGAAAACTAAAGCTTACTCTATGAAACTCATCAATTCCATATAATTTAACTTTGCTTGTTATTGATTCCAAATTTTGAGATCGTAACTTAGAACAAATTTGTTTGGGTTTTAAATGAACATTTTTCTTAGAATGGATTTGTCATCTAGCTTTTTGCATAAAAACTGACTGTTGCAATTATTACCTCAGAAACTGAATTCATTGTTCATTTTTTTCACCTCGTCAATAACTGTCTTTGAAATAACGAGATAATTCCAGTTTTATACAGCAACAACAACAGTTCCAGCTGCAAACAAAATTTCATATGTGTTAGAAATCTCCAAATAAAAACCTTATATATTTCATAAATGTCTAAAATTTCATAACTTCTCATTTTTCTGAGTTTTTAAATACAGTCGAACCCCGTTATAACGAACTTCAAGGGACCAAAGGTTTTGTTCGCTTTATCCGAAAGTTCGCTATATTCGAACCGTTAAGAAAAATGCTAGAATTCACAAATTGTATAACTAATTAGTTGCAATGTGTATTCAATAATGATGTGTTAAAAAAAGATAAAATCTATTAAAAATGATCATTAATAAATTAAATCGACTAAAATCGATTGAATTGAAATGACACAATACTAATTAAATTACGTACAATAGGAAAATGGCGGGACCAAAATTTTCGTTCGTTATATCCGTGAGTTCGTTATATACCGGGTTTGATATAACAGGGTCGACTGTATGTTAATAGAAAAGCTGTATATGGTATTACAACGCAACGTGGATATATAGAACTTAAACGATAAAATTAGCTGAATGTTGGCACGTGCTTTTGTAATGTCTGAAAACTGTGCTGATTCATCTATTACTCTACATTGTAGAAGGATTTAACAATGTAGAGTAAAATGCTCTTATGTTTACAATTCAATTTTTTTTTATTAGGGAATAAAATACTTGACCTTCCTTTCACAATTTGCTAAATTCTTTGTAATAAGCTCAATGGATTTTATTTAAATGTAGCTTGAAAAACGTGTTTTGCTATGTGCTTTGCTTTTAAGTTACCTTTATATCGAGCCAGGACAAACAGATAATATATCGCCAACAAAGAAACGCGAGAAGTAAATCAATTTCGCCCTAACAATTCTTTATGGGATCACAGGACTCATAATTCTCCCTACCGCTGACAACTGGCTTCTTTCTGAGTATCTTCCTTAACCTCAAGAACTTCGATGAATACCACTCTTGTCCATATATCAAAGAAATAGGGATACATAACAAACAAGCTTGTAGCCCCAGCGTGGTGCTCGTAACCCCTCCTGGGAAACCAGATCCTGAAGTGAGTTGCCGCTACGAAATTACTCAACGTGCGGAAACCATCCTGTTTAATGCTACCAACATGGAGGGCGGGACCTTCAAGTATACGCTATCATTGTTTTCAGAAAGGGAACATCCTTGAAACTTTGATGAATGCTCGTGTTAGGTTCTACAGCAGTTCAGAGGTTAACACGGATGCTTGAACAGTAAATTATTCCCGAAAAGTCGTGTTATTTATTGATTTAAACAATCTAATAAACATGTAACGCTAGCCGTTTCAACAGGAGAGTGTCTATTATCGTCTTTCCAAGATCATTGAAATTTTGATCATGAAATACTCTGAATTCCAATGTTATTACTTGGCTGAGAGCAACCTTTATCTTTTGAAAGAAGGCATTCTTTGTTAATTGCTTCTTACTATGTGATCACTATAAATACCACTCTTCTCACACAAAAAAAATAGGACAAGTAGAATTTCATGCTTTTTTGTAGCGATGCAATAGTCTTTCGAAAACGGACGTTAGATGAACGGTACAGTGGTTTGAGACGAAATAGATGGTACGGTCCGACCCGATGTCTTTTTTGATGAGGTTTTTCGTAGAAATAAGTACACAATAGGCATTTTGTTATATAATAATAATTATTGATAATATTTTACATGAAATAAAAACCTTTTTGTAGAAAAAGACCAACGAATTGCAATTTTGTTAAACAAAGAAAATCTCAGACATTTACATCGAATGTTGCATATATTAGGCCTAATATGTAATTTAGTCTTGTACCTAGTTTTAGAAGTTACTGTGCTAGCCCTTTCAGGCCTACCAAGCTATTTTTATAAGAGACGTGGATAACGCTGAGAATTTTGAGATTGTGGATGCTGTTTTCGAAAATGCGCGATGTGTGACGCCAGGTGGGGCGCTTATAGTGCAAGCCAGAAGTTATTGTAAGAAGGTACAGGGAAAGAGTTTTTGTACAGAACTATAGGGTTTGAAAACGTAATGAAATATTTTAAGAAAGGTGAATTTCGTACATGGTCATGTCAATAGTCAAGTAGAGGAAATCTTTCACGTTTAACAATAAAAAATATATTTATGGTGTAAGAGAAATAAGTATTAGAATGAAAGGCCCACTAAAGAGTTAAAAGGCTAAGCGATAAGAAAATATTTATGGCAAAGGAGGGGGTGAAGTTAAAAAGGGCCCGCTCACATAAACGGTAAAGGGGATATTTGTATTAAAGAAACCGGTGAGTTAAAAGGCCCGCTCCACTCTCTTGAACAGTACAGTGGTGGAATAAAAGATGTTTGTAGCCGAACGTGCAATGGAATATTGAATATAAGAAATGAAAGGATTATATAGAAATTTACGCAACGGTAGCAGTACTGTCGGGTCATAGAAAGGGGAAAAATGTTATAGAACTGACCAGGTGTTAGAAAATAAAATATAAAGAAATATGAAGGTAGAGACGGGATGTAGAAAATAAGAAAATATTGGCCTAATGAGAATTTATGAAAAAAAATAAAGAAAATATTATAGCCACTAGGAAAAAGTTTTAAGACGTAGGTGGAGTTGATGTGAATAAAAAAATACTTTGATTGGAAGGTAGAGAGGAATATGGAAAAGCTGAGAGTAATATTAAGAGGAAGAGATGAGATTTTTTCTCTCGATATAGGATACCGCCAGATAGGCCGTCGTGCCTCTGGACGGTGGGGGCCTTTCGATGTCTCCCTAGAGAAGTAATGGGAGTTATGCTTGCGAGCTCTCTCCTGTCGGTGGAGGCCTTTCGAGGTCCCGGTAGTAGCAGCCAGGCCCGGCGTGGTCTTGCATGAATAACTGGGACAACAGTCAAGTCGAATTAGGGTAAGTCAGACCCTCGCAGTCATACCGAAGACAGTATTTTAAATTAAATCTTAATTTTTATTTTAATTGCATAATTTTCTATTTATTTTTCTTGTGAGGACCCACGTTAGTATTTAAAGAATAGTAATCATTGTATACTGTATAACTTAATTGTTTATGTGTGGTAATAAATATTTATTGTTAATTTGTAAATATTGGTCCTCATCATTTAAAGCATTTAGTTGTGTCTTTTTCCTACAGACTTACACGCTGGGTTAAAACGAACCTGGGTAATGAGTAATTAGTAATTGTTAATCGAACCTGTTAAAACTTTAATCATAAAAATAAGTCTTTTAAAGCTAAATTAATACAAAAACCACCCAGCAACTGAACCAAATTTCCGAGCACATAAATGTAAAAAATAATATATACTGACATTTTTGGCGTTCAAAATCGAAATAAAAAAATTTAAAATCTTAAAAAAAAAACGATTAGTGATCATGAATAACGTTCTTCCACAAAGACACTCATATTTACCGCAAACTTATAACTGCAAACGCTCCAAACCTGTTGCAAGACTGACCTTGTCAACCCAATCTCTTGCAATGAGAGGGGGAAAACACACCCCTGGGGTGGATCCGACCCCCACCGTACTGTTAGAGGGTTAAATCTGAACACCGAGATTGCTTTTTCTTATCTCCTTGAACGGTCTGATTAATTTATTTCAAGCATCTTGTAGCATCTCGTCCTTTTTCTGCCAGCGGTGATGGTGCAAGTGTACAGGTATAGTTATCAGTACAGACACAGAGCATAAATGCTTCAAATACATCTTATAAGCATTTTTGGACAATTTTTTGACTTACATCTTATCATTGATGAGTATCCTGGCACGTTAAATAGTTCAATCTCTTGCTTTTGATTTTAGGCCAGTGATACACAAGACTCATGAGCTTTAACTAAAACACGTGTAGTTTAATATTCCATCCTTCCACTTGTTACGGAAGCAACTACAGTTTAGATGCAAAAACAGATATTTAATTAGTTTTGTCAAATGAATGAAAGGATATATTTCAAGTGCATTACATGTTTACATTGAGTTAATTTTAAGCTGATCTTCTTTTGGCATAATGCTATATGTAATTAAACACCTACAGATTTTATTTAGTAACCCCACCAAGCTCATAATGCATACTTTTAGCATACACATGCAGGGTGTCCGGGCTAAAGGTATCCAAAAGTTATGACTTACTTTAACGGAACTACCTAATAGAATTTAAAAATATTTTTTAAATAGAAAGAACATCTCACGAAGTTTTAGTATCAATCGTAGATTTCGATCATAGTATCATAGATTTCGAGGTGTACACCTTTTGTAGCACGACTAACGTCAAAATGGTAATCCAGTTCTCTCCAAGTGTTTCGTAGCATATCAGGAGTTATTAGACCTTATTTGCTTGGGGATTCATTAAATCCGCTTTGTATAAACAAAAAATGGAAACTGTGGATGAGTTTAAGAAGCGTATCATTCAAGCAATTCGTGTAGTAACTCCCTATATGCTACGAAACACTTGGAGAGAACTGGATTACCATTTAGACGTTTGTCGTGCTACAAAAGGTGTACACATCGAAATCTATACTATGATAGAAATCTATGATTAATATTAAAACTTGGTGAGATGTTCTTTCTATTTTTATATATATTTTTTAATTCTAATGGGTAGTTCCTTAAAAATAAGCCATAACTTTTGGATACCTTTCGCCCGTGCACCCTATATTTAGGATGCTAATGCAGTAGGACTTCTGATACTAGAAAATATGAATAGAGTTTTACACGATCGATGTTTTCATGGTATAATACGTGTGTGAGAGAGAAAAGAACTGAGAATAAAAAATGTACCGATCCAAAACTTTAAATAAACAAAGTTGTAGGAAAGAGTGAATTTTTAACATATAAGATAGCATAGTACGGAGCTAAAATCGGCACGTTTCTGAAGAAAGAAATAGAATGTGTAAAAGTTGAAATTGAAATTTAACACGTGAAGACAGCACAAATTTAGAGTACTCGTGAAATAATAATTAATGATCACATACATCTCTTTATCAACAGATGCAACGCTAACTTTAAACGAAAGAGTGCACCTAAAACACATAATGACGATAAGCATAACATGGGGAGATCACATCTTTTAGAAACAATCCTTCGTTTAACGATAATGTCGTCACTGATGTTGGGATTTTATCATTGAACTTTATTTCCCCATTATTTGGTTTTGTCACATTTTCGTATGCTAAATTTCATTTGTTCTAAATGTGTGTGTATGGAGAGGAAGATTGAGATAGTTTTCATCCCATTTTGAAGTATAATAATTTAAATTGACTCTTAAATATATACAATGTCCTCGAAATAAAGAATGTCCTCGATGTATTCAAAGTCCTTGAAATAAACAATGTCCTCTAAATATTCAATGTCCTCTAAATATTCAATGTCCTCGAAATATACAATGTCCTCGAAATATACAATGTCCTCGAAATATACAATGTCCTCGAAATAAACAATGTCCTCTAAATATTCAGTCTTCGAAGCTCGCATTTGTTTATGACTTTGTGATCTAGAATTTGTTTACATTATCACAATATTTGAAACACTGTTAGTTTATTTAATGCCTTCTTGAATAATAGTACTTTTACTGATTAAAAAATAGAGATGAATTGAAAAAAAAATTATTTCATAGAAATCGGGTTACATTTGACCATCGTTAGTCGTTCCTTTAATTTCGATTCAGTATAACTTGAAAAAGAGTTGCATTTTATAATAAGAAAGGATAACTTTAGACTTCACTTTATTTTTGCAGTAAAGTATCTCTAATACTGGTTAACGCTTTTGACAGATGCGTCAAAATACACGCACAAATACCGTTTTAACATGTTTTCAGCGGGTAGTGACGCAAGAGTCAGTATAACTCCTACTGGATTAAAAACCATGGCTCCATGAAAAAATTATTTATTGAGAAATCATTATTTCTATTAAAATTATATTTACGTGAAAACTTTATTTCAATCAAAAAATCTGCCGCACTTTTAATGGTATATTGCTAACACTTGAAATTAATAGTTTTATTTAGATTTCATGAACTAAAATGAATGTGAAATTTTGATAGTACATACTATTTAAAACAGTGATAATATATATAACATTCTTCCAATGAAATTATGTAATGACTATTTTATTTTCTACTATTTTTTTAAGAATGGGGTATCTCTGAATCTATCTCTATAAAAGAGGATATCCGAAAACTTATGGGTAGGACTGTGTCCTCTATGAAATATGCAAAAGGTTCCTAGTCGAAGGATACCGAAAATCAACTTTTTATACCAATAGAAGAACTGAATAAATTAGGTAAATTTGCTGGGGAAAATTCCTTGCCAACGAGTGTTTCTTGTGCCATCTAGAACTATATAACAAAAAAAATCTGACATTTTTCAAAGAGCACTGGTTTATTAACTATTATTTTGCAGTTGTCGGATCCCATGAAATCCTGCGTAACCCTTAATATCTAAATTATAAAACCTTTATCATATTACAGAATTTTTAAACATGTGACACGTATGCAAAAAAATATTTTTTTTCATCCGAAAAAAAATAAGATCTTCAGTTCCATCAATTTTCCACAAATTATTTCAGCTTGTGCAACAACACTCGGCTTAAAGCTGCTGTGTACTAACCCTATTGGATTCGCTCCTCTCAATGTTAACCTATGGAGAATTTTTTTTTTTAATTTAAATCCAAGTCAGCAATCCGTGGACAATTTTTCTCCGTAGGTTAACTTTGAGGTGAGCGAATCCAATAGAGTTAGTACACAGCAGCCTTAAGAGAAAGGAACGGTTAAAAAACTGTCAATTAACAGAAAGAAAGCAACGTGTGAGGCCCGCACATGTCGTTGGGCTGGATTCAATTTTAAAAGAATGGGAAAAGCCTCCCTAAATACGACCATTTTAAGTAAGATTGACAGGGTCGTTAACACGTCGTTAACGAACAATTCAATTTAAGGTAAACTTATGACAGCCACCGCAGCTCCCTGTGACACCAGATATGCGGACACACAAGTGGACTGGAAAACCGCAGGCTCGTTTTCCCGCGGCAAGGTTGAATTTTCTAGAATCTTCTAAAACTTTCGGATAGAGGAGATATAAAAGGAAGAGAGAATTGAGGAGAGGGAATCACTATGAGCTACGAATGGAGAGGAGAGAATAATTGAGGCGTGCGTGCTGTCTCTATGCTGGACTTTAGATTGAATTGAGTTATGACTCTCTCTTTCTCTTGTTTTCGAGTGATGATTGTGCTGTTTCAGGAAATATTGTATCATAGTTGCTGTATATAGATATATGAATAAACAGACCTGTATATATCTAAGGAAACAGTAGTTCATTTGTCCATGAACACCATAAACCAGCCACTTAACCACAAGGTCGCGACACAACATAAAGAGCTTTTTTACGATATATTTATATTTTATTTTTCTTTAACTGAAAAATTACCTTGAGTTACCGATGCGAGCTCGTGAACTTCCCTCTTTTAACGTGTCGGTCGGTCTGTATGACACAAACATAAATCAAAAACTCTTAAGAAAACATTCTCCATCGATAGAGCGCAATAATTTAGGATATTGTCTCGGCGTTAACTGTTTAACCTGCGGATGCTACCTCCGGAATCATAAATTGCCAATACACAAAGAATCCGAAAGGCTGCAATTTCCTGCTGTGCGGCAGCAAATCAAAAGAAGAAAAATTGTAAAACAAATACACCCGGCCCCCTAGTGTTCTCTCTGTTGAAACCAGATACAGAAGCCATTTAAATTTTTGGCGAATAGTGGAGGATTTCGATTCGTAAAAGTAGAAATTCGTTCTCTTCTCCCGCTTTTATAGGTTATCTCTGAGAGATGATGAATATTTATACTAAGCAGTAAGTAAACCGAACTTTGTTCACGTTTTTACGATCACAGCTATCTCAAGTTTCATTTCTTCTACTTATTGGATCACGTCGTTAAATAGCACTAAAGGATATCATTACTTTGGGAAAGTAAAAGAACTTGTAGACCACCCGAATAATATAATGAAATAAAAATAGGTGTGGGTGAATCCCAAAACATCAGAAATGGCTTTCAGTTTTAAGGACTATTTTATGAGAGTTTTGCATCGAAACTTCTAAGGTAACTGTTTAACGTTTTGCGGAAAATTTATAAGCATAAAATCTTCCAGATCTCTGGTCTTCTGTAACAACTTTCCAAGTATCACTGTTTCGTTTTTCCATTTATACACTTTTTTAAAAATGCGAAAGTTTAAAGCTTTTTAATTTCTTCGAATTTCAGCGAGCAATTTCTGGTTTGTTTGTTTCTTTAATTTAAGTATTACACTGTTTGAATTAAATCCATATCTGACACGAGGATTATCTGATATTTAAAAATTTTCTTAAAAGTGTAAGCCATTTTATCTGTCATCATAGATGCTACTATTATTCTCAACTGTTAAATGAGAATATTGTAACAAATTTTCTATAATGAACCCTTATTTTTTAATCTCAACTTTTGCCCAACTTTAAATCAGTCCCAACATTTCACCTGTTTTGCATTAAATACACTCACTTCTTCATTGCTTCAGATTTAAAAATAATTTTCACATCCGTTAATAACAAGTGTCTTCAAATGATCCATATTCAGCGACTCAAAATGTCTTACCTCTTGCGTGCAGTTTTCCCCATAAATCTTAAACAAGCTTCCTTTCGGGGGATTTTGGGAAATATTGGGTTATATTTTAACATTCAGAAGACAATTCATACAAAGAGACTTAAGTTAAATATTGTAGCGAAGAATATGAGGCATTCTCTCAAAAAGCATTGTTAGTTGTAACAGTTTTAGCAAATAAAAACATGGAACGTGCATCTCTAATAGAATTCATATTGTTTTATTTGGCACTTATTGTCAAAAAATAATACTTAAAATATTTGTGTGTGTGGGGGGGGGGCGGTATAAAGGGCTTAGTCAAAAACAGTGTTTTAAATATACCAAGTGTAGTGTAATGTTTGAAAACGAGCGCTAGATAAAGTGAAAATGTTGTACCCCGTAATTCCCCACCCCTCTACCAATCAGAGGATTGGCTGCAGGGGCGTTGAACCAAGAGGGTGCTTGGGATCGCGGGGAGAGAGTAAGTAAGATACAGACAGAAGGATAGTGTCTATGCTAGGAATCAGAGTTTGTCGAGATAAATGCAGACTCGTCTCACTTCTGGTTAGTAATTATTCGTTGATTACAATAGGGACAGAGAGAGCGTAGTTTCAGGAGAGTAGTTTCAGGAGGCCTGGCAAGATAAAGCAGACTCGTCTCGCCTCCAGCGAATTAATTAATCGGTAACTAGATTAGAGTGTAGTACAGCCGAGGTTGGTAAGATGTTATAGGCTTGCCTACCGCGTGTTCAGAGTTGTTTGCAATTGTTATATTAATGTTCAACTATAAATAAATTTATGTTCGTGTCGTTAAGAGAGACTCGTTATTGCACTACCTCATTTGTCCATATGCCATAGAAAAGAACCTAAGTGAACCGGTGAGAGAAAGAAAGAGGTTTCACGACACCAAGGTATTGCCTTCTATACCAATATCAGAAATATAATTTCTACTTGAATCTTTTGTATACAAAATTGATAGACTTAAACCTTTTATACAAGTCCAAAGTTTTTCGTTTTCTTATCAATACTAACAAATCTCTAAAAATCACTTTTTATGACTTAAGCCCTTTATACCGGACACCATATACATACATACATATATATATATATATATATATATATATATATATATATATATATATATATATATATATATATATATATATATACACACACACAGTGAAACTTCTCTACAGGCCATCCGTCTAAACCGCGAGTTTTTAGCCGACCATTTTATTATGGGAGCGCCATATAGGTGGACTAGTATTGCTCCCTATGAAGGGACGACACGAACGGAGGTAGTTAAATGGCGAGTGCCGGAATTCGATCCGAGCACCCTCAGCACCGAAAACCAACGCGCTTACCACAAGGTTGCCTCGGTCCCGGAACCCTTACTGGAAGCCATAGAGAAGTTTTACTGCATATATATATATATATGTGTGTGTGTAGTGCATCCATAACACTTTTTTTCTAGTTCTTTCTTACAATTTTTAGGTCCAAGGAGACATAAGTGTATTTATAAATATCCCAATTGGCTTTTATATTATTTTAAGATTGGGGAAAATTACTTGTTTACATTTTCTCTGAGCTGACAGTAATTAAAGAGAGAGAGAAAGAGAGAGAGAAGAGAAACTCATAATTTAGTAACAT
>OU015497.1:44402941-44547941 GCA_907164885.2 Dolomedes plantarius | reverse complement strand
ATTCTTACCTAAACTGATTAACTGGATTTTATTCATCGGTATTCCATAATGAAGCAAAGGGTGATTTAAATCTTTTTACCCTTTAATGAGCGTATTTGACTCTGTGAAATCGAATTCAGTTTTGAGATAATGAGTCTGAGCTTCCTTAAGTCTTAATTAATTGTAAATGAAGTTTGCAGGTATTTTCTCTAGTACAGCAAACAACAAATGTTATGCCTTGCACTGAACCACAGAACTTACTATAATGAAAATTTCTTTTTATACTAACGCTATTTACCTATACGATTTAACACTGTGTGACAACTGTCAACCAGATTTGGGGATCAAACTCGAGTCTCCTAACCTCGACACCGGTGTTTTGCCAGCTAAATCCTCACAGCTATAGGAGAAGTCTCAGTTTAGAATACTATTTATCACATTCTATTTTGTTTCAACAACATGTCTATACACGTTTATTTTTCATTTATTCATTCAATCGATGATGCTCAATTTTTTACCCCAACATAATTATATATCGCTTGTTTTCCCTAACTGTTTCTTTTTGCTATTTTCAACGGTCGGAAACCATTGTTTTAAAGACACTATGCTAGTAACAGGGTGAATCCCAAGGTCCCTCATTTTGCCATCCCAGAAATAATAATTTCAGATTTATGAAACTAAAATTATGTATCAACAGTATTCCGTTTTGTCTCACCTGTAGGGTAGTAAACAAACGCTCGCGCACACAGCAAAAGTGTGTCAGTCAGGAATACGCCGGGTGAATTTTATTTCACCTTTGTATTCTTTGTCTTCATTTACGTACTATAGTGTTTCCCCGGAAATAAGACCGGGTCTTATATTAATATTTGCTCCAAAAGACACATTAGGGCTTATTTTCAGGGGATGCCTTATTTGTTTTCATGCACAAAAATTTACATTTATTCATTTACAATAATATACATTTATGCATATTTATGTACAAAAATTTACATTTATTCAAGTACAGGTAACCCTCTCATAACACGGTAGATATAGGTTCCTAGAAATTGCCTTGTTGTGTGAAACCGTGTTATATGAGACCCAGAGACAGTTCAAAAAAGGGGGGTTACGTTCTGAAAATTTATTAAAAACATTTTTTTTATAAATTCCATATAAGCAACTTATTTTTTATTAAAAATATAAATGTATGTATAACATAAAACGAAAAGAAACAAAAAAATATTATTTTCATTTAATGCGACCTTAATTTAATAAATTTCTTCCTCATCACTGCTCAGTACAATCAAACGAGAACGTTTTTTCGATTGAACGATATCACCTTAGCTTTCAGAACCTTTTCCTTCATTTAGATTTTTTGCACCTTCTATCCTCTTTAAAAAATCTGTAATTTTGGTTTATTTGCTGATTCTTACAAGGTCATTGTATATTCAAGGTATGGAGATAGACAATTTTGCAGCTCCTTTTTGAATTTTCGACTTCTTTCAGCAGAAGGGTCTGCATTCAGGAAAAATGATTCAAAATTTTCAGCTAATCTTAGGCCTTCTTGTAATTTTATAGAGTTATAATTGAATAAATTATAATTTGACAATCCATTTTCATGTAAAACAACTATAGTTCATTATTCCTTCCCGTCATTATTTTCAGGTAATTTAGTTTTCAAATGTGTTAAACAAAAACCATGTTATCTAGTGCTATAGAAGTAAAATGTTGTACAAAGGTTTTCGCAATTTTTTTATCGTGTTAGAGCGAAACCGTGTTACAGGCTGCAGTGTTATTCGAGGGTTCCCGCAATTTATCTTACCGTGTTAAAGCGAAACCATGTTGTAAGATGTGCTCTCGAAATCACTTTCTGTTAACAAATCAGATGAACCTAATACCTTCAAGCTGTCACGAATGCTGATTTTCAATAGTTTTAATAGAAAATAAATTTGTCCGAAAAAACCAAATAACAAAACCAATTTTCTACGGATTTCTGTTTCGATTATTATTGGAGTTCAAAACCGCAATTTTCAGTTTCGGTTAAAACCGAAACCCTACTCTCGATCTTAACTGGGACTTATTTTTAGGATAAGGATTATATTACGAGTATCCTGAAAAATCATGCTAGGGCTTATTTTTCGATTAGGTCTTATTTTCGGGGAAACGCGGTATTTCCAACATCGTCATAATTCACTATTTTTCTTTCTTTAGTCGTTTTATTTTTTAACCACAGATAAATAACCACACACACATTTATTTAATTTTAATCTTTAATTTAAGCTGCAAGCGTTATTAAAAAAATTCTTTCATCAGAAAAGTTTTCTCCTCTCTGGATTTCAGAAATTCTGTTGAATGAAATCTTTCATTAATCTAACATTCTTACGAGAAACCAACCACGCGTTGTGATATTTGATGCGTACTACCAAGCATTCCTCGTAGTAAAGCAAGATCGTTTCCCGTTCTAAAACGTTTAATTGGCTGAGAGATAAGCGTGTCGTAGAGCTGAACACGATAATTAAACTAGTCGTGCTGGATTTCGTGAACTTTGACCAACCTAAATTCTCGGCATTCCCTGCGAATTCATTTCTGCATTCGACAGGTAGTTACGCAGGTGTACTAAACTTAATTGGGTTCTTTAGGTAAAATTATATCGCGCATTTTACTAGGATCACGTAGATCTTAGAGACACGAATTTAGAAATAAATGTCTCTGTTTTTTATCGTATTTATAGATAGATAGATAAACTAGAAATTGGGAATTAAATTTTTTCGTAATTGAAATGTGATATATACAACAGATCTTCTCTAGCCAGTGACCACGCTAAAAGGCCATATTTTGTTCAGAACTGATTAAATACACTCCAAAGATGCAATGTTATTTTACCCCTTTTTCCGTGCGCCCCCCCCCCCCCTCAAAACGGCTAGTTTTTTTTCGGAACTATGACTGGCCGCCATAGAGAAGTTGCACTATATATATATATGTATATATATATATCAGTGCAACTATCTATCTATCTATCTATCTATCTACACAGTTCCGTAACTAGGCAGGTGCAACAGGGGCACCCGCCCACTTGGAAGTGGGGCCCAAAATGTTGTATTTGATTTATTTTCCCAAACCTAATTAATTAAGGAGCCCAAACGCAAACTCTTGCCCAGGGCACAGGAATGGCTAGTTACGACAATGTGTGTGTGTGTGTGTGTGTGTATATATATATATATATATATATATATATATACACACACACACACGCGTCGCCCAGTGGCTAAGTGGTTAAGTCATCAGCCTACCACGCCGGGGGAGCGGGTTCGATTCCCGCATAAGATTTGGTTGTATTCTGGGGAAGCGGTCAGTCTGCCGCCTGCAAAAGGAGCCCCGTCTAGAAAGCGGTGCTGCAACCCATCGTGCATCGTCGGTGTCACTGTTTGTTAATAAATTCTTCTGTGATTGTGTGATTTGTCTGTTTTTATTTCCTTGTATTTATCTGTACATCGGACTGGGGTGTAATGTCGTCATCCCGCAGGTACATTAGTCTATATATATATATATATATATATATATATATATATATATATATATATATATATATATATATATATATATATATATATATGTGTGTGTGTGTGTGTGAATTGGTGTTCTTCGTTGAATATCGAACACATCTGTTTACATTAACATTGATTTATTATCGACGAGTCACAGGACATAAAAAAAATTGCAATTAACATAAATTATACACCATTTTACGTCTTTACGGTAATGCTACCACGGTAATGGCTTACGGTAATGGCTACCGTCTGCTACCACGTTATATTTTGAGAACCTCTTTCTTTCGCGGCGTCTTTCTCTCTCCGTCGTCATGTGTTCCGCGTAGAACGCCGAAGCTCTTTGTCAGGCGGGAACGCTTCTGATTCGTCACTCGCAGTTGCCACAGCTTTCTCTATATATCACATATATATATATATCGTTATTTATTTATCAAAAATTCTATTTGTTGATAGACACGAGAGCTGACGAAATTGCCTTCATCAGTAATTCATCGCCAATGAATATCAGTATCTCGTAATCTGGCAATGCTCAAACACAGAATGAAAGGGCTTACGAATTAATAAATTTAACCTATGCGTAAATTTAAAAAAGAAATCGATATTTGCATTGAAGCGGGTGCATGGGTGACAAATTAATATATGTGAGTATCGAAATTACTTTGCCTGCCGATGGCTGAATGGCTAGTCTTCGGAACCACAGTACGCGGATTCGAAACCCTCGACTGGCAGAGGTTTTTGTTGCTGTTTGCCCTTGAAGCAGTAGGACCAGGTCAGTCTAGGCCTCGTGTTGTGAAAGATCACCGTACACGACAACTATCAAGCTTCTTAATATTATACCATTTAAGTTGTAAATAGGGGCGCGATGGCCCAGTTGGCAAAAGCAGCGGGCCAGTGATCTAAACGTCCCTGGTTCGATGCTCGTCGCTGCAAATCCACCGCCGTGTTCACTAATGGTGGCCGGGGCACGTAAAATAGGTCGTGGCTACAATATCCTCCAAGTTCTCAAATTTACCTCTGGAGGTGAGGGGTCAAGTGTTCCGGTCTCGTCACTTGACTCGGTTCAAAATTACGGGACCGATGTTCTTCGAGGTCAAGTCAGACTTCAGCCCTAGTGGTACCTCTCCTTAAAGTGAAGCTGCTTACTACCCTTCGTCAAGGACCTAGGATTTGAGGACCTAGGTCCTTTGGACTTGGATTAGGCTTTCCTACACCAAGGGGATTGGAAACAGCAATAACAAATTGTAAATAAATATAAGTTTTCAGCCTAACTAACTTAGTTTTCTCTGTCAAAATTTCTCCTGTAAGGAATTAAACGATAGCTTAAAAAAAATAAAGTAAATAATAATCAGTCCTTTCCTTGAGTGCAAACTTGAAGGTGAAAAGAGCAAAATACGAAAATGACTAAATTTATACAAAATTCCTAGTTGGAAATCACACCATCATTGTAATCTAATGTTAATTAAATGGAGAGGAAACTTTCAAAACACCCAAATTCTTCTAAAAATTCTATTTTTCAATTTTAGTGGATTATGAAACTAGATATTAGTAACTGTGTTGTACAGAGAATTTTTCTCTTTTGAAGCTGAGATAGAAGCAATTTGAATTAATGGCATCTTATTAAGTTTGTCAATGCCATGCACAAAAATTTTAACTACACATTAGCTTATTTTCAGAATATTTTCTGGAGAAATTGTATAGTATTAGCTAGATTTATTATCACAATTTCAAGGGAGTTTTGTGCGTGGCATGCCTTATTTTTCTTTATCGAATATGATTTGCATTATATGATCTTCAAAAATACCATCTAATTTCTTAAAACTCGTCGGTCCTTTCACGTTTCAGTTTAATAAAGTTCTTTTGATGAGTCTATACGCCTAGCAACTTCAAATTAGAGTTGTTTCTTAGATCTAGGTTTCACACTCTTGACCGTTATTATAAGATGATGATTAGCGTACCAGTAAACAGATTTTTCCCCAAAAAATCACGCAAATTTTTAACACATTCCTCTAGACAATGAAAAAAACTCCTCCACTGAAGCAGAGGTCATTATGACTGTTCATATATTATCTATCTTAACTAAAGATGGTATATTGATATCTATATTATCGAAATATCGATTCGGTATTAGATATTATAATATCGATGTTTGATTTCTAATAATATCGGGATATCGATATTATATTCCCGATACTATCGATAAAAGAATTTATTTGAAATAATTATAAATCATAACGATTTGGGTTGAAAAATCTCAAAATCAAAGGGAAAAAATAAATGAAGGATTCAAGAAAAATATACAGAAAAATTGTAAAATTAATCAATTTCAACAGTTGAATATCGTCTCAGTGAGAGCCTATATTCAACTGTTGAAAGAAATGGATAAAAAAAACTGTAAAACATTGTTAAATAAAATTTATAGGCAAATTCCACCATGAAGTTTTCTTCCTTTCTTTCTCGAAATAGAAACTTTTCAATTTTATAAAATATTGTTTATTGAAATGTTATTTCATGTTAAAAAAATTACGATATTTTTTATCGTACTATTACCATATATATATATATATATATATATATATATATATATATATTTTACTATTCAATCATTCCACCCAATACTATTGACTGCATATTGAAAGGAAAATGTGTTATCGATATTTTGAAATATATCGTGAATGTTTTGAAATATCGATATTTTTGTGCAGGTATATTATTGACATCGATATTAATAGTCGATATTATTATCGATACTCATATCGATATTTTGCTTTCGATATCCCATCCCTAATCTTAACCCTTTTTTCGGGGAGTTAGAGGAAATAATACTATATGCTCCATCTTTTCATATCATTTTAATCTGTCGTGTGTTCAGCATGAATAAAATTAATGCTCTCAAGTCTTAAGAAAAACTTATTTCCCTAAGGTTATTAAATTACATATATACCAGAGCATAGGAGTAAAGGTGGGTAATTAACGGAGTGGGAAATTTTTAGAAAATACTTTTCTCAATTGATCGCAAACCGATAAATTTTCCGTTTTACGCTGATTACTGAAAAAGGGTGCTTCGTGTTTAGTTTTTTTCTCTGCAATACGCATCGGAGTTCCAAAACACTATTGGTAATGGCTCGATTTAAACTGTAAAGTGGGAACAACCATAAAAAAGATTTCAGATGGATTTTTTTTCCATGGCATTATCTTAAATTGTGCTGAAGATAAACTGCTTAAAAGGCTTTAAATTTAGGGAAATCCGCAAATAAGTATTCAATGCTGATTTTCTTACGTCAAGGTGAAAATTATTGATATTTGTTCGAGCTATATAAATCTTTAAAGCAGTGGTTTGTAACCGGAGGTGTGAGAAAGCATTTCTAGGGGTGCGAGAGAAGGTTTTAAATTATTAATGAAAATTACCAATTGAGTGAATCTTTTGATGGATACTTTCCCCCGGGAAATATAGGCAGAATTAATAGATGGATACTCAATCCATTTTTGTTTGACCTAAATTCAATGGACGACAACGTTTTATTAAAAGACGATCTTATTGCAATACGAGCTAATGCACGTATTGAAATGGAATTAGAAAAACTGGACTTAGAACAGTTCTGGTGAACTTTATCAAGAATTGGCAAAAGCAGCATTAGAGACAATTTTACCGTTTTCAACCATTTACCTTTGTGAAATGAGTGTTTCATCACTTTTGCACATCAAAACAAAAGCCAGAAATCACTTAAATGCATCTGATAACTTACGTGGGGTTCTTTTAAAAGAAGAGCCTCGTTTTTAAAAGATAATTATGAACAAACAAGGACAACGTACCCATTAACAATGTAGATATTGTTTTATACGTAATAATATAGTATGTATTGTAAATGTATTAATTTTTTTAATGCAGTAAAATAATTATCTTGCAATAAATGTCTTTTCCTAAATAAAAAATAAACACTTTTCAAGGGGGTGGCGAGAGCTTATTTTCAGATTCAAGGGGGGTTTTGACTATTAAAAAGGTTAAGAATCACTGCTTTAAAGGTACTATATCAGCTCAAAGTATTAGCCTGAGCATGTCAGTTATTCGTGATTGGTGGTTATTGAATTGCAGTTTTTTTGTATTTGGATAATGTCAGCATTGCACCAAGGGATTAAAAGCGTTTGCACAGGGTGTTTAGATGTTATTTATTTTTGTTAATGTTTATTCTAAAGTTTCATCACCCATGAAATTATTCATATTTATCTATCATTTAAAATGTATTATCTACAAATAAAGTATGATTTCAGGTAACACGGTTTTATTCAAAAGGACAAAAAATAGTACGGGAACCTTTTAAGATTTAATTTTTTATGGTTATATTTTTTATGTACTTTTAATTACTTAATGTTCCTTCGGGAAAATGATTATATGTAGGAAAAAATTACAAAAACCAGGTAGCGATAAAATATTGCTAATTTTTAAGGCATGAAAAATTCTCATTTGTGTTACTGATAACGGTTTAATTATTATATTATCCAAGAAAAGGAAAAATTATTCAGTAAGTTATGCTGCTGCTTATATTTAAAAGCACTGACGTCGTCATGAAACATAAATGAGCGGTTCTGATTTTCCTTTATAATTCTAAGATTGCAAAAATAATAATTTCTTTTAATATTTTTTTATAAGAATTAATTATTATTGCATTTTTTCCCTCAGATGTTCTCATACACATCAATGAAGCCTCCAGATATCAAATAAATTTCTGAATTCCTGTTTTACCATTACATTATGATGTTATGTTATGATGTCAATTGCCTGCAGTATTTCAGCTCATCTTATTAATCACTTGACTGATATATGATCAACATATAATTTAATAATAATTGAGACTAAAGTATGTAAGAATACATATTTATCCCTACACACCTCTAGATTCAATTATAGAGCCTCATAAAGCACATTATGCCGAATGCGGTTAATTGAAAATGTACCATCACATAACAAAAGTCTCATTTTTTCCTTGCTTAATACGTTGCTCGCAATTTGGGCCGTAGGTAACCTGACATTATATCAGGCCCTGGAGAAAAAATTACACTCGGAACCATAAAACTCGTAAACAAGAAAAAAATCAATTATTCTCATCAGAAAATCTTTTATGACTGTGGAAAATCGTGAAAATAACAGGTTTTCGTTCATTCGGAAATCAAATCATTATGTCGAAATTTTCAAGGCCGAAAACTGGAATTCGGAGCTTTACAATTATAGAAATAGTTTTTTCATATCTGTTTAGTGCAATATCATCCTAAGCATAGGGCATGTTTACCCGCAAAGATATTTATCCAAAGGTCTGCAGCGTCTGAAATAGTTTTAACTTTGGGACGTTGATTTACTTTTTTTATATAGATCATAAAAATTCATACCCTTGCCTGAATATTTAAACTCTTGTTTTTATTAGTATACAGTGAAACTTCTCTATGGCGGCCAATAATGATTCCGAAAAAAAAAATTTCAGGTAGTGTCTTCTAACAAAACTACCGCGGGTTATTAACGTAGGATTACTTATCGTTGCTTACCTCTTTTGTATGCATATATGTATGTATATGTTATATATATATATATATATATATATATATATATATATATAATATGTATGTATGTCAAAATTTTGACGCATTTTGATACTTTTTTATTCAACTGTTTACTGATTGCCCAAGCGATACAGACTACGATTGGTGCGCTGCCAAAATTATTACTCGCGACGACGGACGGTTTTAGCGTCTGAAATTTTGCTTTCCGGTGGACCGTTATGGAGGAACGTAATATTACGTTAAAAGTGGCCGTTTTGAGTGTTGGCCGTGGAAAATGGGTTTCTTCCACAACAGGCTTTATGGAGTCTTTAATTGGTTCTGAACTAAACATAGCCGTTTAGAGAGGTGGCCAGCTAGAGGTCACTTTACTTGCATGACAAACCGGTAATTAAGGGCTTTTTCTGGTTAATACAATATGACAATATACATCGTTCCACTGAGAAATATTAAACCAATATAATATTAATAAAAAATACCAATGTATTCGTTTTTAATTTTTCTTTCGCGAATTTCTTCATGTTCTAATTAGCTTTGAGTTTCATTCCTCGTGAAAATAAATTTTGAAATATGAAACTATACAAATATGTCGCGGTGATTTATTAACTTTCCAAATTTTACCTTTGTTTGGCATATTTTGCACTGATCCTTTTGCCTTCAAAAATTTTACTGTATTATTTTATGTATGACGTTATGTATGAAATTTTACTGTATTGTATTATGTATGACAATATACCTCGCTCCACTAAGAAATATTAAACCGATATAATATTGATAAAAAATACCAATGTATTCGTTTTTAATTTTTCTTTCGCGAATTTCTTCATCTTCTAATTAGCTTTGAGCTTCATTCCTCGTGAAAATAAATTTTGAAATATGAAACTATTCAAATATGTTGCGGTGATTTATTAACTTTCCAAATTTTACCTTTGTTTGGCATATTTTACACTGATTCGTTTGCCTTCAAAAATTTTACTGCATTATTTTAAAGCTACTAATATTATTAGTGAGAAAAATTCTTTGTAGATGAGGCTGTAAACTATATAGAATAGTTAATAAAAAGATATTTTATGATTATTAACTTCAATGAATTATTAATGCAAATCTGGAATCATGCCTGTGCGTAAAACATGAAAATAATTATACTTATTCTCTTCTGTAGGTACTGGCGTATACTGATATCACACAGATCTGAACTTTTGACTTCTCCACCAATGGTTTTAAATCATCAGAGAGTTTACTGATCTTAAAGCATAAAAACGTGAAAGGTAAGCAGTCATAATTTTTTTATGAATTTTAATTTTTGATTCTAAGTATGAAGGACTGTGTTAAATAACACTGCATGCATCATATATTCTAAGTAATAGAAACTTTTTATTTTTGAAATTTTCCTTCATTGATATATAAATTTATTTCAGATAATTATAGCAGCGGCTACTCTGTCTGATATTCCCATTTACAATTTACAAAAGCATTATTTTTACCTCTTTCTCTATTTTCATAAACAATCAAAATGCATGAAAACAAAAGATTAATTTATTCCAGCATGTCTCCAATATAAAAATGGCTCCTCTCTTTAAGATCTGGAATTGATGAAGATTTACAATATGTATAAGAACGAGTGGCGGCTCCAGTCCAGAGGGTTTTTTTTTTTTTTTTTGGGGGGGGGGGGAACATCGGCTCTTAAGGTATATATGAAAAAAATACTGAAATACTGAAAAAAATACTGACTGAAAAAAAATACAACGGGCTTTTTTTTTTGGGGGGGGGGGGAATTGCCCCTACTGTTTCCCCCCCCCCCCCCTGGAGCCGCCATTGATGAGAACACTGAACCTCTCGTTAACGATATGTCGAGTGTTCCGTTTTGCCCAGTCGTACACGCAAACTTGATTTTTCACTTCTTTCCGGCAGATGTTGTATTCAGCCTCTAGATGGCGCTGGGGGTTTAAGTGATCTGCGCGCGTGAACTTTCCCTCTTTTTATCGCTATTTAGGGTACTGAGTGTGCAGTCGGGAAGACTGATAAGTGACAGCCGGAACAATTCATTGAGTGTTAAGCAATCTAATAACAATGCGTTGTGGCTCTGAATGTTGTAATAAAATACAGTTCACAGGTTAAATGTAACAAAAATTAAATTTGCCTTTGTTCTTGTAACAGATGTACCGTGTTTTATGTTTTAATAAAAAGATCAACCCGATAATCGACAATTTATTCCAAGTTATTCCTGTATTCATGTGATTCCGACAAAATCGACTCTTCACTCACGTTTATTTCTTATTCGAGACTAGCTGAATACCCCTGCTTTGCTTCGGAGTACATTCAAATTAAATACAATGGTCAATGTATGGCTTTAATTCAAAAAAATATATATATTTTAAAAAAAATCGTAGCGGGTATTTTTATAGACAAAATAATGTAGAAGAAAATATTCAAATTAAATACAACGGTCAATGTGTGCAATTAATTTGTATGTTTATATCCATAAAACATACTAATTTGAATTAAATTCTTAAAAAACTTCCATCTCAGTTAGTCTAGTGGTTAAATTTTATCTTTTACCGTATTTTAATACGTTATTTTTGTCAATTTATTTCGTTGTTATGCACGTGATGCAAAAATTCATTTAAAGTATCACAAAAAGAAAAGAAACCACGTGATCAGCATTTAATAAATTAAATTCTAAAAATTAACTCTTTAAAAATTCCCCAAAAATCAGAAAATGGAGGTAAATATTCAAAAATGATTTCATTTTAAAGGAATATTTATGATCTTTCTTGTGATATAAATTTTATAACCCTCAGGTTATCATTTTAAATGCAAACTTTAAAGAAGTTACAAAAACAGCTTAAAATTGTAATTTAAAAAAACCTAATAATAATTTTTCAAAAATATTTCTTAGTGCCACCCCTCCACTATAAAAAGAATTGTCAAGCAAAATTTCAGCCTTTTAGGTCCAGCGATTTGGTCTGTGCGTTATCTGTCAATCAGTCACGGAACTGTTTTATATATGTATAGATGATTAATTTTTTTTCTGTCGTGAAACATAATAGCTTAAACGACTGATTGAATATTTATGGCGTGTGCGAAGTCATTCGTATCACAGTCGTTAGTATGTGTCTTCGAAGAGGCTAGACACATTAAATATTTGAATACGGAAATCATTCCAGAAAGTTATGGATGATGAAGAGCCCTTGGTAAGAACTGCATATGGAATTAGATACTCCAAATTATACTCGAGAAGGGTGATATCACTTTGAAACATGCAACCCGTACGCATTCAGAAAGCAGTCATTGATATGTAATTCAGCCCATTAGCGGCCTCATCAGCGGAACTAACCAGGAATTCGAGAGACAGCGTAAATATGCCAGAAAAATTAAAGTTTAACTAGTGACGGGTGTTAGAATTAAAATTATCCTCCAATAGGCGGCGCTGGTTGCTGACGTCATTTGTAGTTGTGTTAGAATCGGCTGTTAGTATTGAAACCGAGCTGGATATCGATACCTAAACTCCAAAACCTCTCAACTGAAAAATAACAAATTTTACAGGGGGGGCCGAAAAACATTTTAACAAGTCACAGCTGTAGATATAAGAGGTTCATTAAAATGCCTTTAGAATGCACTAAACACTATTTATTGAGTTTCTTATGAATCAATAGAGGGCAGTAGCTGTGGGTTATCGTTTCTCACATATAATGAAAACAACAAAAAATAGTAGTTGAGAGATTTTGGAGTTTAGGTATCGATATGCTGCACGCATTTGTATAGTTTGCGAAATAAATGTTTTACGTCTGATAGGCTAGTTTAGTTCAGCATTGAAAATGTTCAACATTGAAAATGTTGAAGGCATAGGAAAGCTGGTACAGCGCTTTGACAAATGGTTCAATTTGAATGGCAACTACGTAGAAAAATAGGTAAGATATCAAAATGTGTTGTACAATAAGTTTTCTTTCATTATCTTGAATAAAAATTACTAGAGAATCAAACGTTCTGTACTTGTAGAATGACCCTCGTAATAAAAATATTACTCACCTTCAAATAAACTTATCTCCTTCAAAATAATCGCCAAAGGAGTCTATACAATTTTTTCAACGTTTCTTCAAGTCATCGAAAGACTGTTTATAGGCGTTGGAACTAACCGTTCGCAAAATACGCGTAACATTTGATTTAATATCTGAGACGTTTTCACATCTCTGTCCTTTCATGGATTTTGCATTTTCCGATTACAAAGGACTTATTCACCACGAATTTGTTCCTGAAATCAAACAATTAATCAGTATTTTTACGAGGAGGTGCTTTTTCGATTAAGAAACAGGATAAGGTGAGTTAGGAAGGAACTGTTTTGATTCTGGGCAATGGTTTCTTTTACACGATAATGCTAGGCCCCATGCAGCAATTTCTGTACATCTTGCTAAGCATTCAATTACAGTGATAAATTACCCACTATATTCTCCCGAATTATCCTCAGCCGATTTTTTCCTTTTTCCGAAGCTTAACCCCTTCTTTCTCGCTCCCGTCAAAATTATGGGGTGAGGTTTCGCCTTCTATTTCTCGTGCCCGTAATATTTCCCGGCTTCATTGTTTAAAAGTAACACACCAAAAAGATTAAAGCAATCCATTTCATTTACCCTGAAATTGTTTTATTTCTTATTTTACATACCAGATGGCACCACCAGACTATTTAAATTGTAATTGGGGATGGGTTTTTTTTTTGTTTTTTATTAAACTAGATGTGGCAGATTAAGAAATAAAATGAATCCTCCGGAAAACATAGGCACTTTTGTTACCGTTTTCTTGAAAATTATGCGATCGTTAAGGGGTTAAGATGACCATGAAAGGACAGAGATTTGAAAACGTCTCGGATATTAAATCAAATGTTTCGTGTTTTATGTCTCAGAGCATTTTCCCGTAATTGAGCTAGTAGATCACATAAAATAAGCCTATATTTGTAACTGTAAAAACTACTTTTTGTCACAACTTAGTACTGAGGAACTGTTGATATTACTAATTTAATTATAAAGAAAAATTTTAAAGCAATCAATAGAAACATATTTACGGGTATGTAAAAAGACCAAAGAGCAATAATCTTATTTTTAACGCTTTAAATTTAGCAATGTGGACATAGAGGGCCACCGAAAAAAGTTTGTGCCTAGGGCCCAAAACTGTTATAATTGAGACACCTCGTCAAAGCTTTCATTTCTTAGTTAACGATTAACTTGTTTGTGTATCGATAAAATAGTGAATTATATTCAATACCGTCGGTATGTATCCATCATGTAGCAAAAATTGACCTAGTGTTTCCGAAACCACTTACTAATCAATCCAGCCGAAAAAATAACATCGCAATGTAATATTAAAAATGTTCAGTTAAGTGTTTTCCTGCATAAAAAAGCTGTTTACTATATATCACACATTCCAAATTCAGTGAAACTTCTTTAACGCCGTCATGGTTCTGAAAAAAAAGTGGCCGTTTAGAGGGGTGGCCTGCTAGAGAAGTTTTACTGTATATCTTACGTTTGGCAATTACTTTTATAGTGAGTAAAAGACCTCAAGTGGTTTCTTTTTACTATTTCTTTAAAGACAAGCGCTGAAAAAAAAATATCTTAATTTCGGCAAGTGCCAAGAAAAGCATAAACCAAGAGGAAAGTGTAAACTATTTCCATAAATAAATAAATATGACATGACGAAAACAGTTCCGATCTTACACAACTTTTGCTGTAAACATCGCCATTTTGTGTTTACGATGACGGGGATTCATAGTTACGATGTCACTGAACCTTATGATATCGTGTTTATTACGGAAATGTTCATTCACTTGACACTCAAACTGCCTCGTTTTGTTAAATTATTCTGACAAATAAGAATTTCGAGGGGAGCAAAAAATGAACTCGGTAATAAAAAGTTTCCAACACGGACTGATTTACATATCTTTTTCATAATATTTTTTATGGCAGTTCGTTTTAAAAGGATCACTAGATCTCTAGTGAGATTCGTACTGGGATATTGAGTATAAAATGAAAAATCTGGATGATATTTCCCGCGAATCAATGTTTGTTTTTATGGTAACAATCGAAATACTACTTGCTGATTTTTATCATATACACTGATGGTACATAGTTAATTTGAGAGGAAACCTGTTTGCTTTCAAATGTAACAAGCACAAAAGGAATCGGGCCCCATTAGTCTAGTGGTAGTGCTAACCCTTTCAGGCCTACCAAGTTATTTCTACAAGAAGTGGGGATAAATCTGAGAATTTGGGGATTCTAGATGCTGTTTTCGAAAATGCGCGAGGTGTGACGCCAGGTGGGGCGCTTATAGTGCAAGCCAGAAGTTATTGTAAGAAGGTACAGGGAAAGAGTTTTTGTACAGAACTATAGGGTTTGAAAACGTAATGAAATATTTTAAGAAAGGTGAATTTCGTACATGGTCATGTCAATAGTCACGTAGAGGAAATCTTTCATGTTTAGCGATAAAAATGTATTTATGGTGTAAGGGAATTAAGTATTAGAATGAAAGGCCCACAAATTTTTTGCCTAATATAATTTTTTTCTGGTAAAAAAAAATTATCTTATGTTCACCAAAACAATTCCTTCAAACTTTCTACAGAGCAATTTGACATTCATGGATATACAGAGGCTGTTCACACATTTTTTAGACGATGTATATTGTATTCACAAAACTAAATTACATAAAATTCTTGTGTTTTAAATGCTTTATTTGACATCCCTTATTCTTAACTATCTTTCGACACCGCAATTTCCAGGATAATAATGCCTTTTGAAGTGTCAGAAGAGGTATTCTATCCCATTCCTCCTGAACAGCTTTCCAGAGTCCTGTAAGGGTTTTGGGACGACGTTTGGATAATGCAGATTTTAAAAGTCCGAAAGCACAAAAATCCATAGGTGATACATCGGGAGATTTAGTAGGGATATCAGTGAAGGGTATGGCCTTGATACCAGTTTTTTGTTCCATTTCTTTTAGGAAATTTACAGTTGTGTGACTGCTAGCTTTGTCCTGATGGAGTCTCACAGATTGATGGCACTGTGGGTAAAGCCATGGTATTTCATTCAGAAAAATTCGCGATAAAATATGTTCCTGATAGTATTTGGAGTTAATCTTGACATTTTTTCCACTCTCTTTATTTTTTAACTTGCCATTATAAGAAAATCCAGCAACAATCATGAATCCCTTAGAAAAACTTTCTTTCGATTCTTTGAACCATGTACTTCAATTTTTTTCTCGCCTTTTATGATAATAAATGGCTCTTTTAATGTTGCAATCATTTAAATACACCCATGATTCATCTATTGTGACAATTGTTTTCCATTTTTCTTTGGATAAGTGTTTCTCATATAGAATTCTGCAGCGTGTCCTGCGTTCAGCGATATGATTTGGAAGAAGACGATGCACATTGCGTTTTTTCGCTTTCTTAAGATTTAAATCAACGTTTATCATTTTGTTTACAGTGGACACCGAGCATTTTAATGATTTTGCAACTGTCCTTTGACTAGGGGGATTTTCTTTTAACATTAAACAACGTATCTTTGCAGTAGTCGAAGATGTCCGTTTTTTCCTTGGATACTTGTTTGGAATTTTTGTCCCACTTGAGGCTCCAATTTGACGTTTTTTTCCTTTCTTGTTGACGATATTACCTATCGACGCTTTAGATATCACAAAACGATGACTCTCACATCGTTTTTGGATAACGGAGTATGCATATTTATCTTCGGAAAGAGCATAAATGTAGCCTTCGAACCACTGCTTTGTTAAAAACGCCATTTTGAATAAAAACAAAACTTTCAAGCCGCAGACGATAATTTTGACTTTTAAAAACATAGTACAATTGCATTTATTTCTTTTCAGCAAACGATTTTTTATTACCGCTTACCAAAATCGTCTAAAAAATGTGCGAACAGCCTCTGTATTCCTTTTAGTGGGAAACGTTCTACATAAATTGTTATGATTTCAATGCATTGAAAAAAAAATCATTACATTGAGTTATCACAGTACTGTTCGTAACACATTCTTGAAAACATTTCGTAGATCATTTTTGCATCAATGCATCTCAACCCCTTCCCTTCACCACCTGCACACACGCGCGCGTTAAAGAGAAAATATTCTAGTGCCCCATTTCTAAAATGCAATACATTTTCCGGATCATCCAATAAAAAATTTTTGGGACTCCTGAATTTATTTGTGACCTTAGAGGAATAGAAATTTAATCTTAATGTATAGTTTCTAGCTTTTATTTTACACCATTCTCAATTTTTTTTTGCGCGTTTCTCTTAAAATATCTCTACATAAACGTCTGAGTTCGCAAAATTTACTGTTATTTTTACTAACTGTATAAACAATTTTTTTTTCCAGAAAAGACGTTAAGAATAGAATGTATGAATAATTCATGCGCCTCAACAATCCTCTATATAAGCGTTTTGTTTACACCAGTTTTTCAACATCTTTATGAATTCGCGACACCTTTTCCATAATGCAAAATATTTGAGACACCCCCAAACAAACACACACACACATATACACTAGTAACATTTCATAAACTGGCATTTTTTACTACACATACAGTAGTAGCATTTCATAAACTGATATTTTCTTACTAGACACACAAACTGTAGTAGTAACATTCATAAACTGTCACTTTTTTCTCAACACACACATACAATAACATTCATTAACTGTCATTTTTAACTACACACACAATAGTAACATTTCATAAACTGGCATTTTTTACTTTCCATACAATAGTAACATTTCATAAACTGGCATTTTCTACTACACACACAAACTGTAGCAGTAACATTCATAATTGTCACTTCTTTCACAACACACACATACAATAACATTCATAAACTGTCATTTTTTTACAACACACACATACAATAACTTTCATAAACTGTCATTTTTTATTACACACACAACAGTAACATTTCATAAACTGGCATTTTCTTATTACACACACAAACTGTAATAGTAACATTCATAAACTGTCACTTCTTTCACAACACACACAATAATGTTCATAAACTGTCATTTTTTACTACACACACAATAGTAACATTTCATAAACTGACATTTTCTTACTACACACACACTGTAGTAGTAACATTCATAAACTGTCATTTTTTTTTACTACACACACAATAGTTACATTTCATAAACGGGCATATTTTACTGGATTAAGGAAACACTGTGAAAATAAACAAACCGTAGAAACACTTAACTATCCCTTAGAAACCCTTTGCGACTTCTTTTGTTGAGACTTTCAGGTTGAGATTAAAGCAAAAATATACATGTTCAGCGTACAGGTATCCTTTAGGATGTAGGTTTCGCCTTTGATATAGGCCCCTGAGCAAGGCATAGTCGATAAACACGCTGGAGGGAAAATAAATTCTGTAAATTTTAGAACCCCGATTACAGGTTGAGAATCCGGGATTTACACCAACAAAGTTAGGCAGAACTGGGAAAGAATGGTGGATAATTTTACGCCGTCATATAAGATTGATTTAGGTAATATTTTTATGAGTTATCAGACTCTAATTATACTAATTTTTTCATTGAAAGCAAAAATTCTGCTTATTCATGTAGTTTAGTTGCTGATGAGGAAAATTCTAAATATACAATTTTTTTCTTGCATAATTATAAGTAAAAAAGTTAAATTCTCAGCAGAGGTTACAACATCAACCGGCAATTTCTAGGACGAAAAACAAACATGACAACTTGCGTCTGTTTCAGAAGACTGGAGCTAAACATATAATTTTAAACATACAGCATCGAAGTATCTGGAAAAGAGAGCATTGGTGGAAAAAAAATCCGTCTCATCTAGGATATGAACAAATAAAAATATCTTTCTAATTACAGATATTAATTTTCAGATGGCGGAAACATGTCTAGACTCTGGGTAATCAGTGATACGCCGTGGAATCGATAACAAGCGGATTGGATAGTAAAGTTGTGGATGGAGACAAAATGCATCTTTACAACGTAGAATCTTTTCTGTTCCGCTTAAATTTTGGCTTCCTAGCCGAGGGTGATATCACTCTCAATGTATTTGAATGTATTCCAGGAAACCATAACTTGGCAAGAGATGTCAACGATTGAACGATTTAAAAAGCGTAATACAAAGAAATGGGAATGAAAAAAAATTTGATCCTGTGATAGCTTGTGCGGCGAGATAAATATTAGACTGAGCTTTTGATATATGCGTCTTTTGTCTAATCAGGGACTGCTGATTCCCGACCTTTGATTTAAAACATAACTTTTATAGAGAGGCAATTCTCCATTTATTTACACAAAGTAGATTAAAAAATATTACAGAATTTCAAAAATTGCTTCAGTTCCTTTATCTGTCGGTGGGAGGTCATTGCCTTTCTTTTTAACTTCTGTTAAATTAATTAGTAAGTATTCTTTCCTGTCGTAATTGTTTCAATTCCTTCGAAAAGCCTCGTGCTTTTCTACGCTGGAGATAATAACGATGAAGAAATTAAAGTAGATGCTTTGGGGAATATTATGCAAAAGCTCTGTGTAATATTGATACCGTATGAATAAAAGAGGTTCTGATATTATTCCACTTCCGTACGTGAAGTTCGATGACAAACTTGAATCTTTTCAGTTGTACTGTTTACTTTTGTATTTTTTTTAAAGATTGCCTTTTAACCTTTAACTTACGGGGCACATTTTTCCGAATCCCTCTTTAGAACGGAGAATTTCATACCCCCTTTGTAAAAACGGCCATTAAGGGGGTTATATATGTATATATATGTATATATGCGTGTGTTTATATATATATATATATATATATATATATATATATATATATATATATATATATATATATATATATACAGTGGAATCTCGATCGATCGTTTTCGGATCCATCGTTTTTCCGTATGTGTCGTTCATTTTATCCAGTCCCAACGATCATATTGCTTTGTTATGTTTCCGCATCTATCGTTTTCCCGCATTTATCGTCCATTTCAATCGGTCCCTTGAAAAACGATAGATCGAGATTCCATTGTATATATATATATATATATATGTGTGTGTGTGTATATATGTGTGTATATATGTGTGTATATATATATGTGTGTGTGTGTGTGTATATATATATATATATATATATTAATTCTTGGACCCGTATTGTTGGGATACATGCTATCCCACCCCGTAAGGAAAAGGTCAAGGCAAAAGGTGAGCCCCCACACCCCAAAAAAAGGTCCAAGCTATCAATTTTTCTAATCACCAAAACGCAAAGTATTACTCAGCGAGAGTGATGGTTTATTCTTTGGGGGGGAGGGGGCTGGAACGTAATGCAAGTTGTTCTTCCAGCTGTCACGCGCATATATAGAGCAAGATAAAATTATTTAATTCAATTAAAACGGAAAAACCAATAGTTCTTTATTGAAACGTACTTTAAACGGATATTTGTCATTTTTTCGATCATTATATAATTTTTTATATTTTGAAAATATATTCTTGAGAAGATAATGAGAGCTTTGAGTATTATATATATTATTCATAATCTTACCGATTAAATATCCCATGATATTAATATTGCTCGTTATTTATTGCAGCTTAAACAGTGAAGTGTTTTCCGACATTAAGACATTCAATCTTTTAACTCACCGAAGAGTGCCCATTAGCCTGGAAAGCCGCTCTTAAAATTAACTACATTTGAATATTCACTTTAAATATTCACTTTAAATGTTTCGTCTGCATGTTTTTGAATGGCATAAATCATTCTTTATCGCAGCTTAAGAAATTAACTTTCTTCTGAACGCGCGCTGCAGTCACGAAGGCTTTCCAGGCACGTCAAAACTTCAACCAGAAAAAAAAAAAGAACTACCTCTAACAATCAAAGCCTCTTACTCTGCCTGACTTTATGCGCATTCTCTGTTCTCTTTTTAATCCTGCAACGCTTTCTTTTATGAAACCGGCTTTTCTACTGTGATCTTCCTGCACCTGTAATCATGCGTCAAAGAATAAATAATAAAAAAAAAGCTCACTTTTTTTTGTGTGTAAGTTTCCCCTCACAGGTCTATGAGGAAAAATTGGACAATAATGAAAAAGGCATCATTCCATGACCACCTTTATTTCACGTTTTTCACGCTTGTACCCATGTCAACGGGCACGAAATAATTTCTAGAGGAGTTTGAGAGAAGAAATAATAAAAAAAAGTAATGATCTTCACTTCGTTTTCAGGGGCTGGATTTGAGTGAAGAGCAGTTAAATTTTTGATACACTTTGCATTGCTCTATTTCCATTTGGATTAAATGACTTTCATTTTGGTTGTCGGTGTAATAATGTCAGAAGTATTTAGAAATATATTTTAATTAAATGTCTATAAAGCAAAATTCTATTAATGGAAGTACTCTTTCTTTTGCCGAAAGTGGTTTAAAGACTCGGGATTGAAAGCAGAATTAGGAGTTTCTGTAATGTGGTTTTTTTTTTCCATCGGGACCCTGAAATTTGTCCAATTTTATTACTTCGTGGATTTCGGTAAAGAATGTTTGAAATCCGTTTGAGGAAATATAAATTCTGTGAGCAATAGATGGTCTAATAGAAGAGATCGGTAAATTTCTAAATTACAAAATGAATCAATATTCATATTTCGAATAACTTTGTGAACCCCGTGATTCCCCACCCCTCTACCAATCAGAGGATTGGCTGCGGGGGCGTTGAACCCAAGAGGGTGGTGAGGATCGCGGGGAATCAGTAAGAAAGTAACAGAAGGAGAGCGTCTATGCTAGAAATCAGAGGTCTGGCGAGGTAAATGCAGACTCGTCTCACCTCTGGCTAGTAATTATTCGTTAATTAGAATTGAGACAGAGATAGAGAATCTCTGAGAGTAATGTTAGAAGGCCTGGCTAGATAGAACAGGCTCGTCTCGCCTCCAGTGAAATAATTAGTTCTGTAAGCAGAACAAAGTTTTCTGTAATTGATATATTAATGTTCAACTGTAAATAAATTTATGTTCGTCTTGTACAGTGACGACTCGTTATTGCACTATCTCATTTGTCCCTATGCCATAGAAAAGAACCTAAGTGAACATCGGTGAAAGAAAGAGGGTTCACGACAAACTTTAAAGTACACTAAATACTATTTAAATTAAGTATTTTCGTTTAAGCTAATATCCAAAAGGATTTTACTGTCACATAATTTCTGAAAACATTTTACGTAATCTTTACAAACATACTAAATTTTCGGCCATTTTTCCTTGCATTAAAATAAATATTAAGGAAAAGAAATCTTTATAAATACAAAAAGCAGTATTTTCTTTTCAGCTAATATTTTCTTTACAAATAAATGGCAACATTTTCTGTTGGCATGCCGTCTGGCTATTGAGTGATGCATCTTAACGGTTTTCACCTCCGGACGAATAAATCTGTTCTGATCAATCTTAGCTCGATCAGAGTACTAAATAAATATTTTTTAGCTTAATATACCCTTCTATCTTATTACTTCTTTAGCTTTGGGTAATAATTCTATCACTCTTTCTTGTATCTATACACTTCTATCCTTCACGAACAATATTATTGTTATCATCACACAGAATCAAATCAAGCAAAAAGGAAGAACGAGGGAATCAAGGTTTATTAAGTATTCTGGAGTTCTGATTATTCTAGGTATGCTCCTTATCGCTACGTGGTTGTTGTTGAGGATGTTTCTATTCTGAAAGTTGTGTGATACTTGTGTGTATTTATAATCAGTAGTACATAATGAAACACGAACACGTAATCGTGTTTCTGTATCGTATCTCCTTCTTTCTTCTATCAATGCATAAACTGTTTTGTTTGTGTGGCTTTTTGCCGTGTTAAAAGATATCATACCTTTTTATGATGTTTACGTTTTTGAAAATTGCTCTGTTCCATACTATTTGTTACATAATTACCTGTATATTTTGTTACATCATTTGATACTTGTTCATAATGATCAATATGTGTACATTTTTTACTCTGTAAAGATTCCTTTACGCAATAAAAAAACATTTTCAGTACAGATTCCTTGTTTGGTTACTTTAAGGAAATGCGCGAAAAGCCTGCTTTTTGTATTTATAAAGATTTATTTTCCTTAATATTGATTTTAATGCAAGAAAATGCCTATTTTAGCTAATTTTGATTATTAAAGGCATAAATATAAGTTTATGCCAAAAAAAAACCCTATTTGTTTAAACGCAGTAATTAGGAATTCCCTTTTAAGATTTACAAATTTATAATTAATTTTATTCTGTCGTAAAACCTAACTTATTAATGCCCTTTACACGTACGCTCTTTCGCGAGTGCTTGGAGCGTACGGTATTGCGCGCGGGAAAACTTGAAGTACGCTCCAAAGCAGCTTTCCCTTCCTCTCCGACACCTTCACACGTGCACTCAATCACGCGGGATCGTGGTTTCACGCAGAAAAGAGCGTACGTGTAAAGGACGCTAATATTTCTATTTTTCTTTAAAATACACTTACTTAAAAGTAAAACAAAACCCTTGAAACTGTTTTTTTATGAAAAAGAGTTAAGAAAATGACCGAAAATTTAGTAAAAAAGGACCGAAAAAAAATTACTGAAAATTTAGTATGTTAGTAAAGATTAGGTAAAAGGGTTTCAGAAATTATGTGACAGTAAAATCCTATGTATCAGGACAGTATCATTCAGTATTTAGGACATGCACTTCTATTTTAAGGGGATCCAGGACACAAAATTGTTCGAATTTTCGAAAAAAAATTTATTGCATTAAAATTTTTTTTTATCCTTTTACGCTTAAAATGACGTTTAAATCATGTTTCTACCTTAATTATAACAGGATAATTAATTTTTTTTTTTTTTTTTTTGCAATATTCGAATAGTAGCCAATCGTTGTTTAAACCCGTAAGTGCGTTTTTCTGCATGATGGGTCTTTTTTCCCATTTCTCGTCTTTAAATTGTTATAAGTCAAGAACCGTTAAAGATAAATGGTTCAAACTTGGAACATGTCTTTTTCAACTATTTTACTTTAATTTTGATTCAGCAAATTTGAAAAAATATTTACTTTTGAAAATACGATTTTTTAAAAATAAGTTACATAATTTTTTTTGTAATTTTTAATCTAAATATTTTTAATTTCTTTAAAAATTAATATTTCAAAAAATGCTGAATGAAAATTAAAACTTATATATTTCTGTTTAATTAAATGAAAATATTTGAAATTGAACAAATAATATTTCGAGTTATAAAGATTTTAAATTACCCCACTTATATTAAAAATTTTAAATTTTAAAATCTTTTAAAAACTTTTTTGAGAAATTTTATGATGTGATTTTGTTTACAAGTTATATGGTTGACCATCACAAAAAAATTCAAAATTTTAACTCGATAAATTATTTTTTTTTTTTTAAATGTGTCCTGGACCCCCTTAAAAAATATTTTATAAGCATTTATTTAGTATTTATATTCTTAAATAAAATCTTGTTTTCTACCATTTAAAAACAATTTCATTAGCATTAAAAGTTTAATAGGTTATTAAAGGCAATATCACTTGATGCTGATTTATTTATCATTAAATGTGCTGCCTTTTCCTTTTTTTCAATCCAGCTGGAGTTCTTAAAATCAATTAACGCATGTCTTTATTGATTCATACACAAAAGAAACTGTTAATAGGAATGTGCCTAAGGGAGTGGTGAATAAGCACTCTTTCATTTAAGGACAATGGGTACAATGTAACTACTTGCATAAAGACGGGTATTAAAAATTACATCGCATAGGAGACAGGAATTGAAGTGCTTAGATGTATGAATAACGTCTGAAAATACAGTAAAAACCCCGTTTATTCAGATCAGATTGGTAGACATTATTTTTATTCAATGTTCCCATTAGATATTAATTTTTAACTATAATAGCAAGAACTTGACAAAAAACTAATTACTAGGATAGAAAATATTTTCGTTACACCAGTAAACGCCCTCTCGCGGTCTATACGATATAGCTTATTTATTTAGGGGTTGGTTCCGTTACAGAACTTAACTACATGTACGCCAAATATTCGCCTTTTAGTTTGATTCAATGTGCAGTTCCTGCATAGATTGTACAATAAATTATGGTAATAAAATGCTTTTTGTCGAGTTTAAGAAAGCTTTACTAGACTTACCGATTCTTTGTAAAGAAATGACGTGAAAAGTTATTTTTATATTTTTTAATGTCTTGTAAACAATACTATGTAATTTTGTTACAAAACATAGTTTTTTTTTATCGTAATAAATGGTAAGTCTGCTTAGTTAAGGATTTTGTTTTGCTTATTACCCATATTACCCGGATTATCCTGATTTTCAATTATCCGGATCGCCTATGGTCCCAGTTAGTCCGGATAAACGAGGTTTTACTGTACTACCTTTCAATGGTTAAAATATATGGGCTATGAAATGTTTTTATTTGCGATGCAACTGTTGATAAAGAATTATTAGTAGGAATGTATTTAAGAAAGTGATATATAACTCGTCTTTCTTATACATATTTAGAATGAGCTCAATGTATTTTTGCTTGAAGGCAGGTCCTTAGTATATTGTACAGGATACATGCCTAATAAGCCGTCGTGTAGCAAAAAAAAAAAAAGACCCTGGTGCTCTCATCCAACCAGGAATACAGGAGACAGGAATACAAATGAGGAGGAAAGCATCTAAAAATAACATTTGTATTTATATGCGCTTAGCGAAGCTAGAATAATGACACGTATTCCCTTAATAATCAAAATTATATAGGAATCTACGACATCGAAAAGGAAATATTGCTTTTCGAAATGACATTAAGTTTTATAACGATCAAATTCATGAAAACTTTGGCAAAATTCACTAATATCACTCGCTTTTCATTTGAAAAAAAAAATTGTGTCTGGTGGAAAAAAAGGTAATTTAGGAAAACAACAATCTGTTACCACTTGCACCCGAACTGTGATTCATTTCATTGATAAACTCTCGTATACCTAGCCAAGAATGAATCCCTGGCTGACATGAGCGAGACCTCTACAAAGAAAGATTGACGATGTTAGGGTCATCATTAGGGATACGTAATTTTCGTATTTACGAAGTAGACGTGAATAAATGCGAAATTTGCCGATAAGAGCGAATATATGCGAAATTTTTTTCTACTACTTTTCAGCAAAAACTCGGTGACAAACGGCTTTTTAAGTGAAATTAGGTAATAATAGTAATAATTTGTGAGCATAATTTCTTAACTAAGACCATCCACGGTCTTTAAATGAGATCTCACTCTCGAAATTTGCGTCTTACTTTTTGCTAAAGACTTAAAGAAGAGAATGTGGAGACTACCACAATGCTAGCTTTTAACTAAGAATTTTGATACGTACCTAACCAAGTGAGAAAAATAAAAAAAAATTTTAATAAATGCAAAATTTTTTAGTTATTTTTTTGCGAATAAATGCAATATTTTATATATTGTAATTGTTTTCCGAAATTTCGATATTTTTTAATGCAAAACTTACGTATGGTGCATTAGGAAGTCTATTGCAGTGGCTCTCAACCTTCCCGTGGTCGAGAGCACATCGAAGTTTTCAGACAGCATGGCTGAAATACGACTGAAGAAACAGTTAAATCACCGCTGATTAGCAAAATAATGTAATGGTGCATTATGAAGTCTATTACAGTGGTTCTCAACCTTCCCGTGGTCGAGAGCACATCGAAGTTTTCAGAGAGCATGGCTGTCATAACCAATGGTTTTCGTATCGCCGATGCTCATGATTTACAGTACCAAGTCATCATAAATCATCGCTTGCGCGCAAGCAAAATCTAAAATTCTACATAACTTACAATAAGTTCAAAATATTCACGACCTGTAAGCGAATTAGGATGAAGCCTTTAATTTGGTATCCGATTTTAGCTAATTTTGATTATTAAAGGCCCATATCTAATTTTATGCCAAAAAAAAAAACCTATTTGTTTAAACGCAGTAATTAAGAATTCCCTTTTTGGATTTACAAACTTGGAATTAATTTCACTCAGTTGTAAAACCTAACATATTATTTTTATTTTCCCTTAAAATACACTTACTTAAAAGAAAACAAAACCCTTGAAACTGTGTTTTATGAAAAAGAATTTATGAGAAAATATGCTTAATTTAATAGATTAACACAGGAGTTCTCAACCTTTTTCAACTCATGTACCCCTTTTTGTGTATCATTAACTAAGCGTACCCCTAACAAAAACACTTTAGTTTTATTAAAATGTGTTATATTAGTTTAAGTTTAACTTTTTAACTGTTAAAGTGTAATTACAAATAGGTAATTTAAATTAAAAACAAGAAATATTATTTTAATGGACATTTTATTACAAAATTTTTATTAATCAGACATAAAATTTAAAAAGTCTTAGGAAATAATAAGTGAGAACACTGGGCTTGTTCTTGTTTACAAAATTATCAATATTTGGCTCCAGCTTGGATACAGTAGTAACGAGCGACGTGTTTGCTTGCTGCCTTTACTGATAGTTTTCAGTTTTAAATCATTACTCAAGCTTTTGTCACAATTAAATTCTAGCATATCAATATAATTTTGTATACTTTTTGGTAGTTAACCGCGTACCCCTTACAGATTTTCGCGTACCCCCAAGGCGTACGCGTACCGACGGTTGAGAACCATTGGATTAACCTGTTACAGAGAACAGGTGGCTCCTCTAAAGAAAGGTATTTAGTTCAAATTTAGGGCGAGAAGTGGGAGAATGGATGGACATTGCCTGAACAGGACAGGAATGCGAATCGAAGAGGGGACCATATCTGTATTTCAAAGGGAATCTGTGATCACTGAAGGGAGATCTTGATAAAAGAAAATTAAAACAAAAGTTCACCGAATTCTTGCAAACAACAAAAATAAATATTTTACTCTTAATAATTTGTCTTAGATGCAGTGGTGGGTGAAACATTGGAAGCCCCCTCCCCAAGCGCAATCTAGTCTAGATTCCCCCTTGTTTAAATTCTATTAATAAATATTATTTATTACTTAAGATATTTTCTCACAATCGATTAGGAAATTTTATTGGTTAGTTATTAGGTAGTAAAAACTTTTAGTACGCAGTTTGTCGTTCAATGTACGGCAAATTGTCTAGATGAAGACATCTGCCTGGAGATTGTAGAATGTATCTCTTTTAGAAGCTGCTGACTTTCGAAGGCCCCAAGCGCGCACTTCTTGCGCTTGTACAATGATCCGCCACTGCTTGGATGTAAACTAATAATGATAACAGCGAAGTATGGATAGAGGCAGGTGTACTTTTACAGGTCCTGTTTAAGGCTTGCCCATCGTTTTGTGTTATCAATGTCATTCCTTATAAATACGGTGCAGTTTCCTAAGAAAGTCTTGCGAAGAGTATCGTACCTAGCAAGTTGTGTGTGTGTGTGTGTGTGTGTGTGACGTATTCCACCCGCTCTAGCTGTAGGCTAGACCAGGTCCAAAAGGCCAAAAGTTACAATGAAATCTGAAACAATCAAAGGGTCTCTATAAATATCCTCCTTGGCAAGCCCCAGGCAGTTTAAAATATGGTCAGGAGAGGCTTCAGGAGTATTGCATTTGAAGCAAAAAGGGTAAGATTTTTTGCCCCTGATTGTAAACAAGACACTTTAGGTGTCCACTATCAAGTCTGCTAATGGTGGTCTGTATCCTTCTGTCGCCCTTGACAGTAAGGGCACCAACAGGAGATTTTCGGTCGTACCAGTGGTGCGTTGGAGGGGTCTTCCATGAATCCTGGTTTATAAGTTTTCTTATTGAGTAAATTTCAAGATAAGTCAAAGTATCTCGCGAAGAAATAGGAAGAGAGGCTCCATCCTTAGCAAGAATATCAGCAATCTCTTTTCCAAAAAGTCCTATATGAGACAGCACCCATTGTAAATTAACCTCTTGTTGAGAAAGATCTTTGAGGATCTCCAGTATCGAAAGTGAAGCTTTATCCTCGACTCTTGTCCAGCTGCTCAAGTGCTGAATGGCACTGCGGCTGTCAGTTAGGCTGTCAGTTAGGCTGTCAGTTAGTCTTTTTGGCTCTTTGAGACAAAAAGCAAGTTGTTCACAACAAATGAAGCAAAGGTAAATTTCTGGATTACTGTGCAAGATATACGCTTTGTCTTAGATTTCTGAAACATGCCGCGGTTTCCTTAGAAAGTCTTATAAGGAATTTTATACCACACAAGCTGCAAAATAAGCGGTTATTTTGTTTTTAAAGTATAATTTGTTTCTCAAGAATATAAATCCATCTGAAGATATCGAAAAAAAAATTCAGGTAGTCTCTTTTAACGAAACTACCGCGGAATATTAACGTGGGATTGCATATCATTGCTTACCTCTTTTGTATGTGTATTATGTTTGTATATGTTATGTATATATGTATCTATATATATGTACGTATATATATACATATATGTATTTCAAAATTTTAGAGCAATTTGGTGCTTTTCTATTTAACTGTTTACTGCTTGTCGAAGCGATACAGACTGGATTTGGCCCGCTGACAAAATTATAACTCGCAAGGACGGATGGACAGACAGTTTTAGCGTCTGAAATTTTGCTTTCCGAAGGACCTTTATGGAGGAACGTAATCCTATGTTTAAAAAAAGCCAGCGAGAAGTGTATCATCAAATTTTAGAAAATGTTGGGTTTGATTAAGGTATTTATGTTCTCAGAATCGAATGCACTATAGTTTCATTCTTCAGGGTATATTTGTTGGCAAGATAATTTAGATTTTTTGAGAATTTACTTAGTGTGCATATTCACAAGGCAGTCGCCAAATTGGAGATAAATCGTTATACAAAATATTTCTCTCCTTAAGTTTATTCAAATGACATTCTTCTGTTGGTATTAAAATAACCTTTTTAATAATTCAGAACTAATATCTATTTCATTTCTTTTAATCGGAAAAGAAGTATAATCGTTATGTTGAAAACAGGAAATTTCCTCGTTATTCTGCTGTAATTAAGGCACAAATATCAAGTATCCTCGTACTTTGCCCAGGTTTGCATCCATCAATATGTGACTGAAATGCGATTTTTTATTTCGAAATAGCATATTCCGAAACAGAAGAGATGTAGAAACAAGCGATCCATCATCATTTCGCATTTGTAAGGTGCAATTACTCCTGAGATATGCAAATGGTGATTAGCTCAATGGTTCGTGATAAATAGTAAGAATAAGACTGAAACTTTTGTTTAACTTTACCCGCTCTGGGTTACACAAAGAATAATGGAGGCTAATTAGAGAGTAATAGAGATGTCTCAACGTATAAATGAAGATGTAGTGCCGTAAAAATTCGTAAACTCTTTTTATTTGCCAAAGAACAACCATTCATCTTGAAATAGCTTTCAACGCCCATTACCGCAGAATTCAGATGCGCGTTCTGAATGTTTGTTAGCGAAGGTAAGCTTGTCCACTAGTCAAAGTTTTCAGTCATAT
Organism: Dolomedes plantarius; assembly: GCA_907164885.2. Lineage (NCBI taxonomy): Eukaryota > Metazoa > Arthropoda > Arachnida > Araneae > Dolomedidae > Dolomedes > Dolomedes plantarius. Next base: position 44,517,484 of record OU015497.1, on the reverse strand, counting down.
ACTGACATGATTTAAAGAACTGGTTCTGAAACTTTTTATAGGTAGTATACCTGGCTAAAAAGCTGTTATACGTAATACATATGAGTTAAAAATTATTTAAAATGAAGTTATTGAAAGAATCTTACTTGCATTTTCTTAACATTCTCACATCATGGAAATCTTTAGGATCAAGTTTTAAAAAAATTTAAAATAAATCTGGTTACTTAAAAAGACTTTTGTAGAAATTTTTAAATATTTTCTTCAGGAATTCGTTCAAAAATAAAGAATAAATTATACATCTGAAAATAAATGATTCTCATTATAATTTTCGTTTTTAATATTTAACTAAAAGATTATAAATTTTTATAGTTCTTTTAGCAAGACAAGTGCTTTTGCGTGGCTTAAGACTGCTTTCTGATTTATGGTAGTCTAACTCACAGTTTAAAATAAATTTCGGGCTTAAAATTTAGCCAATACAATACTTATATTTAATTTAAGAGCACAATTTAAGTAAAAAATCTAAGAATGCCCTCCAAAGGAAAATAACACTTTGACAATTGCTCTTGAGTGGCTTAACACTGCTATCTGATTTATGGTAGTCCAACTGACAGTTTAAAATAAATTTCCGGCATAAAATTTAGCCAATACAATACTTATATTTAATTTAAAAGCACAATTTAAGTTAAAAATCTAAGAATGCCCTCCAAAGGAAAATAACACTTTGACAAGTGCTTTTGCGTGGCTTAACACTGCTATCTAATTTACGGTAGTCCAACTGACAGTTTAAAATAAATTTCCGATACAATTTAGCCAATAAAATACTTAAATTTAATTTAAGAGCACAATTTAAGTTAAAAATCTAGGAAAGCTCTCTAAAGAAAAATAACAGTTTGGTTAATATTTCAAGTAACCAGAGGCTAAAAATTTTCTGCTATATACGGTTCTCTTATCATTCTGCTGTTTTTCCCTGTTAGCATTGCCGGCATACACCCTGAAAATCTTTAGCTTACCTCAGTGCTTAAATGTACAATAGTTTGAGTACCAGTTATTTAGACAATTTCGTCTTATTTTGAGTAAGTGTGCGTTTTGAAATATAGGCTGCAAGCGTTATTTCAAAGTAAAACACCATCAGATGATTTATTTTAAGTTTTTATGCTTTCATGGTGTTTTATGTAATGTGCCTTCTCTTGATTTATTCAATTATTTTCTACCATTTGTTGATTAAACTCACAATGTCTTCGTCGTAAACACTTTAGTCTAATAAAATAAAACAAGTCTCGCATCTTTATCATCACTATCTCTCATCTTCTCTTTTGAATATTTTTTCTTAACTTGCGCGCACTCCTAAATGGTTTTTCCCCACAAATGAATCTTTATATACGATCACTAGCGATGCGTAAATTTCTCATAAAAAATATCGAAATTTCGCAACAAAAAAAATATAATGCATTAAATTTCGCATTTATTCGCAAAAAATATAAATTCAAAAATTTCGTGTTTATTAAAAAAAATTACAATTTTACTTACTTTGATAGGTAAGTATTAAAGGTCCTAGCTAAAACTAACATTGTAGTAGTCTCCACATTCTCTTCCTGAAGTTTTCGCCTTCTGTCATTAATTACTATGTTGTACATACTAAAATCATAGATACTAAAATCGTACATACTAGAATCTACTCATTTAACTGGACTATAGAGGCTTTATATAGCTGCCTCTGCAAAGATAGCAGTATTTTGTTGAAATTAAAATCTGTATAACATCAAAAGGAGTCTCTTGATTGACTACAGTAAGTAGCTGAACTACCTTGACTTTGGTGCTCAAAAGATGTTCTTAAATCTCCTAAATTGCTCCACAAAACTTGATGGTTGATTTTTACAGTTAGATTTTTAGGTTCAACTCCGGTACGGATAAACTGTCCGGGTGGAATTCAGAGCAAATCCGAAGGAGAGTGAGATTTCTCAGTTATAGACCTCGGATGGTCATAGACCCTTTCAGGAACAACAACCTCTACCATTTGTACGGTGCAGATTTCCCCCCCCCCTCCGATTTTTTTAGCCTAAAATCTTAATTTTTTTTTAAATAAAGGTTGCAAAATGTTTTTACTTCCTTAAACTGATAACAGATGGCAGCACTAGCCATTTTTCTAATCATTTAAATGGAAAACATTGAATGCAATTTTTAAAAAATACTAATTCAGGTGTCTGAACTGTGCAAACGGCGCCCCTCAAAGGGTTGAGCAATAATTTTAATCAGTTATTACTATTACTTGATTTCGCTTAAAAAGCCGTTTATCACCGATTTTTAGCCGAAAAGTAGTAAAGAAATAATTTTCTCATTTATTCGCTCATATCGGCAAATTTCGCATTTATTCGCGTCTATTTCGTAAATACGAAAATTACTTATCTCTACCGATCACATATTTTGCCCGCTAAAAGAAAACCAGTCTCTCGTCTTTATCTTTATCACTATCGCTTATGTTCTCTATTTAAGCGGACCCAGGACAACATTTTTTAACACTTAGGCCGTCTGCACACGGGGCAACTCAAAAGAAACTGATAACTGACTCAAATCACAAACCAGTCCGTGATGAGTCGTAACCTATGTAATTGAATGGAGCCACGCACACGGCGCAAGGCTCCACGCACACGGCGCAAGGCTCCATTCAATTACATAGGTTGCGACTCATCACGGACTGGTTTGTGATTTGAGTCAGTTATCAGTTTCTTTTGAGTTGCTCCGTGTGCAGACGGCCTTACACGCATTTCTTTTTCCCTTAAATGATTCTTTACTCTGAGACCAGAAATTTTGGCTAGTAAAATGAAACAAATCTCACATCGTTCTCCTTTCACTCTCTCTCTCATTTTCTCTCTTTAGAGGGTACGAGGGCAAGATTTTTTTTAAATACACGCTTTTCTGAACGATTTTTTTTTCCCATAAATGGGTCCGTCGGGCTATGACCGAATGGTTAGGACGCTGGCAACGGTCCAGAGTCTTGTAGGGTTCAAGTACCCCTGCTGGCATGGATGTTTGAAACCTTTCGGAATCGGATTTAAACTGTAGGTCCCAATCTAATTATCCTTTGTGCAGAAAAAATCAGACGTGGCACTCTCAACAAACCAACAATAAAGATCCAACAATAGAGATCTATACATATAAAAAATACTTGCACAATTCGAAAAAAAGAGTTTTATTTCAAAATTTGAAGCTTGTTTAGTTTTTGACATCCGTTTCACATATAGGGAAGTTTCAAAATAACTTGTCTTAGAGATGTATACAAATTTACGCATAAAATTTTTAAAAGGAAAAAAAATCGTTTTCATCACAGGCATTTTTTTATTTCAGAGAAGGTATTTTCTCACAGAATTTTTTAACTCTAAATCGAAAATCCTGACGACAGTTTATCGAACACACAAAAAATAAAGAAATGCTGATTAAGATTTTATAAAAACATCTTGCGAGAAATTTTACATGTATACTTTTAAAAATATATATGGTGTTTTAAAAAAGAGCAAATTATGAAATATATCTTTCCGGCATAAATAGGTTTAAGGTACAGATTTGTACATAGACAGTAAAGCTAAAAATTAGTGTATGTTGCAATGTAACGGTAATTCTGAGAGCACTCTAGTACGCTTTAAGCCGAGAACACGCAACTTAAATTTTTATGGGAATTTTGTGCTTTAAAACAGCTTAAAAGGTTCCCACATCTCTATTTATGCTATGGAGTTTCTTAAAAGTGATAATCCTTTTAGTATTCAAAGCTTTAATTGCATTAGTGGATTAATTCATAAATGAGATCTTAACTGAACCTCAAATATATCTCAAACTCCCCCCCCCCCCCATAAACACATTGAATTAAATTTCTGCCTTGATTTGATTACGAAGTTGACATTAATATTCTTCCATAATCTATTCAGCGTATGAAAGCTTTCCTACGTATGACCTTTCGCGAACTTCGCTCCGAAAGAAAATGTCGCTGCTTAATAGACTATCATTAGCTAGCATTAGATTAAGGTTAGTTAATAACGTCCTCTAGTACAATAAAGGTCTGTCTAACGATATTATTTAATGACGCTAATAGTATTCGGGGAAAATGTGTTGCTCATAACAATCGGCATTACTGTTTCCGTTATCAGTTTTCTCTATTTAAAAGGGGTAATTTTTTTAATCTGTATTTTAATTATAGTATTTCCCAAACTATTGCTTTTAGTAGAGCTAGTTTTAATGAAATGTAAGGTAAGATTTTTTACATTATGTAACTCTTTTTTTTTCGTGCTTTTCGTGTCTTTTTAATGACCGGTAATAAAAAATGAATGCAAAATACTTAATTAAGTGCCATATTACTGTCATTTTACGCGTATTTCTTTGAAAATAGGAGATTACACCACATAATGTCAATGAACTACTGCTGGAAGGTAGATTACCTCTAACTTTTGTAAACTATATACCGTAAAATCTCGAGTATAATACGCACTTTTTTTCACATTTTAATCAGCAAAAATGAGGGTGCGTATTAAACTCGCTCACAGAAAAAAACATAGATTTAAACATTAGATAAACGAACGTACAGCAGCTGTAAGACATTGTCGCAACAAGGGTGCGTTCGCATCTGCAATCCGTGATTCATCCACCCGTTAACTAAGCAGGTATTCCTTATAAACAAACGTAACTCACAGCTCGTATCGTCAAGTGAGGGATGATGATGGCGATATATATTACGACGGCAACAATAATTATGACATGGATGAGCTGTATTCTAGTGAAAGTGATTAAGACTGATATAATTTAACAGTATTGTTTGTTTTGAATTAACAATTTAAGTTCATTCTTCTTCCGAATTTGACGTTTTCGTTTCTTTTTATTAAAAATTTTATTTATATTAATAAATATTTGTGCAATTTTTAAATAAAATATTGAAAAGTTATGGGTGCGTATTATAGTCGAATTTTAATTTTTTACGAAAATTTCGCCCAAAATCCAGCACGCGTATTATACTCGGGTGTGTATTACAGTCGAGATTTAACGGTAACTTGTATTTCTCTGCATCCATAAATTTCCTCATCAACTCGGAAGAAGCTTAGCTGTCAAACAAAGATGAATTTTAGATAGCTAGAAGAGACTCCTTTAAGGGTACAATCACCTCAGTACCCTCAAACGGTACAGTAGTTTGAGACGAAATAGATGGTACGGCCGGGTTGGACACGACCCTATCTCCTTTTTGATGAGGTTTTTGGTAGATACAAGTACACAATAAGCATTTTTGTTGTATAGTAACATTTATTGATATTTTACATGAAATAAAACCCTTTTTGTAAAAAAATGACCAACGAATTGTAATTTTGTCAAACAAAGAAAATATATTTGGCATTTACATAGAATGTTATATACACACACACACACACATATATATATATATATATATATATATATATATATATATTAGGTCTAATATGTAATTTAGTCTACCTAGTTTTAAAAGTTAGTGAAACCGTTTTTCCGAGCACAAAAATTTTAAAAATTATATAGACTGGCATTTTTGGCCTTCAAAATCGGAATAAAAAATTTAAAAATCTAAAAAAAATGACTAGTGATCATGAATAATGTTTTTTAACAAAGACGCTCGTATTTACTTATTCCTATATCTAGTAGGGTGGTCTAGTGGGTCTATCTGGTAGGGTTCCTGGTCAACTCCATCTCTTGCAATGAGAGGGGAGAGTACGGGGTGGGGAGACACACCCTTTGGTCGGATCCGACCCCCACTGTACACTGTACTGTTTGAGGGTTAAATGCAGTTAAAAGTATGGGAAAAAAATAGAATTTTTTTAAAGTTTTGTTGTAACAAAAATAATTAAAACAAAATAAAAACTGTAAAATAGTAATTTTGAATGTCAAATATTAAAATGTGGGAAAATTGTTTAATAATCTTTTTTTCATTTTAATAAACTCGCATCTTTCTTATAACACTAATTTACTGGCACGTTACTTGCAATATTTTATGTTTAGTGCGCTATCCTGTGCTCTTTATCGTCGCTTTGATAAATTTAAGTATGCTGTTCATGAAGTTTTCACTGTTTATTTGATTGTGTTATATCTGTGCCCTATTCCGAAACGTTCTGCTGCAGAGTAATTGCCTTTCTTGAGAAGTTTCTTACTTTTACCCAATGATTCGAAAACGAATTTATATCTGGACTGTTACCTGGCAATACTGCAAAAGAAAAAAAAAAAAACTCTTCTCTACTTTCAGCCAAAAAACCCATTACCTGTCTAGTTTTGTCTGAAGTTATTCTATCCTCTGCTGAAAATATCTCCATCGGGGAACCAGCTGTTTAACTGAAGGAAAAGTTTTATTAAGAGGGTTTTTCGGTGCAGATCCTATTGCACATTACAGTCTTCCAGTTTCTACTAAGGGCATGCAGCTTTCCAGAATCATCAAATCACTTGTGTTTGTCTCGTGTAGCAAAAAGTTGACCGTAGCGCTCCAAACCAAACCAAGCACTTGTGTTTGTCCACTCTTCATCAGTTTTTCGCCTAATGAGAATAACCTTATAAAATCCAATAAACCTTTTAAGACAATCTGCAAATCTTGTTAGACCGTAATAAGGAGAGATAGTAACAAAAAGTTACAAATAAACTGACACAATAACATTCATTTTAACGTAGGATTAAGTTCCTTCATAACGGTCCTCCGGAAAGCAAAATTTCAGACGCTAAAACCGTCCGTCCGTACCTCGCGAGTTATAATTTTGACAGCTCTCTAAATCCATTCTGTATCGCTTGGACAAGCAGTAAACAGTTAAACAGAAAAGTAACAAATGCGTCAAAATTTTGACATACATATACGTATATATTGTGACATTTCACCCCCTGATTCCATAACACATTCAATAAGCACAAAAAACGAGGCAAAGTTCTATAAAATTGCAGTCCTTTTATTCATAACATTTGGGAGCGGATATCAGAGCGTCTTTCTAGCATGACGCGGAACATACAAGTGCTTACAATGTGTGACAGACAATCGCAGACTGCCTGCTCTCTTAGTCAGGGGCTGTACCAAAGTCAGCGACTGTTTACATGAACACAGATGTTTTTCGTGGGTGGTATACTACTATAAGAGGCACATTGGGTGCGCTTTATCTTTATGATATTGTTTGACACTTTTGATCCTTTATCTCTGGCACCTGCAGCCATTATCTCTGAGATATTGTGAACTGCGGATTTTAGATGACTAGAGACGGGGTTTGGGTTACTCCTTCTGGGCGGCATGGCTAATAATCCTATCAACTGAAAAGAATTTATTGTGTTATTTTCCCCACTGGAATTTGCAGATGTTCACTTGCTTTTGGGTGGGCTATTCCTGAGAGAAAGGGTCCTCTCTGAACAGATGTGGGACCCGAATTATAGAAATAGACGAGATTCAACTTATAATGTCACATCCCCCCTCCCAAGAGGCTATCATCCTATGCCTGCATAGGGTGAGAGACACCTGAGTGTGAGTATGTTGGGACCTCACCTAATTCACTTTGCAAGATCAACATTATAAGTTTTACTACTTCAATTTTTTAAGTTAAGTCATAATCGATATAAAACTCTTGATCTGCAGTATCAAGCTCTTTATATCGACATACGTTAGCTGGAATTATAAATCTTTCCGTATCTCTGGAGAAGTTCTCCACCTATCTAAATTCCTCCATCTCCAGTCATCGTGTTCATTACCATAACAATACAATTACTCGGCCTCAAATTAATAGGTGCACAATTACAACAATAGTCTAATAGTAATTAAAAGTACATAATTATAACAATATTAGTGGGATAATAAAATATGTAATAAGATAATATACTAGTATAGCCATGAAAAGAATAACATATCAATGGCAAGTGATATGGCATAATTGAATCTCTCTGCAAATACATCAATAGTCTGGTAATAATTATGAATAAAATAAGGTATAAGATAATATAATGGTATAGCCATGAAAAGAATAACATAGAAATGGTAATGGATATGGCTTAATTGAATCTCCATTCAGATACATTATACCGAAAATCAGTTCTAATTCAATAGTAATCTACATGAAATCATACACAAAAACAATTCAATTCTGATACTTGTAAATCAATGCAAAATCAATACACAGAAATGATACATTAAATACTTCAATTCAGGTAAACGTAACTCAACATTAATTAAATAGGAAAACATATTGACAATCACGCACTAAATTAGTTCAATTCAGAAAAATATAACTCAATACTATTTACACTTCTAGAGCACTGGTTTACTCGGATAATAATTACTATTTATACAATCACAATAATGCCAGTATGATCATAAAATAGATAATATGATAATAGTGCGTAATAATGAAAAAGAAAAAACAGGTGATATAATATAATAAAATCCTTACTAAGACACAAATATATCATATGAACACAATGCTTTTTACAATTATTAGATTATTCATCTCTTTCATTCCACTTAAATTCTCTCTTAAATATAGTGAATTTTTTAATTCACTATATTCTTTAATACAGGGGAATAATTTCTATTTTTCTTAATCTCAAGATCTCTTTCCTATACTCTTTTAGATCTCTACATTGAGCGAAAATTAATCCTTTCACCCTTCCAGTATTCATCTCTCTCAAGCTCAATTTTTCAATTGCCTTATCCTTCTAACCTAGCTGTGGTGTTCTGACTTATGATGACATCTGCTAATCAGAGTACTAATTTCTCATGATAGCTTGTCTTTGAATAAGCCTGTCCTATTTAAATGAATTTAAGATTCTACTGAAAGGTACAAATTTCCTCCTTCCATTTTTTTCTCTTAACTTCATAATTAAAAAAAAATAATAGAATAATTCTGACAACTTCAGCTAGTTCGGTTAAGGTAACTTATTATTCGTCTCTTTTTACACACTCAAAGGAATCGGTGACTCGCTCTTTCCTCCCCCTCTAAAACACTACTCGTCGTTTGACCTACTTCTGTTGGGGTTCAGGGTTCAACTTTTACTCCTAGCACGCTCTATAAGGCCTCAATGCTACACGTAATTCTGACGTCTTAAAAATTTTTAGCAGGTTCCATATTCACTCTCCCAATACCATATTTACTTTTAAGCAAATATACCAATAAACGATGACAATAGAGGAATGAGCTCCGACGGTAGACTCATGTTAGCAAATTCAGGTAATTTATCCTGAATGGCATTCTGAGTCTTAGAGTCTTCAGTCAAATCAAGTGTCTTCCTGATTTGCATAGACGTTTTTGGATGCTCATGTTCTCCATTGCCATTCGTTAGCATTATATCATCACAATTATTTTCAATACGACCATAATATAATTTAGCACAGTTATTATCATCAGGATATTCATTTATCAATTTACTCGACTTACATATATCATCACAATTATTTTCAATACGACCATAATAAAATTTAGCACAGTTATTTTCATCAGGATATTCATTTATCAATTTACTCGACTTACATATATCATCACACTCACTTATAACAGAACTATAATACTTTTTAGCACAAATCATATCATTAGAATTTTTAGTTACTCCCTTACTTGGGTTATATTGGTTATCTACAATTTTATTAGAATTATAAAAATATTTCGTCTCTATGAATATGGTACTCTCGACATCCTCCTGACTCTCATTGTTATTATTATTATTATTTTTTATATTAGAATTGAGATGATATGAAACATTATGATAACAACTCGATAATTTGTTAAGAGTAATATCTAGATTATCCTGATATACACTACAATCACTTAATTTAATATTCAAGTTAAATAATTTCATATGTGGCAAAGATAATAAGATGTAATTCAAATGGGTATCTATAACATACACTTCAATAGTTTTGGTTAGATCACCTATCGTAGCTTCTACACTGATAATTTTAACAATAACAATCTTACCTTGCGTTTGTTGCACTGTTTGCGGTTCCATGGGTCTTTCTTTATAGGTAAGTCCAGGTAGCCAAGATTTTGGCATGATTGTCACATTTGAACCTGTATCCAATAAACACGGAAAGTTCTTACTGTTTGATACTCGCAACATAGTCTTTAAGAATTGTCCGTTATCATCACTATGGTGGTTGACTGTCCGTTGCCTGGGAGGTGTCATTAGATGTCAGGTGGATCTGCACATCCTCGCCAAATGTCCGGCCTTTCCGCATCTGTAACATAACCTTTGTGTATTATCTCGAGTTGATAATCTATTTAATTGTGGCGGTCGTGGGGATGAGTAGTTATTAGGTGTGTAGTTGTTAGGTGTAGTCTGACTCCAAGGTCTCGTTCCATTTTCTTCAGCTCTCGGGGAATAACGAGGTGGCTTCTTCCAGTTTTGCGTCAAAACATTCTTTGGTTTAAAAACCTCAGCAGTTGGGTTCAGGAACGTCGGAGGTTTTAGATTTTCTCGAATTCTTAGTTCCTCATCTATAAAATCCAGCATTTCTTCGGTTTTTCGATTTTTCTGCCCTTTGCTTCTCTCGTATAATAGGAGAATTTCCTCCGGGAAAATAGTCCTGATCTTTGCATTTATTACTTCATTGTCCTGGTTCACTTCTAAGTTCTTTAAGCTGCGTAGGTGTGTATATAATTCCGTGATGCTTGTTCTCAGGGCGGGAAGGTCGTTGGAATCTTTTATCGGGCGGATGGCTAATATTTTTTGAATGTGGTAATCAATAGTTCTATCGGTATTCTCGTATCTCTTCTTTAATATTTGTATTATATCCGGGTAGTTTTCAGCTGTCACTGCGAATCCGGCTATTGTTTTGGCTGCCTCTCCATCCAAAAGAGAGATTAAATAATTCAATTTTTCCACTCGGGATAATTCTTTCCGGTTGTTGATGGTGGATTCAAATGCTTGCCAAAACGACATCCAAGTGGTTATGTCTCCGTGAAATTTTTTTAGTTCTATTTTTGGCAATTTTGCGGTGATGGGTTTCGTATCTTTAGTAGAGAGATTGTCAGTTGATTTGTCTTCCAGGACTTCCTTCTCTTGTGTTATTTCAATAATCCTATGTATGGTTTCAAGTATTTTAGTTTGATAGGTCTCTGAGCTTTCCATATCCGTATCTAGTTCTCCTTCTTCCGTTATCATGTCTGCAACGTTTTTATCCAAATCATATAATTCTTTCCGCTTCATTTCCAGTTGATCCTTTAGTGCATGTAATTTACTTTTATATCCTGGCTGTTGTTGAATTTCTTCGAATTGTTTAATTAGTCGAGAAACAGAGCCCCTCTGAGCTTTTCTTGTTCTCTTCAGAACTTCCATCTTTTAAAAAACGAAACTGTCTTTCAACTATATTATCAGTGAGCTATCGCCGCATTCTCTTCCTTCGTAATGTGGGTGACACATGATACCCTGCTCGGTTCGGTGTGGGGAATTGGGAAGCAAGGCTCGTCCGCCATGTTTGTCCTTCTTGTCTTCTATTGCCTTAAAAATGCATATAAGTCCATTTAATCAATTTGATTTCTTCTTATTAAAATCCATTAGGTTTCCTTCGAAAAGTAGCAATCCTGTCGACTTGTGACATTTCACCCCCTGATTCCATAACACATTCAATAAGCACAAAAAACGAGGCAAAGTTCTATAAAATTGCAGTCCTTTTATTCATAACATTTGGGAGCGGATATCAGAGCGTCTTTCTAGCATGACGCGGAACATACAAGTGCTTACAATGTGTGACAGACAATCGCAGACTGCCTGCTCTCTTAGTCAGGGGCTGTACCAAAGTCAGCGACTGTTTACATGAACACAGATGTTTTTCGTGGGTGGTATACTACTATAAGAGGCACATTGGGTGCGCTTTATCTTTATGATATTGTTTGACACTTTTGATCCTTTATCTCTGGCACCTGCAGCCATTATCTCTGAGATATTGTGAACTGCGGATTTTAGATGACTAGAGACGGGGTTTGGGTTACTCCTTCTGGGCGGCATGGCTAATAATCCTATCAACTGAAAAGAATTTATTGTGTTATTTTCCCCACTGGAATTTGCAGATGTTCACTTGCTTTTGGGTGGGCTATTCCTGAGAGAAAGGGTCCTCTCTGAACAGATGTGGGACCCGAATTATAGAAATAGACGAGATTCAACTTATAATGTCACATATATATACATACTTACATATATATAGATACATATATACATACAAAAGAGGTAAGCAACGATAAGTAATCATACGTTAATAACACGCGGTAGTTTTGTTAGAAGAGACTACCTAAAATTTTTTTTCTTTATTTTGATTGGAAATGTTTGTAAAAAAATTTCGCAATATATGATTTAATGAGTCTGATAGCGATCAAATCACTAATTTTTCTTTAAATTTTCTCATTTTTTAGAGATAATACTAAGTAAAAGGTTAAAAAAAAGATTTAAATCTCATTAAGTTAAATGTATTTTTATCTGTACATATTAGAGCTAAATTTTCCCGAAATTCTTAAGTTTGGCTTCCAATGGGAAAATGCTCAAGACAATTACCCGTTATTTTATCTATGCTCCAAACATTGAGAAAAAAAACTCAAAAGTATGACGCTGAACAATAAAATCATTCACAGCTTTGTAGTTCAAGCATCCTATATCTTCAATAGCACTTAAACGTAGTGAAACAAACTCCGTTTTTTATCACCGTAAGCATCTGTCGATTCTTTCTTCTTTTTTTAGTTTCTGAACCAGTCGCTCACTGTTCAAAGCATCTTTCTTCGCGCTCTTACGGCTGTCAAATAGATGTCTTAAAACGATGTTTATTCGACTTGAAGTGCTCAAATATTGCCAAACAAAAGGGATCAATCATTTTTTATATCATAAGTGGCAGTAGATTAATACTAACTGTGCTATGTAATAATTACATTAAATACGTATTTTTATTAAAATTATTGTGTCATATGAAAAATAACTTATCATATAATACATATAATAAATAAGCAATTATTTTTAAAATAATGTTTCATGTCATTCATTTTAACAGACCAACAATTTTTAGTATCTTCTTTAAAGCCTTTTTGGGGGGAGGAAGGGGTTGATAACAACGTTCAAAGGAAATTACTATTAAAAAACCGATTGAAGCTGTGAATTTCGCATTTAAAATGGGGGGGGGGGGGGGGGAATTATATTTCTTCTTAGAAACTGAACAAACAATTACTTGTTGACGAAACCTTCAAGTTGTACGAACCTTCAAGTTACGAAAGTTCATTACGAAAGTTACTTCAAGTTCATTACGAAACCTTCAAGTTGTAGGCCTTCCCAGCCCCCTTTGTGGGCACATTTTTAATCTACTAATTTATCTTTCATTTTAGACCTAAAAAATTAGATATTTCCCAAAAAAAATAAACAAAGCTTCTGGGAAATAACTAATTTTTCAGGAATAAAAGGACAAATAATTCAACAGACTGAAAATTTTATTTCTCGTAAACTGACAAAATCTTTTGGATATAATACAACGCACCACATTTGACGGTCATTTTTGCTAATTTATTTGATTATTGTTTTACATGGAACCTACATACTCCTCTTCATAAGCCAGGTATGTTATTAAATCCCTCACCATCTAAGCTATAAATAGCCGGACAATGGTCGAGTGGCTAGAGCCCTGGCGTTTCGCCAACAGAGAGTGTGGGTTCCAGTCCCAACCCTTGGCATGGACGTTTGTTAGCCATTCGGAATCGACTTTAAGCAGTCGGTTCCGGTCTAATTAGCCCTCGTGTAGCTAAAACTGGCCGTAACGCTCCAAGACATACAAACCATACCATACCATACATACTAAGCTATAAATAACATACTATACCGCAGAGATGATAAACTACTTAGACAATGGCTTTACGGAGCGGACATAAATCACTTGAGAGTAACTGCTGGCTCTTCAAGTCCAGAAAGAGTTTGTCGGCGATTTTAGCGGCTGCAAGACATTTTTGGATTGGTTTATGCATTGTGAAACGTTTTTAAAATGTTAAGAACTAAGTTAAAAGGAGTCTTAGCCATAAAATTGTACACGGAGAGGAAATTAAGGAATAGCCGGTCGTAGGGGTCAATATGAGAAAGGGATATATTATAGCTATGAAAAGGGGAAGTGTTTGGGAATAAAATATTTATAGTTAAAAGGGAAACGTTAAGCAATAAGAAAATATTTATGGAAAAGGAGGGGATGAAGTTAAAAAGGCCCCCACCTATAAACAGTAAGTAGAAAGAGAGTGGGGGAGGGATTTGTATTAAAGAAACTGATGGAGTTGAAAGGCCCGCGGAAGAGTTAAAAGGGGGTCAGCCGAAAAGCCCCTTAGAATATGGAATAAAAGAATTACTGGAATTTGCGAAACAGTGAGTATTGTTGAGTCATAGAAAGGTTGGAGAAGGGATATTTAAGAAACATAAAATATAAGGAAAAATAAAGGAAGGAACGGGATGCAAAAAAGTAGGAGAAATATCGGTCCAATGAAATTTTGTGAATTTTATAAAGAAAAAGTTAAAGCCACTAGGATAAAGTTTTAAGACGTAGGTGGAGTTTAGATGGAGAAGAAAATATTATGATTGGAAGGTAGAGAGGGATATGGAAAATTGAGATTAGTATTTAGAGGGGGACTTGGATTTTTAGAGATATAGGAGATTAGATTTTTTTTTAGATAGAAGAGTTCGCAAAGAGCTGGGGCCCTGCAGGTCCGATTAACCGCTCTGTGGTGTTGCTTTCGAGCCACCCTGCAACTATGCTGAGGTGCACGACGTCATCTCCTAAGCCAAGCCGTTTTGGGTAAGTCAGTCTTTACATTTCTGTTGAAGGACAGTACTTGAATTTTAAAATAATTTAACTTTAATATCACATAAATGATTCCGAGTTTGGGTGAGGGCCCAATAATTCAGTATTTCAAGAATATCTTTAAGTGTTTAAGAAATAAATTTAAGTGTTTTAATTTTAATTATGGTCCTCATCATTTAAAACATTTAGTTGTGTCTCTTTATCTACAGAGTTTACACGTTGGGTAAACGAACCTGGGAAATTTCAACTTCAATATTTTAAAACCTGTAATCGTCACAAAACCTATTTTTCCACCCAGCATAACTACAGTCTCCTAAAGCCATTGCGAATGATTTTGAATGGCGATGTTGCGAAACGAGTTTTTTAAACTATCGTACATTTCGATACCGTCCATAGAAGTCTTTTAATCGCGGGGAAAATAAATAAATAAATAAAAGTTTGTTAGCTGAAGACTGTTCTCCCTCCATCAAGTTTTTTCTCCGTCATTGAATTCTATAACGCATAAGCATCCCGATGATAATTTTCCCGATCTCGTTTTTTTTTTTTTGCTTAATCTTCTCTTCAATTATAAGGCGATGCCTTATAATCTCTTGGAGAAATCTGTGATATCTGTCTTTTTGCGTGACACACGTGAGACAGACGCTTCAAGAGAATCCGTAAATCCCCGTCGTTTCATTCCCACACACGAATGACATGAGGTGTGGTAAAAGTCAAGGCTTTTTTTATTCATATCAAGGAATTTATATAAAAAAATTTAGCATGGTTCATAACCATGAATACGTGCATTGCTTGTCTGTCTGCAGAAGGGTTGAATCCTTTGTAGAAGCAGTCTGTCAATGATTTTCTACTTTTCCCATATATCCCTGGCAACGTATGAAGTGATTCATAATATGAAATTTTATGTATTGAATTGTCATATACCAGGCATACAAAAAACAACTAATTAGAAATTGCTTATAAATGTTTCTTATTTAATTAAATTTTTCTTCCGAGCTAAGCCATTTGTATATTATGGATATGAAAAAGAGACTGGGTTTAAAGCTCTTGGATGACAATAGTCTAAAACTATGGACAAGATGGTCTAAAAATGGGAAAAAAATCAATAGAAATCCGCATGTAATGCATGATGCTTAGCAGCACGGGGTTTATTACTTACCAATGATGAGAGTATGGCCCATGCTGTGATATCAAAAATATTTCCGGTATTCAAGTGATAAATTCTCAAGTCAAAACCATAAGTAGTGAATGAATCGTGACAATAAAAATGAAGCAACCAAACGCTCCCAAAAATTTGATGCTTATGTCTTTGCCATTTTTTAAACAATGCAAATTATTGTTTAAAAGTAATTATGTACCAAGCAAAGTTGGAAGAGCAGGGTATCAGGTTATGTCAAAGAAAACAAAAGTTTCTAAATTTGAAAATTTCAGTACCATTTTGCAAATTAACGATGAAACTATTAATTGATGACGTAATTTTTAATCTCATATAATACAATTAAATGAACAAATGAAAATAATTGATACAATAGATGAATAAATTTGTGTAGTGAATGTGAAGATCATAATTTCATCTAATCACATGAAAAAAAACTGAATAAGAACATTTGAGCTCTTATAATAATACCTGGTACATATCTTGTATAAAATTAGTATACAGGTAGCCCTCCTACAGCACGGCATCTTACAACACGGTTTCGCTCTAACACGATAAGATAAATTGCGGGAACCCTCGTATAACACTGCAACCTGTAACACGCTTTCGCTCTAACACGATAAAAAATTTGCGAAAACCTTTGTACAACACTGTACTTCTACAGCACTAGATAACATGATTTTTGTTTAACACATTTAAAAACTAAATTACCTTAAAATAATGACGGGAAGGAATAATGAACTATAGTGGCTTTACATGAAAATGAATAAACAAATTATAATTTATTCATTTATAACTCTATAAAATTACAAGAAGGCCTAAGCTTAGCCGGAAATCTTGAATCATTTTTCCTGAATGCAGACCCTTCCGCTGAAAGAAGCCGAAAATTCAAAAGGGAGCTGCAAAATGGTCTATCTCCATACCGTGAATCTACAATGACCTTGTAAGAACCAGCAAATAAACCAAAATTACAGATTTTTTAAAGAGGATAGAAGGTGCACAATATCTAAATGAAGAAAAAGGTTCTGAAAGTATAGCTGATATCCTTTAACCGAAACAAGGTTTTCGTTTGATTGTACTGAGCAGTGATGAGGAAGAAATTTATTAAATTAAGGTCGCATTAAATGAAAATAATATTTTTGCTTCTTTTCATTTTGTGTTATACGTACATTTATATTTTTAATAAAAATTAAGTTTCTTATATGGAATTTAAAAAATAAAAAATGCTTGTTTTTAATAAGTTTTCAGAACGTAACTCCCCTTTTTTGAACTGTCTCTGGGTCTCATATAACACGGTTTCACACAACACGGTATTTTCTAGGAACCTATCTACCGTGTTATAGGAGGGTTACCTGTACTTTGTATAGATTTCGAACTCACTGAATAATTTAAGCTGAAATGAAATTCAGAAATTGGCTCTCAAAATGTTGAAAAATAAAATACAAAAGGAAAACTGTGCTTTTATGCCCATTTGTAACCTTTTTTTTTTTTTAGAAAATAGAAACAAATTTCAGACTATTTAATGAAGTAAATTGCAACTGTATGTTTCCGGCATTTATCAAACTTTCTTTTTGCGGAGGCACTTGTAGTGTAGACATTCACCTATAGATTTATCAAACTAAAAATACTGAAAATATATCAAACTAAACATAAGGGATTGAGATCACACTGTATAAAACATGATATATGAGTAATCATTTGTAAGATAGTTTTTTCTTCACAATGTAATATGCATAATTTTATATATTGATGCAATATATCAAATTGTGTGCAAGTGAGTTGATTCGATGAAAACCTTCACAGGTGAACAGCCTACATTCTTATCACCTTATAAAAACTTTGTACTTTCAAAAAGTTAAATAAACATCGCTTGAGATACTTATGTACAAAAATTTGGCTGAAAATGTTATGTTTTGTTAAATATGAGAATCTGTCACCACTGAAATAATGTGGGTGAGTCTGAAGTCACACTATTTAAAGCAAACTCGAAATGTAAGGATTAATTAGTTATTTTTAACATAGTGGTTAAATAAACAATTTTTATATTTAACAACACGATGAGAATTTTTATAGCCACGGAAATGGTCTAGATTGTTAAAACTGAATGATAAACTTTGTGCACTTTTAAAATGTTTAAAAAAAAGCATATTGGATACTTGTCATACAATTTTCATTGCAAACATTGGTCAGTATTTTGCAGCAGTGATACAGATGGGAAGACTCATCAGATAAGAATTTTGAAATCTGACAAAAAGTAAAGTACTTAGCATTTTACTTTTATCAGATTTTATTCCATGTATTGTTCAATACATGGAATGTCTTGTCAAGTTCATAAATTTCGAGACCATTTTCCGATACACAGCCCTAAATAATCATTCAGTCTCTATTTTTTCATGATGAATTCTAACATTGTTTCATTTACTGTCAATTGTCCGAAATTTTGTCTGTAAATTTGCTGAAATGTAATTTTGCTCTACGTAAAAACATATTGTCTCGTATTCACAGATGACTGTTTTACCTGTAATACATTTCAGTCCATTACATTTACAGACATATAGTTTTAGGTCGTTCTTAGGTGCATTTAGTATTTTAAAAGCAAGCCTTGCAAACATTTTCCTTAAAAAAAAAACTTCTCTGGAAACAAACGAAGTTTACTTCTTCGGGAATTGCTGAAACAAAATTCCTTTTCATTACTATCTAATTGCTGTTAAATTGCAAGTCTGCTGAATTTCATTACTCTCGAAGTTTACTCAACAAACAATTTCCACCTCTCGCTTCCGTCTCTCTCTCTCCCACACGTAATGAATTCACACAATTCCCATCAAATTCATGAATAATTCTTAATCAGAACGACTCTGAAAATAAGTGTCTGGTAGCCAGCAGCTCCTCATAATCGTCGCGTACAGATGAAGTTAATGACATTTTAAGTGGATCTTCTCTACATAACTGGCAACTCCCATAAAGTACGCAATAAGTTACCCGACTCGATCATTATCTCGGGGAGGCCAAGAGGTCAAAAGCGTTGGTTGGAAAAGGATCGCGCGGCAGACTTTTCGGTAATGTGATTGTTTTTAATTTCGCCGTCATCTTGCGGGTACGGTTATTCTGTAGCAAATGACAGGTATATTCGAGCCGAACCTGTAATCAAACTGCGGGTAATGAAAGACCCTTCTGTAAAGGATTAGCCTTGCCACCTACTCGTCCGGGGCATGCGTGGGTTTTAATAGTTTGGCTCCAGCGGTAGAAATTTCCTGAAGTGAAGATATTGTTGAATATATGATGACGTATAATTTCCTCTAAATATACGCCTTTGCAAGGATATTCTGGAGGGGGAAATGTAACATAAAATGCATTAACAGACGACTTCGAAAAAAGTATGGGTGTTCGCATTATTAACTCTTCGAGATGTTAATTCTTTTAACTACGAATATTATAAGCCAATAACATTGTGTTAGCAATAAGGGAAGTAATTTTTCTCGTAGTACGAAACTTGAATTTAGATTCAAAATTGTGCTCCATAGTTATTGGAAGTCATTATTTCTTTCCGGTATGTAGGACTGACAGCACCTTGGCAATCACCAGTAAAAATTTAGGGTAGTTCGTCTATTGAAATTCTCTTCCCTCAAACATACTTGTCGGCTATGGAGCCTATAATAAGGTGAAACCAAGGTTTCATAACGTCTGAGCATGAAAGAAAGGCCTATATTTTACGTTAGTAACCCCTCTTATTAGGATGTATTCATGCAATTTAGTTAATTATACATCATGATTGGGATTTCAGTGGTTTTCTTATATACTTAAGGATCTTACTTCCCTAACATGCACGGCGAAGGGCCGACTATAGTTATTAAGGCTGCTGTGTATTAACCCTATTGAATTCGCTCACCTCAGTGTTAACCTATAGAGAAAATTTGTCTACTATTTAAAGCTACATAAATTATGATAATCCAATAAAAATGGTATTTTCAGATAGCCTGAACTTTTCTGCACCTTGCAACAGGATTCATTTTATAAATTTCGTCCACCAAAGGAATGAGCGTTTAAAACACACTACACCAGATTTTTCTCCGAATAAATTAAGTTGAAAAATATTATTTGCTTTAAAAAAAAAAACGAAAAAATGCCTCAAGGTGTTAAATTTCTTTCTGTATTACTGAGTACATTAAAAAAAAATCTTTAAATCTGTAGTGTAATGTTTGAAAACGAGCGCTAGATAAAGTGAAAATGTTGTACCCCGTGATTCCCCACCCCTCTACCAATCAGAGGATTGGCTGCAGGGGCGTTGAACCCAAGTGGGTGGACGTGATCATCGGGCTGTGAGTAAATAAGAAACAGTCAGAAGGAGAGCGTCTATGCTAGGAATCAGAGGTCTGGCGAGATACATGCATGCTCGTTAGTCACCTCTGGTTAGTAATTATTCGGTAATTAGAATAGGGACTCAGAGAGCGTCTCTGAGAGTAGTGTCAGGAGGCCTGGCTAGATAAAGCAGGCTCGTCTCGCCTCCACTGAATTAATTAGTTCTGTAAGCAGAACAGAGTTGTTGGTAATTGTTATGTTACATGTGAAACTGTAAATAAATTTATGTTCGTGTTGTTAAGAGAGACTCGTTATTGCACTACCTCATTTGTCCCTATGCCATAGAAAAGAACCTAAGTGAACCGGTGAGAAAGAAAGAGGGTACACGACAAAATCCAAGTCGGCAATCCTCGGACACATTTTCTCCATAGGTTAATATAGAGGTGAGCAAATCCAATAGAGTTAGTACACAGCAGCTTTAAGCTTTACAACTGATTCAACGTAAGACGTATTTTATCCTATTTCAGGTTTTTATTACAATGCGTTGCTTACATGAGCTACATGAGTTTGTAAAAGTTTTACATATTTCTGCATATTTTGATCATAGTCTGTTTTTGTTCGTTAAGATACTGATTACATAAATACTTTGCAATTTGTAGGTAACCCCAAAAGGAATATCATTTCACGTATCGCTAAGCTCTAAAGAGCTTCTAAGGGAAAAAACAAGTTTGTGGTCTAAAAGTTTGGGGAGAATAACACCTCGATTGATAACTCGGAGTTTTCAATTTTTCTATTGGCAAGTTATTTTGCATGTCTATTAATTAATGGTTTCTGTTACCTTTACAAGCTTTAAGTAATCCAATTCTTTGTTTCAACGTAGAAAGTAATTCACATGGACAGAATAGAAATAAATTAATACAACATTTCATATCTGGTTATTGTTATATACACTGAAGTGCCACTGAATTAGGGATACCTACCCAGTAACGAGTTGGGCCTCCTCTGGCCTTGATAACGGCTGCCACACGACGAGGCATAGATTCAACAAGTTTCTGGAAACGTTCCACGGGAATGGCTTGCCAAATATTGGCTAAAGCTGTCCATAATTCAGTAAGGTTCTTTGGTGCTGTGTGATGGCCTTTCACGCCTTGTTCCAAAACATCCCAAAGATGCTCAATAGGATTTAAGTCTGGGCTTCTAGGTGGCCAATTCATGACAGAGAAGTCAGAAGAATGCTCATCCAACCAGCCAGTAGCCAACCGGGACTTGTGAGAGGTACAGTTGTCTTGCTGGAAAACTCCATTACCGTGCGGATAACAGAACAGCATAAACGGATGGAGGTGATCACCCAGCAACTCTACGTACCGAATTGCATTGAAGGAGGTTGGTACACGCACCAAAGATCCCAAACTGTGCCACGAAAAAACACCCCAGACCATGATTGAGCCACCATGCCCTTGTACAGTTCCAGCCAGGCATGCAGGATCCATGGCTTCATGAGCCTGACGCCATATTCTCAGCCTCCCGTCGGCGTTAAGTAGTCGGAATCGAGACTCATCACTCCATGCTACTCGTTTCCAGTCCTCTACACTCCAGTCTCTGTGCTCTCTTGCCCAGGCAAGACGTGCAGCCCGATAGCGAGTATAGAGCAATGGTACTCTCGTAGGTCGACGGCTCCCGAAACCCATACGGTGAAGTGAGCGTTGCACAGTCCGTTTACTGACTGTACGACTGGCATCGTCATTAAACTGGGTGGTAATTTGAGCTAATGTGGGGCTTCGCTGGCTACGTACAATACGCCTGAGCCGTCTCTCACCACGCACTGTCAAGGCTAATTGTCCTTTGCAGTTTGCCCGATCGCTAGTTTTTTTTTACACCATCCATGTATTCTTGGTATACTCTTGACACTGTCAACCTTGAAAATCCTAGCTGTCTGATGATTTCGGAAATTGAATGGCCCATGCGTCGCGCACCTACGATTTGTCCTCGATCGAAGGCGTCTATATCAGGCAGTTTACCCATACTGGCGATTCCAACAACTAATTCAGAACAACCACAGTACGCGCTATATATGCTGTTACCACAGCGCCTTCACTTGCGCATACATGATGCGCAGCGCTACACAATTTGCATAGGCTTTGCTATCCCTAATTCAGTGGCACTTCAGTGTATTACTAAAAGTTACTTCGTGACAGATTTAAAGATCTATTTATGATTGCTTTTATAGCATGAAATCTGAATCTGATGCATTTTCTGTCATAAATCCTCCATAGAGTCGTATTCTTACTTTAAGCCCAATAGGGTTTCTACATAATGGAACACAAGAAAACTCAGTAGAAGATCAATCCAGTTCACATTTCTGCATTATTTTACCCTCACCACACAAATCTTCCGTATAACTCACCGGCTGGGTGAAATTTATTCTGTAATCTGGATAGTTTGAGCCGAATCACGGAGGGATCTGGCATTTCTCGATCTATTGGTTGAAATCGCCAATGGACCCACGGTCGGATAAGTCCATCTCTCTCAAGAGATGGTCTTATCAGGTGAATCATCAAAATAATTCAAACAATTATTTTTCGGTTAAACTTTTTGCGAGGTCATCAAACGTTAGGACTGAATTCGAATGAAAATTTGGTTCCGTACAGACTTCTTTTAGGCGTTTATTTTGGAAGACAAATATGTGTTTTTGTGAAATGCCCTTCAGAATTTCTGAGCCTCGACTGCACTGAAGACTTCTTCTGAATCCCTGAATATAACTTCCTGTAATTTTAAGCATTATAACAGGGGTTCCCAACCTTTTTCCTATATCGACCAATTTTAAAAGAATGATTTTCTTCATAGACCCCCCCCCCCCTCACATTTTCTCTATAATATACAGCATACAACATAATTATAATACTAATAATTGCACATAAAACACATAAGGATAACAATTTGACCAAAAATATGAACAAAAAATTAGAATAAGTGGTTCATTAGGTTTGTGTTTCATTATTTTTGTTCATTGGTGTAAAAAATTAAGAGAATTAGCAGACTTGGTTGATTATCTGTAGAACTACTATACCGATTTTAATGAAATTTGATATGTACATACATTGACACAATACAAAACAAATAACCATTCAATAATTGTAATACATACGCATGATCGTGCGTAACACTCGTTGGAGTCGGAAGGTATGAAACAGCGGTTGCAGAATAAACAAAAAAAAATGGGTTAATAGATGGTTTTATTTTGCAGCAATCGGTTAATTTCAAATTGTAACAGTAAAAATGAGTAACCACCAACGTTTAGATGATGGAATGAGGTGGCGAATTGTGGGGAAGCTAGAAGCAGGCCAATCTCAAGTCCTAATTTGTAGAGAGTTCAATTTAACGTCCAGCGTCGTGTGTAACTTATGGAAACCGTTCCAGGATACCGGATCCATCGAAAGAAAGCCTGGGCAAGGTCGTCCAAGAGCCACGACGGCCAGAGAAGATCGCCATTTGTCGATTATAGCGAGGCGTAACAAGAGTGCTACAGCTTCTCAGCTCTCTCGTGAATTGTATGCAGCCACAGGAACCCGTGTATCAAGGGTGACAGTTTCCAAAAGACTTCATGAGAGAGGGTTGTTTGCAAGAAGACCTGCTGTTTGCGTCCCGCTCACTTCTACGAACAGGAGAATCCGTTTATCATGGTGCAGAGAGCATAGAGATTGGAGTATGGATCAATGGGCGACCGTTCTCTTGACTGATGAGTCCCGGTTCAGCCTAAACACCGATTCTCGCCGTACGTTCATATGGAGAGAACCAGGGATCGGGATGGATTGGCCAGCCAGATCTCCAGACCTTAACCCTATAGAGCATGTCTGGGACTCTCTGGGGAGGGCAATTGCAACTCGCAATCCCCCTCCGAGAACCATCCAGGGAATGAAAACAGCGTTGCTGAACGAGTGGGATCAATTGCCACAGGAAATGATAAACTGCCTTATTTCAAGTATGAAATCACGCTGCGAGACCTGTATCTCTGTAAGAGGGGACCATACCCCCTATTAACTCGTCTATTACCCCAATTTCTTTTGTTTATTCTGCAACCGCTGTTTCATACCTTCCGACTCCAACGAGTGTTACGCACGATCATGCGTGTGTATTACAATTATTGAATGGTTATTTGTTTTGTATTGTATCAATGTATGTGCATATCAAATTTCATTAAAATCGGTACAGTAGTTCTAGAGATAATCGACCAAGTCTGCAAATTCTCTTAATTTCTTACACCAGTGTACTATGTTTACTTCCGTGAAGTATAACCTATTTTTTCACTCAATATATTACTGGAGGGCTGTTTAGAAGCTCAAAACTATTGTTAAATGACTTATTTTTTAACGGCAGTTTAGAACATTTCTGTAGAATGGTGTCTTCTCTAAAAGTCACTACTCCCTGTTCCCTAAACACTACGACTATTGTTCAGTCTATTTTTAGGAAATCTTGCATTTTTTTCTTTGTTCCCTACTCGGGCAGGAAAATAAAAAGAACAAAAGCGCACACCCTACAAATAAGCCTCAACGAATACGGAGCGTAACCTCACCAGCGACGCGCACCCTAGCCGATAAATCTGCGTCACTGTCAAATCAGCTAAGATCAGGGGGTGACTTGGTTTGAAAAAAAAATAAAATTAAAAAAAGAGGAAAATCCTGAGCTGCGGTCTTTATTGTCTAGCTAATGGAGCAAGTGTCACTCTTAGTGTTTCGGTATAATATGGGGAAAAAATCTTGTGTCAACGAAACGATTCATCTCGAGAGGTGGTCTGTGTTATTTTAATTGTTTCTTGTTGTTCTTAAGGAACATGGTGTAGAAATATAAGGCCATATAACAGAGGAAGAACTGCCCACGGAATTTTTAGTTTCACCGTTCAAGCAGTCAAATTATTTTATCTTTAGTCTTGATTATTGATAAAGAAAAAACATTATGTAAATGGCAGAGTATAAGATTAAAATTAAACCAAATTAAATTATACACATATATAATTAAACTATTTTCTGATGGTTGGAGGGAGCGTAACAAGGAAATTGTGTTATATAGTCTTTCGGCGTGTAAATAAATACCACCATAGGAGTAATAAAAATTTCAGTACAGCTGGTAAACATAAACACATTTTGTGACTTCTATGTATCAACATCAGGATGAGATTTGCCATTTTTTACTCTGAAATTCCTTTGACACAATATGATCATTTCTTTTGAGCAAACAACTCTCGGAACTACAATATACACTCCTAAAAATATTGTTGGTTCTAAAAGAGAGATTCCTTGAACGCTAGGATTAAGTAATGGAGTTCTTCGATAAGGGTAGTTTTGAGTTCATAAAGATTTCCTTCCAGCCTGCTGAAGTTCATCTAGAGTTGTTGAGCGCTCAGACATACGGTTTTCATACATTTTTGAAGACTGGTGACCTGGCAGGCATCCCATCTCGAAAAACACTTCCGTTTCTAAGAAATCATAAATGAATGAAACTCTGTGATGCCAAGCATTATTATCCATGAATAAAGACAAAAGTAACCCTCCCAAAAAGTCCAAAATTGCCTCAGAGATCGTTTTTCTAAAACAGTCGGAACTCAAATGACCCTTACCCAGGATGTAGAGTTAGAGGAGACCGTTAGCAAAATACCACAACATAATCAGCAAACTAATAAAACCTTGTAAAGGAAAACCACTTGGGATAGATGAGGTTTTCTTTGTTACTTCGACAGGAAACAACGAAAATCGCTTTAAAACTTCTTTCTCTACTCATCTATTGGGCGAAAATAGCCCTACACACGCCTTGACTTCAACTAGTTGAAAAGAGGGATTTGAAGGATGTATGCTAACCATGTGTTTCTTGTCTGACTTGAAGAGTCGATTTCTTCAGCTGATTATAAATTGTTAAGCCTTGATACAGCAGCGGAGATTTCTGAAGCTGATATGCTCAGTTGTATAATGCCTGAAACATCTTGCTTTTAAAATCATTCAACAGCATATGATATCGTACTCGAAGGATGACTTAGCTCCCTATTCGTGATACCCTAACACAATCCTATACTGCCTTTTTTTTTGGCAACTACGTAATTTTTAAATATTTAAAGCTCGAAAAGATGCATAAAAACTAAATACAGTCGAACCTCCATATATTGAAGTAGCAAAATGCCGGAAAAAAATTCGATATATAGAAATTTCGATATACAGAATTGATCATAGTTTTATCATAATTCTCCTAAAACATTAAAATTAAAGCTAATTTTTGTATACGAAACTCCATTTCTAATTTATATGCGAATCACATTAAATGAAAGTTAATAACTAAAAAATGAATTAATATGAAAGATTGAGTACTATATACCTTAAAAAAAAAACAATAATCCAGACAGTGGTTACAGTGACCACAGTTATATTCTTTAAAAAAAACTACGAATATCTTGCTACACAGCCAGTTTTGAGGAAAGTTCATCAAAGAAATGCTCGCATTTATTCAGTCCACTAAAACTTCATCAGGGACATTTTCCGCGAATTGAAGTCCACGAAGTATTGTTTTAAACGCCAAAAATTGGGATATTTTATCCTAAAGTGGAATAAAATCTTCCAATATGTCATGAAAAAAATTTCGATATATAGAGATTTTTTCGATATATAGAAACAGTTTTTCTATGTAATGAACATGGAGATTTGCTAAGAGTTCGATATATAGAAAATTTCGATATGGGGAAGTTCGATATATAGAGGTTCGACTGTATTTACTATTTTTAAATAATAGTTCTTGTTTAATTCGTAAAAGCTATTAAATAAAGACACTTTCTCCTCGGACATTAAATTTCGTACATTTTTAACTGATACATAAATCCGTGTCAGTCTTCAGTTATTTAGTAACAATGCTTGTGTAATCAACACGCTTGGGTAATCACAGTGTTTCTATAATCGTGAACGATTGAGATTATGTTATTTACTTATTTTACACTACGAGCTCAGACACGGAACTTTTGAAATCTACTCCGATTATCCAGATCATAGGTAAAAAACAGTGTATGCATAACCATAAAGTAACGAAAGTAAGATATTCAATTTCTCTTCTACTTAAAACTGGGATTTGACGGCTCACTGTCGACCTAAGATATTCCGTCATACTCAGTCAAAAATGTTAATTAGGTATTTCGAAAACATTTGCATCCACTTAATGAATTTTATTCGAGAAATGCCTGTTTCCGTGCCATTTTTAATTAGCTGGAGGTAAGAGTCAATTTGTATATTAGGTGAAGAGTATTTTTCTGCTGGCCATTATAAATTACTCTTTTAAATATGCATATGTTATCTTTGTGGTTTTCTTTCAGACAAGTGCTTTGAACTATTTTAATTTTCATACCAACACAGTAAAAATCCGCTAGTCTGTATCTGTCGAAACTAGTGTTGAGATTTATAACCAACACTTTTTTTTTCTTACAAATCAGAATATATTATGAGGGAAAATGTAATGTGGGTAAATGAATTTAAAAAAATATTCATTTTTTATACATGAAAATTAAAAAAATTTCATTAATTTTTAACGTAGGATTACGTTCCACCACAACGGTCCTCCGGAAAGCAAAATTTCAGATGTCCTGCGTCGCGAGTTATAATTCCGGCAGCGCGCCAAACCCAGCCTGTATCGCTTGGGCAAGCAGTAACAGTTTAACAGAAAAGTACCAAAATGCGTCAAAATTTTGGCATATATATATATATATATATATATATATATAATATAGATAGATAGATAGATGGATATATACCTAACACATACATACATACATATATATATATATATATATATATATACATACATACAAATAGGTAAGCAACGATAAGTAATCCTACTTTAATAACCCACATTAGTTTCGTTAGAAGAGACTACCTGAAATTTTTTTTTATGAATAACGCAGTATTGATGATATGCTCTTAGTTTTTATCTTTTTCATCCTGAAATGTGGGTTAGCTAACATCCCAGATCTAAATCCCTGAATATATATTTCAAATAAAATGCCACGAGGGGGAAATATGCATAACCTAAAATAAGAACATGATCTCATTTCTATTTTAACTTTCTTGGAACGGGAAACTGATGAAGACATTAATAAAAAATAAAAAAAAACTCATTGATCGCTGGAAAATATTAATTTTATTTACGAGTCGCATCTGGACTATTGCATAACCTTGTTAGATTCATTCATTAGCATTTGGATTTTGTTTTGGCCTCGCAAACGTGCATGTGCCGTATCGGAATAGGAAGTCAAGCATATTGCGTGTCGGCTTTGATCTGAAATTTTCCCGGCAGCGTTTTTCCATTGATATCACTTAACGGCTTTCGGAAAGCTCGAGTGCTGGTATCAGCAAAAATATTCAACAGATGTAACTTTATCGATGAAAGGCGCTTGAATGAATGACTGATTTATTTTGGAGTCAAAACAGGAACAGTAACTAGCCAATTGCCGAGTCAGTGGATGGATTAGCGATGGAACAGTAAATGCATTTGAAACTGAATATTCATTTGGAGAGTATACATCGTTGTATTGGAGTTCATCAAAATCAAAATGAACAATAGAAGTACTTTAAATAAAGCTATTGTATTATGAATTAATTATTGAAAGGGATTTGGACCATGAATTGAAAAAATATAAGAATATACGCAGTGAATGGCAGGATCAATTGTATTCAACAAGTTACTTACAGTTCATTACACTGATTCGACATTCTATGAGTTGGTTCAATGGCATTTAATATCCCGTTCATTATGAATGAACATATGAATGAAGGAATTCTTCTGAAGGATGCGTTGGTATAATGTTTTGGAAGTCTTGAGAATTTTTCATGAAGAGAGACTAGATCGATCCAGATCGAGGGCAGATTTTCGTGGCCTCTTACTATACCACTGCTTCTGGTCACTGCTCCTGAAGACAGTTTTACGTTCCTCCATAACGGTCCTCCGGAAAGCAAAATTTCAGATGTCCTGCGTCGCGAGTTATAATTTTTGCAGCTCGCCAAACCCAGTCTGTATCACTTGGGCAAGCAGCAAACAGTTAAACAGAAAAGTACCAAAATGCTTCAAAATTTTGACATATATATATATATATATAATATGTACATACGTACATATATATAGATACATATATACATAACACATACATACATATATACTTACAAAAGAAGTAAGCTGGGGAACCGGTCAGTCTTCCAACTGCAAAAGGAGCTCCCGTCTAGAAAGGGGAGCTGGACTAACTGGAATAGACCCATCGTCCATCGCCGGTGTCATCGTTTATTAATAAAAATTCTTCTGCGATTTGTGTTTCTATTTCCTTGTATTCATATTGTAGAGTATTGCATTTCAACCTCTCCTTTAATAATAAATTCTTCTATCTCGGCCTGAGAGTCATCAAGGAAACCGGACCACTCAGGTGGCAAAATGCTGAAGGCATTTTCCTTTATTCATCAGATAGACTTGTTCCACAGAAAGTTAGGAGGCCTCGGTCATTTTTCTTGATTATGTCTGTGGTTACAAACCGGATGACAACCAGTTGACATTGCAATTATGAATGAAAGGGGAGCGCCGGAGGAGACTCCAGGTGCTTTTCATTCGTGAACTATCAGTTGTTAAGCAGCATCCTGGAGGCGCCGCGTGCCTGCACAAAAGACTCGTGCGGCACCCCCTTCTCGTTGTCCTAGGCCGGCAAGTGTCTTTGAGGACAAACTAAAAAGGCGGCCGTTCAGGCCAGGGAAAATATTTCATTATCGCCTCGGGAAACCCAGTTCCGTTGCTCACTTGTTTCTAGAATGTTCGAACTTTCCGGAAAGTGATGCAATATCCGGTGGAGGCTCTCCTATAAAAGAAAGGGGACCCCTTGGCCGTGGCTTGCGTCTTTTTTGTTCCTGACCCGTGGCGAACCCAGTGTGAGAGCAGCCGGGTGGCCGCCCTAACAGGTACAAAGTCCCTTGTGACTGTTTGCAGCGACGATTAAGTTAATGTAGGAGTAAACATACTCCGCTAATTTTGCTCGGAGACCAGTCTTCGTGAAAGTAGCCTTTGCTACCGCATTTTCCAGTGAGGAGTCCTTTCTCCTTATATTCTGTTTTTCATCGCTACCGGGTGCGTGCAGTGGTCACCACCGTTGATATTGTTGGGAGCTCCTTTTCCCATCAGGACGCAGTGCCGTTTCATCATCATTGAAGCAGAGTCAGTTTCTGCTAGCCTAGCGGGCTGCTTTGTTCTTACTCCGCCCCACGCCGATTAAATTGAGTGTGATATTTCTTAAGATTACCGAAGTTTCATGTTGCATCTGTGCAGTGTACATATTTCATCATCATCAATTATCTCAATAAATTGCATTTGTTTTGTTTAAGTAACGATTGATGTATACCTAGTGTGTTTAGTTCATCTACTGGTTGCAACTACGAACCTCAGTTCGCTACAATATGTACACCGGACTGGGGTGTAATGTCGTCAGACCCCAGGGACATTAGCAAAAAAAAGTAAGCAACGATAAGTAATCCTACGTTAATAACCCGCGGTAGTTTCGTTAGAAGAGACTACCTGAAATTAATTTTTTTAGCTATACAGGGTGTCAATTAGTAACAAGAGTCATGAAAGTGACGAAGAAGTCACGAAATGGAAAACTGAATCCGATAGTCCCGAAAATGTCACGAAATTAAAAATCGATGATAAAAAAAATGCATAGTCGTAAGGAAAATCTATAAATTTCTCACTGTAGGCAATTTAAATACATTCCTATTTTTTCCTCTTTAGTATGTAATATTTGGTATCCAAAGGTGAGTCGTATACTAAATGTATGCAATATTTTATTTAGAATTACAAGCTGCTAAATTGTGCTTATTTGCCCCCTGCCTTATACGCTTATGATTACAACCCAACCCCACCCGAGCTTCAAAGCAAAAAAAAAGGTATAGCCTACTGATTTGTCGCAATTATCGCTAGGAATCTTTTTTTAACGTAGGACTACGTTCCTCCATAATTGTCCTCCGGAAAGCAAAATTTCAGATGTCCTGCGTCGCGAGTTATTATTTTGGCAGCGCGCGAAACCCAGTCTGTATCGCTTTGGCAAGCAGTAAACAGTTAAACAGAAAAGTACCAAAATACGTCAAAATTTTTATATACGGTCGATTCCGGTTAATCGGACCACATCGGGACGCGATCATTTTGGTCCTAATTACCGGCTGGTCTGATCAAACGAACATGCCTTTTGTTACAAGACGACATTCGGTCCGAAGAATTTGGTTCGAATAAGCAGCTGGTCCGATTAACCGGTGGTCCGATTAACCGGAATCAACCGTGTGTGTGTGTGTATGTATATATATATATATATATATATATATATATATATATATATATATATATATATATATATATATATATATATAAAGAGAGAGAGAGATATTACACATACATAAAAAAGAGTTAAGCAACGATAAGTAATCCTACGTTAATAACCCGCAGTAGTTTCGTTAGAAGAGACTAACTGAAATTTTTTTCCTTTCTTTTTTGCATATATTGATCAGATTATAGATAGGCTGCTCGGAAATATCCTAACTATTAATTTTCATTGTTTGTTTTTTTTTCTTTCAATTCGAAGAAGTAGTATTGCCATGCAAAGATGGATTCGTACAAACAGTAGCACAAGATTAAAAATTTACCAAAAATTTTAATGAAGACAGAATTCCTAATTCTTTAAATATCAGCGGAAATCTATCGGAAATAGTTGAAATCAGCTTTACAAATTTTTTAATGGGGTGCGGAATTCCAAGTGGGAATATTTTTCTTAGAAGAATTCTTTCATTTTACGCCCGTTTTTCCCGACCGTGCGCGTATATGGGTTTATTTCAAACACAGCAAACGTATTCGGGTGTAGTGCTTATTTCATAAATTTATTAAAAAGCGGCATTTGTAGTAATTTTCTGCACATTAATATAAAACACTATTTTTTATATTATCTAGTGACCTTTTTTACAACATTATGAGCTAACTTTTTTCAAAATTGGAGAAAATTTTTGAGAGAAAATAAATCCTAAATTCCTTTAAGGGGTCCTGGACACAAAATAGTTCAAATTTTCAAAAAACTTTTATCGCATTAAAAATTACTGTTCTTTTACACTTAACATGACGTTTAAATCATATTTCTATCTTAATTAGAACAGGAGAAATTATTTTTTTTTGCAACATTCTAATAGTAGCCAAGCGTTGTTTAAACCTGTAAGTGCGTTTTTCCGCATGATGGGTTTTTTCCCCATTTCTCGTCTTTAAATTGCTATAAGTCAAGAACAGTTAAAGATAAATGGTTGAAACTTGGAACATGTCTTTTTCAACTATTTTACTTTAATTTTAATTCAGCAAATTTGAAAAAATATTTACTTTTGAAAATATTTTTTTAAAAAGTTACATCATTTTTTTTGTAATTTTTAATACAAATATTTTTAATTTTTTAAAAAATTAATATTAAAAAAAATGCTGAATCAAAATTAAAACTTATATATTTCTGTTTAATTAAATTAAAAAGAATTGAAATTCGACAAATAATATTTCGAGTTATAACAATTTTAAATTACTCCACTTTTTTTTAAATTTTTAAATTTTTAAATATTTTTAAAACATTTTGAGAAGTTCTATGAAGTGATTTTTTTTTACAAATTATATGATATATTATTTGTAAATGGTATATTTGAATGGTAAATTTGTATATTTGTATATGTAAATGGTATATTTGTATGGTATATTTGTAATGGTATTATTTGTATATGGTATGGTATTTTATGGCCATCACAAAAAAATTCAAAATTTTAACTCAATAAATAATTTTTTTTTAATGTGTCCCGGAGCCCCTTAAATTAAAATGAGTGCTTCTGATTCTTAGTGGCAATATTTTTTCCTCCGGATAATGAGTTCGGATTGTGAGAGTGGACGTTTTTTCATTAACTCCTTTTTCATAAATACTGTAAAAAATTTTCAGCATGTCGTAAAATAAAATAGCTACTATTTTAAAATATATTTATAAAGAAAATATTAATATTATAAAGAAAAAAATTTTACACATAATTATTTCTTTTTTAATATTTAATATAACCTTATTTAGAAATCATTCGAGGGTTTTTTTGCAGCTGATATCGGCTATAATGGGGATAAAACATTAAATTTTTTAATGACAAATGCATATATTATTTTTTTCGAATTTAAATTACCGAAAATTACGAATAAAATATCAGTAAAGATTGATTTCTCTTTTGGCCGTTGTACATGGAGGAATCCCTGTAAACCTACAAAAGTACTATTTTCGTATCAATAAAAACATAACGCTACACATGACTCTTTTGTTGATATCTTATTCCACATTTTTAGCATTGTATTCATGAAAATTAAAATATATTTCACTCATTTTTAATCCTATAAACACATATTTAGAGATTCTAAGCTAATATCAGATGGTTATTTAACCTTGTTTAAATTCATTTCACAAATAGAACATCAAAAAATGAGTTTTCAAGGGGGGGGGGGGGGGGTTAATGGTTATGATACCCAATTTTTAGTGGGTGAGTTACCAAAGCGAAGAGGCAAAATGAAGTCATGAAATTGAGTTTCAGGAACCTAATAGACCAGTGGTTCTCAACCCTGTGCCGGCAGGCGCACGTCCGCCCGACTTTATTTTGAAATTTCTTTCGTCTGATGAGAACTTTTGGAATATCGTTGACCGTAAAAAATTTCCTAATCATAAAAATGCTTCTTATAACATAAAATCTTACTTTGGTTCAACATATCTGTGTGAAGTCTTATATATAGCAACTAGCTGAAAACCCGCGCTTCGCTACGGAGTACATTCTAATTAAATACAACGGTCAATGTATGCAATTAATGCCAAAAAAAAATAAATATATATATTTATAATAAATGCGACGATCAATGTATACAATTGATGTAATATATATATATAAAAAATCGTAAGAGATATTTATTTTTTTTTGATAATATCCAATCGTCTGCTGCATTAGAAAGAGAAAAAAATATTTTTTTTTTTGTCTATTTAGTTGTTACGCACGTGACGATAAATTTATTGAAAGTACCAGAAAAAGAAATCACGTGATCAGCATTTAATAAATTAAATTATAAAAATTAATCTTTAAAAATTCACCAAAAATCAGGAAATCGAGGTAAAAATTCGAAAAAAATTTCATTTTGAAGGAATTTTTATGATCTTTCTCGTGATATAAATTGTATAACCCTCAATGTATTATTTTAAATGCAAACGTAAAAAAAGTTTAAAAAACAGCTTAAAAATTTAATTTAAAAAAATCTAAGAAGAATTTTTAAAAAATCTTTCTTAGTGCACCCCTACACTATTAGAAGAATCACCATGCAAAATTTCAGATCTTTAGGTCCAGCGGTTTGGTCTGTGCGTTGTATGTGAGTCAGTCAGTCAGTCAGTCCGTGAATGAATGAGTCAGTTACGGAATTGTTTTATATATATAGATGAATATTATACAGATCTCAACTTACTGATGAACATCTAGACCAATGGTTCCCAACCAATGGTCCATGGACCACAGGTGGTCCGGCACCACATATTAAAAAGTTGCCAAATAAATGGGGATTTTGAAAGCAATGTGTTGTTGTTGTTGCGAATGCCCCCTGATTGGAGGTTCCATTCACCAGGTCCTAATAGGCTATTGGGCTGAAAGCGGCGGCTCCTGTTTTGAATTAGCACCACAAGGGTCGGAGTCCGACGTAGCTAAATGACCGGTCCCGTAATTTTGAACCGAGTCAAGTGACGAGACCGGAACACTTAAACCCGCACCTCCAGAGGTAAATTTGAGAACTTGTAGGACATTGCAGCCACGACCTATTTTACGTGCTCCGACCACCATTAGTGAACACGGCAGTGGATTTGCAGCGACGAGCATCAAACCAGGGACGTTAAGATCACTGATCGGAGTCTGACTTGGCGAAAAATGCAATGTTCATTGAACTAGAAGGGCGGAATATATCCGATGACTATCAGGTGTTGAAATAAAATTTCTTGAAAGTTTAACATAATTATTTTATTATTAGAATATGATACATTAGAATGTAAGTACGTTAATCATGTATCCCTTTTGCCTGAGGGATATTCTATACCCCCATTACCCTCGGAAGCCCCCTCCCCTCAAGTCGGTAGGGGTTGGCGGTGGTCCGCACATGGTTCAGTTTCTGGCTTAGTGGTCCACAGACTTCTACGGGTTGGGAACCACTGATCTAGACGATTGCTTAAGAACGGGAATATCATCTTATATTCTCAATTACGAAAAATTACCTAATTCAAAGTCAAAAATCTCATTAAATTTTAAATAAAGTATTTATAAGTAATCAACCCATTTATACTACATTTTTTTTTATTTCCATGTAACTACTTATAAAATAAAATAATAAAAATTTTATTTATGTTCCTTCTTTTTATTATTATTTTTCAAAGCGAAATCATTGTAGTAACATTAGAAGGTTGGCAACGTATTGTTGAATAAAAAATATTTCTCTTTTGTAAATAATAATCATCGGTGATACAAAAACCATTGGTTGTGACAGCCATGCTCTCTGAAAACTTCGATGTGCCCTAACCACGGGAAGGTTGATAACCACTGTAATAGACCTCCTAATGCACCATTACATTATTTTACTAATGAGTGGGGCTTTAACTGTTTCTTCGGTTGTATTTCAGCCATGCTCTCTGAAAACTTCGATGTGCTCTCGACCACGGGAAAGTTGAGAACCACTGTAATAGTCTTGCTAATGCACTATTACATTATTTTACTAACCAATGGTGCTTTAACTGTTTCTTCAGTCATATTTCAGCCATGGTCTCTGAAAACTTCGATGTGCTCTCGACCACGGGAAAGTTGAGAACCACTGTAATAGTCTTGCTAATGCACTATTACATTATTTTACTAACCAATGGTGCTTTAACTGTTTCTTCAGTCATATTTCAGCCATGGCCTCTGAAAACTTCGATGTGCTCTCGACCACGGGAAAGTTGAGAACCACTGTAATAGTCTTGCTAATGCACTATTACATTATTTTACTAACCAATGGTGCTTTAACTGTTTCTTCAGTCATATTTCAGCCATGGTCTCTGAAAACTTCGATGTGCTTTCGACCACGGTAAGGTTGAGAACCACTGTAATAGACTTTCTAATGCAACATTACATTATTTTAGTAATTAGCGGAGCTTTAACTGTTTCTTCAGTCGTATTTCATTTTAGTCATACCAAACATTCGATGTTAATAAAAGAGGACATCTCGACATTGGCACAAGTGCCAGATGGACGAAAAATTTACAACATAACTGGAATTCTTTGTAAAAATACGGCAATCCTTAAAACGCTTGAGGAGTCTTATCTCGTATCACCACTTCTTAAAAAAATTCCTCTACATCAATAATAATATTTCCAGGTGTTTCATTAATCTATAAAATTAAGTGCTTCATTAACAAAAACCGGTACAAAGAAAAAATAATAAGAATAATAAACCAGCCTTACTTAGAAACTTGGAAGCCAATTAAGCCGGATCGTATAGTAAGCTCTTATACTCTTAAAGACAAATTGACTCTTCGGGATTAGTGGTCAAAAAAGTAAAGAATATTCATCAATTTTCCAACTTAACACAATTCTATCGAACTTGTCAGAATAGTAATTGTTTTTATTTTACCCACGGGTATTTTTTTTTTTTGGGGGGAGGGGGGGGGAGATGTATGGGAACCCTCAGAGTGGGAGATTCATGACCATCCACGATTCATGTCACCTAGTTTTGTTATCTGCAACACCAGATTTATGCGGAGCCTTTAAATCTGGAAAATTTCCAATTTTATGTTAAAGTTACGGATACCGCTAATATTATTGCACACAGCTTCTTAAAACCCACAATAAATATTGAAAATTGTAACTGATTTCGAACGAATCAATATACTTCTTTCATCATTCCGGGGAGCCGTAGGAATGATTTTATGGACCATTCATAAATGCCTTGAGACCGGAAAGGTCAAAAGTTCTTTTCTCCCATCTAAGAAATAACCACTTTAATGCTCTTTCGCCTGATTTAGGGCTATATTAATTATTTCAAAACTTCAATTTCAGTTGGGGAATTTCAATTTCGATTAAGAAGCTGCATTATGCATTTCCCACAAGTTTAATGCAAGCAATGTCATAAATATTGTTTTTCGGCAGTTCCTTATCTTTGGCGATGAGAAAATATAAAATCGTATACTATTTCTCCCTTCAAATCCAAATTTTCTAATGTCGAAAATCTGTGTGGAAAATACATATTTTTCTGTATACCACGCATATTGACTGGTTAACTAGTTTTATAGATAACCTGCCAATTTGAGACGGGTTGCCTGTTAATCCTAATAAACAGGCTATATTCATAAAATCACAAGTGGCAATATTAGCGATCGTAACAAAACCTACCTATGTACGATTTAACAAATGCGTCACACCTATTCAGAGCAGTGTCATTAGAATGCTTTACATTGCTCGCACTTAACACCATAACCAAATTGCTACTGAGACTCATCGCGTTCTCAGTATTTGAATGGTGTAACTTTTAAAATAACCTTGGTATCATTCGTCTCGTTGACTTGCTGACTATTATGAGATATATAGCCTCAAAGCTGGCCAAATAAAAAAAAAGTTATAGATTATAAAGTATCAAAATATCAGCAATAAATAATTGAAAAGTAAACACCAAGGTTTGGCCATTGTAGGTAGCCTTGTAGTTTGGACAATGTGAGCTCAGTCTATATTGGCCAAACTAGAGAGGTTCTTCAATTTCGATTATGCTTCTGATACCAATTTTTAGACTAATAAAATTGAGCCTTGCGAAAGCAAGAATAAATAAATGCAAGAAATAATATGTAATAAAAAGTTGTAGAAATAAAATAAACAAAACAAACTAACAAAATTAAAAAGCGAGCATAGACTGCCAAACAAATTAACTTAACACCTACCCTAGCAATGAAAACATAAAACTTTTCAATAAACTTGAAAATGAACAAATATAACTAAAAATAAATAATCCAACAGAGCTAGATAATTATAAGAAGAATGCAGACAAAAAACAAACAGAAATCAAGCACTCAGGGCTCCACGCACCAGAGGCAAGATTCTGTAGTAGTGCCGGAACTGAACCAGAAATCGAGGTAACCAACTGGTCTCGTCATCAGGGAGCCTAACCAAATCAGTTACCTCAAGAGGAACTTTCTCAATAGGATGCAGGTATAACCAAAAGACATCCCAAGGCCCTGAGATCCTCATTGAAACATTTAGTCAAAAGAAAATGAAAAGACAGAGACAACTAACAGTAAGGGCTCAACGCACCATACATGCAAGTACACATACAAACCTAATGAAAAGCCCGAGGCATTTTGAAAAGTAAACAGCAAGGTTTGGCCATTGTAGGTAACCTTGTGGTTTGAACAATGTGAGCCCAGTCTATATTGGCCCAACTAGAGAGGTTCTACAATTTCGATTATGCTTCTGTTACTAATTATTGCAAAGGTACGTTGTTTAATGTTAAAAGAAAATCCCCCTTTTCAAAGGACAGTTGCAAAATCATTAAAATGCTCGGTGTCCACTGTAAACAAAATGATAAACGTTGATTTAAATCTTAAGAAAGCGAAAAAACGCAATGTGCATCGTCTTCTTCCAAATCATATCGCTGAACGCAGGACACGCTGCAGAATTCTATATGAGAAACACTTATCCAAAGAAAAATGGAAAACAATTGTCACAATAGATGAATCATGGGTGTATTTAAATGATTGCAACAAAAAAAGAGCCATTTATTATCATAAAAGGGGAGAAAAAAATTTAAGCACATGGTTCAAAGAATCGAAAGAAAGTTTTTCTAAGGGATTCATGATTGTTGCTGGTTTTTCTTATAATGGCAAGTTAAAGATAGTGGAAAAAATGTCAAGATTAATTCCAAATACTATTAGGAACATATTTTATCGCCAATTTTTCTGAATGAAATACCATCGCTTTACCCACAGTGCCATCAATCTGTGAGACTCCATCAGGACAAAGCTAGCAGTCACACATCAAAATCCACTGTAAATTTCCTAAAAGAAATGGAAAAAAAAACTGGTATCAAGGCCATACCCTTCACTGATATCCCTACTAAATCTCTCGATGTATCACCTATGGGTTTTTGTGCTTTCGGACTTTTAAAATCTGCATTATCCAAACGTCATCCCAAAACCCTTACAGGACTCTGGAAAGCTGTTCAGGAGGAATGGGATAGAATACCTCTTCTGACACTTCAAAAGGCATTATTATCCTGGAAATTGCGGTGTCGAAAGATAGTTCATAATAAGGGATGTCAAATAGAACATTTAAAACACAAGAATTTTATGTCATTTAGTTTTGTGAATACAATATACATCGTCTAAAAAATGTGTGAACAGCCTCTGTAGATCTATTGAGTTAAAAAGTAAGTGCTTTTTTTCAGTAAAAATATGCTTACTACCGATGTCCGTAAATCAAGTGTTATAAATCTCGATACACAAGGCTAAAGCTCCATGTGTCTATATATTACCAAACATTAAAATTCGCAGTAATAAGACTACGAATAAAATTAACTTAAAGCTATTGTTAATCTCTTGTTATAAATATCACAAGATTTATTTTCCTACACCCACACGAGGCATATCTGTCCTACAGCGTCCATCAATCCAGTACATCTAACATGCAAAGATGAAGCTGAAACGCTCGTAGCTTCTCTCTCGCCCTCTAATTTCTCTCATTCAAGATATTTATAACTAACCAAATGTGCTCCAGTCATAATGTATTCCAACAGTTACGCACTTTGGAAAGGCTTTGAAAAAAAACACTAATACCAGCATCATACATTGGAGATATCGAGAATCCATTGGTATAGGAATGTACCCATTTAGAAGGGGAAAACCGCTTATGTACGAGTATTGTTTCTAGCAAGACTATTATAACAAATCATACCTCCCGTGTTTCGTATAAAAATATTTGTCAAACAAATGCAATTTACTCAAGATTTTTCGTTTAAAAATTGTGACGGAGTGAAGACCTGTTTACACAGAATCCGTCAGCGTCTGCGTAAAATTTTTTATCCAATCATTTACCAATCATTGACCCATTTAACCAATCAGCGCCAACTGAATCTTTAACGCTGACGCTGATGGATTCTATATGAACCGGCCCTCTCAGGCGAACTTGTCTGAATTAGAATATAATCTTAATCAGATCTTGATATCTTTTATTTCTAAGTCCTAGAGTTCCTGGACACAAGGAAGAACTTTCATTAAAAGTAGCCTCGATCCTATTCTTCGATGTGCATTCGTGGATGTTTCTTTACAGGCGTAACTTGCGTAAAAGTACCTTAATCTACCCGTTATACACTACTTTATTGCATTAGTACAGTGGTTCTTAACCTTTTTAATAAGTCAAGATCCCCTTGAATCTGAAAATATTCTCTTCGTACCCCCTTGAAAAACGTGTTTCTATTTTCTATTTGGGAAAAGACATTTATTGCAAGATAATTTATTTATTCGATAAAAAAAATAATAAATTTACAATACATACTATATTATTACATATAAAACAATATATACATTTTTAATGGCTACGTTGCTGTTGTTTGTTCGTAATTATCCTTCTAAAACGAGGATCTTCTTTTTTTTAAAAAAAAAAAGAGCCACACGTAAGTAATCAGATGCATTTAAGCGATTTCTGGCTTTTGTTTCGATGTGCAAAAGTGATGAAACACTCATTTCACAAAGAGGTAAGTGGTGGCAAATGGTAAAAGTGTCTCTAGTGCTGCTTTTGCCGATTCTGGATAAAGTTCTAACTGCGTACACCAGAACTGTTCTAAGTCCAGTTTTTCGAATTCCATGTCAATACATGCATTAGCTCGTATTGCGATAAGATCGTCTTTTAATAAAACATTGTCGTCCATTGAATTTAGGTCAAACAATAATGGATTGAGTATCCATCTATT
The DNA here is from genome assembly GCA_907164885.2 of Dolomedes plantarius. NCBI lineage: Eukaryota > Metazoa > Arthropoda > Arachnida > Araneae > Dolomedidae > Dolomedes > Dolomedes plantarius. The sequence goes on along the minus strand of OU015497.1, from coordinate 44,476,262 downwards.
AATTCTGCCTATATTTCCCGTGTAAAAGTATCCATGAAATGATTCACTCAATTGGTAATTGTCATTAAAAATTTAGAACCTTCTCTCGCACCCCCAGGGGTGCCCGCACTCCCGCTTTAGAACCACTGCCTTAGTAGAATATTTTTTCTTATTCTTGCTCCTAAAAGGTTAGTTAAAGAATTTTGACTATTTTGAACTATGGGTAAGATATTTTTTTTCAAGTGAATGCGTGAAGTAAATGGATTGAAACCTTTAGGAAGTCAGAATCTAAACAATATAGTTTGTTAAACTTGTAATTCCGGACATCCTTTCCCTACTAAATTAATTAAGCTGTAGTGTGTAAGATAATATATTTGGGTTTTCTTTCTCTTTCGGTGAAAACGAGTTTACTCAAGGTTTAAATTATGAGTTTTTTGTCGTTATTTCAAAAAAGATAACAATAAATAAATAAACAAAATGTCTGCATCACTTTTAACCTTCGAGGTCCTATACATTTTGAAAGGCCGAGATGGACGTAAAAAATCAATTAATGTAGAAAAGAAATGCTGACAGATCTTGTCAGTTGTAAATCGATCAAGGTTAAAAAGCTAATTAAAAATTTTGCCGAATTGAAGTGCAACACTCAAAAGTGATAAGTAATAAATGGAAGCCTTCATTCTCTGAAATTTCTTCCGTCATGTTCTATTAAAGATAATCAAGCGCAGTGCAGAATAAGTATTATAGCTATCTTTGAAAAAAGATAAAAGCATTTAAAAAATGAAAAGTCCTCCTGAAAATTTATACTTCGTGTGATAAGAATTCCAGATCCATACATCCTACCATAACAAGTGTATGTGTGACCGCTGCCATTTGTCAGTCTGAACAGTCTAGACTTGAACTATTTTTTCGTTTTGAGGCAAGATTTTTTCGACATCTGATCTTTGTACACTATTATACTGAAACACATCAATACCGCGTCTTTAAGTGAGGAGAAGTACCCCAAAGTCGTGAATTATGTTATCACATTTTAAACTTTCCTGTCGTATCCTATTTGCACCACATATCTGGTTACAATCCAGCTACCGCAACAAGATCTTAAATATTCCTTTTAGTGAATTTGAAACGAGAATTATACTTTCTACAATAAATTTTCTTTGAAATGGAACACTTTCCTTTTTATAATAATTGAAGATAAGACAAGAAATATTCGTATTTTTTATTTAAATATATAATCAAAGTACGTTTCCCCTGTCCCTTAAAATCCATTTTCCGTTTCCAAGAATATTTCTAGAATGAAAAAATTTCTTTTCATTTCGTTTGAATGGACAAATATTCTGAAACCAATAACTTCTTAGTAATTGACTTAAAAGTTAAGAATAATATATGAGCTTCAATGAGCATTTGAAATGCCTTTGTTGTACCTCGAAAGGCAATTATACGCTCCAATAGTTCTGTAAATTAGTTTTCTTGGGTTTTTTTCGTTTGGATTCACCATTTATGAATAGAAAATATTTTCAAATTTTTCCTTTTCTACCACGCAAGTTGAAGAAATTTAAGACTAAAAATTTGTATGCTATTATACAGTGAAGTTGTTGAAACATATTCGTATTTTGAAGTTTTTACATTTGACGTCAAAGCATCATTATATCATAGGACAGTCAATTTAGTGAAAGATCATTACGTGTCAACATACTTGATGAGGGGAAAATTCAATCAAATTTTATAATTCAAAAAAAGTTTTTTTAATATCTTAAAAGATATTAAATAACCGCTTTAGAAACCTTGAGATCTTTAAGAATAAGGTACTTTCTCTTTTAAAAATTGTTTGCAATAGTTTTTTGCTTTTGCGTTGTAATAAAATGTCTTGTCTTACAAGAGTCCCGTACACTTAAAGATTTTCTAAACTCAAAGAATACCTGTTAAACAAGAATATATTTGTTTGCCTCTTTTTGTGATGCATATGCCTAAATTTAAGAGTATGCCACGGTATCTATTAATATTTGTAGCAGAGTGACCTATCTGTAACTGAATACATAAATCAAAACCGAATACATCTGAAGAGAACTGAATGGCCTGGGTGCTCTATAAGAGGGTTTATATAGCTCTAGAGCAGGGGTTCCCAACTTTTTTCCTATATCGGCCCCTTTTAAAAGAATGATTTTCTTCATCTACCCTTCCAATTTTTCTTTATAATATACAACATAATTATAATACTAATAATTGCACATAAAACATTTAAAGATAACTTGACTAAGAATATGAACAAAAAATTAGAAAAAGTGGTTCATTAGGTTCATGTTTTATTATTTTTTGTACTATTTTCATTTTTAATTTCACAAATATAAACAAGATTTCAGAAACACAGATTGTAACTGCACAAACATCGCCAAGAGAAAAACGAAACTGCTTCTGATTGGTTGCATCGGGAGGACCCATGTTCTGTTTAAGGTCCAGTTGATTTTCCCAATTCTGCCTAGTGTTGGTACAAAAATAAAAGCTGACGGCGGCAATCGAGGCATATACAAAAGCGTTATAACATTCGACTTTAGATGCGTGGATCACTCCGCTCTATGCAAATCTGTATTTATACATATTAAAACGGATATTGTTATCTAATAATTACATTCCTTAAAAAATTAAATTAAATTTTAAAACAGAAAAATTTATCATACACCCCCAATAGACCCCTGGAATACTATAGACCCATTTTTAACTTCCATCGACCCCAAGGGGTCCACTTTGATCCCGTTGGGAATCCCCGCTGTAGAGTTTATTAGGTTCCAATTTCTTGCAAACCATCGTCAACACCAGAACTATGTGCATTACTCACCGCGTTTTTCTTTTAAACTATTTTCTTTTCTGTTAAACAAAGTTTTTCTGGAAAAATGGATATAAAACCTTTACTAGTGATAGGATGAGTTTAAACTAAATTAGACTTTTAGAGAAAATTGACAGCTGTGTTAGTGGAAAGCGTCATACGGTAGAGAATAATGGTGTCCAAAAAAAGCCACCCATCGTCCTCTTGGCAGGCTGAATTTTTATACCTTTTTTTAATAATGTTTCAGTGTTAAAAAGTCTGTTAAACTTTTGATCCCAGGCATTTTCGATAAGGGATACTGTAGAAGTGAAAATGGTATAATTCCCCACTGTGTGTGGCCAATAACGAATGTATTATAAAGGATGCAGAGGCAGGGGTAAATACAGGATTGTAAACCAATAAAAAATAGATGAATAGCTGTCGGTGTGGCCAGTGATAGCGATCTGAAGTCTAAATTTTACAAGATGGATGGTCGTTATTTTACGGCCCACAGTAAAAACGTCAGATGAGAAGGGTCAAAGTTGTTTTGCAAAATAAAATTATGTTGGGGGAGGTACTTCATAGACTATGAACAGAGGCGACAGAGGCGGTTTAATAAAGAACCAATTGGGGCAGGAACCACTGAAAAAAAAACAGCTCACTGCCCAATGAAAGTGAGGGACGGGCCAGAATGGCCCCCCAGTAAACGGACAACAGCTTCGCTAAGGACGGAAGGTTTGGGAAAAGGTGGTGACGGCTCTTGGATTTGGTTCCACAGAGTTAGATGTGAGAGACTCTCGTCTGCCACAGAGCTTGGAGAAGTGCGAATATCCCGCCAAGGTGTTCCTATACTGGAGATGATTCTGGGTCCCGGTCGCCGATGCTACCATCATCGCTGCATACATCAGCTATAGTAAGTGCCTCCCCAATAGACTCTAAAAATCATCTTTGACAATATAGTTTGCCTCTGCTTCTGGGTTCTCAATGTTAAAATTGTTAATATGAAACGGATTGTTATATTAATAGCTATGACAAGTTAATTGAAATTTGTGTTATCAAATAAATGTATGTTTAAGGTCAATGCTTTCTCTTCCTTGCTTGTTCCAACCCATGCATGCATCCATTGTTTCAAGGTAAATAATACCCTACAGCTACTTGACTTGTATTGCTGCCATATTTTTATCTGCAGCGGGAAAGGAGAACAGAGAAATTTCCAATAAAACGCTAAGGCGTGAACATCAAAGATCTAATTAAGGTAGTAATCAATGATCAAACATCTATTTAAAATATTAATTGTATCTAATTTAGGATTTTAAAAATCCCTACAGAATGTTGTTTTAAATCACTCAAAACACCCTCAAGGACATAATTTTTATCGAATTGATAGAGCAGGCATAGAGTAAAACAAATTGAAATTTAATTTTGAAATCGAATTGCTTGTGTAGAATTGTAAATAGAGAAAACATACAGCGTGTCCCAAAAATAATGATGGGATTTCAAAATGGCCATAGCTATGCAACAAATCATGTTGCAGACACGAGTCATACGTTAAATGAAAGAGAAACACTCCAAGTTTATGTGTGCGAAAGATTACGGTCAGACTCCAACAGTCTCGGGAACTAGCGCCGGAAAATTCCGGAGAATTCCATTTTCGACTTAGATGGATCTCCTCCACATTTTGCTATAATCGTGCAGGAATTTCTTAAAGAAATATTTCGTCAGCGATGGGTCGGACAAGAAGGGTGGATTGCCTGGCCACCACAGTCCCCAAACCTTACCCCCCATGGATTTCTATTTTTGGGTTATGTAAAAACACAAATGTATTCCATTCATGTCCGAAATCTGGACCATTTAAAATAAAGGATCACTGAAGCAGTTTCGTCTATAACGCCGGATGTTCGATGCCGTGTATGGGAAGAGACTGAATACCGTATTTACACGTGAATAGGCCGCGTGCGTGTAGAAGCCGCACCTGAATTTTGAGACATTTGGGGATTTTTTTTTTTTCTGAATTCTGTTGTAGACTCAAAGTAGCATCGTTCTGCGAAATGCAGCAGTGTCGTACATTCCTTAGAGTTCAGTGGTCGCCTAACAATACCAGGTACAGCCTTAGCTGATGGTGCTGAAACTGCAGTGTAAAAAAAAATGATTATATATATACTAGTACACTAAGGAATTATTCCGCACGATGACAAACTCTAAGAAACTCGAAAGAGTTTTATTAAATAGTCCTAAGGTGTAATATATTCAAACAATATTTACAATACATTGAATTGTCGTGGGCATGATATGGTGTAATATGATGTAAGGTATATAGATAGTAATGTTCTATGGTAGTAAAGTGTTCTAAACTAAAGGATGTTTACTATATTTAATTTTAAAATTCCGTGTATAAGCCACACCCCATTTTTACCGACCTATTTTGTGATAAAATAGTGCTGCTTATACACGCGTAAATACTGCATTGTCTTGACATCTGCAGAGCAACTAAGGGATCACAGCAAAGTCTGCTGAACAGATAAGAAACTTGTTAGATATTTTCTCTTCAATTTGACCTATATTTCATCTCTCTACAATGCTTTCTTCCAAAGCTATAACCATTTAAAACCGCACCATTATTTTTGGTTTAGTTTAGTTTGGTTTGGTTTGGAGAACTACGGTCTTTTTTTTTTGGGGGGGGGGCTGCATGAGAGCTAAATAGACCGGGACCTACTGCTTAAAGTCGATTCCAAACGGCTAAAAACGCCCATGCCAAGGGTGGGACTCGGGGATACACTGTATTAAAACTCTGACACAGAATTTTGTAGCTCTGACCTGGTATCTTTGTTAAACAAACAAATAAAAATCTTTTTAGATAAATTTGTTATGAGTAAATTCAATTTTTTTTTACTTGATTGTTTTTTCTGTTCCCATAGAAGCTGCCAATAATGTTAATAAAACTTGAATACGCATTAATTTTAGGGATTTTAATAATGAAGATATCCGAGGGCACCCACATTTTCATAAAATAATTTGAAAATAAGTGGGAACCTCCATTTAAATTTATTAATTATTTTGCTCATATTTCATCTTTTACGGGATGAAGTCCTGCGTAGGTTTTAACAAGACTAGTTTTTCCACCATCTGCACTGCATCTGCCTCGAGATGAGGGGGAGTTTCAGATGGAATTAGATACACAGTATCAATGGGGGAGATCACCTTTGCACTCGCAAAAATGCACTGATTTTACTACCAAGCTTATTGTGTTGTCAAACAGTTAATTTGTAATTAATTTAAACCATTTTTTAGCGTGAATTGTACAAAGCTTTATCTGTTAGAAAACAAAAGTAGAATTGTTGGGAGATTATAAGAAATTATTTTATGTAATTAATATATATATATATATATATATATATATATATATATATATATATATATATATATATATATATATATATATATATATATATATTAATGTTTTATGAATAATGAATGCAGTGCGTGCAGATTATTTTTTAAATTATAAGATATATATATATTAAATTATTTGTATATCGCTCTCTCCTTTCAACAATGTCATATCTCAAAAAACGCGATTTTACAGGAGAGTGATTTTAATGTTTAAAAGCAAATTCAAATGTATTGAAAATCAATATTAATTCTGCTCTCTAGCGGCTAAATATTTAGATATGACGATCTTACAGGGATATACTACTCTTTCAGGGCATTCTGAAAACAGGCATAGCTAAAAATCGCCGATTTTTGAGATATGACGTTATTGAAAAGGAGTGAGTGATATATTCTATCCGTAGGTTATATTTTAATTACACCTAAAATAATTACCATATTTCACATAAAAATATATTTTCATACAAATGTATTGTAATATAGAAGAAATATAAAAGTTTTTCACAAAAAATTGCTGTAAAAAAAATTAGTAATATGTACTTGCCTAAATTTAGGTTAGTACATATTACAAAATTTTAGCAATTTGTGACCATTAGTTTTGAAGAAATAGCACGCACAAGTTTGAAAATAACAGTTTTTAGAAAATGCCATTTAAAGTTTAAAGTTTCTATAAATTACTATTAGCTTTATAAAATCGGTTCTAATTGTAGTATCGACTTAATTTTTTTTTAAGATTCCTGACATTCCATTCTTCAAAATTAAATCACAAAAAAAAATTGAGTTTTTTTGAAGGTTTTAAGGTGATCTCCCCCTTAACTCGATGTATGAATTTTTGCTCAAATAGCTGAACTTGAACACACATTATACTTTTTCCAGATTAAATTTACCCCGCATTATCGATTTCTGTGAATTTAATAAAGAACAAATGAAGGGTACAGGGGTAAAACCACTTTACTCCAAAAACCTCGTTTTGAGAAAAACGAATTTGAAAGTTGGAGAAATGTGTTTTTTCTATGGAACGCCGAAACTTTATCGTTATTTTTAACGGCTTTAAAGGGGTTCTGCCCCAGATATGAATGCACGTGGTGTTAGTACTCCTTGAAAGCTACAAGATGGCACTGCTAAATCAATTTCGACAAAATGGCTGTAAAGTCGTTTTACCGAAACGACTTTACAGCCATTCAGAGAGCATGTCCACTTCAAATTTGCGGACATGCTCTTACGTGAGATCTAGGAAAGGTCTGGAATATTTTCCTGAAAATGAGTGGGGACCTCCTGCTTAAATGTGATTACTTATTGTACACTCATAAAACTCAAGGTTTTTTATCCAGTGAAAAAAAAACCTTTTTAGGTATACCTAGACAAGTTCTTAATGCTACATCTCCCATCTACGCTGCATCAGCTTCGAGCTGAGTGGGAATTATAGAAGGAAGAATTACATACAAGCTATTAAGTGGAAATGTGAAATTTAGCTCCATCTTCATTGAAAGAGGAGCGGCAGAGCCTATTGTAGCCTGAGGCGGCAAATGAATTAAAGGCTCTGCCTTCGCAAGTAGTTCTTTGTCTTCGGTTCATTTGTAAAACAAGATTTCGCTATTATCTCGCTACCCGAAACTGCCTTTCGAGACTGATTTTTTTCTTTCTTTTTTTTATCTCTTTCCAACAGTAGACACAGCGCCAATTCCAGCACCAGATAATTTTGATTTACGACTGTCGCGTTTCCTGACACGCGGATATCTGTTTATCAGCGTTGTAAAATGAGGCTGATATGGACCGCTAATGGTTGACGGTTGTGGCGAAGTCCATGATGAATAAGTTAACTTCTTTTTCTCTTCGAGGATAAAATATGCTAAACGCGGAGTTGTGAATGAGCCGTTTGGTGGACGTAAGCGATGAACAAGATGCGACGTTCACACGCAACGGGATGAGACGCTCCGATATAAAAGAAGACTGGCGCATAAAATGGGGCGTTAACTAAAGGGTACTCTCTCTCGCACTTGTTTAAATAAATTCAAAGTGGGTGTGGCCGGCAATATATAAAGGAAGAAATCGGGTAATATCTGGAATAATTTCTTCGAGATAGCAGTGTCTTAAATCAGATATTTTCCTTTTCTTGTGTACGCTTAGAATGTATATGCTAAGCTATAATTCAGCGATAAGGTCGAACCGAAAATCATAGGCACGTCCTGATCTTAACTCGAGAAAAATTATCTTGGCCTAGCTGTGCAATAATAATTCAGATTTGATTGGTATCGGTGCTTACCAATCGATATTGCCTTGGGAAATTCTTAAACCTGTTCATTCATAAAATGTGCACGTCTGATGTATTTGTTAGTCAAATGCCAAAACGCAATCCTCTCACAAGTATACACAAATTTTATATTTATCTTTGGTCATCTGTTTCAGTTTTTATAACATGTAACAAGAGGCAATAATTCCCTGAACTTGAGATCCATATGACATCATCCATTGCCTCTTTTACTGAGAAAAACTGGGAAGTGGGAAGATAACGGGCTAATCTTGAGAGTGTTCGAGACCTGCGACTGCCATGGATGTTTGTTGTCACTCGAGTTCTTTCTGTAAGTGTTGTTGTTGTTGTTTCTTATGCCCCCCTTGGCCGGAGGTATTCCAGACCAGTCCATATAGGTTAGCGGGCTGAGGGATGCAGATCCGGTTTATAATAACACCACAAGGGTCTGAGTCCGATTTAGCCAGTTTCGCCACCTCAATTTTGCCCGAACAGCCCCAGGATCGACATCTGAGGGATCGTACCCTCTCCCACCCTTTCTGACCTCATAGAGGGACTTTCCGGTCTACGGACTTAACGTGCGCATATCGGCCTAGACACGGAGGTATTTATTGGCGCTTTCGGGATTCGATCAGATCACCTTCATCACCGAAAGGCAACGTTCTACTACTAGGCTACCTCAATCCCTCCTGAAGCTATAAGTCGGTCTTTTGAGACCTCATGTAGGAAAAGATAACACGGCGGTCCAAAAACCAACAAAATCAAAACTGAAAATTGTGCTATCTTTAGAATTGATCCAGTAAAACCATTATTTAAATTATCTGGTTTATGTTCTATGAGTCGAGAATCAAAAACACAGTACAGTCGAACCCCGTTATAACGAACCCGGTATATAACGAACTCACAGATATAACGAATGAAAATTTTGATCCCTCAGTTTTCTTATTGTACGTAATTTAATTAGTAATGTGTCAGTTTAATGCAATTGATTTTGGTCGATTTAATTCATTAATGATCATTTTTAATAGATTTTATCATTTTTTAATGCATCATTATTGAATACACATTGCAAGTAATGAGTTATACATTTTGTGAACTCTAGCATTTTTCTTAACGGTTCGAATATACCTAACCACCAGATTAAGCGAACAAAACCTTTGGTCCCTTGAAGTTCGTTGTAACGGGGTTCGACTGTAAATGTAAGTTTCGTTATTTTGGCTAACAGGGTCCATAAATTTTTATTCCCAGCAAACCCGTAAAATAACAGTATGAATTAGACAATTAAGTTAAACATCTCCTCTTCATAAAAATCTCAACTGTAGAAATGCAACAAATACAGCTCTTATCTTTTTTGCTCGGGACGTGCAATATTACGAATTATTGTATCCGCACGTGATACCTGAGATTAATACCGTGATGACTTCATTAAAAAGAACCCCAAATTATACAGGGATGAAATTCATAGGGTGACATGTACAAGGTCACGGATGATTGCAACATTACGGGATGACATCATGGAATAAGCCCAAAATTATATGCAGATGGAATTTATCGAGGGGAAGTATCAGTTTACGAATACTGCTAATAGCTCCGGATTTTTAAAGCTTCCTAAGTTTATATCTTTGGCAATTTTTTTCCTTGTAATTACCATTTAGAGTATTTTATTAGAGAGCTTGTTTCAAATATTTCCGTGACATTAAGATATTCTTTTGAAACATATTCTTACAGAGATTCTCCTAGGAACGTTTGGATTTTTGCTGCTATCTAACCAAATTGTTCTTGGATTTTTTATTTCATATGAAAGTATAGTCGGTATTCTTTTAAGAGGCGAGAGTTTACAATTTGAGTTTAGTCCCTTTCAGTTCCTTCTATTGACGCAAACATTCAACCGAACAAGACTGACAAACTATGGGCTAGTCAAAAAAAGCAGTCACATTTGCACAGCTGGGGGCTCTTTTGCAAGTTCCCCTATTCTGACACCTTTTTACCTTTCAAAACATCCCATGAATCTTAATGCGATTGCTTTTTCTCCTTTCCCTTTTTTTAAGTGACGATTAGACTCTCTTTTGCGAAAGCCATTTTGTATGAATAGCAACACGCCACAGAATATATAAAACCCATTGTCAAAATTCCAGAAAAGCTTTTGGGGATTATTTCAGAAAGCTTTGGAACTCTTTATGCCTGCAAAGTGAATTCACCAACACTTGCAGACAAATATTTGATATAATCTATTATTCTTTTTTTTTCCTGTTGAATGACAGCAATTTTTTATCTTTTTTTGGCATCTACAGTATTTTTGTTCTTTGTTGGATTGATATGCACATCTGTGGATAAAAGTTTTTTAACGTAGGATTCCGTTCCTCCATAACGGTCCTCCGGAAAGGAAAATTTCAGACACTAAAACCGTCAGTCCGTACTTCGCGAGTTATAATTTTGGCAGCGCGCCAAACCCAGTATGTATCGCTTGGACAAGCAGTAAACAGTTAAACAGAAAAGTACCAAAATGCGTCAAAATTTTGACATAACATATGTGTATATATATACATACGTACATATATATAAATACATATATACATACAGTCGAACCCCGTTATAGCGAACCCGGTATATAAAGAACTCACGGATATAACGAACGAAAATTTTTGTCTCGCCGTTTTCCTATTGTACGTAATTTTATTAGTATTGTGTCAGTTTAATGTAATCGATTTTAGTCGATTTAATTCATTAACGATCATTTTTAATATATTTTTATCATTTTCTTAATAGTACACCATTATTAAATACACATTGCAACTGAGTTATGCATATAATGATCTCTAGTATTTTTCTAAACTGTTCGGATATAGCGAACCCCCGGATAAAGCGAACAAAACCTTTGGTCTCTTGAAGTTCGTTATAACGGGGTTCGACTGTAACACATACATACATATATACATACAAAAGAGGTAAGCAACGGTAAGTAATCCTACGTTAATAACCTGCAGTAGTTTCGTTAGAAGAGACTACCTGAAATTTTTTTGCATTATTTGACTGGATGAGGTTGTGCGAGCGTCTTCCCCAAGTTTTTACTATTTAACTTCATTAGTCAAAAGTTAGGCATGGAGATAATTTTTTTATCTACTCTAGCACAAATATTAAAATCTATTTCTACACTTTTTAAGTTTTTTCAAACTCATTTTATAAGGTAGTAACGCATTAGACGGACAACCTTTGTTGTCTTGTATAGTCTACAAAAAAGATCAGTTAAGTTAATTATGCATCTGACATCGATCTCAAAGGTTGTAAGGTTAAAAGTTGAAAAGGTTTCAAATATTCAATTAAATATTCATGTCCTTTTTATGCGGTTCATTTTTTAAAAGAGTAATACTTCATTTAACGGGAAAAGAAATCGTGTCCATTCTCCATATTACATAACAAGATGAACGTAATTAAATATGAAATGGTGGCTAGTTTTGCAAAAAAACCCCAATTACTGGGAGCACGGGAACAAACAGCAAAGCGTTATCGGTTACTCTGGTTTGCAGTCTCATGTTGGTCTCTCAGTAACACAGGGATCATGAACACATTAGTGAAAATCAGAACAAAGTGGTTAATTCCGATTCCATATAAGTGTTTGCGTTGCTTAATACCATGGATTGCAGAGAAAATTAAGATGCAAATCGAGCTGTTTGTATTGAGTTTTATGTGCTTTCATTATCACTTAGTTGTGTATCAGCCAAGATCAACAAGACCGAATGTTTACTAACAAAAGTAAAGAAGAAAAATATATCTCGTGAATTATTATTATTCAAAAGAACAAAATGGAAGCAAATGATAAAACAATAATTTCTGTGAAAGTATTGTAAAGATGAAAGTAAATTTGAAAGTGTTTTACATATTAGATGTAAATTCGTTGTGAATAGAAATAAAAATAAAAATTATTTATGATAAAAGAGACTATGCAGATTTAATTTGGATTTCAAAGACTCAAATTTTGAACGGCGGGGTTTTTTTCGTGTAATATGTAAAAAAAAATCGCAAGATGTGTGTACAAGTATTGTATTGTAACTGTACAAGCATTGTATTGTAAGCATTTTTGTAACTGTACAGCTCTTAAAAGTTTCTTCGGATATCAATTATAATACTTTCTGGAGTGAAATGTCGGTAATTAATCAAATAATCCCGTTATTCCAAACACCATTTATATTTCTTTTGTAAAAAGGAATATCCTTCTAGAAAAGAAATATGAATGGTACCCCAAATTATAAGATGTTGAAATATGTTAAAATTTTGATACCCAAAATTATAAAGCTCAATTTAACGAACGCTTCTACACTAGCTCTGAATTTGATGAAACTAATAAGTTAATTTTTACTGCAATAATCGCTTCGTATTAACATCGGTTATATTGTCTTTGATATGATTATCAAGTCTACATATGATCCAATGAGCTTTTCCATAGCAAGTAAATGCAGTGTGCTATTTAAAAGCAGCGGCAAAGTAATTTTAGAAGTTCGATGTACTAAAACTTTGAGAGATTTAATCTCTATATTGTACTAAAACTTCAATCTCCTTTGTTTGTAATTTAAAGCAGGGAAAACTGAACACAGTGTAAGAAAATGTTACCCTTGAAAATTTTTGCAGCAGAATAAAACAAGTTTCCTAAAAATCAAACAAAGGGCTGTATAATTATAATAGATATTCTTGTGGCAATCATTCTAGTTACTTTTTTTTTCGGTATTTTTTTGTCAATACCCTAAAAAAAGGAACCATAACTATTGATCGTCCAAAAATGAAACTAAAAACTAACTGCAATAAAATGCAAATATTACCAGATTTGACGAAAGAAATCGCTATAAAAAGTAATAAAAACATGAACACAAGTCGTTACAACAGACTCTTTTATTTTGATTTTTCATCATTAAATTTAGAGGAATGATGGGTTTATTTCAGATTTCGATGTTTTTATCCACCGCCTAGAAGACGTTTGTTTTTTGTTCGTGGAAAAACTATTTTATTTCAAGAAAAAGGGCACTATCTCAGCTTTACGGAAAGGAAAAAAACAAAGGAAATACCTGAGAATTTTTTGGAAGATGGCAAGTCAACCAAAAATGCAATAAAAAAATTATTATCGATATTACCGTGAATTCTTTATAGCGTATGAATAGTGAATGACCCTACTGCTTGTCTCGTACAAGTATATTATCTATGTATATAAAACAGTTCCCTCCCTGACTGACTGATTGACTGGCGGATAACGCACAGACCAAACCGTTGGACCTAAAGGGCTGAAATTTTGCATGGCGATTCTTCTTATAGTGTAGAGGTGCACTAAAAAAGATTTTTGAAAAATTCTTCTTACATTTTTTTCAAATTAAATTTTTAATCTGTTTTGTAGCATTTTTAAAGTTTGTATTTCAAATAATAATTTGATAGTTGCAAAATTTATATCACGAGAAAGATCACAACAATTCCTTTAAAATGAAATCTTTTTCGAATCTTTATCTCCATTTTCTGATTTTTGGTGAATTTTTAAAGATTAATTTTCAGAATTTAATTTATTAACTGCTGATCGCGAGATTTCTTTTCTTTTTGTGATACTTTAAATTAAATTTGCGTCAAGTGCATAACAACTAAATAAATTGACAAAAAAATATTAAAATACAGTAGAAGATCAAGTTTAACCACTAGACTAATTGAGAATGAAGTTTTTCAAGAATTTAATTCAAAGTAGCACTAGACTACAAGTCAAAGCTCTGCATAAAAATTTAATCGAAGCCATTATGTTAACCGGGTGTGCTCAAGGAGAAAAAGTGTTCGTGCCACGCATTCCTCTAATACCCAATGGCCTCCCCTTTGGCGCTAAGAGACTGAAATTTCCCCTCAAAGTATGCTTCGCCATGACGATAAATAAGTCTCAAGGCCAAACTTTAAAATACGCTGGCGTAGACCGTGGGAGAAAATTGCTTCTCCCACGGTCAGTTTTACATAGCTTGCTCACGCGTAAGCTCGTGGACGAGCCTGGTAATATTGGCTCCGCCCAATGAAGAAACAAAAAATAGTGCTTATAAGGAAATCCTCTAAAAAGCAATTTCATTATTTTTTCATTGCAATTATGCTAAAATGTACTCCGTAGCGAAGCACGAGTATTCAGCTAGTTTTACATGTTATTTTTGCTGTCATTGTAATTTGACATTAAACCCAAACGCTCAAGTGCACTTTGAAAATACGTTTTTGTATTCCCTGAAATGAAAACTATGTATGAAAATATTTTGGGAGAAAGGTAATGAAATTGTAAAATGCTGAATTATAAACCTAGTATAAACTTTATATAGCACTTTACATACATTTTAAACTATATATAGCACTTCATATTAAATAAATTGTATCAACAAAATCAACATTGCTGTGTTTAATTTACTTCCCATATACTGATCTATAAATTCCATGTGAATTTTCTAAATCTTCTCGCAAGTCATTTTCAGAAGATACATTTTTATTCTAAGGTTATTTTTGCTTTCCTTTAAGAAGATTCCCACAACGTAAAAAAACTCTAAATGTGCTTTCGGGTGCATACTAGTACAATGCACTTGTGAACGCCGAATTTACGGCTAAGAAGCTCCTAAAAAAAGTCCATTTATACCCCGCCATCGGTGAAAAATGGCGCATAAACTTCTGCTCAGCTTCTCCGGGCAGAAAGAGACCTTCCCGAAATCTGACTTTTATAGATGTGACTCGTTTCAGAAAAAACCTTTTGTATGTGGGTCAATACCAAAGTTATGCTTTCAACTCATTTTTTTTACGATTTTGTTTATCAAAATCTGCAGTTATAGATTTGGTAGGATTTCCCTGATGCCTCATTCGCAACAAATTTATGAGACTATAAAAATTATTCTTTAAAGGCTCTGTCCTTTGCGCTTTAGTACATAATTTTCTCAACAAAAGAGATTATAGAGTGAACATATTTTTTTTATGAACGGAGAGTATTAAATGGAGGCCTCAACGAATGAAGAAAATTTAAAAAAAAGTTTATGTTCAAGCAGGAAAAAAAGGATAACTTGTTGTACGCTATCAAGAAAGTTTCAAGTTGTTACGGTGTAATTCTGAAATATGCGTTTTCTTTGAAATCATCCTAGACATGTTGGGCAACCGTGATTACCCGCAATGTTCGAAGCTATGTAATGTATGACCCTCGACGCTTAACCTTCCCGTGAGAACATAATTATTTTCCCTTTTAGTGGTATCATCTGCCTGTGAGGCAGATATAGATGGAATATTTCTTTCCCAGATATTCCTAACTAGAAATTCAGAGGGAATTTCTCGTTTATTACAATTCATGGTAGCCAAAATCGTCAAACCATCTCTCCTTAATTCCTGACCAGCTTCTATTGAACAGAACCAATTATCACTGGTTATATTACGGTTCATGTTGTAGAGGCATTTAAGAAAATCAGTCTTACTCAGCCTTCCTTTCAAAACAGGTAACATAAAACAGGGTTTGGCCAAAGTCGTCCCCAGAACCTTCAAAAACTCAAATCTTGAAAGATTTTCAGCCTTACTGTACATTTTATACAAAATGTATGAAGAATATCTGCCTGACAGTCACATATTTAAACATACTTTAGTGGGAATATCTGCCTAGTAGACAGAGAATGTTCTAGAAAAATGGCACGTACCTGAACCACAGGAGGCTGGCGTCACGAATCACCCGTTCCACACTGAAGACAAGATGTTGACTGAAGCACATGTACACTCTCAGTACCCAAGGTCGGGGGCCCCAGAGTTGAATACAGAAACCATAGCTGTCTGAGAGGCAGATGTTCCCACCGAAGGGTTAAGACAGCTAAGTAGTAGCCATATTGGATTCTCTTAATGTTAACCTATGAAGAAAATTTTTCCAGTGATTGTCGATTCTGATTTAAAGAGTTTTTATTTAATTGTACGTCGTAATAGAGGAAGAAATTTTATACTCGGGTATCTTTTCCATTCTTCTAAAGAAACATAATAAAATTTTTAAATTTAAGTGATTGTGGGGAAAGGTAGCATATTGTGTTTTAAATGCGTATAATTTCCTTTGGTGGACGAAATTTCTAAAATGAATAAGATAGCAGCGTAAAAAATTTCTTTCTCTATTACGAAGCACGTTTTATTAAATATATAAATCCAAGTCGACAACAAATGGAAAAATTTTCCTCATAGGTTTACATTAAGAGAATCCAATAGGCTACCACCCACCAGCCTTAAGGCCTGTTCACATAGAATTCGTCAACGTTAACGTTAATGATACCGTTGGCGCTGATTGGCTCCGTTAGCTCTGATTGGTATATGATTGGTTAAAATCTTTTATGCTAACGCTCCTGGGATTCTAGGTGAACAGGCCCTTAATGGACATGTGTTACGGATTAGTCGATATGAACTTCGATGTATTCCTCTTGCGTGGCAGAAATTCATCACAATCTAAATCAGCTAAAATCAAAACCATCACCGAGTTAGAGCTTGTTCACATAGGAGTCCGTTGCGTAGCGTTAAGGGAAAGATGACGTTGAGACGAAAATAAACCAATCATAGGCGTTAAAAATTTCATTGCTAATCGTTTGGAGGTTTGTCATTGGTTAAATATATTTCAATACTTTAACGCTCCGCAAGGGACTCCTATGTGAACAGGACCTTACACTATTATTTAAATTATAACAAATAGGGATTTTTTTTCGGTTAGAAACACCAAAAGGGTGAACTTTTACATAAGGTTTAACTTTTTACATAATTTTTTTTATAGAAAGTACCACCTGCCGACGCCAAAAAAAATTTCAAGTAGCCTCTTTTAACGAAACTTCCGCGGGTTATTACCGTAGGATTACTTATCACTGCTTACCTCTTTTGTATATATATATATATATATATATATATACATGTCAAAATTTTGACGCATTTTGGTACTTTTCTGTTTAACTTTTTACCGCTTGCGCCCAAGAGATACAGATTTGCTTTGGCGCAGTCCAAAAATTATAACTCGAGACGACGGACGGTTTTAGCGTCCGAAATTTTGCTTTCCAGAGAACCGTTATGGAGGAACGTAATCCTACGTTAAAAATAATTAATTTTAAATAATCGATCGACTGCAAAATATTAATCAGTAATTGATGATGTAAGAATAGAATGCCATTTTGCACTATAAAAATCAAAGAATAATATTTTTTTAAATCATAGATGGCATAATGCAGCAGATTTAGGCAAAGATAATGAAAATGTGTTCCTTTCGAGTATTTTGTGCTCCATACTCTACTTTATAGTGGCAAATGAAAATTGATCCCAATTGATTTTCGATGAATGTTTATGTTTTTCGCTGATTAACCTGTCGTTTTATTCGTAATTGCAAATTCTTTTTGTGATTATATTATATCACGTGTGGGGGAGGATAATTAATTTCGCTAGTTTGTAAAGTTAGAAAACTTATATGTCCGTACAACAATGGAACGTAACAAAACGTAACATTAAGTGGGAAGCTGATTTTGACATTTTCGATGGTGTTACGATATGCTGCAGCTACGTTATAAGCTACGAGAAGAGGAATTTTATATCAATAATCAGTACCGTCACCATGAAAATATTATAAAATGTGCATGAATAGTAGTACTTTTAGAAGTAAATGGTCTTTTTACGTCTGAGATAGGGATGCGACATCGATAACAAAACATCGATGTTTTGAAACATCGATATTCAATATTAAAACATCGATGCTAATAAAACATCGCCCAAAAACCATCGATGTTTTTAACATCCATTTTTTAAAACTGGTTTAGTAATCTCTAACATTAATGTTACTTCGGTTAGTCCTGGAGGGGGGGGGGATTTAATTTTACTCTCTGATTGGGCTGACACAAATGACAAAAACTTGGTTGCTTTTGCCTTGGGCTACATTGATGACTTCAAAATTCTCGTTGTAAATACCACCATGTTTTGCCTTCAAATGTCCAGATAAATTCGTGGTATTGCCAGAAGTTTTGAGGGACTTAAGGCAAATATTGCATTTCGCCAATTTGTTAGAGGTTTTGCAAAAATATTTCCAAACGGTACTTTCGGGAGTCATTTTACTAATAATATTAACGTCAACTTATATAAAACCAGACCAAAACAAAAACTTAAATGGCTGCTCTCGTGTATATACTATTTGTAAAATAAAACCCCATGGAATGTTCTGGAGTGTCAGGAACATTCCAAGCGCTCTGATTGGTTCATTGGTTGTTGATTGCCATTTGTCTGTTTGCTAAGGAATCTTTCCCCCTTTTGTATTCATCCTTTTCAGAATTCAGACTTACATTTACTGAGTGTGAAAACTATGCTACGTGGTAAATTTTTTTTATTATGGTACTTTTTCATTTAAAAAAAAACATCGAGACAACGTAAAATATCGAGCACAAAACATCGATGTTAAAAAAAATCGGCTTCAATAATGTTTAAAACATCGACATCGATGTCGCATCCCTAGTCTGAGATGTCCCAACGAAACTTCATTTTAGTCAGGAGAGGACTCAGTTGTAAGTTGGCATTTTCGTCACGAATGATGTGATATTTGTGACACGTTTTACCATCACAATGAAGTTTGCTTTCTCTACTAGTGGTTGGGGAGATTATCTAGAACAGGGATTCCCAACGGAGTCCAGGTGGACCCCTTGGGGGTCGATGGAAGTTTAAAAAGGATCTATAGTATTCCAGGGGTCTATCAGGAGTCTATGATAAATTTTTCTGTTTAAAAATTTAATTAAATTTTTAGGAATGTAATTATTAGATAATAATATCCATTTGGATAGGGCGGGGTGATCCACCCATCTAAAGTCGAATATTATGACGCTTTTGTCTATGTGTCGAATGAAATTATATTATAATTATATATAAATCAGTAAGCTTGTTTAGTAAAATATATATATTTCTATTCGTTATGTTAGTTATTGTGACTATACGATAAGCAATTTCAGGCCAAATATTAAAAAATTGTATCAATGCGTCAATCACAACCACCACATTAGTTGAAATCGAACTTTTGTGGAATTACAATCTGAAATTTTGTTTATATTTGGGAAATTAAAAATTAAAATAGTACAAAAATAATAAAACATAAACCTAATGAACCACTTTTCCTAATTTTTTTCCATGTTTTAACTCGCTTTCTTGTTTGTGTGTTTGTCCAACACAAATCTTGCAATCGATTTTTAACCAACTTCCCGACTAGCTAGACATTTGAAACTTTTAGAATAGCTCAGAACACGATGACAATGCATTGTTTTGATACTTTTAGCCATCTTTAAGCAGAATTGAATTAACTTTCAGTTACTTTCAATTAATTTCGTTTTGTAGACTGGTGCAGCCATCTATCAGCCGGGAACGAAAAGTTAAACGCAAGTTAACTTCAAATTAACTTCATTTTCTTTCAAGTTGATGGGATAATTCATCAAAAAAATTTTTAAAAAGTATTTATTAATACATAGAATTGACAAGTTTATATGATTCAACAGAAAATTTAAAAAAATGGTATATAAAAAGTTCTTTTTATCTTGTAATTATTTGTTCATATTCTTAGTCAAATTGTTATCTTTAAGTATTTCATGTGCAATCATTAGTATTATAATTAAGTTGTACGCTGCATATTATAGAGAAAAATGTGAGGGGTCGATGAAGAAAATCATTCTCTTAAAAGGGGTCAATGTAGGGAAAAGGTTGGGAATCCCTGATCTGGTATATAGTCTATAATTAATAAAAATAATCAATAAGGCATCCTAAGTACATTCTATAACAAAAAATCGACGCACCAAGAAGTTGTCCTATTGCGACAAAAATTTGGTGGATGGGAAGAACAAGCACAGAAAAGAAAACGATTGAAATTTCAGAACAGTTGAATGATTAATTCCAGGATTTGATCGTTACAAAGTCAGGAAGTCAATACTGTTCCGTTTTCCTGGGTTCGTCAGGACTGAATAAGAATCTCTTCAGAAAGTTCACAAAATATAAATTTATTATTGTGTAAATTAATCAGGTGTATACACAAATTCAAACATAAAAGACGTAACAACTGTCTTCTAAACAGCAGAAAATTCTAAAAAAAAAAACAAGTCAGGATACCAGAATTTTCAATACAATACACGCCAATTAACGCAGTTACAACACATTCAATTCTCACTAGGAAATTGAACTGAATTCCAATGTCGGGTATATTTATACATTTCCAATGCGGTCAGTCACAGCTATAGGTCAGTCACTGCTAGATATTTCTAGAAGCTTCCAGAAAGGTTTAGTAGGCAAGTTGGCGAAATATCACCAAATCTAGCGACCAAAATAAGTCACAAAACCCATCGCCAATTTGGCGAGGTTCTCATAGACTCCCAAGTAAAAATACATAGCTATATGAGCTCTTCCGTAGAAGCCATTTTAATGAAACAAAATGCAATATTTACAAAATTCGTAACAATACGGCTTTTGTCCACCTCTGGCCTGGATGCAATCTGTCACCAGGCGTGGCGTAGACATAAAGTCCTCGGTCGGTGTCCTGCGAGATTTCTTGCCAAATTGTCTCGAACTGTCGCGCTAAATCGGCACCATTCTGGGATAGTTGCAATCGCCTTCCCATCACGTCTGAAACGTTGCTCTATGGGGGTGAGATCAAGACGACCTAACTGACCAAGGAAGTGTTCGGCAAGCTTGAGGACAATTCATATCAACACGTGACGTATGCGGCCGGGCATTATCTAGTATATCTGTGGCGTTATGACGGATGTTGATATGTCCGAAAAATTCAATTTTATGTTTTAAGTTGATATGTCACCCTTACAATTGGTTCTTTAATGTGACAAAAGCTGATGGTGTAATCATTAAATAATACTAAGTTATTCGTATTGGTTAATGCTGTTATGTATAAAAGAGGTATTACTTGGTCTCTAATTGAATATTTTATCCCTAACTGAAAATGTTCATTTAAGACCAGCCATATGCTTGAGGTTGAATATGAGTATTAACTAAAGAATATATGGATTGAAAAACTTAATTGAGCGATTTTATATTTCACAACAAAAGTTACTTTTTTAATTTGCCAAAAACATGAAAAAAAATTACCTATCAACATCTGCCATAATACCACAGATATATCTTGTATGTATCTAGTATATATCTAGTTTATATGTAGTTCTAAATTTTATAACACCTATAATTTAGAAGAAAACTTTAATCATTCTCCATTGCTCGCATTTTTTCTCCACTTGATTAACGGCATTTTTCTCGTATTTTAAATGACTTCTGGTCACAGCACTAATGGACACAAGTTCCAAAAATGTTGTCAAAAGTAAATTCTTTTCCCATTACACTCTTAAGAGTCTTTGGGAGGTAAAAACTGCCATTAAAAATAAGTCGCATGGCAGTTAAGTGATTTTTAATGCGAAGTAATGGTATCAATATTTATCGGAAGAGAATAGATGCAGTTAATGATTCGTGAGATCTTTCAAGCTGAATTGAATTTATAGTCCTGTATCAGCCATCTAGTTTGGGAAAGGAACTTTTTTATCGGTTCATTTCGAAATCCGACAGCATTATATTGCTGAAAGTTTCTTCGGGCAAAATGTATTTCTCTCAAACAGATAAACTGCTGTTCAGAAAATAAATCTATTAGACCAACATTACGGTTATGCTGAAGTGTATCTTTTGGTTTTTCTGCTTGCAAAAGTTAAATTTTCATATAGCTGAAACTATTTACGTAGTTGGAAAAAAATGCGAGAACAAAGGGAAATGGTGATAGTATTAATTCTTTTCCCTTGAATGTTTACAGTTTTTTCAGCTGAACTTAAAAATGTTTTGTCTCTTTAAAAATTAAATTTCTTCGCTATGTTTAATAAACTCTCATATTGAGTGATTGGTTTCATTTTGCTTTCCTAAAAACACGTTTTAACTCTAAAAAACAGTCTTGAAAACATCTAAGACTTGTTTAAAAACTCTAGAAAAGGAATGTGAAGTAAAGCTGCCGGATATTTTGCATAATAAACTGATACTTCCCTTAAAAAGACTAAATAAGGAAGATGGTATATTGCTGAATAATTCGTTAGGTAAATTAGCATTTCCTTTTTAATACTAAAAATAAGAAAAGTAATATGAGTGAAGTTTCCGAGTAATATACGAGGTAAATTTGTATTCTCCTTTATACAGTAAATAAGGAATGGAAAACAAAAAATTTCCAAAGAATTTGTGGAGCAATTTTCATTTTTCTTTAAATACTTAATATAGAAACAAGTAAATTTTCCAAATAATTTATAAAATAAATTAAAATCGCTCTTAAACACTGAATTTCCGAATAACTTGTAGAGTAAGTTAGTTTCTCTCTTAAAGCTCTAAACAAGGCAGAAAAATTATTTCCAAATAATATGTAAAGTAAAATGATATTTCCTCCAAGTTCCAATAAAATAAAGCCTTAACTAAAAAAAAAAACACTCTTAAGATGTGTTTGCGAATTAAACAAAATTTGCTTCTAAGGTAGGGAATAAAACACGCACTTATTTCGTAGGTGAACACACTGTGATACCTTATTAAAATTCACACCCGCTGTAGGACACCCACTATTGCCGTGGTTGGCTTCGTTAGCAATGACACGTCAGGCGCAGCTTCGTCAACTAAATAGTTTCTGCTTGATTCGACTGCTCAGGCAAGCCTCCTCTGCTCATTGAAGAGCACCATCTTTAACTGCAGCTAGCATGTTATGCACTCACTCTACAACTTTCTACTTAGGTTTCTTCTTTCCACCGCAGGGAGAAAAGTATTGGCAGCTTCGTAATAAGTGTTTTTGTAAAAGTTGAGGCAGGAAAGAAAATTTAAGTAAAAACTCGTAAGGAATTGAAAGTAAATCAAATTTTCTCCAACGGTACATCTAAATTATCACAAATTATATATTTTGACGTGGTACTAAAAAGAGAGTTGGGATAATAAAGTCCTAGAGGATAGTAAAATGACAAATTTTGCATAAAGAGTAAGTTATCCATACCCTCTAAAAAAAGGACGCAAACTGAGGTCGTGAATAAGATTTGTAGGATATTATTTGACAACGAATTACAAAGGAAAAGTAGTAAAGTTACGAAATTTTATTCCTCAAGAATTATTTTTCTGAAAAGAGATATTCGGAAAATACACATGTAACTATAATATTTAGTAAATAATATTTATTACACTTATTAAAATTCATTCGTAGCTGTAATTTTTTTATGCCCCCTGGCCGGAACTTTTCATAGAATTTATGAGTAAAACAGGCCAACATCCTTTGACTGAAAGTTATTTGGATTCTAATTTTCCACAGAAAAGCTATTAGCCCAAAGTTGGATCAACCAAAAGGAAATAAAATGCAATGTACATAAGATGAAACTCAACCTCGAACAAAAATAATACAACTATAGTAAAGAATACACTGACGTTAATAATGAAAAATAAGAGAAAAATTTGTATTTAGTCTAATTAATTAGAAAAAATACTGATTCCAGAAGCTTTAAAAGCTTATAATTCAAACAACTGTATAATACAGAAAGTCTCGGGCTTTTTAACTAATAATATTACATTAATGGAATCTATTTGCAACAGTAATTAAAACAGGTTACAACAATAATTTTCCAACTGTAATCCAAATCAGTAAAAGCACAACAGCGTCCATTTATAACTATACAGAGGCTGTTCACACATTTTTTAGACGATGTATATTGTATTCACAAAACTAAATTACATAAAATTCTTGTGTTTTAAATGTTCTATTTGACATCCCTTATTCTGAACTATCTTTCGACACCGCAATTTGCAGGATAATAATGCCTTTTGAAGTGTCAGAAGAGGTATTCTATCCCATTCCTCCTGAACAGCTTTCCAGTGTCCTGTAAGGGTTTTGGGACGACGTTTGGATAATGCAGATTTTAAAAGTCCGAAAGCACAAAAAACCATAGGTGATACATCGGGAGTTTTAGTAGGGATATCCGTGAAGGGTATGGCCTTGATACCAGTTTTTGTTCCATTTCTTTTAGGAAATTTACAGTGGATTTTGATGTGTGACTGCTAGCTTTGTCCTGATGAGTCTCACAGATTGATGGCACTGTGGGTAAAGGTATTTCATTCAGAAAAATTGGCGATAAAATATGTTCCTGATAGTATTTGGAGTTAATCTTGACATTTTTTTCCACTCTCTTTATTTTTAACTTGCCATTATAAGAAAAACCAGCAACAATCATGAATCCCTTAGAAAAACTTTCTTTCGATTCTTTGAACCATGTACTTAAATTTTTTTCTCCCCTTTTATGATAATAAATGGCTCTTTTTTTGTTGCAATCATTTAAATACACCCATGATTCATCAATTGTGACAATTGTTTTCCATTTTTCTTTGGATAAGTGTTTCTCATATAGAATTCTGAAGCGTGTCCTGCGTTCAGCGATATGATTTGGAAGAAGACGATGCACATTGCGTTTTTTCGCTTTCTTAAGATTTAAATCAACGTTTATCATTTTGTTTACAGTGGACACCGAGCATTTTAATGATTTTGCAACTGTCCTTTGACTAGGGGGATTTTCTTTTAACATTAAACAACGTACCTTTGCAATAGTCGAAGATGTCCGTTTTTTCCTTGGATACTTGTTTGGAATTTTTGTCCTACTTGAGGCTCCAATTTGACGTTTTTTTCCTTTCTTGTTGACGATATTACCTATCGACGCTTCAGGTATCACAAAACCATGACTCTCACATCGTTTTTGGATAACGGAGTATGCATATTTCTCTTCGGAAAGAGCATAAATGTAGCCTTCGAACCACCGCTTTGTTAAAAACGCCATTTTGAATAAAAACAAAACTTTCAAGCCGCAGACGATAATTTTGACTTTTAAAAACATAGTACAATTACAATTATTTCTTTTGCAGCAAGCGATTTTTTATTACCGCTTACCAAAATCGTCTAAAAAATGTGCGAACAGCCTCTGTACATGTCCCCTGAAATACATAGAAGGAGAATAAAACAAGTTTCTCAAACAAAGTTAAAAGGTATTTTTAATTATATTTCAAAGTTCTATTCACCATTAATACTAAACGAAAGACACAGTTTGTTTCGAGCTTCAATCCTGCCACCTATTGTTTGAAAATGTGAATTTCCATTTTGAGACAAAATTATTAAGTATTCAAATAAAACAGCACAAGCTTGTCAGTATAACGTGTAAGCCGTTTTCAGCCGAGTAGAAAGAAAATGAGAATTTAAAATACTTTGGAAGGGACAGAGCAACCACACCGTCAAAGGTATTCTTTAATAAACGCAGAGAAGTTACTGCACAATTTTTTTCCAACGAGGCAGACACTTCATCCTAAGGAGATTCACCATGCTACTAATTTGTTGGATACCAATTTGTTGGCTACTTTATCATAGAAGCTCCATATAGATCAGTGGTTCTTAGGCGACAATGGACTATGAAAAACTTTTTTTTATTTATAAACCAATTGCTATAAAATTGTGTATGCTTATAAAGTGTTGTTTAGAGAGGAAAATTCTAAATTTAAAAAAAATCAGAATGTAATTAAGATATTAATTAAAAATCAGTTTGTTAATTACTGTATTTAAAAATGCTCCATGCTCATCAATTTTGTCTCAGATATCTAATTTTCTCTCTTAAGCTAGCTTTATATAATCGATACTATTCAGACAAGTTAACATTGTATAAAAGTCTCCCAGAATCGACAAACGAATTCGGGATTCATAACTTTGATGACAGAGTTTTAGCAACTGAGAGATTCCAGTTGTGTAAGAAAGAGTTGTGCGAGAGTTGTTCCAGTTGTGCGAGAGAAGTTTCTAAATTTTTAATGAAAACTACCAATTAAGTGAATCATTTGATGGATACTTTTCCACTGGAAATATAAGCAAAATTAATAGATGGGTACTTAATCCATTTTTGTTTGACCTAAATTCAGTGTACGACAACGTTTTATTAAAAGACGATCTTATCGCAATACGAACTAATACACGTATTGAAATGGAACTGGAAAAACTGGACTTGGAACAGTTTTAGTGTACGCAGCTAGAACTTTATCCAGAATTGGTAAAAGCAGCATTAGGTACACTTTTACCAATTGCCACCACTTACCTTTGTGAAATGAGATTTTCATCCCTTTTGCACATCAAAACAAAAGCCAGAAATCGCTTAAATGCATCTCATGACTTAACGCGTGGCTCTTTCAAAAAAAAAAAGAAGACCCTCGTTTTAAAAGGATAATTATGAACAAACAACAACGTAGCCATTAAAAATGTAATTATTGTTTTATATGTAATAATATAGTATGTATTGTAAATGTATTAATTTTTTATGGGATAAATAAATTATCTTGCAATAAACGTCTTTTCCTAAATAAAAAATAGAAACCCGTTTTTCAAAAGGGTACAAGAGCTTATTTTCAGATTCAAGGGGATGCTGACTATAAAAAGGTTAAGAACCACTGTTATAGATGAACCAATACTGCCCTTATTAGGGGACAGCACAAGAGCTTCCATGCCTTGGCGGGTATTAAGAACCCGAGCTCACTCCATCGAAGCTCGATACTATACGATGTGAATGGTTATTGAGTTGGATCCTCATGATGAGAGGCCTATGGTCATCGTTCAGTAGAAATGAGTAACGATTCATTCCTATTATGAACCTTACAAGCGGACTGAAGCATTGAAATTATGTAAAAATTAACGTTAATTTCATTGTGCAATATTGAGTGTAACTTGGATTCTTCAAAACCTCTAACGGAAGACGTGTTGGTCTTGTAAAATGCTAAAAATGATAATCTGGAAATAGGTCTTTAAATAAATTATTAGCATTATGAAAGGACGAAGAATTATGATGTAACACAAATCGGACACAAGTTCTCACAAGAATTTTTTTTTAATTTGAAGATATTACGAATTTTTTGACAAAAATAAGTGAAACATTCTTGCTTTAATCATACTTTTAGTTACTTTAGTATCATAAGAAATTTGTTTTTCAGAGAGCAAGGAATTTTCACTTGAAACGCGCTTACTTTACGTACACTTTTAATTACTATTTCATTTCAGTTTCATTAAAGCATTTTAAAAAACCTAATATTTTATGAGTCTCAACTAAGTGCTTTTTCTTAATGAAAACAGAGGTTTATTTACGCAACTAGCAGAAGTTATCTAAAATACTGAATCACTGATCACAGCTCTGGCTTAAATCATTTCAACTCGTAACCGTGAACAGACCTATCTGTTCCCTTCAAGCAGGCTCGTGCTACTTCACTTAAGTGATAACAGCATGAGAGGAAAAAGAAAGACTACTTATCTAAGATGAGGACTTTACAGAACGGTTCGTTGAGTAGATGCTTTTTTTATGCGACATCAAGAAAAACTGTTTGGGCTATTAATTCTCGCAATGAACTTTTTTATTACGATCTTGTTGCTTCCTTTCTTATTCTTGGGCTGTTCAAGTAGATCTTTTTTTTTCGATAAAATACATTGGTTTGTATAAACAGATAACTGAAGCAAAGATTACTATTTTTGTGGCAAACGGTTACGCATTGTAAAAGTTGAGCTGAGAGTTGCCTCTTAAATAATCATCAGTCTATCTTAGAGACTAACAATTGCCCTAAAGATAGTTATATCACAATTATGAGCACAGTAGACTTTCAAAGTACGTAGTTAACTCAGTATGATAGATGAGATTAAAACTGAAATGTCCTACTTTGCCCCAAAACGATCTGTGTCTCATACTGCGTAAATTAAAACATCATACTGAATTAAACAAAAAAAATTTCAGGTAGTCTCTTCTAACGAAACTACCGTGGGTTATTAACGTAGAATTACTTATCGTTGATTACCTCTTTTGTATGTATATATGTATGTATGTGTTACAGTCGAACCCCGTTATAACGAACTTCAAGAGACCAAAGGAGACAGAAAATTACCAAAATGCGTCAAAATTTTGACATGCATTTGTATGTATATATATATATATATATATATATATATATATATGTGTGTGTGTGTGTGTGTGTGTGTGTGTGTGTGTGTGTAACAAGAAAACGCGTCTTCCTAAATTACTTTACTTTAAAGCATATTCTATTGTTAATAAAGTACGACCCATTTTCCAAAAATTGCAACCTAAAAGTAAAGTAAGTATAATTTATATTAGCCCTGCAGATCATTAAGTAGGCAAGTGAAGTATCTGAACTCAATAACATCCCCAGATATGAGTGTTCGAATTTTATGAGATTCCGAATGTCAGTATAGTGTCAAAATTCTTGAAGAGCCCCCGAAACACTCTGAATTTATGTCTTGTATAACGTCAAAAACCCCACTTTGCAAGAACTTTATGGCCACTTATCCTACGCCCAGGTCAACAGTTCACAGCTCTAACAAGCGCGGGATCTATCAGTCCCCGGGAAACTTAAGTGGACACGTGAACTCCACGAATCTGAAGTCGCCCAATTAAAAATTAAGTAGTTTAGGCCCTCTGGCGTCAATATCGCAAAACACCCATTTAATATTGCATGAACAGAAGACTTTTCTCTCTCTTCGTTTCTAACTCTTGTTGCTGTCGGACCTACTGTCCACAGTCCGGTGGTTACAACGATTTTCTCTTAACTCTGGCATGTAAACACTGCTGTTAACACGTCCCGTCCTGGCATGGACGCCGGACAAGTCATGTGGCCACTGCAGCTAATACCTTCGCGATGCTTCATAATTGAATAAAGGTGTTTTCCTGGATATCGTTGGAAATGTGTGTTCCTCTTCTATGGCTCCGCGTGTGTTACTCTCCTAAATTTCGTAAGTGTTTTCCTGAATGAACACTCAGCCCGACTGCATCTCCTAGTTCCAAAAGTGATTATTATCATATATATATATATATATATATATATACGTACATATACATATATACATACATATATACATAGCACATACATAGATATACACATACAAAAGAGGTAAGCAACGATAAGTAATCCTACGTAAATAACGTAGTTTCGTCAGAGAAGAATACCTGATTTTTTTTTTTTAACTTGGTAATCTTTCTCATGCAAAAAAGGTCTCTTTATGCTAGCCGTCTAATTTGCATCAAATCTCAACTATTTATGACTGTCTGAACAGTTAATATTGCAATCCATATTTAACAAACATAAAGAATTTAAGCCAGTACTCTGTACAGCTAGTAAGTGTGGCTGATAAAGTTAAAATTACCGTATGAATAAAGTAGCCTGACAAACAAACACGCACACTCAGGTAAAATGTGTCTATATAGTTCAGTACAGTATCTGATGCAAAACGTGCTGTATTTTAATAGCAGCAAAATTATTAAAGTTTACATAATACAGTTGAAAACTGTGCACTATTGGAAAATGAAGAAAAACCGTACTTAAATTTATATTCCTCGCTGTAAATAATGTTTAACATTAAGACATTTAAGATGTGTGTTTTATTTTAAGTACTGCGGAACATCTTTATTTATACTTTGAGTTATAAAGATTTAATACATAAGTAACAAAGCTTTTCCTTTTCATAAAACCATTAGTATAGCATTAATATTTTGATATGTTTTGCTATGTTATAAACAAACTAAAATTTTGCTTTATAAATACGCTTAAGATGTGTGTTTCATTTTAAGTAGTGTGGAGAATTTCTATTAGTACTTTGAGTTACAAAGTTTTAATACATGAGCAACAAAGTTTTACCTTTTAATAAAATCATTGCTATAGCATTAACATTTTTCTATACAAAATTTGAAAATCAAACTTAGTGTATCATCATCAATTATTTCTTTTTTAAATTTTGATTCAGTTGTATGGTTAAAAGGTCAATTTTTGAAGTACAAATTTTTCGATTATAAAGATCAATAACCCCCTTCGACAAATTAATCCCTAATTACAACATAGCCGTTTCTTATGAAGTGACACAGAGTTAATTCCTGAGAGGTGAGACAATTAGGGCCGTACTTCTTTTACACGCTCTTCCCTTCAGATTTAATGACCGTTATTTTAGGGTAACGGCATCCATTTTTACGTCAGAGGATCAATAGCCGCCACCGTGTGCGAGACCTCTTCTTTTTACACTTTTAAAAAAGAAGCATAAAAATGAGACCTCATTATCGCTTGAGACATTTCGCTAGTTCATAGTCGTGCTGATAAATTGTGAGCTAATTAGCCCGACTTGCAAGAGGTTTCACTTCTTTCGAATAAGCTCAAATTCGTCGTTGAAGGGTGAAATTATCTCTCTCAACACAGTTAACTGTGGATGTTTTCATTTAAATGACAAAAATGTTGATAATTGTCGGCATTTTGCTTTTGATAAACTTTGTTACTCATGTATTAAATCTTTGTAACTCAAAGTACGAGTAGAAATTCTCCGCATTACATAAAATGAAACATACATCTTAAACGCAAATTTCAGTTTGTTTATCCTTTTTACAGACACGCTTGATGTTTATCAGCTAAAATTTGTGTGCTGTTACTGGACCTAATCTAGTACATACGAGCCCTCTTAATGGAATAGCCAATTTGCCACGAAAAATTATTCTAATAAGCGGGATATTCCATTATCCGGGATCACGTTGACACGTCCACAATGTTTAAAGTTACAGTTAAACGTAGAAAGCATTAAAATTTTCCTAAACCATAGGCATATTTAAACTATTATAATTAACAAACAATTATTAATTAACAGTAAGAATGAATTTACACACATTAAAATTTAGATAATTGATGAAAAATGAGCTAATTTTATTGTAGAATATACAAATTTCTCTTAATTATTTGGAAATAATTACAATGTTACTTACTTATTTGTTGCTAAAGAAGTCGGATATTTTTGACTGTTTACTGTTCTGTGAATGCAGCAAATCTGTTATTTGATTTTCTAGTTTATAAAATAAATGAAAGTCTGCTTTTGGCTTCGTTTCCAAGAAACGTCTTATAATATCACAAGCGTTATTAACTTCAACATGTGACGGAACCTTTTTAATGATACATTCTTCATCAAATTCATCTTCATCGACTTCGCTTTGATCAAATTGAGGGTCTGAAGTTTCACCACATTCTACCAAGTCATTGTCGAAGTTTACAACATTAGAAAAATTTTCTTCTGTCATTCCTTCTGGCGGTAAATCATTTGCGTTTGTAATTGATTCATCATTTAATTCATCATTTGTTACGTGTGCTGAAAATTTACATTTTACGAAAAACTTTTTATTGCGTCAGAGGAAATATTATTCCAGGATTTGTTCATCATATGAACAACTGTAAGAATTGAAATGTTTCTAATAATTTTACTAGTGGAGCTATTGATAGAAAATCCACTAGTATCATCTATGCAAGCTATGATCTTTTTTAACGATTTCTTTTCTATAATTCCTCTTAAAAAGTGATATAATTCCCTGGCCCATTGGCTGTAAAATAGCTGTAGTATTCGGAGGCAAAAAATGAAGTGCTACATTTTCTAGTCTTATGTTGACTTTGTGGGCTTGACAATTATCGATAAAAAGGATAGCTTTTCTTTTCATCTTATTCATCTCATTGTCAAATGACACTAACGAGTTTTGAAAGAAATTAGCAGTCATCCAAGCTTTTGAATTCGCTTCGTATTTAACTGGAAGGGACTTTTGGATTTCCCGATTACAAAAAGAGGCATTTTATGACTGCCGTCATCATTACTACAGCATAAAACTGTCAGTCTGTCTTTCGGGATTTTTCCTCCAACAACTTTTTTGCCTTTTAAGCACAAAGTCCCATCAGGCATTGCTCTGTAATAAAGTACTGTTTCGTCACGGTTATAGATACAAGAAGAACTGTAGTCTTGTAATAAAGCAGGTAATACTACATTTTTCCAAGAACTGGCAGCGGCTTCATCAGCATCACTTGCTTCACCGTGAATTTTTTTGAAAGAAATTTGGTTTCTTGCTTTCCATCTGCACAACCAACCATTTGTAGCTTTAAAATCAGTTATATTTAACTGTTGTGCTAAATCTTCACCTTTCTGATTCAATAATAATCCACTAATAGGAACATTACAAGCTCGTTTTTCAGCAAACCACTGAAGAAGAGCTTCTTCAACTTCAGATTCTTTTCCTGTACGTTTTCGTTTTTGATTAAGATTTTTATTGCATTTCCAGTCGTTCAAGACCTTTTCTTTGTTTTTTAACAATTTCGAAACTTGAGCTTGGAATATCTCAAACTTTTTTGAGAGTTCTAATTGCGTATACTTATTTAGTTTTGCAAACTCTATGACTTTTACTTTTTCTTTTAAAGTAAGATCTTTTCGTCTCAAAGACATTGTAAAGCACAAGAAAGATTACTGATTTCACGAAAGCGAACTGTCGAACTAATCGCCGTAGAAAATGTACAGTTAAATGTTCAAGACTAGAGACCCCCAAGTTAAATGTTGCGCTTCTCCGAAGAGATTCGTTACAGTTGGTAATCCACGTCCCCTTCAAGATAAGGACCTGTTGAAGTTTCACATTTCCTTCACACACACACACCCACTCATTTTCTAGCTCTCATTTGGGGGTGAAGCTTATTGTTCATTCTCTGAATAGGGAAACGTAGTCCAGCGGCCGAGCAATACGGGGAGGGGGGGGCAGCAAAAACAGCAACAACAATGAATTGCCCTTCAAAATCGAAGAAATTCCCATTTCCTGCAATTGGACACTTTCTGCGAAGTGACAAAATTGCTTTGAAAGACATTAAGTTACTCCACATTCATTATTGCACTTTACAGAAAAACATTCTGAAAAGAAGTGTGCGAAATAGAAAAAGATCGATATCGTCACGGCTAAAAATTATTCCTTTAAGCGGGATAACTTCAAAACAATATATTCCATTAACCGGGAAATTTAACACAGAAACAAATTACTACGGTTTGGGACATTGAAAATTTATTACATTAAACGGGATATTCTTTTAACCGATATTCCATTAAGCGGGTTTGACGGTATATATATAAAACAGTTCCGTAACTGACTGACTGACAACGCACAGACCAAACCGCTGGACCTAAAGGGCTGAAATTTTGCATAGCGATTCTTCTTATAGTGTAGGGATGCACTAAGAGAGATTTTTGAAAAATTCTTCTTAGATTTTTTTAAATTAAATTTTTAAGCTGTTTTTGTAACATTCTTTAAAATTTGCACTTAAAATAATAATTTGAGGGTTATAAAATTTATATCACGAGAAAGATCATAAAAATTCCTTTAAAATGAGATCTTTTTCGAATCTTTACCTCCATTTTCTGATTTTTTGGTGAAATTTTAAAGATTCATTTTTAGAATTTTAATTTATTAAATGCTGATCACGTGATTTCTTTTTCTGGTACTTTAAATTAATTTATCGTCACGTGCATTATAACGAAATAGACAAAAAAATTCTTTTTCTTGCTAATGCGGCAGACGATTGGACATTATCCAAAAAAATATTAAAATACAGTAAAAGATATGTTCCTCAAACTGTACTATATTAACTGTACTATGTTCTTTAGTATGTTCTATTAGATTTAATTTGAATATTTTCTTCTACATTATTTTGTCTACAAAAATATTCCTTACGTTTTTTTTTATAAATATATATTTTTTTACATCAATTGCATACATTGATCGTTGTATTTATTATATATATATATATATATATATATTTATTTATTTATTTATTTATTTGGCATTAATTGCATACATTGACCGTTGTATTTAATTTGAATGTACTCCGTAGCGAAGTGCGGGTTTTCAGCTAATCTCAAATATATTGAGATTTCTTTTTTAATTACGTAGTCACATAGTAGTCTTACGTAGACACTTCTTTTGGAAATATAAATAAAAGTACAATTTTTTATGCCTGTACTGAAAACAAAATCCTCAATTTCTTGAAACTAAAAGTGCAATAGCCGCAGAAGTCATATGTTGGTATTGTATTACTTATTTCAAAAACAGAACGAAAGAACACATTTATATACGTGTACTCAAAAGAATTCTAAATTTCTCTAGAATAGAAGTGTGGTACCTATAGTAGCAATATGTGGATATTGTGCTGTTTTAAAAAGTAGAAATGAAAGAACACATTTTTTTTTGTGCGTTGATAAAAAATTCAAAATTTCTCTAACCTAGAAGTGCAATATCCACAGTAGCGATATGTGGGCAATGCACTTCTTTTGAAAACAGAAAGAAAAGAATAAATTTTTAGGTAGTACTGAAAAAATAAGTTGTTTCTATTATATACTCGTTATATTTATGTGGGGGTTTTAATACGAATTTAAACACGACACCTATAATAGAGAATTCCCCCTACAGAGTAAATTGCCGGAAATGGATGTTGCCTTATTTAAACACACCTCTGCTCATTTAACTGTAATTTCAAACTTTGTCCCAATGATTACGAAATGGAACAAATGCAAACCCTCCGTTGTTGCTAAATTCTAACGAAAATAGACGCATTTGCACAATTTCTCCTATCTTACCCAGCATAGGAAATGTTTCTATCATATTAAGCGATAATCGTAAATTACAATCTTAACGACCAATTTCATTAGAAGTCTTATATATGACTTTCCCAATTTTAATTTTAATCTCGATATTAAAATTTTGCTAGTACACGTGTATAAGGTAAAGCCGGCATTTTTTTTCCTCTCTAAATTCTTTGATGGATACAAAGCATCATGAGAGAGTTTTCACCTTTCCGCGAGTTTACTTTTAAATATTCATATCTCTATTTATTTTGCTCAAAAGCTCAGCGTAAATTCTATGATTTAGGGGAAAAAACCTTAAATTCAATTAAAAAAATAGAGGTCATAGAATTAAAAATAAGAAAGCCTCCATGCTCTTTTCATGTAATACTTTAGTCCAGGCTTGCCCAACAAACGACCCGCAGACCTCATGCGGCCCGCCATTACTTACTCTGCGGCCCGCGAAATCTTTTGTCGAGACGCATAATATTATAAATATAAAAATACGGAACATAATTTTTAGATTTATAGCATTATGAAAGGAATATTTTTTTTTACCTATGGCTTTATTTGGAAAATTAATCCATATTTAATGAAAGGAATATATAAGTAATGAATACTAACATTTATATTTTTTAATAATCAGTATTTTTTTGTTGTTGTTTGCTAGATAAAAAAAATTTCTCTCCTCGCTATCTATCCTTTTTTCTTGCTGCCCTCAGAAGCTTTCCTTCAACTAATATGGCCCTCATTACATTTCGAGGTGTGCAGACCTGCTACAGTCTTAAAACAATGAGCAATGTAATTAACTATAATAAGTGAGAATTAACAATATAATTAACTAAATGAATAATGTGAATGTTTCGATTGACAAATCCTGCGCATTGGCGAACATAATAAACGACGAAAAAACGATCTAAATGAGCTAAGATTTGTATGTGCCATTCATATGTTTTCGGGCAGATTTCCTCAAACAAATATCTATGACCTAGTGCAAAATCATTGAATGTCCATTCGTGGACTATTTTAAGTAATTCTTTTTTTTTTTTGGGGGGGGGGAGTATTTTGTTAATATATAAGTTTCCAATCACAAATAATAATCAAGGGCATGAAAAATATCAGCCTTGTATTAGATTCGACGTCCGTGGTAACTCTACAGCAGCAAAAAAAAAGTTTTCTAAAGCCCATGGATTTTGGTCAAAAATTAAGTATGACTCGGACATCAATATGGAAAGTATTATTAAAAGGAATTAGAGAGTCTCTATGCTTTAAATACAGGTAAATGACCACCAGTTTGAGTTCCTATCTTTATTAAAATCGATATTATACAGGATGCGATAACTCGCACATTGTCTGCATTTCGAACATTAATGAACCTTGCTGAGACCTAAATGACCATTACCAGACATCGATATTTCAAGTCTATTCAGAGCTTTTCCGTTTTTCCTCTTTTTATGAACTCTTTAAGAGATACCAGAGAACTTCCTGCAGGCAACTTTTCATAGATTTCTAATTACGCCCGGTGATAAATAAGGTCATAAGTATGAATCTTCTAGCCTCCAGTTTTCGTGAGAGATTCATGAAAGGTTTCTAAGGACTCGTTACGTGTAAACTATGAACTGGCCTTTTAAGAGGATGCGTGACATGCAATATATTTCATTTTTAAATGCAAGTCAATCTCGCCATTAAAGGCTGAATGTCTGTTGTCACACTGATATTTCGAGACTATTAATTATTGTGTTTTTACTTCATCTTTCTGGGTCCACTCGGTAGAAACCTGGGGGAAATTTTTCAAAGCTTTCTAATTTCTCATGGTGATAAATCAATTCAGGATTTCGAATCTACGTGCTTTCATGTGTGATAGGGTGCATAATTTTTTATTTTTGGAGGGGGGGGATTTTTCTCACCGCTTATGTGAAAACAACTAAATTACCATTCAGGCGGCGCGCATCATTTGTCGTCGCAGGACTTCAATCCCCGTGTTGAGCTTACGGCAATTTTCCTCTGGGCATTTTTGTAATTAATCATCGGCTATTGCATATTCCCGAATTCTGTTTTTTGCATCTGAAAGTTGGTCTTTAAATGTAATGCGCAGGTTGTTTCCTTTTTTTTAAATAAACATTAACTTTGAAATATATACTTTTTATTTGCTAGACGATGAGACTTGTTACTGGAGCTGTTAAATCTACTCCTATTGAATCTATGCTACTATTAACAAAATATATGTTCATAAGAGCCATTATAGAGGAGAAGGCTGTCATCTTTCATGAAAAGCTGCTTCGCATTGGAGATCCTTTCTGGGTCAATTATCAAGACACAACTAGAAATCTTAAGACCTAATGTGGTTTTATACAGAGTCCGTGAAATTAGGGAAGAATGTGATCTAATTGATCAAATGGATCGATTACAAGAAATTGTACCGCCAAAAAACACCTTATGATTAAAATTGAGATGAACCTTAATTTGGTCAATGCGGTCTTAAAGAGTGAAACATCTACTGAAGTGTTGAAGTGCCTTGCTTTGGAAACAATAAATACTAAATACCCAGAACATAAATGGTTGCATGTATATACGGAAAGGTCATATTCTGATGTTTCTGTGTCTGCGGGCTCGGGAGTCTACTCGATTATCTTCTCTTTCAATTCCTCGGCTGGAAAAACCCGAAATTCATTTGATGGAGAGGTGGAGGCCCTCAGAATTGCCTTAGAACAACTATTGGCCCTACATCATAAATTTGAGAGAGTTGTTCTGCTATCGGATTCAAGGGCACCAATTCAAGCCATTGGCTCTTTAGAGACCCCTATATCCACAGAAATTCTCCAGTGTCGAGAGTTTATCCGAGGCCTACTCCTGAAAAACAGGGAAATTAGTCTGCAATGGATCCCTGAACACAGCGGCATCCATGGAAATGAACATGCAGATTTCCTAGTGCGAAAAGGTGCGACGCTATTGCAATCAAAAAATTCAAATATGCCATATCGCTCTATAAAATTATACATAATACAATCCATGAGAAATAGATACCAGGTGAAATTGCTGGATAGAATTAAGACGAAACGTTGGAGATTTGAAGATCTCGCTTGCTTACCAGATAGCCCACGATGAGACGCAGTGGCCACGTTTTGGCTATTGACAGGCCATGACTGTCTGGGTGAGCATCTTCATCGGATTGGTGTATTTGCCCAGCCTTTCTGTCCACTTTGTGATCTTATGGAACCCATGAACAGAGCTCATCTGCGTCGCTGTGGAGCATTTCTTGGTTGTGACTCCGAGACCATCCGATATTGGCGTGCCAGAGACTGTCTAAGGCAATGACTGCGATCATTTACTTTCATGTTACTTAAGTGTAATTGTTTGTATTTCCTTTTTTCCTTGCCTTGCCATTAGAAATTTTTAAAAAAAATTGCTAGCTAATAGACATAAATAGTTTATTGTCCCATAACAAATTATTATAAATTTCAATATTTTATAAACCATTCGCTCTTTTTGTCAAATTTCTACTTTGAGGCTGAAAACAAACTTCAAAGCTATGCATTTGCTAATGGGTAATCCGAAAAGTACTGAGACTAAAATTCCCCATGTTAAGTACTGAGAGAGCTTAACTTGGGGTTTGAAGATTTGCAGGGTCTATCGATGCACCAACCCTCAAAATAGAAGCTGCCCTCTCATACGTTATAGATTCCAGCGTCTCGGTGAAACGG
Organism: Dolomedes plantarius; assembly: GCA_907164885.2. Classification (NCBI taxonomy): domain Eukaryota; kingdom Metazoa; phylum Arthropoda; class Arachnida; order Araneae; family Dolomedidae; genus Dolomedes; species Dolomedes plantarius. Next base: position 44,437,716 of record OU015497.1, on the reverse strand, counting down.
CCGGGTCTTCAGTTCCTAGGTTAATCCTATTAAGCGCGACTTAAAACTTTTGAAAGCTGTTACTTAAGGGGACAATGGACCTTCAAAATGGAATTTTTTAATTTTCAATTTTCAACTCTATAGGACATAATCAGAATAAAAAATATTCTTTTTTACTAGCTCGAAGACCCTTAGAATTCAAAACAACGATATTTTGGCAGAAAAATGCCTGTCTTTCAAAAAATATTTCAAAAATTCTAGCATTTTTCGAAATGCTCCAAGCGCATTCTATGTCATTTGAAAACCTTAAATTTTTTAATGTACGTTTACCATACATACATAAATATAACTGTGCATTGAATTTTAATTTTTGTAATTTTTTTATGAATCAAAAGTCATAAAAAGTTTTTTTTTTTCATCTCCCTGCTATTTTTGTTTATTTTTTTACTTTATTTCATGGTCTATAAATTTGAAAAATATTTGAGTTTTCGAAGAATTGTGCACAGTTTTATGAAAAACTCTTCACTTTAAAAATCCCGAAAAATTTTGAAGAAATCAGAAGTAAATGAATGCGTATGGAGCATTTTGAAAATTTCCAGCATTTTTGAATAATTTTTTTGAAACACAACTTTTATTGTTCCACAAAATACCTATTTCTGAACTCTAAAAGTCTTCAATATAGTAAAAAAAGTGTAATACTTATTCTCATGTTGTATAAAGAGCAAATACTGAAAATAAAAAAATAAATAAACAATGAGGGAAGGTCCCTTGTCTCCTTAAACGTTACATACATTAAACTTATAGAGTACCCAAAACGGGGATAAATGGCTCCTTGAAATTCTCAACAAAAAAGGAATTTTTATTTAAAATTAAAAATCTTTACTGTGGATTTAAATAAGCCGTGTGTTATTGTTAAGTTGTCCTTTAAAGTTGCCATGGGCTCAGATGACCGCGTTATTCTTTGGTTGTATCCTACCATTATGTATTCGTATGTATGCTTATAAAATGCTAAATTTTTCTTACTTTCTCTTTCAGAGAGGTAACAGAAATGAGCCAAGCAGAGGCTTTAGCATCGCACTGGGTGCTTTTGTTCTTCCTGGGACTTCTCAACAAATACGTGAGTTAAAAGTTTTCCGTGTATTTCCAGTTTTTCTTGTATGATAAATCCCTTCTTACTTGTATAATCTAATAAGTTTTATAAAAAAAAGTTATAAAAAGAATATTTACCCCAATGGTTCCAAATCAGCAAATTAAATCTTCCAGTTTGTATTTAAAACTTTCTCTAACAGAAAGTACTGGAGTCAATGATAAAAAAAATTGGATTACAATATAAACATTGTTTCATATCCTAAAGATCGTTCAAAATACGAACTTTCTTTAAACAATGAAAAGTGGTTTTAGTTGTGGAATAATTACAATATAAAAAGAACTTTTTATATACAGTAACCACCGTTTATAGTGATCAGTGGTTGTAAGAATCAACCGTTTATAAGAATCAATATCGCGAAAACGAAAACAAATGTATTATTTCCATGTTAAAATTTTCGCTTTAAAGAATCAATCCACCGGTTTTAAGAATCAGTTTACACTCTTCGCTTTCCTTTCATTTTTCCAAAAAAGCCACTTAAACCCTCAAAAGGCACTAAGTTTTTTCTTTTTTTTAAAGAAAGATTGATAAGATGGGATGGAATATAGTCGTAAAATTCCTCCCTTTCTTTGTAAGACATAACATAATAGTTTCCTCTTAAACTCTTTAGCACAACACTGTCCTATTAGCTTGACCCAGGGGCATCTTTACCCGATGGGGTCCGATTTCCCTTTTCTCCACTAGCAAACAAAAATAGGGACTCTTCTTTTTTCCAACTCCCACATCCTGGTTGCGGCTTCCTGGTCCCTGAAACACGTAAATCTTCGGCGAAGTGTCCACGTCCACTATCACTTAGGCAAACGTGACATTAGTAGATTCAGCACGTTATCAAACCGCGAAACGTAAGCTAGAAGGTGAATCTTCGTCTGAAACTATTAGTATTGGAAGAGGTATAAGCAGCCTCCTGAAAACTTCTTACGTCAAACTACCATAGAAAACTTTTTCTTGCTCCCTTCCTGTAGCTGAAATGTTAAAACTGTTAAGAAGGTATGTGGTAACAAATATTGGATTTTTTTCTTCTCTTACTATCATCATGTGTATCTACTTATAGGTCTAGAAATTAAGTTGTATTTTTAAAATTATGAAGAATAATTTTAATAAAAGATAATTAACGTAAATTAAAGAGTGTTTTATGGTAAAAATATCTAATATATGTATATATAGGTGTGTGAATTTTCTGTTGAATCATATAAACTTGACAATTCTATGTATTAATAAATACTTTTTTAAAAAATTTTTGATGAATTATCCCATCAACTTGAAAGAAAATGAAGTTAATTGGAAGTTAACTCGCATTTAACTTTTCGTTCCCGTCCCGGCCGATAGATGGCTGCACCAGTATACAAAACAAAATTAACTGAAAATAACTGAAAGTTAATTCAATTCTGCTGAAAGATGGTTAAAAGTATCAAAAAAATGCATTGTCATCATGTTCTGAGCTATTCTAAAAGTTTCAAATGTCTAGCTAGTCGGGAAGTTAGTTAAAAATCGATTGCAAGATTTGTACTAGACAAACACACACACAAACAAACAAGAAAGCGAGTTTATAAAAACGTGGAAAAAAATGTTAAAATTTGCTCACAGTATAAAAAATTTATTGCATGAAACTATGCGCGATATATTGGTTTATTTTTTTTTTCAGCTAATAAAACTTAATCGTAAAGTCTCATAGATGAATGATAGAAAGTGTCATTCCCTGCACACGCGAATTATGTAATTTTAAAGACAAATAGCCTTAGTTATCGATAGAAATTCTACATTATTCCTTTAATTTGTGGAATATTACTATTAATTGGTATTGAATCTAGCAGTAAATAGCAGTGTACAAAATACCTTAACATGAATGAATAGCACATTCTTGTCGTAATAGCTAGCTAGCACTTTCAAGTGTTAAAACATTCCCTGATCAGGTTAGGGCAGAATTTGCGATGGCCAGATTAGTTTCCATATAGTAAATTCTGAAACAAAAATATGTGATAACGCTCACTTTTTTTCCTATTGGTTTACTGAAAATTCAAACAGGTAGAGAAAACAAAATTTAATTTCCACAGCATTAAGGCTGCTGTGTACTATTGAATCCGCTCACTTCAATGTTAACCTATGGAGAAAATGTGTCCACTATTTACAGCCACAAAAATGCTGATAATCCAATAAAAATGGTATTTTCAGATAGCCTGAACCTTTCTGCACCTTGCAACAGGATTCATTTTTATAAATTTCATCCATCAAAGGAATATGTGTGCGTTTAAAACACACTATACCAGATTTTTTCCCCCGAATAATTTAAATTTTGAAATATTATTTGCATCTTTTTAAAAAAATGAAAAATTTTCCAAGGTGTAATTTTTTTTCTCTATTATAGGGTACAATTAAAAAAATCTTTAAATCTAAGTCAGCGATCCTTGGACACATTTTCTCCATAGGTAAACTTTGAGGTGAACGAATCCAATAGGGTTAGTACACAGCAACCTTAATATATCTATACCAATAAAGACGATAATTAGGCTTTAAAAAATATATCATTACTTTCACGCTCATCCACAACTTTTGCACAAACTTTAAGAGCTATTCGTGACACTGACTTTATTTCTACTCTTTATTTTTACTCGTTTTAAATGGGTGAATACCTATATAATTTCATAATAAATAAATATTCGACTACATCTTGCGTTTCTCGCAAATTTTCCGAAATCCCTAATAAGTCACTATCCAACTTCAGAAACAGAATTTTTCATTATTTTAAGTGATCAGATGTTTCTAACTGTATCCTAGCTTTGAAACTTGTTAATGAGCTAAAATTGTTCTTTTATTTCAGTTCATTAATAATAAATGAAAGAAAGTTATCCAAAACTCCCTTCTCCATTAGAGAAGTTTAAGGAAAGTCAACATCCCATTTTAGATAAAGGAAAAGATAGATGAAAATTGCACAAAATCTCTTAATCTTTCATCATTTTCTTTTTAAAAAAAATTATTTTTGCTAAATGCATTACGGGGTAATTATCATCTACTATCACATATGAAAGGGAGAAAAAATTAAACAAGTTGTTTTCTATGCGTATGTGATGTTTGAAACACTCTTAACATTGCAAATATATTCTAGCTTTCGTTATTTACAGACGAAAAATAACGTGTAAAGATTAAAAGTAAAAGATGAGAAAAAAATTTATTGCGTATATTAAAAAGAAACTTATTTCCATTCGCATGTGTCTACTACTCTCTATATTCCAAAAGGTTAAAAGCGAACCAGTGTTATTTTCCAAGACATCTGGCTTCTGTCTATTCACACAATACTAACAGACCTCATATGAACACAACTAAGGCATTTCCAGGTGCAGTTAATTACTAGTCATAAATTGGCCGGTTGATTGAAAAGCTAAACAAACTTAACAGTTCGAACATAATTAAAGCCGTTCCTGATTCTGCAATAAAAACAAACACTAATGTAAAATCAAATAAAAGTAGGGAGTAAATATTTTTTTAAACAGTCAGTCTCAATACCCCGTGTTAAAACAAATTAATTACAACTAGCATTTTAATGAACGTGCCGTATATAATGACATATAAGACATTTAAAGCATCAAAACACCAATATTTAGTAACTGAAAGTGCCAATTAACTTCGGTTAACTCTTACAGGCATCCTCTCTAAAGAGTTCCCGTGTACAACTATCCTCACTTACTTTTTTCCCTTTTTTATTGTAAGCGCCTCCTATTGCAGTATTTCTTAAAAATTCTTGTCTTTGTAAGCGTTTCATTTGATGTATTGCAGCTATTACATCCTAATAGGTTTAAATCTTGCTTACAGGTGTTGTTGAGCTCATAGGGGGAACGAAGTATTAGTCTATAAGAAAATGAGAATTTTAGGATTCGGGTACGATACTAGACTCTTAGGGCCTGTTCACATAGGAGTCCGTTGCGTTGCGTTGCGTTGCGTTAAGGAAAAGATGACGTTGAGACGAAAATAAACCAATCATATGCCTCCAAACGATTAGCAATGAAATTTTTAACACCTATGATTGGTTTATTTTCGTCTCAACGTCATCTTTTCCTTAACGCAACGCAACGCAACGCAATTGGACTCCTATGTGAACAGGCCCTTACTATAGAGTCTAGTATCGAGAAAACTGCGAATGGAAGGGAAATTTTGAAAGTTGAACTTAAAATGAACAACAAAAGAAACGCATTGATTGATTATTTGTCCATGGAGGAAATTTCGCCTGTGCATTGGCTGCTATTTAAACCCGGCATGTTTAGCTCTGGAGTTTCAAAAGATAACCGGGGTGCTTTAAAAACCAACCTCTTTAAATAAGTAATGGATGTGATGTAGAGCAGTACCTCCTTAAAATTCGTGGATCAGTCATATTAGTAGAGGCAAGTATCAACGATGTCCTCGGAAAACATCGTTTCTCTAAGGAAGACTATTTTTTCCGATATTGACTCGAAGCAATTTTATGTGGTGGTGGAAGAGAAGTAATTGCACTTCCTTTAATTAGTTAATTAATTAATTCATAAGAGGGGTGTTAAATTGGGATGAAATTAGAAATATAATATATTCGGAGAGAACTACTTCTATCAATATTTTATGCTTGCTTGTATTTTGCCCTACTATTTCTGCAATGACGCTGCAAATCAGGGGTCGTCAACCGTTTAATATCTACCGCCCACTTTTGTATCTTTGTTGATGGTAAAATTTCCTTACCGCCCACCGGTGCCGCAATAACATAGTTTGTAAAATAAAAATTTATCCTTAAATTTAACTTTTTATTTATACTTTATGTATGTATATACATAGATAATTTAAATTTAATGAATTTCTACATTTCTCAGAAAGAGATACAGGTCGAAGACTGAACGATGGAAGGATATAAGCGTCAGACCTCGTTATGCACACTAAACTCGAGCCTTTGGCTGAGGAGCTCATTATTTGCTCCCTAGTCCACGAATATACTTCGAGAAGTGTCCGGTGAATTCTTATCTATATTCAAAGTTTAGAGATGGAATTCAAAAATAAGTAGCAAAATAATGTTTTTAAAAAGTCAAACTCGCGAAGTTGTTAGCAATGTGTTGGATATACGGAGAAAGAACAAAATTTGTAGCAACAGACAAAAACTCTCACCGCCCACCATGAAAGCTTGAATCGCCCACTAGTGGGCGGTAGGGACCAGGTTGACGACTACTGTTGAAAATATTCTAGACCAGCGGTTCCCAACCGGTGGGTCGCGACTCGATCCTAAAACTATCAGAAACCATCGAATAAACCATCAGAAAAGATAAGAAAAATCGAAACTTACTTAAAAACAGCAATTTTACATATTGATAGATTGTGATAACAATTTTCTTAACTGTAATTATATCAAAGCTGTATGAATTTTTTTTGCCTGAAAAATTAAAATGGTTTTTGTGTACTTTTATAATTGTAGTTTTTATCTTCGCCTAGGAACACTTGTTAGTGAGTATGAAACCACTTGTTGCATATATTGCAAACATATATCTATTGTTAAATAAATAACTGTTTTGCTACAAAGTGCTTATATTTTGTCAACCATTTTTAAATCAGAACGCAAATTGTTTATCAATAATCAATATGTATCTTCAAAAAAGCATATATATATATATATATAAAACTAGAACTACCACGCGATTACAAAACAATATTTGATTTAACCTGAACATCCCTTTATATAATAGTCAATGTTTGTTACTTTTGTGAACAAAACTATCTTATTCTATTATTTCGTTGAAGCCCGGTATAAAGGGCTTCAGTCAAAAACAGTGATTTTTAGATATTTGTTAGTACTGATAAAAAACCAATCTTTTGACTGGTATAAAAGGCTTCAGTCTATCAAATTTGTATACAAAAGTTCATTTCTTTGTGCAAAAGATTTAAGTCGAAATTATAGTCATGCGATTGGTATAATAACTAATAACTTGGTATATTTAAATCACTGTTTTTGACTTAAGCCTTTTATACCGGGCTTCAAAGATATTTATTAGCAATATATATATATATATATATATATATATATATATATATATATATATATATATATATATATATATATATATATATATATATATATATATATATATATAGTTGCAATATTTGATGGTAAATTATATATACACTAGAAGGTAACCCGTCATTTTGACGTCATAATGGAAAAAGTATATGAAAGTTAAAAAATATCCCGAATTATCTAACAATATTGCATTTAATCCACACCTTGTAAAAGCAAACCCTTTCATTATTTTTTATTTATTTAGCTTTTCATGCGATTGGAGTAATAGACTGCCATCCAGTTTTTTACAGCTATGAATACTTGAGCTACTTGATTCATTCACATTCAAGTTTTCTTACTTTCAGAATTCATCGCAAAAGTAAACAGATTTTTAAAAACTGTTAAATATACAGCTAAAAGCATCCAATTTTTTTTAGTTCTGAATGTTTTATAGAAAATTAGGTGAACAAACGTGATTTGATGGAGAAGATATTAGTTTTTAGGTAAGAAAAAATTCTGATCCACATCTGAAATTGAAATTAGGCCTAACCGGCTGTTTGTTTACTGAGGGCTTCAATTGAAAGATGAGTACAGTCCGGAAGTGTTATACAGAGACAAGGGCTATTATATATATAATAAGGAATGGATACGATACAAATAAGGTTTTTTACTCCACCATGGACCGATGGACCGTGGAGGTATTCCGATATGGAAAGGTGGGTCGCCAGCTGAAAAAGGTTGGGAACCACTGTTCTAGACTGTTGTAAAGCAACCGCGCTATTAATATCCATATGTTTTCTACGCTTCAGTTCTCATGACTTTGTATTTTTCACTAGATGTTAGCGTGGTCAGTTGATTATACCTCGGTTGAACGTTCCTATCCTCACCAAGATTCCATTCAAAGAACGTGGTCAGAGTGGACGGAGTGGTCAGCTTGTAGCCGGACGTGTGGAGGAGGTGTCAAAATGCGGACTAGAATTTGCAGAATAAGGTAAAAGTTTATGTTCTATTTTAAAGAGTCTTGTGTGAAGATTAACTTATTAAAAAATTACCTACGTACAACATTTTGAATTTCTTTGTTTAGAAACTTTAAAACAATTCTTTAAAAGAATTTGAAATTATCAAGGAAAAATTAGTTTTTGTGGATTCGTTAACTTTATAGCTCTGTATAAGACAATGAAATTGTCACTGATTAGTTTCCAAAACCGAGAATAAAGAATATCAAAATAAAAGATTCAACTATTTCAGTTGTAGTTAAAAAATAAATTATATAGTAAAAAAGAGAAATAATTAAAAGCCATAGCATTATTTTTTCCAGAGAGGATGTTATTTAATATCCAGTATGTCTATACTCTTAACATAATTTTGTTCAATCCATGCTCAATAGAGAAGCCGATTTTTACTTAGTTTGAATTATGAAGAATAAATCCAAGTAGGCGAACATTTTCTTCAGTGTAAGAATAGCATTTAGTAATTCCGTGTAACAATATATTCATTGTTATTGGTAATCTAATAAATTCTTCATTTTCCGAAAAAAATACCCTTTTTTTACAGCATTAAAAAGCAAGAACTAAATCCACAGATTAACAAAAAATGTCGTATACTTACAAAAACCAACATATCTCATTTACTGAGCAGCTATTTATTATGGCAGGTTCATCTATATTAGTCTTATTATTTGAAGAAATATTTGTGGTGAATATCGAGATTGTGACAGAGATGTAAGTTTTTTGCCATCAAAATTTAACAATTTTTCCTGGAAAATTTACAGTATTCGAGATCAGTTTCTAGTCCAGTGTTTATCATTAATGTCCTTCAAATAAGATTTTTAAATACATCAAAACGTTCCAAACTAGAACTACTACCCGATTACAAAACAAAATTTAATTTAACCTGAACATCCCTTTATATAATAGTCACTGTTCGTTACTTTTGTGAACAAAACTATCTTATTCTATTATTTCGTTGAAGCCCGGTATAAAGGGCTTAAGTCAAAAACAGTGATTTTTAGATATCTGTTAGTACTGATAAAGAAAACAATCTTTTGACTGGTATAAAAGGCTTAAGTCTATCAAATTTGTATGCAAAAGTTCATTTCTTTGTGCAAAAGATTTAAGTTGAAATTATAGTTCTGCGATTGGTATAATAACTAATAACTTGGTCCATTTAAATCACTGTTTTTGACTTAAGCCCTTTATACCGGGCTTCAAAGATTTATTAGCAATATAAATTTATGCTAATAAATCTTTAATGTCATTACTTAATATTACAGCAAAGGATACAGCCTCACAACTTTTCCAAATGCATGCATCGGAGAAACTGTTGAATATGAACTTTGTTCCGTTCATGTAAGTACAATATTCATGCTTTCATTTTTTTCCGCTTATATAAATCATTTTATTCTTCACGCTACTTCATTTGAAATTTCTGCTATCAGAATTTAATTCCTGTAATTTTTGTACCGTGCAATGTATTGATCTGTTCCAAATATGCATGTAGTTACAGATGATTTTGTTTTCACGAGGGGTTTCAAACTAAAATAAAATAGGAGGGGGGTGAACCTTCCCCCAAAACAAAATCATGCAAAATATATCTGTTAGTTAATAACGTGTATGACGTTTTGATTAATACACGTAAAACTGACGTTCGTACTAACTATATGAAGGTATAGTTAGTAAAAAAAGTTAGTCATTTACAAAGTAGTTTTCCTGGCTGCAACTCCTTAAAAGCAATATCTTAACAAGCAGCTGATGAACCCTTTCAATTACTCAGTGATGATAGATTGCAGAAGCGGATTCAGTACTTACTATACGGCAGAGCATCAAAATTATGGAAATGAAGTTCAGTATTATGTAGAATATGAAGGGTACAAGTTCGCACGTTTAAGGCTCAAAGAATAAGGTCGATTAGCATTTGTATGACCTCTCACATACCGGAGTGTAAATAAAAAGAAAATAAAGTTTGCTATTTCCTTAAAAGTAAACGTTTTGCTGCACTGAAACTTACCGTGTAAAGGTAGTAAGGCTTTAAAATGTATCTCATATACAGAGTTAGCACAAATGAATGGCCGGATTTTAAAATTTTCTATTTTTGAAACTATTACACATATTACAGTAAGTGATACACGAAATTAAAGAATAATTACAAGATAAAAAGAACTTTTTATATACCATGTTTTTAAATTTTCTGTTGAATCATATAAACTTGACAATTCTATGTACTAATAAATACTTTTTTTAAATTTTTTTGATGAATTATTCCATCAACTTGAAAGAAAATGAAGTTAATTGGAAGTTAGCCTGAGTTTAACTTTTCGTTCCCGTCCCGGCTGATAGATGGCTGCATCAGTCTACAAAACAAAATTAACTGAATATGAATTCAATTCTGCTTAAAGATGGCTAAAAGTATTAAAAAAATGCATTGTCATCGTGTTCTGAGCTATTCTAAAAGTTTCAAATGTCTTGCTAGTCGGGAAGTCAGTTAAAAATCGATTGCAAAATTTGTACTGGGCAAACACGAAAGCAAGTTTATAAAAACATAGTAAAAATATATAAAGTCTTTAATGATTTAAACAGTAACGGGTAGCAATTATATGGACATGTTGTAAATTTGGTCATTTCTACAACTGCGTGAGAACAGCACAAATTTTGTGTTTCAACAGGATAGAGCCTCAGCCCATCCTGATTGGTCTTTGCATGTATGTGCTTACTTAAACGAGGAGCTTCCACACCGATGGATGAGGCGTGCGGGTGACAGTGATTTACCCTTAATCACATGGCCACCAAGATCCCCGGACCTTACACTATGTGATTTCTTTTTATGGAGTTACGTCAAAGACACTGTTTATTCACTACCGATGCCGAAAACACTGCAATAACTTAATGTACGCATTTGTGCAGCATTAGGAACCATTGACAGTGTAATACTACAAAATGTGTGGAACGAACTTAATTACAGATCATATGTTTGTCGTGTAACAAAAGGGTCACACGTCGAACATTTGTAACTGAAAATTAAACTTGGTACATTTTTCTTTAATTTCGTGTATTACTTAGTGTAATATGTGTAACAGTTTCGAAAATATAAATATTTAAAATCCGGTCATTTATTTGTGCTAACCCTGTATTTTAAGCATATGATTCTATGCTTTTTCAAACCAGTAACCTAAATCCATGCAAATTTCCAAACGTTTCAATACACCTGATTGTAATTTTTTTATGAAAATAGAATAATCCCAAAGGGGACTCAAAATTTTCAATACTCGGCAAAATTTTACACTAGCGCACCACGGGTGCTACAAAAGCGCACAAAATTGTGACTTTGAATGGCAAAAAAAATGAACATTTTCAGGTACTTGCAATTGACAAATGTAAGTTCTATCACTTTACAGAAGTATGGTGCAGCAGCCACGAAAATAGCTGCACCTTCAGTAAAGAAAAAGTCATCAAATTTAGTACATAGACTACGTTTTTACCTCCACAATTCTCTAGAGTGCAATTTAACCAAAATTATTTTATGACGTTAAAAAGCGTTAGAGATTGAGTCGCCGACCTCCCTGCCTGCTGAAGTATCGCGGAAGACTAATGTACGTCTTCTGTCGACAACTTAACTCACATCTGCCTAGTTCACTCAGCGCAAATGATCGTGCTGCCAGAGGGTTAAACCCTATAGATTTAACACGCATAAAGAAAGTTGAAAGAAGCAGTAGCTTTGATTTTTATTTCGCGCTTCTCTGACTATTTAGCCGAACAGCGGTTCTGGTAGGCATATCGCGAGAGATAGAATTCCGCGGGATAGGAATCCAACTTTCGCAAGATCCAACAAGCAAAACATTACATTAAAGAAGGGAGACTAATATTAATTGAAAACAGCGCTTAATTTAATAAAACGACATGTAATAAGAAAGTGTTTAAAATTAATACATCATTCGTATACATAAGTTTTAATAGCAGCTAAAGCCTTGGATTCTTTCATATAAACAATTCCATTTTTGTGTAATGAATTTTGATATAGTACCGCCTATCGGTCAGAAATGGAACTAAAATCCACAGAATAATTCATTGCGTTTTTGTGCAAGTAAAGCCAAAACTACGTGAAGTACCAAAATTTAAATTTTTTCGTGGTTTTTCGAATCCTCCGTTGCATGTATTTGTGTTTCAAAACAAACACAAATAATTTATATTAAACTCACTTTCATATAAAATTAGCCTAAATAGACTGCAAAAATTTTTTGCACGTGAGTAATTGGTATGATTTTTTAATCTGATTTTCTTTAGTTTATATATTTTATTTTTGCTTAATATATATTTATACATAACATGTTTATAGATATAAGTTAGATTGTATACATAGCATATTAGTTAGATTGTGCAAGTCGGATTGAAAAATCAGCGGTAAGCATGTTTTTTTTTTCCAAAAAGAAAGACGTTTTTTTAAATTATAAACTCAGATTTTTACAACATTTTTAACTATAACATCGGATAGAAAATCAGCTAATATTCTGTAAAAATTTCTAATATTTTAACAAGGTTATGAACTTTTTTTTTATTGGAACTGTTCAATTATTTACCGTCAAGTTTTGACGGGTACTATCTAGTTTATAATAAGTACAACTGTTAAAGTTATTTTGCTCGCGTGAGATATGGCGCAATGTTAAAGTTATTTTGCTCGCGTGAGCGCTGCAAATGTAAACAATAGACGCAGTAAGATCGCATAAGTTTAATGGTCATGATCATGTTCTAAAGTTGTTATAATAAAGTGATATTTTGATTACTTAAAAGGAGTCTCCTAATTTATTTAAAAAAGGTCGTACGTTTACACGACAAGATCGATTCATACGGAAGTGAATAAGTTAGATTCTAAAGTTATTTAAGTTTGGAGACAACACAGCGGTAAATGTAAGCATTTAATGCCGAAAAAATATATAGAGACAAAATTATAGACAAAATAATGTAAAAGAAAATATTCAAATTAAATACAGCGGTCAATTTATGCAATTAATTTGTATGTTTAATATCCATAAAACATACTAATTTGAATTAAATTCTTAAACTTCCATCTCAATGAGTCTAGTGGTTAAATTTTATCTTTTACCGTATTTAAATTTTTTTTGTCAATTTATTTCATTGTTATGCACGTGACGCAAAATTAATTTGAAGTATCGCAAAAAGAAAAGAAACCACGTGATCAGCATTTAATAAATTAAAATTCTAAAAATTAATCTTTAAAAATTCACCAAAAATCAGAAATGGAGGTAAAGATTCGAAAAAGATTTTATTTTAAAGGAATTTTTAGGATCTTTCTCGTGATATAAATTTTATAACCCTCAAATTATTATTTTAAATGCAAACTTTAAAGAATGTTACAAAAACAGCTTAAAAATTTAATTTTAAAAAATCTAAGAATTTTTCAAAAATCTTTCTTGGTGCACCCCTAAACTATAAGAGGAATCGCCATGCAAAATGTCCGCCCTTTAGGTCCAGCGGTTTTTTTCTGTGCGTTATCTGTCAGTCAGTTACGGAACTGTTTTATATATATAGATGTGTGTGTGGGGGGGGGGGGGGTAATTCACATATAAAATTATTGAAAATTTAAGGACAAGGATGCGTATTAATTCAAAAACAAGGGATAGGCAGTCGTAGATCTATAAAAGAACTTTTATTCAGTTTTAGCGTCATGGAGACAGATTTGGAGAAGTGGTCATCGGATTTTGCCGGGCGAGTGGAAAACGAAAGACGCGAGATTGCAGGACGACACAAAGTTAGGGAAGTGCGTGGTCTCTCATAGTGGCCAAAATTTACTACAAGAAGCGAACATGGCCTATCATCTCGGCCATGACTTTCAAAAGACAAGTCTACCATGCGGGGCGTATATAAAATAGACATTTCCTTTTCTTTTTTTTTTTACTATCAGGGTCGAAATTATTTAATTGGATAGAATCAATGACATGGCCTATACCCGTGTATTTCTCAGGTGATGTATTATCAATGATGAAACAGTCCATATTGTGTCACGCGTGCATTTCTGCGTGTTATTTGTAAGTAGAAACTTGAAAAAGGGCCTTATTTATAATATACAACTTCACTGCGGTTTTCGAGTTTGGACCAGATATGGTGATGTTATTGAATTTTTGTATCAATTGCGGGTTTGGAATATTTCTAGTGTCTGGGAAAGATTCAGCGGCACGTGCATTAAGGGCAAATATAAATTACGTTTTTTCTAGGTCCCATTTTAGAACAGGAGTAGTGCTTTATTAAAGTAGAGAACTTGGAATACGCGTTACATGTAATTTAGAAGAATGCGGTGTTTGTTTTTTTTTTGTCACACACACACACACATATATATATATGTGTGTGTGTGTGTGTATGTGTGTGTGTGTGTGTGTGTGAGGGAGAGAGAGAGAGAGAGAGAGGGGGGGGGGCATCCATGCACGCGGAGACAGCAGCTTACATGTTTACATGCCAACGTTAAGAGAGAAAAAGAGGAGTCTTCCGTTCAAAAAATTATCAAATGACTGTTTCTTGATCTTGCCAGTAGGGGGCCTAAATTATTTTTTAATTGGACGAATTTAGTCTCGTAGTGTTCACGTGTCCATGTCGTGGTTCTCCCGTAACTAATTGCTAGATCACGCGCTTGCTCTGCGTTTTACCAAAAGGAAGAATTTAAAAACAGAACTTATTTATTATATACAAATTTAATGAGGACTTCAGTTCGTACCAGAGATATATGGGGATGTTATTGAGTTCAGATATTTCAAACTAGAAGGTAACTCGTCATTTTGACGCCATAATACTAATAATGACGTCATAATGGAAAAAGTATATGAAGGTTAAAAAATATCCCGGATTATCTAACAGTATTGCATTTAATCCACACCTTGTAAAAGCAAACCCTTTCATTATTTTTTATTTATTTAGTTTTTCGTGCGATTGGAGTAGTAGACTGCCATCCAACCCGTCATTTTGACGTCATAATGCTAATAATGACGTCATAATGGAAAAGTATATGAACGACAAAAAATATCCCGAATTATCTAACAATATTGCATTTAATCCACACCTTGTAAAAGCAAACCCTTTCATTATTTTTTATTTATTTAGTTTTTCATGCGATTGGAGTAGTAGACTGCCATCCAGTTTTTTACAGCTCACTACGCGATATGAATACTTGAGCTACTTGATTCATTCACATTCAAGTTTGTTTACTTTCAGAATTCATCGCAAAAGTAAACAGATTTTTAAAAATTGTTAAATATACAGCTAAAAACATCCAATTTTTTTTAGTTCTGAATGTTTTATAGAAAAATAGGCTGAACAAACGTGATTTGATGGAGAAGATATTAGTTTTTAGGTAAGAAAAAATTCTGAACCACATCTGAAATTGAAATTAAGCCTAACCGGCATTTTGTTTACTGAGGGCTTCAATTGAAAGATGAGTACAGCCCGGAAGTGTTATACAGAGACAAGGGCTATTATATATATAATGCCTGCTTAATGATCTGCAGGGCTAATATAAATTATAACTTATATTACTTTTAGGTTGCAATTTTGGAAAAGGGATCGTGCTTTATTAAAAAGAGAATATGCTTTAAAAGTAATATAGGAAGACGCGTTTTCTTGTTACATTATATATATATATATATATATATATATATATATATATATATATATATATATAAAATGTACACACACACACACAGAGAGAGAGAGAAGTAACCAAATGCAACTCCCTTCAGGGTAGCTCAATATCAAAATTTTAATCTATCAGAATTGAAAAATTCTCTCGTACTGGAATGATTCTCTGAACTCATATTATGCTGCTGACTTAATTTTCACAAATCCATTCGCCGAAACATTTCCATTTATCACGAAACATCAGTTTGAAACTTATATTCACTTTTAACAATAAAGTACTTCAAGTATAAATATTTAAACATTGCGAGCTTGATTCTAATTGGATGCGCGCATTGCTGGAGAGGAATCTTCTGGTCTTACCGGGAGATAAGGATTTCAGGAAATACCTCAGAATGGCCTCATTTCCTGCTCCATGAATATCGAAACTTCCTTAAGCGCGCATTAAATAGTTTTGGATTAAAATTCAGAAATTGTTTCCAAGAGTTTGAGATTTCGAGATCGCATTTGCTGCGCTGTACTTTTGGAATTCAATATGCAGTTTCCCAAGTTCTAATTTGAGAAAACTTAAATTAAAGCAGTCAATGAAAGCATGTCTTTTCGCGAGACTTCAAGTGACCCGTATTTTGATATCCACGACAACCATCGAGTTCCATCGAGCACTCGAGGATATATTTTCCTTAGCTTTCTGGGGATAACGGGAAAAGATAAAAAAAATGCTTCTCAAAAAGTAGTGACAGTTAAAAAAAAATTGCAAGCTTTTTTTTTCTTTTTTTTTAAGACGACGAAAATGGTTTCTGAAAAGTCCTTAATTTGTCTCAAACTAAAAGTTTCGAGAGCACTTTCATCGTTACTTTTAAATGTTATATAAAAAATTTTCTCGGTTTTCATTTCAAATTATGACTACCACCTAGAGACCAAAATGACTTTTTATGTCAAATTCAAAACTTCTTTTAAATAACAATCTATTTTCGTCCTAATATGGTTACTTTACTGTAATCGGATTGCAGAACCATTAGAACTTTAAGTATCTCTTAAATTTAATCACTACACTTCAAATAATAATTGAACACAACAAAATATTATGTTTCCTACATTAAATTTTTAAGTATTTAATATATTAACTTTGAAATAAAATTAAATATTTACCAATGTCTAAATTTCTGGATAAAGTCCACAATTTTCTCTAAGATCATTCATTTCAGAGAGATAGCCTGATCTGCTGATCACTGCGAACTGTATAAAAATACAAAACGGTAACCTTTTTAGAGTATATTCAGCTTATAATTTTCATTAATTTTTAAGCGACTGAATAGAACCTTTAGGCCACCTCAAACAGCTACATTATTTGAAAGAAAAAAATATGCAATACATATTTTATATACTTCGTGTATACACCTGTAAGAATGAATTATTGTGCTACTCAAGCAATCAAAATTTGTAATTATTCTTGAAAATGTAGACTAATTAAAGCTTCAGACCTTACTAAAATGAATGTATAATAGTCTTCAAGTAAAATCATCATTATAAAAAAATTAAATTCATTTTTATCAAAACTTGTTAATTATAAGTTCATAAAATTAAGATTCCTGGCGTTAGAGCGAAATACGAATATGGTACTGAAAATCTTAGTGTTTATATTTTAAATATATTATGAATATAATTTAAAATGTTTCTAAATTTGAGATTTATTACTTTTTTATTTCTGTTTAAAAGAGGCAATTTTATTTTCCAAATTTTATTACAGAATTGTTCACCGTATGATAAAGGATTTCTAGAATATCAATGTTCCCTCAAAGATGGTCAGATAATTAGAGGCACAAAAGTGGAAGAATGGATTCCCTACCGATACGGTAAGTTAAACATTTTATATCTTGTCAATAGTTTACAGTTTAAAACCAGTATCCTTATGGCAAAACTCTAAAATTTGTTTTTATCCAGTTTCGACAACTGTGTGAAGCTTTAATCAAGACTATTCCCCTCTGAAAAGAAGTTATTTTTTCGTTAGAGAAAAGCATAGTCAGAAACAAATGGAAAATCATCAACAGTATCTGATTTGAATAAAGCCTATGGGAGGACTAAAAAAGCCTCTGCATGGCTTCAGTCTTTTTACCGTCAACGGATAACCCGTTTTTCTTCACATCTTTCACCAAGAAATTTAAGGCTTTTTCAACCCTCATTAATGAGCTACTTCAGTAAAATTTTTTCGATCTTGCAGTACAACCAAGCAATCTCAGTAGACAATATTATTTTTCCCACTCGTATTGCAATCATACCCAGAATTTTCTCTTTCTCACAAATAGGAAGGCCACTATGGTTTCTTATGAGAAGCCACAATGTCTCCTCCAGCTTCATTACTCCAATTAGGCTTTTGGGGTTATTATTAACGAAATGAGGCCTTTCTGGATACAAACTCGTCGATAACGTACCAGCTTCTCGTTTTAGTACAAAAATTGTAAGCATTGCCTCTGAACTTCATATCTGCCATCTCTATTTTGCCTCTGGAATCGTTCAGTTGTCGCATACGCATTTGCGTCGATGCTACAGCAAACGCGGATGGACTGACTTACTGAACTCATTTGAGATGTTGGAGTGCCCCATGTTAAAGCCCGATTATGGTGCGCGTTTTGAAACTTATAATAAACCTTTTTTGTTTGTTTGTTTTAAGCTGGAGTAAACCACAGATAACTGAAGATACTGATACTGAATAGCGAATGCGGGGACACCACTGTAGCTGTAATATCGTTTTTTTTCTTCTTTTTAAAGGAAAGAACCCGTGTGAACTGCAATGTTGGTCGAAAGACCGAACTTTGGTTCACAGTTTTGGCAAAGCAATCGACGGAACAAAGTGCGCAACTTCAGACCCCAGACAGCCAGCCCTTTGTATCAACGGTAGGTGCACGGTACGTACTTCAGACATATAAAGATTTTGAAAATAATTACTATTGCAAACAATTTGGTGACATCATATAACAAAAATTAACATACACTGGTAGCATTTAAGAAAACTGAGTATGTTAATTAAAAAAAATCAGCGATACTAAACTAGTTATCTGAAATTTTTTAATCGACTTTCTCTCTAGAAAATCAATAAATATACCATTTCTGAAATGTGATTCGCTGAAAACCTCTTAAGATCTGAATAGTTATAATATTAACGTGATAAGTGATAACATTTTATCTGTCTGAGTAGACTAACCATGATATTCTCATCATGAATTCTTGCACGCACAACTACATGTGCAATAACATGTGCAATTATAGATAATTGCTGGTAAATTTCTGAATTAGAAAAGTAGGAAAAAAAGATATAGGGCTAAAAAATAAACCTTACGCTAACATGCATAGGATATATATTTTTCACATAGAGAAAAAATATATACCTTATGCATATTAGCCACTTCAGTGTGTATTATATTGTCAGAACTGTTGTAATGTTACTTTTACTGGTTTTAAAAGACGACTAATTGCATGGATAATTAGGAATCAGTAATTACAGTATTATTTTCAGTGTCTCTTAATGAGGATATGTTTTGTTGAAATAAAAGAACTTTCTTCTTTGTCATGATTCATACAATGATTGTAATTTACTTTCTCCTACTTTGCAAAACATGTCTTTTTCTCTTTCCTTGATCTAAGATAACATGAGAGGTTTATAAACCTTGACTTACAGAAATATTATTCTTTATTTAAAGTATTCTTTTTTTGTGTGTGTGTGATTCAGCCTGTGGACTGCGCCGGACAAATTGGATCTGACAATAAGTTGGACAAGTGTGGAGTCTGTAGAGGGAATAATTCGACTTGTATCCATTATAAAAATACTTTTTGGCGACGACCAAGATTAAGGACTCCGTTTGATGACTTAAAAGGTATGTTGATTTGAGCAACAGATCATTTAAATGAAAAGCATTTAACAAAAAGAAATAGAAACCACTTAGATGATATGTAGTGCTGTTAAACAGCTAACGTGCATCTCAGAAAAATATAAAGGATTTTACCTTGATCGAGTGATTTTTTTCTAAATGCTGGTCTGAAAATGAACATAGGAAAAAATCGCGAATCGGTTTAGTTTTCGAGATAAGAGAGATGTAGGTTCGAAACGCGATTAGATGGTCTGATGTATCTCAATTACGAGAACTGGAGTGAGATTTGGAAATAAAATTGCCTGGAGTGTCTCAAAGGAACTCAAGTAGGATTATGCCAACTTCACTATAAAGCTTCCATGTTTCAAACAGACATCATTCATATTTGCTGATTCACTTTAAGCATAAAAGTCGGTCACATTGTGTTAAAATATGGTGTAGATGGTTTTCATTATATTTGTAGCGAAATTACTTAGGCATCCTAGACTTCAAAGACATCTTAGGCCCTTTACTTCAAAGATTAAGAAAGCTTACACCCTTTACCTCAGTGTTTGTTCGGGTCCAAACTTCAATAATGGAATCCTTTAAAAGAAAATGCGAATGTTTCTGTGTTTCCTTTCCAAAGAAAGCATCCAGTTAATTTTTCGAAATGACAGACAATCTCGTTTCTCACATTGCTGTAGTGAGTCAAATAACAGCAATCAATATCAACAACAGAGACGAAGATTGCTTTCTGTTCATTGATACGTTCATGTTAACTTTAAAAGCAGAGCCCTGTGCATAGCTGTGGTGTTTTAACGTTAATTTCAATCAGATATGCAATACACGCGAATAAAACACATGGCAATACGAAGAAACGCTCGTGCACCAACAACTATGTCCAGTATGAAGCAGTTTTGTGATGACTTGAAGACGACTTCAATCCTACTTGGGCTGCCGCAGGTTTACACAAAATACTCGTGTTTTCTAAATGATAGGGGCAGACGGCCAAGACGTCGACCCTAATGGGAAAAGGAAAATTCTACACAAACAACCATTTAAACGAGAGGGTAAGAACGTATTTAAGAGGGCACTTGTCGAGTCCACTAAGATCCTGTTCTGCTTTCTTCACGGTAAACTCGAATTTACGGCGAATTTCGGAAACGCCAAAATGAAGAGTAGTGCTTTTGTACTCTCAAAATAAATCTCTTGCAGCAAAAAATAAGAGATATCTACGTCGGTTCACATATCCATCAGCTTGTTCAAGATTGAAAGTTTTGATGATGTCCTCACATGCGACGAAAATTTATCTTGGGATGCGTTCCAGAAAGTTGACACATTCTTTCTAGGAGGAAAAAGGATGCCAAATATCAGTAACTCGTTGAAAACCCATTGCAGCGCTACTAGAAACTAGGGTACATACAACATAAGGATAACATAGAATAACTGTAGAATGTCAGTGACGAGCATGGCGAATAATTTCCTCCCGACGTTTTTACCCTCGTAAAAACAGTACCAAGAGAAATAGAAAACAATAATGGTAGCAGATTATTTCTGGTTACTTCTAAAAAAAGCTCCAACTGATCATAAGAGACAGGCGAAGCGACGTCACCGTTTCTGATGTCTTGTTTGGTAATCTTAATGAATATACAAATGTGTAAATATTTCTTTTTAATATAATCACCAAAATTAGACCAAATCTGACATTTTAATGGTCATCTTTGCATTTAAAATGCATAAAAAAATCAAACTTGGCTTAACGTCATACACCAAAAAAAAATTTTTTTAATTGTATAAGCCATAGTAATTTAAAGTAATACTTTAGCTTCTGGGAGCACAAATCTGTTTATGTGATTGTAACTCTAGTTACAATCACATAAACAAAGAAAAAACATCAGATTTTTATTCTTCTCCATCGTATTGAACAAAAAATAAATTCCACTTTGAAACTTAGAAACTATGAGTAAATTAAAAATACAAATTAGAAAACAATTATACGCGGGAAATTTTACTACCTAAAAGATTATTTCAGTAAAAAATGAAAACCTTACCTTCAATGCTCACGAAAAAGACACATTTCACTTCGACTATTTAATTTTTCTTTTACTTTCTCTACATAAATATATCTTAATATGCATGATCCATTTTAATAACTGCGATGGCTAGAATATGAAAAATCCATGGCCACCGCAGTACTACGATCAAAGGTCATAACCAATATATCTCCAAGTATAATGAAAGTATTGAAAACGAAATTTTTCGAGGAAGATATTTTAAACAACATAATATTCAAAATTGAGCAAATATCATTTCGTCAGATTGCTTTCAGATGTAATGCTTCTTTCCTTTTTCTGATAGAGTTCTAGATGGGTTTGTTATCAAGGTATCTTTGAAAATACTGTGCAGCCGAAACTCAAGCAGAAATATTAAGTTCGGGGAGAAGTGGATTTTATCCAGATGGATATAAAATTACTTCACATGCAGATAAAAAAAATTCTGAAAATGACACTGTAGATTATTTTTTCTTTAATAGAGGATACAAATGTCATTTTAACGGGAAAATATCCAAGACAAATCCTTTTCTAGCGCACTCTATCTAAATGTAAAATAATTCTACATCATACAAGTTTTTAAATTCCAAACGTCTAAAACAAATCTGACTCTAGAAACATTCCGTTTACAAAACGACTATTTTTTTAAATTAATTATCCTTTACTTTTAGATCATCACTATGACTATGAAAAAATTACGTCGATACCTGCTGGTGCAACAGAGATAATCATCACGGAGGACAGTGAAACGAACTTTTTGGGTAAGAATCTTTCCCCTTTGGTAAAATGTGGCATCATGAGCAACTTTTCTGATTCAAATTTCTTTCGTAGCTTTTTCAAAAGTTGAATAAGTTACTGAAACATTATCACCATCTTAAACTGATTTCTTTTCACAAAATATCAATAAATAAAAAAGTTATAGTAAAACCAATTTTTCAGTTAACAGAGATCAGAAAATATTTAATCTCGTTTTAAATAACTGTAAAGCAAACTCTAAATGTGGCAACTTACTTGTAACAAAACGTAGTAATGTAATGTAATGTAACGCGAGCATTCGGTAATCAGTGCCTGAAAAGCGAGGACGAGCCGAGCCGAACAATTCTCGACTGCAGTTTTTTTTTTTTTTTTTTAAATCCCTTTGATCGTTATGTTTTCAGTCAGTGTATGGCGCAATGAAATGACTGAAATGGAGTACCTTTTGAGCCGAGCATTGGTGAAGAAACATAGTCCCATTTATAACGTAATGCTCACCACGAGTATTACATTACTACGTTACGTTACAAGTCAGTCGCCGCCTTTAAACTTTAAATACCTATGTGTTTTAATCAGCCTTTCATCCCTTGAGTGGGTCGATAAAATGAGAACCAAGCATGATTGGGAACCATCTCTGGGGGTCCCGCGGCAGGTTGACCACGTGCCTGAGACGTATACTGTATGGCACCCCAAGCCCACGGTCAAAAAAGCGGAGATGGGCACCACCGGCATCGGTCCACAATAGACTGTTGCGCCACTGGTTAGTTAATTATGTGCTTTAATTCGTTTTAGAATAGACTATTGTCAGTCGTAACCATAACGTAAATGGGACCTATTTATTAGTGACAATATCAGCTAAAAGATAATAAAGTTGTAGCAGCATTCGGGACGATTTAGTAAAAACTTTGGCGCATTCGAGTGGCGTTTGAAAGAATGAAGTATGGGAATTTCGATTAGTTTCAGGGCTCTAGGTTACAATTTCGACAAAAATTAATAAAAATCTAATTTTTTTATTTTGGTCGGGTGGGGGGTATCGTTGTTTGATTTTAAATTTTTTCAGAATACATTTGAGAGGAGTTATGTGGTTTCATCCATTATTGCTGATTCTATCAATTTATGCAAGTTCTCGTTGGATATTTGTTCTTTCAGAACAAATCAAATGGTGCTTTAATAATTATTTTTTCGTGTCCAAAATTTAGTTTCTATATCATAAGCATTTAAATCTATCGAATGTTCCCGAATAAAATCAATTCTTCAAGTAAGACAATCTTTTCATAAGATATCTGAAACTTAAACACGTTAAACCTGGGCTGTTTTATTATCTTCATTATCATCCATGCAAAATAAGCATGGTTTCTATTTTTTTTTATATTAGCACTTAACCCCAACAATAGATGTCATAATAGATAATCCTATGTTAAATAAATGTAAAGCGACATACCTGTTTAATATAATAGTGAGGGTGAATCATTTAAATAAATATTTTATACCTTCATACACGACAATATAATCGAGAATGTATACCGAGGCATCTACTCTAACAAGTAACCGAGGCCTAAATTGGTATCTGATCAATTTTCAGGGGGAACAGTCACAATCCTGGGCCGTGTATTACCGCAATTCAAATTTGAATTGTGGTCACGGGATTATTACAGATCAACGTCACGGGGTGCAGCCCACCCTGCGGAACGGGTGTGAATTGACTGTTCGAAAAAGATCCCATCGGATCACCGTTTTTAGCGAAAAAATTTAGGAAAATGCAATACAAAAATGGGGGGAGGAATGCTACATAAACAGAAAAAAAATAAAAGAAAGTTCAGCCGTGATCCCCGGTGGATAGCACAGATTATCTAACGGCAAGGCTTCAGTCGACAGGTAAGAATCCCTGGGGATTTGACCAACTCGTCTGACATACGCAGGTCACTTGCATCACTCATCATGACAGATCCTAACCAACCTCTGCCATGCCCGCTTCGGTTAGGGGTTTCCATGTGTTTCAGATACTCCCTTCACTCAGACGGGAAATCCTAACAGTCAAAAAAACACTCTGGACCTGGAAGAACAAAGTGGTTTAACATAGCGTCTGTTTAATTATAACCTTCTTGTAAAGGTAAACACGGACAACTCTAACGAAGCATTTTAAATAATCGCAAAGCATTAAACCCTGACTAGGCGTTTTAAGATGAAATGATGCTAAATTGCATTTCGGGTTATTTTCAGCACTACTGGATCATAGAGGGAACTATTTGGTAAATGGTAACTGGAGGATTCAGTCTCCTGGCCGAGTTGTAATTCACGGATCCGAGTTCACGTACAACAGGACGTGGGACGGAAGGGAATGGCTGTCAGCTCAGGGTCCTACTAGATATGATGTCCATGTGTATGTAAGTATCTCCTGAAACAAAGATATTTCTCAACTGTTTTAAAGCTTATAAATGAAAATTGTCAACTACATTTTATTTATAAATGGGCTACTTTTGTATTGACGAGAAAAAAAATTTTGAAGTCTTTTTGAATAATTGATAAGGTTCAGATTCATCCAAATCATATAAAAATGTCAAGGTCTTACTAATATTTTTTTTCCTTATTCGGCAGGCTCTAATCCTTAGGGCATTCGCCTATACACACCACAAATTTCGTTGACTACTGAATTATAGGAGTACCCAATAGGTTAACCAATATTCCTCCCTGTTAAGGGACATCCCAGGAACTTCTATGCCATAACTGGATTTTAATTCGAGCCCATGCACAAGCAGAGTTGTAAAAGTCAGTATCATTTGACTTTTAAAGTCAAACAATGTGAGCGGACCGCACTAATTAATATTATATTGGCGATTCCAACTTGTCCGTAAAAGAGGAAATAGATCTGAATATTTTTTTTTAACTTACTGCAATAAGGACCATATTAGAAGCGGATTACAGAAAAATAAACTTCATAAAAAAGTAAAGTCAACAAAGAGAATAAATTGATAATGTATATTAGCATCAAGCTATTTTACGGTAAAACTAAATTAAGGCAAAAGAGGAAAACGTCAAAGTTACATAAGAAATTAAGGACGTTCTGCTTTGCCAAAAATTTTATCACAATATTTTAGAAGAAATGGTGAGGAAGAATTAAAAAATTATCAACTTTTAATACATGTATTTTCAGTTTTATGAAACTATTCTATACCTTACTCTGTCGGAACTCTCATTGCTTAAATAAATCAATTTTAATTTTGAGAAAATTTCGGCGACATTTGGTAAAAATGTCTTCAAGCCATCCTCACCTAAATTCAAATCTAGGTTAACCTGTATCCCAGACAGTCACGTTACAGCAAAATACTTGCAACTTCACTTGATATTCTTTGAGCCGGAGACCGATGGGACACCACCACCTACTTCGAATCAATATTTTCGGACGTAATTGTACAGGTAAAGTAAGTTTACAACCATTTTTTCATATTTTATAAAGCTCCATCTGGCCCACAATTGGAACAAGTTCGATTCTTGCTAAAAAGGTTAGGTTAATTACTACATTACATGGGTACTATTTTCAAGTTACCGGTGCTTTACAGCTAAACTTTTCCCTCGAAAATACTAGAGGGTGTTCGTTCAGTAAATCATGAGGGAAAAAACTTTTCAAACTAAATAACCAGCTTATGTGGACTATAAATATTATACCACGTTCGACCGTACTCAACACTATTCATTCACTTACCGTGACGGCCAAGAACGTGCCTTCACTTATCTCGCAATGGTTCCGTGTATTCTTGCCATATAGGTGAAACAGAGGGAAGCTAAAGAATGTCCGCATACAAAGCTTCATAAGCAAAGAATAGGCGTTAGGCTTAATCTCAAATCCATAACTTACGCTAGACCACATATTTTGTGACAAGGCGTGGAATAACACATCCATGGAACACAATTATGAAAGGTGTCTACAGCAACTGGATCAGAGGGAGGTCCACCGAGAAAACAGGAATAGGGGGGAGGGCTTTTTATCTCGAAAACTACTAAGTCGATATGAATAAAAACTTCTGATGTCAGAAAATAATTACAGTCTGGATAAAAAACATTTTAAAAAATCAACATTGTGCATGCCTCATACGATATCGGGTCTCTTGAAAGTAAATTAATGAAAACTGTGAGCGATTTAAGTTTTCAAGCAGTTGCGTGGCTAAACGAAAATGAAATAAACGTGAAATAAATATTGAGCCTAAAATAAGAAGTCGCTTCCCTAGAGATGAAGCGTAAAATGTTGAGCTCTAGGAAGCACTGGAGACAAAGCACGTAGAACTAAGTTCTAGATAGACACTGAAATAAATTTGAAAACAGTTTTATATGGCTCAAAAATCTAAATTTGATTCTTGAGGATGTTAAAAAATTAATGAAGATTGTAGAAGCTGGCCCAAGACTCGCGTTATCCTTGTTATGCATATGTGCAAAAGGGTGACTTTCCTTTAACAGAACTTTCCCCTCCCCTACAAAATAATGAAAAATATATAGCTTTGGAAATATTTAAGGACTCCATCTAGGTTATAAGTTATACGTGAGAATTTTCGGCAGTATATGTTTTTACAATTTGGGTTTTCTCGGAAGCCCAAACTGTACTCTTTGTGGTATGGAAGTGCCTATGGATGCACAGCATTGTGCACAGCATGCCACTGTGCTCCGTATTATCAAGTAACTGTCTTTATGGCAGATATTGGCCAGGGAACTGATGAGGACGAATGGATATCAGCCCAATTAGACTGTTGTTTCTGCTCCAACTGCTTGTTGTATTTTAATGGCACATAATAGTGTATAGATATATGTCTAAGGGCTATTGCTTTAATAATAATAAAAATAATAATTTTTTTACAATAATTATTGTTAATGTAAAATTTATTCCTAGGTCCTGGGGTCTGGTGATATTCCAACAGTGAACTTCGAGTACTGGATTTCGTCCACTAACCCAATCAAACCAGTCCAGCCGTTTCAAGTCTTGAACCAAATAAAATATACAGAAACCCGTGAAAATAAACTTGCCGAACCGAAGCATTCATACCCAGAAAACAATCACATCCATGATGAATCGCCCAAGAAACATTTTACTCCTGTTACCCAGTTCCAGGGTTACAAATCATACTACCACAGAAACGAGATTCTCAAATCCGTGCCATCGTGGAGTGTAAAAAGGCATCGAACGCACAAAAACAATGTTAACAGATATCTTGAAACTCAAAATGACATTTCTTCAAGTACTGTCAAAAACAGTGTTGAACTTAACACTAGAGTTACTCCATACGCTTTAGTAACGTCATCTTCGGGGTCACAAAGTAAAATAGACGAAAGTGAACCGTCAGATAAGCTCAAAAGTATTCATCAGAATAATAAGACTCATATTCTTCAAGCAAATACAAGAATATATCCTCCAGTTAGTCAGCATGAGACATTTCATGAAAAAGACTACATTCGACGAAACGCAACCATAAAACCATACGACGGTCGTAAGAGATACGGCACAAGGCAAAGGTATAATGTAAATACAATAGCACCAATACGAAAAAGGAAATACGAAAACTACGAACAAATTACTAATGAGTACGGCGGGCTGACGACTGCTTCTATCCAAACGAGGGATAATTATCACCACAGTGATGGTTTCGTGACTCTTCAACCTAACTTATTTCTTAAAGAACCTGAATCAAATACAAGACATAAAAGTGGAATTAGAAGACAAAAGTCTCTTCAAAATGATAAACTAAGCGGTAAGTTAACTGCATTATCACTTTTAATAATCAGGAAATCAAAACTGCATCACCAAAGGTTTGTTTTAAATGAAAGTTAAACTTTAAAATAATTCCTATTACAATGGCTATAGACAGATTTCAATGCGTTTTTGCCCTTTTTAGGTTTTGTTTAGAAGGCTTCACTACAATTGCAAATAACATTCAGTGAATGAATGAAGTTTTTGTAATATGTCTTGCTGATATTAATTAATTGTAGTAAACGACAGATTAAAAAAAATTAGAATAAAAAACCAGGTTTTTTACAGCTTATTATACTTTTAATAAAGCTGGTCCGAAAAAAGTACTTTTAAAAATTCAGGAAAAGTTCAGCCATAAAATGACCTGCCACATATGGTAAATTTAAAAAGTTATACATAACAGTCTTTTGCATAACTAATGCATTAATAACAATCATAGGATTTATTTTTAAAAATTTCTCCAGATACAAAACTCGATTGTTTAAACCAATAAAGTACCTTCTTTTGTAAAAACGAATATTTCCTTTACAATACATAATTCAATGCAAGAAAACAGCCCGTAAATTATGTACTCTAACGTGCATGAAATACGGAAAAACGTGCTAAAATACAATACTAAACACCGAGGGCGCGGTGGTCCAGTTGGCAAAGGCAGCGAGCCGGTGATCTCAACGTCACTGGTTTGATGCCCGTTGCTGAAAAACCCACCGCCGTGTACATTAATGGCTACTGATGCATGAAAAATCTGTCGTGGCTGCAATGTCCTCCAAGTTCTCAAATTTACCTCTGGAGGTGCGGGGTCAAGTGTACCGGTCTCGTCACTTGACTCGGTTCTAAATTACGGGATCGGCTTGCAGGGGGGTAGTGCTGGCCACCTATATGGTGCCCCCTTAAGGGGGTCCAGGACACAAAATTGTTCAAATTTTCGAAAAAAAATTTATTGCATTAAAAATTTCTGTGTTCTTTTAGGCTTAAATTGACGTTTAAATCATGATTTTACCTTAATTAGAACAGCAGAAATTACCTTTTTTTTTGCAATATTCTTATAGTAGCCAAGCGTTGTTTAAACCTGTAAGTGCGTTTTTCGTTATGATGGGTTTTTTTATCCCATTTCTCGTCTTTAAATTGTTATAAGTCAAGAACCGTTAAAGATAAATGGCTGAAACTTGGAACATGTCTTTTTCAACTATTTTACTTTAATTTTGATTCAGAAAATTTGAAAAAAAATATTTACTTTTGAAAATATGATTTTTTAAAAATAAGTTACATAATTTTTTTTTTGCAATTTTTAATCTAAATGTTTTTAATTTTTTTTTAAATTAATATTTTAAAAAATGCTGAATCGACATTAAAACTTATATATTTCTGTTTAATTAAATGAAAAAATTTTGAAATTCGACAAATAATATTCAGAGTTATAACAATTTCAAATTACCCCACTTTTTTTTAAATTTTAAAATTTTTTAAAAACATTTTGAGAAGTTTTATGATGTGATTTTGTTTGCAAATTATATGATTAACCATCACAAAAAAATTCAAAATTTTAACTCAATAAATAAATTTTTTTTAAAAATGTGTCCCAGACCCCCTTAAATGAATGGCCAGCAGTTTCGCGTTGTACATACAGGCGAGTGTCTAGAGACAAGTGTTTCCGCGTTTAAGAAAAAATATAAATTAATAATAATAATAATTAAAATACTAAATACATCGTATGCGTGAAAATTATTCTAGTCAGTTAGTAATTGTAATATTTTCCTCCTTGATTAGGATTGTGAGGAACCAAATTTAGATTCAACCATAAAAATTTAAATTTTGATTTTTTTTTTCAGATGAGAAACAAAAGCGGAGCAGAAGGAGAAAGAAATCAGGAAGAGGTAAGATTCAACATTTT
Organism: Dolomedes plantarius; assembly: GCA_907164885.2. NCBI lineage: Eukaryota > Metazoa > Arthropoda > Arachnida > Araneae > Dolomedidae > Dolomedes > Dolomedes plantarius. The sequence continues at coordinate 44,407,694 of OU015497.1, read as the reverse complement.
TTTTTCATTCTAGACGATGGTAAAGAGAATTATATGTTGATGAAAAGAAACAGATATAATCGATAAATACAAAAGCAACTGTAAGAAACTTATTTTACCGTTTAATCTAATTTGGAAGCGTGATAAAAATGGCAGTGTTTTAAACTAAATTCTAAAAAAGGTTAAGGATCCTACCATTTCAAAGTATTTTAGTCGTGAGCAAGATGAGACCAAATAGTAGTGTAAGTAGCGTAGTATCCCATCGGCAAGATTTTGGGTTTTATTAAAGGATGCGCAACAGTCACTCAAAATAGAGGCCCTCTAAACTAGTGGTGCGCAAACTATGGGTCGAGATCCATAGTTCGCACACCCATAGTTTACATAGTTTGCCGGAGGTCGTGAAGAAAAATTGAATGGATCCCAGATAGTTTGAAGTAAATTTGTCATTTTGGATCATATAGTTAAAAAAATGCTTTAAATTTTCTATAATTAATAATATCCTGCAATTAATTTCTATAATTATTATAATTATCATTTTAATATTTTTATTTACATTTTTATATGTTAAAAAATGATATGATATTGTTAAATAACATGGCTAACGGTTTTACCAATAACAAGTGCAGATGGTAAGCAAGACATTTTTGTAATCTATATATATAAAACAGTTTCGTAACTGACTCACTGACTGACATACAACGCACACGCCAAACCGCTGGACCTAAAGGGCTGAAATTTTGTATGGCGATTCTTATGGTGTAGGTGTGCACTAAGAGGGATTTTTGAAAAATTCTTCTTAGATTTTTTTAAATTAAATTTTTAAGCTGTTTTTGTAACTTTTTTTAAGTTTGCATTTAAAATAATAATTTGAGGGTTATAAAATTTATATCACGAGAAAGATCATAAAAATTCCTTTAAAATGAGATCTTTTTCGAACCTTAAGCTCGATTTTCTGATTTTTGGTGAATTTTTAAAGATTAATTTTTAGAATTTCATTTATTAAATGCTGATCACGTGATTTCTTTTTCTGGTACTTTAAATAAATTTATCGTCACGTGCATAACAACTAAATAGACAAAAAAAAATTTTTTTTTCTTTCTAATGCAGCAGACGATTGGATATTATCCAAAAAAATAAATATCCCTTACGATTTTTTTATAAATAATATATATATATATATATATATATACTAGCTGAAGTACCCGGCATTGCCCGGGATTTTAACAATATTTGTTAACCAAAATCAACACAGTATAAATAACATAGAAAAAGTATATGTGAAATGTTATACACATCTCAGAATTCAGGAATTTCAGCCTTTCATCACTGAAGCACTAAAATCTGAAAAGTAAAAATGTCAAATTGTCTAATGTTTGCTAACCAAAATTAATTTAAAACGAAACACGTATTAAATAACATAGAAAAAAACATGTGAAATCTTATACACATGAATAAAATGAAAACCCAATAAAAAAATATATAAAATTATAATAAACTCCTCAGAATTCAGCTAGATTTAGCCTTTTATCATTTGGGCATAAAAAGAAGCTGAAATTACAGGTTTAGCTGAAATTTCCAATAGAACCATGATATGACTCTAGCGTTGCCTCTTAAAAAATGAAGTGTTTGATTGAGGGCTGCAAACCATTCAAATCCTCTCCACATTAAACTCCTATAAACATCCTCTACATATTAAATTCCTTTTCTCTCCATAATAAACTCCTCAGAATTTTGGTAGATTCAGCCTTTCATCATAGTACCACTAAAACCTGAAACATCCTCTCCAGAAATATAAATTTATTAATTACAATAATTAAACTCACGCAAATGTATGAATTACATAAGTTTTTTAACCAACATTTGAATAATTCGTAAATGAAAAAGCATATGAAAATAAAGATAATAAGAACTTCCGGAATTGAAATTAATTACCCTTAATTTTTAATTAATAAAAAACCAACATAATATGAATAAAAACGATAGTTGTTTAAAAGCATATGAAATAAAGCTATTATAAAGATAATAATAAAAAAAGCATATGAAAATAATGCTCGCGTATGAAGTTAACTTTATGATATAAAGATAGTAATAATAATATAAACCGCGTGCATAAAATATTTAGCTTTTCAAGCGAAATAAATTAATTTTTAGAAAAAAAACTACTTTTAATCGAGAAATTAAATACATTGCACAAAATTTTGATTTTACCAACTTTCTACCCTACAATTTACACCCTACTTCTTTGAAGTTGGGTCTTGAAACATCCTCTTTGAAAAATTTACACCCTACTTCTTTTAAATAGGGTGTAAATATAAAGTTTTAACAGCGAATTGAATGCCAGTTAAAAATTATTGTTGTTTAAAATCATATGAAAATTACGCTATAATAAAGATAAAAAAAGCATAGGAAAATAATGCGTGCGCATGAAGTTAACGTTACGATATAAAGATAGTAATAATAATATATATATATATATATAAAACAGTTCCGTAACTAACTGACTGACTGACATACAACGTACAGACCAAACCGCGGGAAATAAAAGGGCTGAAATTTTGCATGGCGATTCTTCTTATAGTGTAGGAGTGCACTTAGAAAAATTTTTAAAAAGTTCTTAGATTTTTTTTTAATTAAATTTTTGAGTTGTTTTAGTAACTTTTTTTTAAGTTTGCATTTAAAATAATAATAATTTGAGGGTTATAAAATTTATATCACGAAAAAGATCATAAAAATTCCTTTAATATGAAATCTTTTTCGAATCTTTACCTCCATTTTATGATTTTTGGTGAATTTTTAAAGATTAATTTTTAGAATTTAACCTTTGACATGCCACACTATGATCAAGGAATAAAGTACCATATTTTGCTGCGTAACTTTGCTCGATAACTTCCAGGAAGTCGGTCCAACAGGTGTACTCCACTCATTCCTTTATTATATAAATTATAATGTAAGGTTAAGGAAAATCAACTTTTATTTTAGCTCGGACATATCTTTTTGCTCTTCCTAATGGTTCGTGAGTGATAAAATTTGATGTAATAGTTACAACAAAACTATCGTTCCAATGGCACATATAAACTTCTCCATCGCATCGGTAATCAAACTCTCCACGTTGAAATTTCGATATTTCTTTTGCTGTTTTAAGAGAACATTGTCCCGTTCTGGAATCTCACACTGTGCCGATTGCCTTAAAGCCTTTGTTAGATAAATCTGTCAGCAGACTGTACGATGTAAAAAAAGTTATCGAAAAATATTTTGCGTTTCTCTGGATTGTCAATAAAAGATAATAGTTCGGAGACGACTTTTGATCCAAGTGGCAAATTTTCATTTTTCGAACTTTTTCCACCGTAGATAGACATAGCATAAGGCCCCGGCTACGATACAAGCGGCGCGAAAGAGCGGCGCGAAAGAGAAATGCCGCGCGACAGAGCGGCACAGCGACGATGGCTACGATAACAGCGGCAGTGCGGTAGAGCGGCGGCGGCAACGAGCAAAAATAAAAGGCTGGGTGGAATTTTCCGTCAATTTCTAACATGCGTCATCCCGTGAACTAGCTAAGCTCCTCATTTTGAGTGAAAAAAGCTCTTTTTGGAAGCGCAAGTTAATAAAAGGCAAGAGGAATCATAGAGTTCATCCTATTAATAAGAGACGAAATGTTTTAGGAGAATACCATCATCTGTTTCACGAATTAAGAAATGATGAAAAAAGATTTTTTGAATATACAAGAATGTCCATCAGAACATTCAACTTCATACTCCATAAATTAGCCCCTCGCTTGTCGAAGAAAAGGCCAGGCCTTCCACTGCAAGTTTCACTCGAAGAGAGACTTGTTGTAACTCTCAGGTACGAAAAAATTTGTTATTAAGTCATATCACACTTTTAATAGGGAGTTGAACTTATATGTATAATATATATATATATATATATGTATATATATATATATATTAATGTATTAATATATATATGTATATGTATATACATATATACGTATATACATATATATATGTATATATATATATATACATATATATATGTATATATGTATATATATATATATGTATATACAGTGTACGCTCGTTAATTCGAACTCGGTTAATTCGAACTTTCGGTTAATTCGTACTAATCCAAAGGCCCCAAAACACTTGTATTGGAGTTAATGTTAAAAATATCTCATTAATTCGAACTAAATTTTCATCACTTCGGTTAATTCGAACTAAAAATTTGGCAAAAAAAAATTCTTTTTCCTCGTTTAATGGAGAAAATACACACTGTATTTATTATTTTGTGTGTCAAAATTTCTTTTCTTTGTAAAGAGTCACATGCCTGCATTCCTAGACTATTGCATGTCCGCTAAACGTTAGTAGCTATTGTACTTCTTATTAGTGCTAAAAGGAAAAAGCAATTTTCCTATATTTGGATCGATTTTCTGAGAATTTCAGAAAAACTAGTTTTTACTACAGATTCTAGGAAGCTGCGTCAGTTATAACTGCAGTGCAGACAAGTTAATATGGTCTAGTTTTTCTTCCTCATTTTGTGGTGTGAACATGTAAAAATTCAGGATGTCTACACTTGGAAAGTACAAAACCCTAACTTTGGAGACAAAGGTAGAAATTTTAAAGAAAGTAGAGAATGGAGAATGTAAAACAAAGTTAGCAGCTAACTATGGAATTAAAAAAATACCTTGTCAACTAATTTGAAAAACAAGGAGTCAATTTTAGATTCATGGGAAAAATCAAAATTTGCTAGAGGAAGGAAACGCATGGGAAATGCGTCCCAA